>WWNC01000147.1:0-600000 GCA_011125475.1 Melanerpes aurifrons | reverse complement strand
TTGCCCCATGTCCTATCACTATAAGCCTTCTAAAGAGTTCTTCCCCAACTTTCCTGTAGGACCCTTTCAGATACTGAAATGTAGCTATAAGGTCTCCTTGGAACCTTCTCCAGGCTGAACAGCCCCAACTCTTTCAACCTGTTGTCACAGAAGAGGTGCTCCAGCCCTCTGATCATTTTTGTGGCCCTGCTCTGGACTTGCTCCAGCAGGTCCAGGTCTCTCTTGTATTGAGGTCCCATAGCTTGAAACAATACTCCATGTGAGGTCTCACAAGCACAGTGGCAGAAACACCTCTCTTACTTTGCTGACCACACTTCTTGCAATACAACCCAGGAGGTCCACTCTGCACCATACAGGTGTTGACCTGTTCTGTGAGAGGAAAAAGAGATGGCATCTCTGTGCACATCTTCCTTTCTCCTGTAAATGTTCTAAAACTTCTGACAAAACCACTTTTTCTTTCCCAAAAGATGCATAGCCATTTGTGGCCTGGGAGTCTGGATCTGTGAAGAGCTAACACAGTGCACAAACCACCCTCAAGTGAAGGAAGTGATCAGTGTCATAGGTGTGACACTGAAGGTATGACTCTGAGAGTCTCTCTGACCAATAAGCTTTGTGTAAAAAAAACCTCCCCAAAAAAACCCCAAAAAAGTATTTTCATTTTTTATGAAGTTGTGGCTGGTTCCAGGAATCATGGCCTGCTGGTTTGTCTGTTCATTGCTCAAAGCCCTGAGAGTTTTCCACTTGACACAACTCCTTGGGGCTTGTTGCACAGTATTGGACACTGTGATTCTTACAGCATAAACATTTTTTTATTGTTTGTGTAGGTGCAAAATAATTAAAAATGTAGAAAATTTGAATGCATTGTCTTGTGTGTGTCTGGATGTAGTTGACTTCTAACCACCTTTTCTCTTCCAGTTTTCTAATAAACTGGTAGCTCAGGTAGCCTGTGATGTTCTTCAGCTGCTGGTTTCTTACTGGCAAAAGCTTCAGAAGTATGAATCCTCCCTGTCCAGAAAAATTACTGAGGTACATCAACTTCTTCGAAGATGTTTGTGTGGAAATGGTATGCCCTGTTGTCTTAATCCTTGATTCATAAATTCATAGAATGGTTTGGGTTGGAAGGCACCTTAAAGGTCTTCTAGTTTCAACCCCCCTGTGATAGGTAAGGACAACTCCCACTAGCCCAGGTTGCTTAAGACCTCATCCAAGCTGGCCTTGAACACCTCCTGGGAGGGGACATCCACAACCTCTCTGGGCGACCTGTTCCACTGTCTCACCACCCTCACTGTAAAGAATTTCTTTTTCATATCCAGTCTAAATCTGTCCTCCTGAAGCTTCAGACCATTCCTTCACTACAAGCCCTTGTAAAAAGTCCCTTCACAGTTTTATTGTAGGCCCACTTGATGTACTAGAAGGCTTCTATAAGGTCAGGTCATACCTCCAGATCCCCGCCGAGAAGACAGCGGCCACTGAGCCCACAGCAACCCCCTTGGATGTCAGGGTGATCGTCAGAGATATCTCAGGGAAGTACTCTTGGGATGGCAGAATATTGTATGGACCTTTGGAGGGCTGCCTTCCACAGCAGAGTGCAGCCAACCCATTTGTCATCTCAGGCAACCCTGAGCAGCACTTCATTTCCCAGAGGGATGTTTCTCAGGTGGAGGAAGGAGAAGATGCTCTCAACCAGTTGCTGGAGAAGATTGGTAACACCAGTCCCGAGTGCCTTCTGCATCCCCAGTGCAAGCTGAACGAGCCAGCACTGCCACCCTTTGGGATGAGCTATGAGCAGGAGAATGCTATCACTGAAGCCCTGATGAGGCAGAGTGCCCAGGAGAAAGAGCACATTCTGAAATACAACTCAGACTGCAGTATGAAGGTGGCTCGTCAGGAAGAGCCACGTTCTTCTGAGTCTCAAGCATCCTCTTATTTCTGTCGGCTGTTGCTAAATGACTTAGGAATGAACTCCTGGGACAGAAGGTGTGGACTGAAGCTTGAGGAGGGCAGATTTAGACTCAATATTGGAGAGAAATTGTTTATACTCAGGGTGGTGAGACACCGGAACAGGTCACCCAGGGAGGCTGTGGATGCCCCCTCCCTGGAGGTATTCAAGGCCAGGCTGGATGAGGCCTTGAGCAACCTGGTCTAGTGGAAGGTGTTTCTGCCCATGCAGAGGGGTTGGAATTAGATGATCTTTAAGGTCCCTTTCAACCCAACCCATTCTCTGAATCTATGAAATCTATGCAGTGTGCCCAGGTGGCCAAGAAGGCAAATGGTATCCTGGCCTGCATCAGAAATAATGTGGCCAGCGGGAGCAGGGAAATCAATCTGCCCCTGTACTCAGCACTGGTCAGGCCACACCTTGAGTCCTGTGTCCAGTTCTGGGCCCCTCAATTTAAGAAGGACATTGAGACACTTGAACATGTCCAGAGAAGGGAAACAAGGCTGGAGAAGGGTCTTGAGCATGGCCCTGTGAAGAGAGGTGTGGCAATGCCAGTGACGAGCAGTGTGAGCAATCTGGCAGTGCAGGCCTAGAACCTGACATGGTGGTAGGCCATGCTTAGCATAAATGCAGAGCCAGTTAGCAGTGGAGCAAAACAGTGCTATGCCTGCGGCATGTAACTAAAACAAGACACTGGTAGCTATAAACATGGACAGTTATCTTGGGACAACAGGACATGCACCTGCATCAACAACCTCGTTGTGTCATTAGTAGTTGGACCAAAAATCTGTAATAGTGCAATGTGTGGTCACTCAGAGGGAACCAATGGAGCTATGCCAACAAGGGACTCCGAGTTTATATAAGTTGTAGCAGTTGCCTTGTTACACACTTCTGCCTTTCCTGTCTCCTGTTTCTTCTACACTTTACAGTGCTATACTTGCACTACAGGCCTACTCCATAGGCCTGCACCATTGGCCTGCAACACTGGAACAATAAAGGAACAATACTCGATCATATTGGTCAGCTGTATTGATTCCTATTGCCGTCGTCTACAGAGAGGCTGAGGGAGCTGGGGTTGCTTAGCCTGGAGAAGAGGAGGCTCAGGGGAGACCTTCTTGCTCTCTACAACTACCTGAAAGGAGGTTGTAGCCAGGAGGAGGTCAGTCTCTTCTCCCAGGCAACCAGCATCAGAACAAGAGGACACAGTCTCAAGCTGTGCCAGGGAAGATTAGGTTCAAGGTGAGGAGGAAGTTCTTCCCAGAAAGAGTAATTGGCCATTGGAATGTGCTGCCCAGGGAGGTGGTGGAGTCACTGTCTCTGGAGGTGTTCAAAAAAGGATTGGATGTGGCACTTAAATCCATGGTTTAGTTAGTCATGAGGTGTTAGGTGGTGGGTTGGACTTGATGATCTCTGAGGTCTTTTCCAACCTTATTGATTCTATGATTCTGTGAAACGCAGGGAGAGAGGACCCAGGATATGTTTATGGTACTTTGGCTCTCCTCACTGCTACCCCAAACATGCACATGGTAGTCAGTGGTAGTCAGAGCATCTTTTCAAATGCTTACATAGAGCTGGTCCAGTGGTTATTTTAAGTAGACATCCAACAGAGTGCATTTAATTAGACTAATAAAAAAATAACCTGAATCATGCTGATTTGATTCTACTCTCATGGATATTCGAATGAAAAAATCCTGCACCTCCTCTGTGCTGCATTTTTCTTCAAATGTTTTTGGTGGTGTGTTTTTTTTTCTGTCTTCCTAGAAAAAGCTTTCATCTGCTGAAGAAAAACTCCAAGTTGCTGCGAGAACTGAAAATTCTGGACTCCCACCAATGGTAGGTGATGTGTCCTCAGCATACCAGTGGCCAGGTTGTTAGCCTTTCCAAAGGAAGAGCAAATGAATCCCAAAAGCTTCATAAAATTGCATCTATGGAAAAAAAAATGGATTATTTCTAACGAATTCTGGAGCCTGAATGGACAAACTGCTTCTGCTGGCACGACGTACACAAGATGCAAAATCAGCAGCAAATAATAAACCACAGCAACCTAATTCCTGTTTTCTTTAGCTGAGGTGGGAGGGATGCAATTCCAAATTTTGTTGTGGCCTTGGCTCAACTCATAAAGGATTATTTGGTGCCCACATCATAAGAAGTACACAGAGCTGCTGGAGAGAGTCTAAAGGAGGGCCACAAGGATGATCCAAGGGCTGGAGCACCTCTGCTATGACTGATGATGGGCTGAGGGAGCTGGAGTTGTTCAGCCTGGACAAAAGAAGACTCTGGGGGGACCTTATAGCTGTCTTGCAGTGCCTGAAGGGAGCCTACAGGAATGCTGGAGTGGGACTTATCTTAAGGGTGTATAGAAATAAGATAGTGGGGAATGGTTTAAGCTGAGGGAGAGTAGGTTTACACTGGCTCTTAGGAAGAAGTTCTTCAGTACAAGGGTGGTGAGACTCTGCAGTAGTTTGCCCAGGGAAGTTGTGAAGCCTTGAACAGCTGAGTCTAGTTGAGAGGCATCCCTGGCCATGATGGGGAGTTTGGAGTAGATGACCTCTAAGGTCCCTTCCAACCTGAACCATTCTATGATTCTGTGATTTTTCACAGAATGCCAGGTTGGAAGGGACCCCAAGGATCATCCGGTCCAAACTTTCTAGGTGATAGTGGAGTTGAAATGAGATGGCCCAGCACCCTGTCAAGCTGAGTCTTGAAACTGTCCAGTAGAGATGAATCCACTACTTCCACTGGAATTTTCTCAGGATGAGTCAAGTGTCAAGAGCAGTAATCAAGGGGTAATCTCCATACAGCTACCCTACAGGCAGGTAGTGGCAGAACAGCCTTTGAATATTGTTTGATTTCTCATTACTTGATGCACAGCTATTTTTAAAACATCTGCAGCACTGCAGAGTTCTGATTTTCCTATGTCCTGATGATTTTCCTACCAAATCCACTCAGCTTCAGATCAAGAAGCCAGCTGTTGCTGTCGGCATTGTAAAACGTGCCTGGGATCTGAAAGCCAGAGATGTTTTTAATGTTCTCCTATACTATCACCCTGCAATTAAAATACTATAGGTGAAGAAATGCAATCCACCTGTTTCAGCAAGCTGGCATAGAAGTATGGAAAGGTTTGGGTTGGAAGGGATCTTAAAGATCATCTAGCTCCAACCCCCCTGCCATGGGCAGGGACACCTTCCACTAGACCAAGGTTGCTCAAGGCCTCATCCAACCTGGCCTTGAACACCTCCAGGGAGGCAAAATCTGCAACCTTCTTGGGCAGCCTCTTCCAGTGTCTCACCACCCTCCTCAAGCTCCAATCCATTCCCTTGCATCCTATCACTACAGGCCCTTGCAAAAAAATTCCTTCCCAACTTTCTTGTAGCCCTCCAGGTACTGGAAGGCTGCTATAACTTCTCCCTGGAGCCTTCTTTTTTCCAGGCATGGATGAAAGTGATTAACCCCATAACTGGTCAGTAATTCTTGTGCTGAGTCACAGAATGCACAGCCTCAGCTCTGCTCTCTGAACTGTGTCTACACTGTGGTCACAGGGGATAAAAATGGTGAAAATACATTTCTGCAACTGAAATTGAGTGATGCATTTGTGCACGTGAAGGAAAGGCACATGGGTGTTAAACATGGTCCCCTGCTCATAGCTTTTGAGTGCGGGTGAGCTGTGCCTTCCCAGAGCCAGAACTTGTTTAACTTCAGTTTCTTTTTACATCTGATTGCAGACGTGAAACTCACAAGATTGCTGTGTTCTATATCGCAGAAGGCCAGGAGGATAAGTGCTCCATACTCTCCAATGCCAGGGGAAACCAGGCCTATGAGGATTTTGTGGCTGGATTGGGCTGGGAGGTAATAGTCATGAATGCAGGCAAGCTAGAAGATACTTGGTGAGCTACAAACATCTGTGTAAGGTGGTTAAGATAGGCAAATGCAAAATAAAGTCCTTTTGTCACTATGTATTTTGTAATTCTCCAAAGAGAGAAATTCTGGTGTGCTTGGTGAGGCCTGAGAGCAGCTGTGCAGCACAGAATGCTTTTGCTTCCTTGCTCCTGTTTGCTGGAACCAGGGGAAAATAGCCATATAGTAGAAGAGAAGGCTCAGAGGGGGTCTTCTTAATGTTTATAAATAGAATAGAATAGAATTAACCAGGTTGGGAGAGACCTTTGAGATCATTGAGTCCAATCTATCATCCAACACCATCTAATCAACTAAACCATGGCACCAAGCAGTCCATTCAGTCTCTTCCTAAACAACTCCAGTGATGGTGACTCCACCACCTCCCTGGGCAGCCCATTCCAATGGCCAATCACTCTTTCTATGAAGAAAAATATCTGAAGGGTGGGTGTCAAGAAGAAGGAGCCAGTCTTTTTTCAGTGGTGTTCTGGGATAGGACAAGGGGCAATGGATGCAAACTGGAACACAGGAGGTTTCGCCTCAACATGAGGATAAACTTCTTTGCTGGGAGGGTGCTGGAGCCCTGGAGCAGGCTGCCTAGAGAGGTTGTGGAGTCTCCTTCTCTGGAGACTTCCTGGACTCATCTGGATGCATTCCTGTGTGACTTGCCCTAGGTGGTCCTGCTTTGGCAGGGTTGAACTGGATTATCTCTAGAGGTCCCTTCCAACCCCTACCATTCTATGATTATACAAAGTATATTATTTCAGTTTACCTGAAACATTTCAGAATGTTTAGATTTCCTAATTAACTTTCACAGTTCTTTGCCCACTGATTTCTGGGAGTGTGCATCATGAATTGTCTTAACTTTTAGTAAAGGTCAAATAAAGGGACGGGAAACAGACAGATCTAACACAAAGATCACAAACCCACAGGGGAAAGCTTCCCTGTCTCTGGGATGGCTACGGAATTCTAGAGTGGTGAATTAACCAACTCTTGACATATAAACCTCTGCGATGAGAATTGGCTGGGGGAGCTGGGGTTGTTCAGCCTGGAGAAGACTCTTGGGGGGACCTTAGAGCTGCCTTCCAGTACCTGAAGGGATCCTACAGGAAGGCTGCAGAGGGGCTTTTCATGAGGGTGTCTAGCGGTGGGACAAGGGGAATGATTTTAAGCTCAGGGAGAGTAGGTTTAGACTGGATCTTAGGAAAAAGCTCTTCAGTATGAGGGTGCTGAGATGGGAATAGGTTGCCCAGGGAGGTTGTGGATGCCTCCTCCCTGGAGGTGTTGAAGGCCAGGTTGGATGAGGCCTTGAGCAACTGAGTCTAGTTGAGCGGCATCCCTGCCCATGGCAGGGAGGTTGGAGTAGATGATCTCTAAGATCCCTTCCAACCTGAGCCATTCTGTGATTCTATGATAAACAAATCCTGATCATTCCTCAGCCTTTCCCTATTTCTTCTAATGCTGACTTTCAATCATTCAGGTTGACCTCTCAACCCACGGTGGGTTTATGGGTGGCCTGCAGCGCAACGGCAGCACAGGACAAACAGCTCCCTATTATGCTACTTCTACCGTGGAGATCGTTTTCCATGTGTCCACAAGAATGCCATCAGACTCAGACGACTCACTGACCAAAAAGGTAAATCACTTGTGTGTTTCACAACATGGTCTGTAGTCTTCAAAGTGCTTAAATTAAACTGCAAACATATTGTGCTAACTGGTCCTAGCAGGCTGTCTTTGCTGTGCCACGTGGTGCTCTGCAGCTAGATGATCTGAATTAAATGGCATCTAAATTCTGGATTCTGAAACACAATTAACATTTCCATGGTAGTCTCAAATACCCCCATCAGTAATAATATTAGCAATAATTTCATTTGTAGGCTGTCTGCCTGCCAAAACTGTTGTAGTTTGGTTGGACAAAACAACCAAATGCAGCATAATAAAACCTTAGAGATTAATCATCCCTCGTGTAAGTAACCAGGAAAGAAAAGAAGTGAAAAGGAGTGACAAGCACAGTACCAAAAGCAGCCAGCTGATATTTGATGATCTTGAAGGTTTCTTCCAACCTGGTTTTATTATTATTATTATTATTATTATTATTATTATTATTAAGCCATTATCCAGTTTTATTCACAATTCCAACAAACATGGCCAGAGCCCAGCCCAAAATTTTGTTTGGTATCATTTGTCTTTCATAACAAGGATTGATTTGAAATTATTGTGCTTGCTAGCCGCTGCTTAGGGTCAAAGAAGATTTTAGGTGCATACCTTTGCCTTTTTAATTAGCAGTGGCAGCTTGTCCTGCTTGGATTGTTAATGTGCATGAATAATGTTGCTACATCTCCCTGGTTTGCCATGAGATACACTGCTGTGCTCTGAAAGTCACCTATAAATGTGTCACTGGGGGATTGTGTTTGTTGTCCAGGTAGTTTCAAAAATAACATGTGCCCTTCCTGGAAATAAAAAGGTGGAATTTCAGATTACCAGTCTTGAAAACTTACCCAGCATTTAATAGTTAAACTGTCATATTTTCTTTTTTGTTGTCATATCTGTCATAAAAAAAAAATAAATCAACAAAATCTAGACTGGAGATTAGGAAGAAATTCTTTACAGGTTGCCCAGGGAGGCTGTGGATGCCTCCTTCCTAGAGGTGTTCAAGACCAGGCTGGTTGAGGCCTTGAGCAACCTGGGCTAGTGAAAGGTGTCCCTGCCCATGGCAGGGGGGTTGGAAGTGGATGATCTTGAAGGTCCCTTCTAATCTAACTCATTCCATGTATCTATGAAAATTACATTTTTTTCTTTATGTATGCAACCAGTTTATGATTTTGCAGCACACACATTCATGTTGGAGAATTGCTCCCATATCTTTCCTAAAGAGATTGTGGTCCTTTTAAGTTGTAGCTCCTGGGGTTTATGGAAGCATAGCAAAGGCTGTGAAATCAGAGAATGGGTTGGAAGTCATCTAGACCAACCCCCCTGCAGTCAGCAGGGACATCCTCCACTAAATCAGGTTGCCCAGAGCCTTGGTGAGCCTGACCTTGAATATCTCTAGGAATGGGGCCTCAACTGTCTCCATGGGCAACCTGTTCCAGTGGTACACCAAATACTGTCTAGCTGTTGAGTACTACATCACCTGGGAGAGGAGGGAGCACGGTCTGACAGAGCTACTGCAAGGGGGGAAAATGGGTTTTAATTGCAAACAGTCTGTTTTACTAATTCTCCTAATTCCCACCCACGTTAGGGATTAACACAGACATTCAGAGAGTCTGGCTGTTCTGTGTAATTATCTTCTCTGTTTGCTTTAAGAGAATTTCTTTTTTGTGAGAAAGAAAAAGCAAAAGTACTTAGTATTTGCCAGTCTCCATATCATGAAGTGCTAGTAAACAAGGCCAGCTCCAGTAGATACTATCCACAGAAAACACCACCAAGTAATTGCTTGAAGACTTAAATCTGCTAAAGGAATGGAACTCTGCAGGGATCAACTGTGTGTTCCTGTGAAGAAGGACAAAGGTCTGAGCAACCTAATTGATAAGGAGAGCTGCCCCCACTGTAAGCAGTGGATTGGACTAGATGACTTCCAGGGGCCTTTTTTGAAGAGTGATCTTCCATGGTTCTGTGCTCTTGCATGGAATGGCCTAGTTTAAATTTTCAGAGCTCTCATGGAAGCAAGCATGGGTTTCTGTGAAGGCTGGCAGAGTCCTTAGCAAAGTCCACAAAACTGCAGCTGGAAGTGAAGGCTTTGTGTGTTTCAGCAGCAGTGTAAAATTTCTGCAGGTCTAATGCTTCTGTTTCATATCAGGGTGTGAGAAGGCAGCTTACGATGTCACTCTCAGTACCTGCTCCACTTCAATGATTGCTGCAGTAGAACCGTGTGTGGTGACACAGTTACTGGGAGAATATGAAAGGTTGAACTAGATGATTCTTGAGGTCCTTTCCAACCTGGTGTTCTGTGAATGAATCCAAAACATTTTAGCGTGCTGTCAGTCAGGATGCAGTGGGGGCCACAACTGTTCTTTTCTTGCATTCCCCATGCTTCCATCAGATAGGTCTGAGTGGATACAATCTGGGATCTAAGCTCCCCCTTATCTCTGAAATCTTGATTTCATTTCTGGGGTTTCTTCTCTGCTTGCTTTGCCTGCAGATAGGCAAAAAGAATTCAGTCCCACTCAGTGTGCTTGGTTCGCAAGCTCCCAAGCGGAACAGAAGGTCTTACCACCTGCTGGCCAAGGAAGTAGTACAGCAGGCCATAAATTCTGTGGGCTGGGGGAATTAAGCAGATGCAGTAATTTTACTTAAATTTGCTATTATGGTTCTTTGTTTTTATTGAACACAAGAGGATAAATTAATTTCTATGAGTTCACAAGAATAAGTGCACTTCTACTGGGGATAAACTTGGTCCCCTTATTTTTGTGCAGTACAGTTGTGATTTGCAGTTTGTCTTCATGTTTCTGAAGTATATTCTGGCATTAGATTGCTTATTCTGGGCAGGAAATAAAACAAAACAAAGCAATCTCCAAATAAATCTTAGCCCTGAAAGAAACCTTTTCAAGTGGCATAATCAAAATTCAGCTGATACCTTTCTCTGCTGTAGGGTTCAGCATCGCTGATTCTAAACTTTTATTCTTTATCTGCCTGTCTTGAGGCAGAAGTGAAAATCAATCATTGTAACAGCATCCTACTGTCCCCTGTTGTGTTCTGCCTAGATTGTACTTAAGGATTTAAAAATGAGCTGCAAAATTTGTAAGCGATTTATTCCATCTTCTCCATTGTCATAGCAGAACTTTTTCAATTCAGAAATCTGGTTGCGACCCCATACTGAACTCTTGCTCCTTCGCTGCAGAAATTTGTTAGCTAGAGCTAGATTAGATTTTTAGCAGCTAATCTAACTGCTGTAGAGGTTTGCAAAGTGGGGACGGAGCTGTGCTATTGGATTTGTCCAATTCATTTGACTCCAGGACTATAATTGCACTTATGTCTTACAAGGCTTTTATAGCCTAGGGCTGGCGAGCAGCAGAAAAACAAATTGGCAGTGATACAGTAAGAGTGAAAGGGAATGAAAGGCACACATTATCAGTCTCCAGGCAGCACTGTTCTGGCAGGAAGTTTCTTGGTTAATTTACAAATAAAACTTGGATTTTAGGATGGGTCCACTGTCAGGCAAACAATGGGGATGTCAGGCCTGACTGTTACTTAGCAAAAGTAGCAGCCCTGCCTGCCCAAAAGCAGGAATTCTTCAAACAGACGACTCCTCTCTGGAGCCAGCTGGCTGTGTAATGCAATTAGCAGGGAAAGGAGGTCAGGCCATGAGGTGTGTACCGTGACCAGTGTCGGCAGCGTGTTGCCTGGCAGGCAGCGGGCAGCCCTGCCGCAGCGGGCAGCCTGCAAAACTGTTTGCTCAGGCGCAGGGGAGCAGCCTGCCAGCGCCGGGGAGGGCTGCAGGGCTCCTGGAGCCCGCATCGGGGCTGAGACAGCGCAGAGCCGACGTGATTAACGGCGGCGTGACGCACCTCAGAGCCTGTGCTCTGAGCCAGTTTCCAGGCACGGAGTGCTGGGCAGGCCTGAGGCACCAAGCGTGTGTGGCTCCGAACCTATAGATTCTGTTCATGTTGTGTGCAGGCTAAAAAGCAACACACTCAGCTCGCATGGGGAGAAGCTGGTGGCAATTTCAAAGAATCATAGAATGCCAGGTTGGAAGGGATCCCAAGGGTCACCTGGTCCAACCTTGTGAGGTGACAGGGGAGTTGAAATGAGCTGCTTTCCCTGAACACTTGTAGAGAAATTGCTCAAGTCAGCAGTATACCCAAAAAATAAACATTTTCTTTTGGTTGAGGTGGTCTGTTGTTTGGGTTTGCTTTTTAATTGTATTTTATTTCCTGGCTGCTTTGGGATATTGGGTTTTTTTAGATGTATTTCTTTCTGTTTTTTTCCCTTTCCCTGAACTCCATGGAGGGCAATTCATGAACCCGTGGCTCCAGACATCGTTTGTGTCACTTTGAGCCTGTGAGCAAAACTTGGGTCCTTCAGGGTATTGAGTCTATCTGACAACTCATGTTTTGAATGAGACACACAGGTAAATAGGAGGTGGCTTGTTGTCACTGCAGAGTTTATGATATTCAGTCAATGACAGTATCTTTCAAGAGCAAATATTTGTGATTAATACCAATTTGCTATTTGCCGCAATAGGCCTTTTAAATGTAATGAATAAAGGTGGATGACTTCATAGCTATGGCAGGCAGTACCTCAAGCTTTAACATGAGTTACTAGTATGAGGATTGTGGTCAAGGTAGCAGAATAGAATTAACCAGGTTGGAAAAGACCTTCGAGATCATCAAATCCAACCCATCACCAAGATTTTGAGCTCACAGCCACCACTCCCTGCCTCAAACAAGTACAATGTGCCTCAGTTGGTCTAATTTGTCCCTGTTTTCTGTATTGTGTTCTCTTGGATATAACTGTGAAGTGTTTTGGGATTCCTCAGTAGGAAAAATATTAATTATCAGAATAATCCCATGTGATTTAAGGAAGGACTTGTAAGCAGTATTTGGGCCTATTTTGCTCCATGGTTTTACAGCAGTGTGTGCTATTTATCACTCTGAAGGCACTGCGAGGGAAGGCAGTGAAGGGCCTTTCCTTCAGGGTCTGTTTGATTCCGTTTCTAGATTTCTTTGTGGGGCTTTTTAAGGCAGAGGTGGTAAATACCATGGGTGTGGGCTTTCCCAGTGCTTTGGCATCAGGGCACGCCGAGTTCAGCCTGATGAGTTGTAGGCACAGCTCACAAACACGTCGCCGTTGGGCTGCTCTGAATGCAGCTGGTGCGAGCTGGGCCCTTCCTTCCCTCAGCTCTCAGCAAATTACAGCTGGGTTTGGGCCATGTGCTGCCAAGCACTGAGACCCTCAGCCTGTGGAACCTTTAGTGCACAAAGTCTTTCAGCCAGGCACCTTTAGGGTTTTTAAAGACTAAACTTTCCATCTCACTTTTAGTCACTTTTAAGGTGACCTGGCTGCGTCTGTTCACAGAAAAGGAAATTGGGATTCTGTCGTGCACATAAATTGCTGCTTACTTTTGTATGTCAGTCTGCACTGGGGTTCTATCCACTGAAGTATGTTCTTGGATGCTGCTGTGGTGTGGGGTTTTTTGCTTTGGTTTGTTGTTTTTTTTTTTCTGATTGACTAAGAAAATAGTAATAATAAATTAATATAAATTAAAACTCTCTGCCTCTGAGAGATTACAAAGAATGTTTATCAATATGGTGAGAGGTGCTTTATATCTAAATATAAATGCCTGCTCATAAATCAGGATGACCATGAGAACAGTAATTTATACTGACTTCTGTAGATGTAAGAAGCTCTACTAATAGGATCATTCATGTTTTCGTGAGGCACAAATGGTTTGCATTTTCTTCAGACAGAACTATAAATATCTTTTATTGATAGGTATAAATAAAGTATAACTATCTTCATTTGAAATAAACTGGGACTCAAAGTCACTCTGAACTTAGCTGGAAGATAAACTGTAAGTGTAGTTCATCATTGGAACTTTGTGTTTTTCGATGTATTATGCTTCTTGCCATGTTTCTCTTACAACTGCAGCCCAGGAGTAGGAGTGAAAGAAAAACAAGGAGTGAAAACCTTTACTTTTAAAAGTGCTGTGTGGTTCTGGAGAGGGAAAATGCAGTGGTGCAGTACAGGCTGATACAGGGCACGTTGAGATTACTTAGTTGTTATTTACCAGTAAAAATCACTACCTTTATTTTTCTTCTTTTTTTTCCCTCCTGCTCAGAGACAGTAAAGAAGGCAGAGCTATGTTTTGGCTTCTTTGTTAGCTCTATTGTGCACATTGTTCCAGGGGCTAGCACCAAATTGGGGAGGGAGGGGGGACAACTGTGTGCACGTCTTTTAAGCTTTAAGAGGGACTGAAATTCTCTTTATGCTTTGGGCTGGCATTCTGTATGTGGATTAAATTTTAACTTTAAAGCTTACAGTTGAAACTATTGTGTGTGGCTCATACATGATTGCCAAACACTTTTTGCCGTCTGTTAGATCACCTCCAGCCCCTCCAATAACAAAGCAAACACACAGACTTGCAGATGCATTTTGTGTGTGTCACATTTAAATTTCCTCCATATTTTATGCAACTCTGCTTCAAATAAAAAAAAAAAAAAAGGGAGGGGAGAGGGGGAGGAACTCCCCTAGGTTTTCTCTTAATTCACATTGCCCAGCTATTTCTCCTTATGTCCTGTAACAAAATTCCTCTCCAGGCACAATCAGCAAGGAGCTGTTTGTAAGTGTAACAAATTCAACAAGAGTGCTTCACGAGGGAAAGTTTCTTGACACCCCGAGTCGAGGCATGTTCATATTTCTGTGGCAGCTGCCCTGTTTCAGCTGGAATATGGGGTTCTGCTGGCGAGTGTTTTGTTCCAGTGATTCAGATTTCCATCTTAAATTACTGTAGGTAATGTACATTTACATATTGTGCTAATGGCTAGTTTGATAATTACTTAATTAAGCCATCAACCAACAATGCGTGCTGAATGACGCGAAGTATTTAGCTGAGTTTTTCATGAGCAACTGGAGAAAAACAATATTTTAACTTTTTTTTTTTCCCTTGCTGTAATGAAATATTTCTACTATTGAGCATTGTAATTCAATTTGTAAGCCGTGACCCCTCATAAATTGTTGTTATCACTCTGATTAATAAAGAACCAATTTGCTATTGCAGCTTCGTCACTTGGGAAATGATGAGGTTCACATTGTCTGGTCTGAACACACCCAGAACTACGACAGAGGCATTATACCAATGGATTTTGAAGATGTTCCAATTGTTATTTATCCCATGAAGAACCACATATTTTTCATAGAGATCATGAAAAAAACTGAGGTACCTTTTTTTTTGACTGCTTGTTGGGGTCTGTGGTGCAAGCGACCAATGGTTTTGTTGCTTGGGTGAAGATTGGTGGGTTAGAGTTTGGGTTGGTTTTTTCCCTGCAAAGAGTAAATTCAGTCTCTCCATCTTGATTTAGAAGTCTGCTGAGCAAGGAGCTTTTGTTTGGAGATTAGAATTGTTAATAGTGATTCCAATGGCTATTAATTAATTTTACATTCATGCTTAGTGAAATATTGCAGAACTCTCAACCCACAGGAGTTACTGTACAAGTGTCAAGGTCCGGAGACATTAAATGTCTCTATCCGGAGACACAGTTCTTTTAAATATTCCCGTGTTGTGAAATTAGAGGCACAAACGAAGCCGAAGTATCAACAGCTAGACTATTTATTACATAAATAAAGTGGACATAAGAAAGGGAGAGGGAGAAAATAGAGAGGGAGAGAGAGAAGAGAGAGAGAAGAGGAAAGGAATTATAAGAAGGGGAGAGGGAGAAAAGAGAGAGGGAGAGAGAGAAGAGAGAGAGAAGAGGAAAGGAATTATATTACCACATCCCTCATCTCCCCCAAGACAGTTAAAGTCTGTGGAGGAAAGGTGCTGCAGGAGATGTTGGGTCTGTAGAGAAACGGTGCTGAGGCTTCTCTGGGCAGCCTGGGTCTGTAGAGAAAGGGTGCTGAGGCTTTGGCTGGAGCTGTGGTCCTCTGGGGAGATGTTGGGTTGGTACAGGAACGGTGCTGAGGCTCCTCTGGGCAGCCTGGGTCTGTAGAGAAAGGGTGCTGAGGCTTTGGCTGGAGAAGAGCTGTGGTCTGGGCAGCTTCTTTTCTCCGGAGCAGCATTGTCCTGGCTTTCCCTTCTCAGCAGCATGGTCCGTCTCCTGTGTTTTCCTTCATCTCTGTTTTTCTCCTCTGTTTCTCTCACTACAAACCAGTAGTTGCTCCAGTCTTTTATACAGTTTTTAGTCCTTAGGTGTGTATTCAAATATTGTCCCTCAGGAATTCCAGGGGCAGGAAATAATCCTTAGGTTCTGTGTATTGCTGTGTGTTTGGGCAAGATTTTGGATGGAGGGGGGGGAATCTCTGTCTCCCCCGTCTCCATCCAGATAAGGCCCCCCACATTCCTTACACATCAGGAAACAGGTGGTAAAACCCATTGTGTCACCCTGCCCAGGGTACTTGATGGGTGGATATTATCTTGCCCTAAAGGCGTGATGGCTGGGTCCTTGGGTCCATTGTTGTAGTCCTGTGTTATCACGATGCAATCACAAGCTGATTTGCATCCAGGATTGGTAGACAGGATTCTTTCCACCTTCTTTCCAGTGGCTTTGCTATCAGTTTATCTTTGTTGACTCACATCAAGAGAGACAAACTTATTAGACTCTCACAACAAGGAACAGTGGTTAAAATCATTGTGAATTTCCTATGTCAGGCAATAAAAGCAAAATGCTAAAGCTTTAAGTTCCTCATTTGCTAATAATTCACCCTGAACGGGTTGGTGATCGTTGTGCATATGGTACTGTACAGAACCTTGTGTTTTTGAGACTGTCATCATAATCTGACTCCCTGGGATGATGTAGGCATTGGATATCCTTACACTAGAGAAGTAGTTTTCTGTTGAAATCGTTGTTAAACAACCACAATTTAGAGTCTTCTTGGAAGTCATTGATTTTGTCTTTTGCAAAATGTCAGGGGTGTATGTACATCCATGCAGATGTATATAAAAGCAAATCTCTGTCTGGTACATTGTGGATGGCAAAAAAATCTATAGAAAATACTCTCTGTCAAAGTCATCAGTGTGATAAATACCATTTCCCCTCTATGAAGGACAATAGTTGACCAAGAGAATAACCAGCTGTGGAAAAAGGTGCACATCAGATGACTTCTTTACCAGATTTTGAGTTGTGAATGAGGGAACCATGATATTGACAACCAGTGGCTTGCCAGCAGACATTTCACCTTTAAAAACTGTTATTAATTGAAATACTGAGGTTTTTTTTTTTCCTCCAATTGATTTTGAACTCTTCAGTCTACTTGTTGGGAATTTTAGCTTTTCATGTTCCGTCAGGAAGATGGGGATTTAGTGTTCCAAACATGCTTGACAATTCCATGAACCAATGGAGAAAAGCTATGTCATCTTCCATATTAGTCAAAAATACCCAACGGGCAGAAAGAATAATAGCTAACTGGAAATTTAGTGTTATCCCTACATTTAAAGTACAAACCATTACAATGTAATAAAATTAATCCAGACATTTCCAGGGCAAGTGTGGCTGACCTTTTGTTCACCAGCTACTGACCCCAGGTTGAATGAAAGAGGCTTGCATAGAGAAATGTCTGTTGTTTGGCTTCAGTCCCTGGTATTTAAATTGCATTCCCTAATCAAATGAAAAGGCTGTCTTCTCTATCAGGTTACAGAATCCATGGCAACATTTGGCCTTTTATATACATAATGTTAGCCTCTTTGTTTGCATCTAAGTAGAGACACCTGGAGCAATGTTAACATTAACCGATTTAGCATTAATAGCTTCATTATATAAGAATTTCTGATCAGATAGCTGTTACTTTTGTTATATTGCTTCAGCTCGTATTGTTTTCATTTTTTATCTCCCTGCTTGGCAACCGGGCAATGATTCGCAAATTTTTTTTGTCTTGATTAATTAAGCAATATAATTATCAGGAACCGTGATGCAGTCTTTGCTCGACAAAGCTTCTGGGAGAAGACAATAGTAAGTCTGTTAGTGTGAATGCATTCCACGCGTCACAGATGCATGAGGATATTCTGAACAATGAGACGAAAAGCTGCCTACAAAAGAGGACAAAGAATGCCAGGCAGACTCTACACACTGCACATACCGCCAGGGACATACTGCGGGTTCCCTGGGACACAGATGCCTCGTTAGACTGCAGCTACTCATCAGAGATTAATTCTCAGCCATTTGGTACAATAATTTACCCATTCCCCACTCTTTTAACTAGTGCTGCTTGCTATAGAGTGGAACGCTTTGTGCTCAAAAGGTTTATTTGACCTTGCCTACTTTTACTGCGTGCAACAGAAATAATTATTCATTTCCCGCCCCCCGAAATTGTAATGAAGCAGGTGTTTGCAGCGGGCTGAATATTAATTTTTGTTTCATGGATAACTTGCACTGACATTTGGAGTACTCAAGGAAGGGGATATTTCCCTTTACTCTTTTTTTGTATTGATTCCTGTCAAAGCAGAATATTTTTTTTGGGGGTGGGGGGGCTGTCGCCATTCAGAACGCTGTTTTCCTCAAATGGGTATTTAATCCCAACTTACAGAAGAGGCATGAGCAGGGGGCGTGCAGTGGGGTCTACCCCCTCGAACTCCTCATTAAGGCAGAGCCCCCTGTACAGATGGATGCTGACGATATGCAAGTTCCATTGACTTCAGTGACCCTCGGCATGGCCGCAGGTCTGCTCGGGAATTAATAATTCCCAGCTTTGTGTCCAGGCGGGTGTATGGCCTGGCTGCGTGCCCCTTGCCTCACCCTGGGCTCCACAAGCCTGCCAGGGCAGGGCAGCGATGCCCCGCGGGGCTCCTGCGGGTTACCCCCCACAAGGAAAAGCCATGAAGCAATCCGGGGTAAAGCTGCACTCCCGAGGGTTCTGCTCGCTTTTCTCTGCTGATGTAAAATCCGTCACTCTCCTACAAAGACACTTCCATCCTCTGCCTGATTTTCTGTACCCATCTGGCAGTCTGTGCCAGCGCTGGGTGTGCTTTTGGACAAACCAAGAGCCTCAGACACAGTTTGTGAAAGAATCTATTGAATTATTGTTGAAAAAAAACACTTCCCGTATTTCATGAAAGTCACTCACTGCAGCTATGCTGTAGGGACAGGTTGGGGGGACTAAGCAAAGCTCTCAGGTTTTAGTGTTCAGCTTGAATTAGCCTGATTTCTCTTAAAAGGAAAACTCTGTACAGAAAACTCTGCTTTATTGGAGTGTGACTAGGAAACTTTTAGAGAAAACGCTGATTATTCACCAATCGCTGATATTCACCAATAAGGAAGGGCTGGTGGGTGATGTGGTGGTCGGAGGGTGTTTAGGGGCCAGTGACCACGAGATAATTGAATTTTCAGTATTCGGTCAAGCTAAGAGGGGCAGCAAGAAGACCTCCACTCTGGACTTCCGGAGGGCGGACTTCAGGCTACTCAAGGAACTAATTCAGAGGGTTCCTTGGGAAACAGCCCTTAAAAACAAAGGGGTCCAGGAGAGCTGGGCCTACTTCAAGGAAGAACTCTTGAAGGCGCAGGAACAGGCTGTGCCAATGTGCCAGAAGATGAGTCGACAGGGCAGACGGCCAGCCTGGATGGGTAATGAACTTCTAAAAGAACTAAGGGAAAAAAAGAGGGTGTATCATCTTTGGAAGAAAGGTGAGGCAAACCACGGAATGTTTAAGGATGTTGCTAGGTCTTGTAGGAAGAAAATTAGGGTGGCAAAAGCACATTTGGAGCTTAGAATGGCCTCTGATGTGAAGGACAACAAAAAGTCCTTCTATAAATATATTAATAGCAAGAGGAAGGACAAGGACAACCTCTGCAGAGCTGGCAGAAGGAGCCAGGTAGCAGCATAGTTTCCTTCTGTTCCAGAATGGGGTAGTTGGTGATCTGCTCAGCCACTTGGATCCCCACAAGTCCATGGGACCTGATGGGATCCATCCTAGGGTGCTGAGAGAGCTGGCAGAGGAGCTGGCCAAGCTGCTCTCCATCATTTTTCAGCAGTCCTGGCTCACTGGACACATCCCAGAGGACTGGAAGCTGGCCAACGTGGTGCCCATCCACAAGAAGGGCCGGTTGGATGAGCCAGAGAATTACAGGCCTGTCAACCTGACCTCAGTGCCAGGCAAGATCATGGAACAGGTCATCCTGAGTGCAATCACACAGCACTTAGAGGATGGCCAAGGGATCAGGCCTAGCCAGCATGGATTTAGGAAGGACAGGTCCTGCCTGACCAACCTGATCTCCTTCTATGATCAGGTGACCCGCCTGGTGGATGTGGGGAGGCCTGTGGATGCAGTCTACCTGGACTTCAGCAGTAATTTTTTCATCAATACCCTTAGATGCAGGAGGGAATACCGTAAGAAACAGGTCAGCAACTATAGTTAACAAGTGCCTTAGAGGCTGGTGCAGTCAAAAGGATTTTGAGTTTTTTGATATTGGGAAACTTTCTACTGCACCAGGCCAGCTGGCAACAGATGGAGTACATCTGTCCCAGAGAAGGGGAAAGGTCACAGTATATGAGAACGGCCTGTCCACCAAAGGTAAAAAGATCCTGGGAAGGGAATTGGAAGGTCTCATCGATAGGGCTTTAAATTAGTTTCGAAGGGGGAAGGGGCTGAAACTAGTCGCCTCAACCAAGAGTCTGAGGGTGATAAGCCAGAGCCAGAGGTGAAACCAGCAGCCTGGATGAAGTGCATGTACACAAATGCACGAAGCATGGGCAACAAACAAGAGGAACTGGAAGCCTTGCTGCAGCAGGAAAGTTATGATGTAGTTGCCATCACAGAGACGTGGTGGGACGACTCACATGACTGGAGTGCTGCAATTGATGGCTACAAGCTCTTCAGGAGAGACAGGCAAGGAAGACATCAGGAAGGCACTAGATGCACTTGAGATGGAGATTAGGGACGATGAGGTTGAATGCTTGTGGGTAAGAATTAGAGGGAAGACCGGCAGGGCAGACACCCTGGTTGGAGTCTGTTATAGACCACCCAACCAGGAGGAAGATGTTGATGAAGCATTCTATAGGCAGCTTAGGGCTGTCTCAAGATCGCCTGACCTTGTTCTCATGGGTGACTTCAACCTGCCTGACATCTGCTGGGATCTCAACACAGCAGAGAGGAGACAGTCTAGGAGGTTCTTAGAATGCATGGAGGACAGCTTGTTATCCCAGGTGCTGCGAGAGCCTACCAGGGGTAAGGCTATGCTTGACCTCCTCTTCACCAACAGGGAAGGGCTGGTGGGTGATGTGGTGGTTGGAGGGTGTTTGGGATCCAGTGACCATGAGATAATTGAATTCTCGGTTTTTAGTAAAGCTAAGAGGGGTAGCAAGAAGACCTCCACTCTGGACTTCCGGAGGGCAGACTTCAGGCTACTCAAGGAACTAATTCAGAGGGTTCCTTGGGATAAAGCCCTTAAAAACAAAGGGGTCCAGGAGAGCTGGTCCTACTTCAAGGAAGAATTGTTGAAGGCTCAGGGACAGGCTGTGCCAATGTGCCGGAAGATGAGCTGCCGGGACAGACGGCCAGCCTGGATGGTTAATGAACTTTTAATAGAACTAAGGGAAAAAAAGAGGGTGTATCACCTTTGGAAGAGAGGGGAGGCAAACCATGGAATGTTTAAGAATGTTGCCAAATCATGTAGGAAGAAAATTAGGGAGGCAAAAGCACATTTGGAGCTTAGCCTGGCCTCTGCTGTGAAGGACAACAAAAAGTCCTTCTATAAATACATTAACAGCAAGAGGAAGGGCAGAGACAGCCTCCACTCCTTGGTGGACACGGAGGGGAACGTTGTGATAAGAGATGAGGAAAAGGCAGAGATACTTAACACCTTCTTTGCCTCAATTTTTACTAGCAGGACAGAATGTCTTCCAGAGAGCTGGCCTCCAGAGCTGGCAGAAGGAGCCAGGGAGCAGCATAGTTTTCCACTGTTCCAAAATGGGGTAGTTGGTGATCTGCTCAGCCGCCTGGATCCACACAAGTCTATGGGACCAGATGGGATCCATCCTAGGGTGCTGAGAGAGCTGTCAGAGGAGCTGGCCAAGCCGTTCTCCATCATTTTTCAGCAGTCCTGGCTCACTGGAGATGTCCCAGAGGACTGGAAGCTGGCCAACATGGTGTCCATCCACAAGAAGGGCCAGTTGAATGAGCCAGAGAATTACAGGCCTGTCAACCTGACCTCAGTGCCAGGCAAGATCATGGAACAGGTCATCCTGAGTGCAATAACACAGCACTTAGAGGATGGCCAAGGGATCAGGCCCGGCCAGCATGGATTTAGGAAGGGCAGGTCCTGCCTGACCAACCTGATCTCCTTCTATGATCAGGTGACCCGCCTGGTGGATGTGGGGAGGCCTGTGGATGTAGTCTACCTGGACCTTTTACACCGTCCCCCATAGCAAACTACTGGCCAAGCTGTCAGCCCATGGCTTGCACGGGAACACACTGTGATGAGTTAGGAACTGGCTGGATGGCCGAACCCAGAGAGTGGTGGTGAATGGTGCCACATCCAGCTGGCGGCCAGTCACTAGTGGTGTGCCCCAAGGATCAGTGCTGGGCCCGTGCTCTTTAACATCTTTATTGATGATCTGGATGAGGGCATTGAGTTGATCATCAGTAAATTTGCTGACGACACCAAGCTGGGGGCAAGAGTTGATCTGCTGGAGGGTTGAGAGGCTCTGCAGAGGGATCTCGACAGGCTGGACAGATGGGCAGAGTCCAATGGCATGAGATTTAACACATCCAAGTGCCTGGTTCTGCACATTGGCCACAACAACCTCATGCAGTGCTACAGGCTGGGGTCAGTGTGGCTGGAGAGCAGCCAGGCAGAGAGGGACCTGGGGGTACTGGTCGATGGCAGGCTGAACATGAGCCTGCAGTGTGCCCAGGCAGCCAAGAGGGCCAATGGCATCCTGGCCTGCATCGGAACAGTGTGGCCAGCAGGAGCAGGGAGGTCCTTCTGCCCCTGTACACTGCACTGGTTAGGCCACACCTCGAGTCCTGTGTCCAGTTCTGTGCCCCTCAGTTTAGGAAGGATGTTGACTTGCTGGAACGAGTCCAGAGAAGGGCAACGAAGTTGGTGAGGGGCTTGGAACACCACCCCTATGAGGAGAGGCTGAGGGAGCTGGGGTTGCTCAACCTGGAGAAGAGGAGACTCAAGGGTGACCTTATTGCTCTCTACAACTACCTGAAGGGGGGTTGTAGACAGGCGGATGATGGTCTCTTCTCCCAGGCAGCCAGTACCAGAAGAAGAGGACACAGTCTCAGGCTGCACCTGGGGAGGTTCAGGTTGGATGTTAGGAAGAAGTTTTATACAGAGAGCGTGATTGCCCATTGGAATGGGCTGCCCGGGGAGGTGGTGGAGTCACTGTCACTGGAGGTGTTCAGGAGGAGACTTGATAGGGTTCTAGGTTGCATGGTTTTGTTGGTTGGGTGGTGTTGGGTGATAGTTTGGGCACGATGATCTTGAAGGTCTCTTCCAACCTGGTCTATTCCATTCTATTCTATCATAGTATCATAGTATCAATCAGGGTTGGAAGGGACCACAAGGATCATCTAGTTCCAACCCCCCTGCCATGGGCAGGGACACCCCACACTAGATCAGGCTGGCCAGAGTCTCATCCGGCCTGCTCTTAAACACCTCCAGGGACGGGGCCTCGACCACCTCCCTGGTCAACCCATTCCAGGGTTTCACCATTCTATTCTATTCTATTCTATTCTATTCTATTCTATTCTATTCTATTCTATTCTATTCAACTTCTGGCTTTAAAATGTCAGAGACATTTGGTAAGTTTTCCTGGGTAGTGCCCCCTGAGAGATGCTTTTCAAGGTGAGCACGTGAATATAGGTTTCAGCGGTAAGCTCCACCGGGAACACACATTGAGACCAGAAGCCTCGATAAAGCACGGACTGCTGCTTTTTTTGACCTGAAGGACCCGCACAGAGTCTCTGCGCTCAGCAGGAATCGGCTCTCACCGATTCTCCACGTGTTCGGGATCGTTCGGGTCCCTGCGTGCCGTGGCAGTTAAAAGTCTGCGGCAGCTCGCGGCAGCTTCCGTTTCAGCCCGGCTTCTCGCTCGGACGCGCGCGCTGCCACATTTTTTTAAAAAAAAAACAAACCGCTTTCTCCAGTAGGTTCCATGGGCAGGGCTAGCCATGGTGGTAACTCGCAGCAATAACTCCTTTAAAAAGTCAGTCTCGACTCAGACTGAGGGGGAATATAAGCAGATAGGTAGGTGTCATAAACAAGAGGTAGGTGTCCAGGTATCTAACTGCAGACGGTGCTCGAACCTGGCACTTGAGATGCAGGGTAGAGGGGACGGCTCCTGCATTAGGTGTGAGCAGATCGACTGTCTGCATAGCCTGGTGGCCGGACTGAAGGACAAGGTTGCTAGATTTAGAGATGTATGCAATTGTAGAAGGGTGGCGAACCTGAGTAACCAGGCTCTGCAGGCCCCCCTCAGCAGAGGCCAGTTATCCAAAAAGCAGAGGGGAATGGATGCAGGTTCCTCTCAAAAGATGCAAGGTTAAACCTCCTTGCCCCCCCTCACCCCCCCCACTGCCCTTGGAAAACAAGTACGGGGCATTGGAGGTTGAGGGTGAGGTGATTCTGATATCGGAAGACACACCATCTGGGGTTTTCCCTGTGGCAAAACAGCCTAAGGTTAAACAGCCTAAGGTTAAACAGCCTAAGGTTAAACGGCCTTCCCCCGTGTCATAGGGTTGGAAGGGTAAGGCCAAGAAGCCTCCTCCCTCCCCCCTGTAAAGTAAAGGGAAAGAAAATTGAAGGGAAAGGGAAAAAAAACTCACAGCTGAATTAGCAAAGCAGTGGAGCTGTATATTTACAAAGCAATATAGGATATGCAGGGAAATATATACACATTCACAATATTTACAATATATACAAAGATATACAAGAAAGTAGCACAGAAATGAGAGTTCTCTCCCTCTGCTGAGGGGGTTCCCCACCTCCGCTCTCCCCCCTCTCTCCCCCTTTTCCCCAGAGTGGGTTAGAAAGAGAGAGAAAGAGAAAAAAAGGTTAGAAGCAGTTGTGTTAATTGGAAAGCAGTTAATACAGGCCTTATCAGTTTCAAGGCTAAAGCCTTGGCCGAAAGGCCAGCACAGAGAGCTGCTGCTGCTCAGCGGAGGAGCGGAAGCAAGACTGATAGAAAAGTGCTGGAATGCCCAGTATACCCTCCTGCACTCCCAGTTCAGAAGGTGCTTCCTCCCACTCTACCAAGGAAATTAGTTTAGATTGTTCTTTTCATTTACCAACTTCCTTCCAGCATATTCCCTTTCTTAAGGGAACAGCGTCAAACGGTCACAGTCCACCCCTTCTAAACAATTTAATTGGCTGTTCATACTGTCCATCCAATCCAAGATGACATTTACAGTTCGTGAGTAAAGTTCATAGTCCATTCCAGCTATACTCAGATGTAGATGATTCAAAAGTCCAAGAAAATCAGAAAATGAGAAAAATGGAAAACAGTTTATTTCTTCACCGACAAAGCGAAGAAAAGGGAAACAGGGATTCTCAGGGTCTCTTAGTTGACTCAGGGCTCTCAGGGATCTCAGGGTTCGTGCACCATAGGTTCCTCACTGATTCTTCCTCTGGACGCAATGTAGCTGTACAGCAGTTTGAAATTAACCTCTTTCAGCTAAAGTTAAATTTCTTTGTGGAATACACTGAATTTCACCATTCTCTTGCATTACCCAATAAGTGTGACCTGGACCTTCAGCTGAAACCACCCCTCAGACAGGTCTAGCCTCTCCTGAGGGTGAAAATACCTGAACAGTTTTACCTAACAGATTCTTTTCTCTAACAACAGGAACTCTATCACCTTCTACTTTCCGTGTCAAATCTGAATGTGCAGGTCCAGCTCAGTTCACTGAACCTCTACTATTTACCAGCCAGGTTGCTTGTGCTAAGTGTTTTTCCCAGTTTTTCAAAGATCTACCCCCCATGGCTTTAAGAGTGGTCTTCAACAAACCGTTGTAGCGTTCAATCTTCCCCGAAGCTGGTGCATAGTAGGGAATGTGGAATATCCACTCAATGCCGTGCTCTTTTGCCCAGCTCTTTACAAGGTTGTTCTTGAAATGAGTTCCATTGTCTGACTCAATCCTCTCCGGAGTTCCGTGTCTCCACAGGATCTGTCTCTCCAGACCGAGAATGGTGTTGCGTGCGGTTGCATGTGGAACTGGATAAGTTTCCAACCATCCAGTGTTTGCCTCTACCATAGTAAGCACGTATTGCTTACCAGAACGAGAACGTGGTAGAGTGATGTAGTCAATCTGCCAAGCTTCACCATACTTGTACTTGGACCATCTGTCACCATACCACAAGGGCTTAAGTCGTTTTGCCTGCTTAATAGCAGCACAAATGTCACAGTCATGGATGACTTGTGTGATAGCATCCATGGAAATGTCTATGGATCTGTCACGAGCCCATTGGTATGTTGCATCTCTGCCTTGATGTCCTGACGAATCGTGAGCCCACCGAGCTAAGAATATCTCACCTCGGTGTTTCCAGTCGAGATCAAGATTAGAGTCCATGTCTACTTGAGAAACTCTTGCAGCTAGATCTGCCTGATGGTTGTGTTGCTGTTCCTCAGTAGCTTTGCTCTTAGGAATGTGAGCATCGATGTGTCTCACTTTCACTGGAATTCTCTTGATTCGATCAGCAATGTCCTGCCACAGGTCGGCTGCCCAAATGGGTTTTCCTTTCCTCTGCCAACCACTCTTCTTCCAGTTCTTTAGCCAACTTTAGTATTGGCTACCATCTATGAGTCGGTGTAGAGATAATGCTTTGGCCATCTCTCACGTTCAGCCATGTCGAGAGCTTGCTGGACAGCTTTTACCTCTGTGAACTGACTGGATTCTCCTTCTCCATCCTTCGCCTCTGCAACTCGGCATGTTGGACTTCACACTGCAGACTTCCGCCTTCGCTTGTTTCCAACAAGACGACAGGAACCGTCTGTGAACAAAGCATATTTCTTTTCATCATCAGAAAGGTCATTGTAAGGAGATGCTTCCTCAGCACGAGTTACTTTCTCATCTGGAGGTTTAGCACAGTTGATATCGAAACACTTGAGCGTGTCCAGAGAAGGGCAACAAGGCTGGTGAGAGGCCTTGAACACAAGCCCTATGAGGAGAGGCTGAGGGAGCTGGGATTGTTTAGCCTGGAGAAGAGGAGGCTCAGGGGTGACCTCATTGCTGTCTACAGCTACCTGAAGGGTGGTTGTAGCCAGGAGGGGGTTGGCCTCTTCTCCCAGGCAGCCAGTACCAGATCAAGGGGACACAGTCTCAGGCTGCACCAGGGGACGTTCAGACTCGAGGTGAGGAGGAAGTTCTTCACCGAGCGAGTCATTCGGCATTGGAACGGGTTGCCCAGGGAGGTGGTTGAGTCATCGACCCTGGGGGCGTTCAAGGGGAGATTGGACGTGGCACTTGGTGCGATGGTCTAGTCATGGGATCTGTGTTGATAGGTTGGACTCGATGATCCCCGAGGTCCTTTCCAACCTAAATGATACTGTGATACTGTGATACCTTCAGGCCAACTTGAGATCACCTTCACTAGACCAGGTCTTTCAAGTTTTCCCATTCGAGCTCTCTGTGTTATCAGAGCCATCCACTTAGGCCATGTTGAGTCTGTGGCATGATGTGGTGTGGAGCCTTTGCCTTTGAACATACAATTCAAACTGGTAATCTGGGAGCTAAGAGAAGTTGTGATTCAGTTCCAATCACTTCAGAAGATGCTTTTACTCCTTCATAGGCAGCTAAAATTTCTTTCTCTGTTGGAGTATAATTAGCCTCTGAACCTCTGTAACCTCGACTCCAGAAACCAAGAGGTCGTCCACGTGTCTCACCTGGAGCTTTTTGCCACAAGCACCAGGTTGGACCATTGTCACTTGCAGCCGTGTACAAAATGTTCTTAATGTCTGGACCGTCTCGGACAGGTCCCAGACCCATTGCTTGAACTACCTCTTGCTTTATCTGGTCTAAGCCTGCTTGTTGTTCAGGTCCCCAGTGGAAACGGTTTCTCTTTCGAGTCACATCATGCAGAGGTTTCACAATCTGACTGTATCCAGGAATGTGCAGTCTCCAAAATCCCACTATCCCCAAGAAACGTAGGGTCTCTTGCTTGTTTGTGGGATTTGCCATGGTAGAGACTCTATTTACCACATCCACTGGAATGTGTCGGCGTCCATCCTGCCACCGCACTCCCAGAAACTGAATTTCTGTGGTAGGTCCTTTCACCTTGTCTCGCTTGATGGCGAAACCCGCATCCAGAAGAATGTCAATGATTTTGTTACCTTTCTCGAAGACTTCCTCAGCAGTTTTACACCAGACAATGATATCATCAATGAACTGGATGTGTTCTGGAGCACTGCCTCTCTCCAGAGCCTCGTGGATCACTGCATGACAGATGCTTGAGCTGTGGATCCAGCCCATTGGCAATCTGTTGAAAGTGTACTGGATTCCACTCCAGGTGAAAGCAAACTGAGGCCTGCATTCCTCTGCTATGGGAATAGAGAAAAATGCATTAGCAATGTCTATGGTAGCATACCATTTGGCCTCTTTGGATTCCAGCTCATACTGCAGCTCCATCATGTCTGGTACTGCTGCACTCATAGGTGGTGTCACTTCATTTAGGGCTCGGCAGTCGGCCGTCAGACGCCAGTCTCCATTCTGCTTTCGCACAGGCCACACTGGACTGTTGAAAGGTGAATGAGCTTTGCTGATGAATTTCTGACTCTCCAACTGACTGTGACCGTTTGGGGCTCTGCCTTTAAGAAAGGGAATATGGTGGATGGATGTTGGTAAACGAAAGAAGAATCTAAACTAATTTCCTTGGTCAAGTTGGAGGAAGCACCTTCTGAACTGGGAGTGCAGGAAGGTATACTGGGCTTTCCAGCACTTTTCTTCAGTCTTACTTCCGCTTTTCCTTCAGGCAGCAGCTTTCTTTGCTGGGCTTTCTGCAAGGCTTCGACCTTGAAAATGATAAGCTACCAGACCTGTATTAACTGCTTTCCAATTAACACAAGTTCTTCTAACTTTTTTTTATTCTCTTTCTCTCTCTTTTCTAACCTACTCTGGGGAAACGGGAGAGAGGGGGAGAGCGGAGGTGGGGAACCCCCTCAGCAAGGAGGGGCGGAACTCTCGTTTCCGTGTTATTTTATTGTATATCTTTGTATATATTGTAAATATTGTAAATTTGTATATATTCCCCTGCATATCCTACATTGCTTTGTAAATATACAGCTCCACTGCTTTGCTAATTCAGCTGTGAGTTTTTTTTTCCCTTTCCCTTCAATTTTCTTTCCCTTTACCTTACAAGGGGGAAGGGAGGAGGCTTCTTGGCCTTACCCTTCCAACCCCACCACATTTCTTTTCTTGGCGCCCAACATGGGGCAGATAATTAGTTTAATTTATTACTTGATTGATTTAGTGTTTTCTAGCTGAATTAGCAAACATGAAGGTGTTGTGGTTTGTGGAGCGATTATTCTTTTCGATTTTTGGGGCTCTGGTTTACAGATATTGTTTGGGTTTGATTTTGGATTACCTGGGTAAATATTTGGTGCGGACAATTTCTATGTGGGTTATGTATAGAGTTAGATTATGGTATGGAAAATGCATGGATTTCTTATGGCCAGTGAGATACAGGAATGTTACCTCCACCACTCTCCCAATTGAGATAAAGGGCTTTAGGATCCCTCCTGAGGAGAGAGTAACTTTAGGTGATGCCTGGGATCCAAAGGTGATTTATTTGGTGTCTATAATTCTGCTGCTGGTGATAATTATCATGTATCTCCTGATTTCTTTGCGGCGAGAGAGAAAGGTGTCCAGAGCTTGTTTTGTTTTTAAAACTAGATCAAAAAGAAAACGCCGTGGATCTGGATCAGTCCCAGAGTCATCAAGTGACGAGGAGTGTGCAGAATCCGTGTCAGTTAAAAAGAAGGCTAAAAAGTTAATTGGTAAAGCAGCTCTAAATGACTTTGCTGATTCTAGCAAGCTGCCAAGGGCGGGGGCTGATATCAACATGGCACCTACTCCTTCTCCTACTCCTTCTCCTCCTTCTTCTTCTCCATCGGCCATTAACGGAGCAACGTCACTTCCGCCCACTCCCTCAGTGGGACCAGAAGTCACTGCCCCAGCAGCTGATTTATCTCAGGACCTGTCAGCTTCCATTAAGGTAGCTGTAAATTCAAACACAGCTCCAGTTAAGGTGGCTGTTTTAAAGACTAGAGGTGGAAAGGCCAAAGATGGAGAAGAAGAGCTGGAGACTGATCCTGGTGAGGGGCCCTCTACTCTAAAAGATCCTGCTGAGGAGGAAGAGAAGGTTTGTTTTAAAGATCTAGCTAACCTAGTGAGATCAAAGCAGGATAGAGATGAAGTTAGGAAAGGAGCTGGCAAAGGTGGTTCTCAGCTTAAAGAGATCCTTGATAAAATGACAACAGGATTATTTGGACAAAAATTTCAGGGAGATGAAGAAGAAGACGATTTGCAGGGTTATAACTTTGCATGTTATAACTGGAGCCACTGTTGGAGCCATAAGAGTCGTTCTGGGGAACTGTGGAAGTAACAGCTACCCTTCTGGTATTGCTACCTTGGGTTCTGCCACTTTGCAATTCCCTCAGTCTCCTGAAAAGATTAGAAGTTGGTTGGCCATCCCAGCGGTTCATGTTCTCACCAAACTGATCACGCAGAGTTATCCAAATAGTTCTACGTGATTGCCTTGGCGGTCTGTTTTGGAATGACTTGTTTTGGAATGACCTGTTTTGGAATGACCTCCTTGGAGGACGTGTATTCCTCACAGATGAAACTTGCATCCACCTGGAGGAAGAATTGAAATTATCCCTTTGTGCCAATTGGGATATGGAATTTCTAAATTCATCTTTTAACTCTCTCATGCAATTCTGTATATCACCAGACATAGTTTTAATGGCTGAAACCAAAGAACCACGTGTCATGCTATCCTCCAATTGTCTCATTTGATCGCTGAATTGGCCAACCGTGGGAGAAGCTCCACCATAACTTCTTGACACAATTCTGCTTGCCAGAATGTTTGCATAATTGGAAGGAGCAAGTTTGATGATCTTTTGAGCAAGACCAATACCCACAGGAATGTCATCAGGATTCAGAGTTTCATGTTCACCATAGAGTAGCTCTCTAACAGCAAATTCTCTCAAGCGCTTAATTCCCTCATCTATGGTAGTCCAGGGTTTAGGATTCCATGGAAGATCATCTCGGGAAGGGTATCTCAGGGCAACCGCCATTAAAAGGCGTATCCACAGATTAACCTTACCGAGAGCTCTGCCTAGATGTCTATCTATTCCATTATCCCTTGAGAGAGTTCCTAACTGAGCTGCTGACTTGTCTCCAACTGTTAGAGCTGGAGCGCCTGTATCATAACACCTACTAAGCCAAGCTAGAACTGGTTCCTTATCTGCCCTGGTGAAATCTTTACGGACATCACGCAATTCCTCGCGGGGCGAAGAACACTCCAAAATATCATCTTCCTCCTCGTCTCCCTGAATTTTTTGTCCATATAATCCTGCTGTCATTCTCCTAAGGATCTCTTTAAGCTGAGAACCACCTTTGCCAGCTGCTTTCCTAACTTCATCTGTATCCTGCTTTGATCTCACTAGGTTAGCTAGATCTTTAAAACAAACCACCTCTTCCTCCTGAGCAGGATCTCTTAGAGTAGAGGTCCCCTCACCAGGATCAGTCTCCAGCTCCTCTTCTTCTCCATCTTTGGCCTTTGCACCTCTAGTCTTTAAAGGAGCCAGCTTAACTGGAGCTGTGTTTGAATTGACAGCCACCTTAATGGAAGCTGACAGGTCCTGAGATAAATCAGCTGCTGGGGCAGTGACTTCCGGCCCCACTGAGGGATTAGGCGGAAGTGACGTTGCTCCGTTAATGGCCGATGGAGAAGAAGAAGGAGAAGGAGTGGGAGAAGGAGTAGGTGCCATGTTGATACCAGCCGATGCCCTTGGCAGCTTGCTAGAATCAGCAAAGTCATTTAGAGCTGCTTTACCAATTAACTTTTTAGCCTTCTTTTTGACTGACACAGGTTCTCCACAGTCCTCATCACTAGATGACTCTGGGACTGATCTCGAGCCACGGCGTTTTCTTTTTGATCTAGTTTTAATAACAAAACAAGCTCTGGACACCTTTCTCACTTGCCGTAAAGAATACAGAGAATACACATTAGTTATCACCAGCAGCAGAATTATACACATGAAATAAATCACCTTTGGATCCCAGGCATCACCTAAAGTTACTCTCTCCTCAGGCGGAATCTTAAAACCCTTTATCTCAATTGGGAGAGTGGTGGAGGTAACATTCCTGTATCTCACTGGCCATAATAAATTAATACATTTTCCATACCATAATTTAACTCTATACATAACCCACATATAAATTGTCCGCACCAAATATTTACCCAGGTAATCCAAAATCAAACCCAAACAATATCTGTAAACCAGAGCCCCAAAAATTGAAAAGAACAATCGCTCCACAAACCACAAGACCTTCATGTTTGCTGATTCAGGTGGAAAACACTAAATCAATCAGGTAATAAATTAAACTAATTATCTGCCCCACGTTGGGCGCCAATAAAAAAAAATGTGGTGGGTTGGAAGGGGTAAGGCTAAGAAGCCTCTTCCCTCCCCCCTGTAAGGTAAAAGGGAAAGAAAAATTGAAGGGAAAGGAAAAAAAAACTCACCAGCTGAATTAGCAAAGCAGTGGAGCTATATTTACAAAGCAGTGTAGGATTTTGCAGGGGAATATTTACAAATTTACAATATCTACAATATATACAAAGATATACAACAGAGTAACACAGAAATGAGAGTAACCACCCTCGGCCGAGGGGGTTCCCCACCTTCCGCTCTCCCCTCTCTTCCCCCCTTTCCCCAGAATAGTTCGGAAAAGAGGGAGAAAGAGAAAAGAAAGAAGTTAAAAGCAGTTTGTGTTAATTGTAAGCAGTTAATACAGGCCTGGCCTTTCTTATCTCCAAGGCCGAAGTCTTGGCAGAAAGCCCAGCACAGGCAGAAAGCTGCTGCACCGAAGGAGATGCGGAAGCAAGAGTGACAGAGAAGTGCTGGGAATGCCCACTTCACTCTCAGGCCAGATAGTGCTTCCTTCCACTCGACCAATGAAAATTAGTTTAGAGTATTCCTTCCGTTTACCAACTTCCGTCCACCATATTCCCTTTCTTAAGGGGACAGCGTCAACCGGGCACAGGTAAATAGAGTCTCTACCATGGCAAGTCCCACAAACAAGCAAGAGACCCTACGTTTCTTTGGATTTGTGGGGTTTTGGAGACTGCACATTCCTGGATACAGTCAGATTGTGAAACCTCTGCATGATGTGACTCGAAAGAGAAACCATTTCCACTGGGGACCTGAACAACAAGCAGCCTTTGACCAGATAAAGCAAGAGGTAGTTCAAGCAATGGGTCTGGGACCTGTCCGAGATGGTCCAGACATTAAGAACATTTTGTACACGGCTGCAAGTGACAATGGTCCAACCTGGTGCTTGTGGCAAAAAGCTCCAGGTGAGACACGTGGACGACCTCTTGGTTTCTGGAGTCGAGGTTACAGAGGTTCAGAGGCTAATTATACTCCAACAGAGAAAGAAATTTTAGCTGCCTATGAAGGAGTAAAAGCATCTTCTGAAGTAACTGGAACTGAATCGCAACTTCTTCTAGCTCCCAGATTACCAGTTTTGAATTGGAAGTTCAAAGGCAAAGGCTCCACACCACATCATGCCACAGACTCAACATGGTCTAAGTGGATGGGTCTGATAACACAGAGAGCTCGAATGGGAAATCTTGAAAGACCCGGTCTAGTGGAGGTGATCTCAAGTTGGCCTGAAGGCATCAACTGTGCTAAACCTCCAGAGGAGAAAGTAACTCGTGCTGAGGAAACTCCTCCTTACAATGACCTTTCTGATGATGAGTTGCAAAGGCGAAAGATGGAGAAGGAGAATCCAGTCAGTTTGCAGAGTTAAAAGCTGTCCAGCTAGCTCTCGACGTAGCTGAACGTGAGAGATGGCCAAAGCTTTATCTCTACACCGACTCATGGATGGTAGCCAATGCTCTATGGGGTGGCTAAAGAACTGGAAGAAGAGTGGTTGGCAGAGGAAAGGAAAACCCATTTGGGCAGCAAACCTGTGGCAGGACATTGCTGATCGAATCGAGAGAATTCCAGTGAAAGTGAGACACATCGATGCTCACATTCCTAAGAGCAAAGCTACTGAGGAACAGCAACACAACCATCAGGCAGATCTAGCTGCAAGAGTTTCTCAAGTAGACATGGACTCTAATCTTGATCTCGACTGGAAACACCGAGGTGAGATATTCTTAGCTCGGTGGGCTCACGATTCGTCAGGACATCAAGGCAGAGATGCAACATACCAATGGGCTCGTGACAGATCCATAGACATTTCCATGGATGCTATCACACAAGTCATCCATGACTGTGACATTTGTGCTGCTATTAAGCAGGCAAAACGACTTAAGCCCTTGTGGTATGGTGACAGATGGTCCAAGTACAAGTATGGTGAAGCTTGGCAGATTGACTGCATCACTCTACCACGTTCTCGTTCTGGTAAGCAATACGTGCTTACTATGGTAGAGGCAAGCACTGGATGGTTGGAAACTTATCCAGTTCCACATGCAACTGCACGCAACACCATTCTCGGTCTGGAGAGACAAATCCTGTGGAGACACGGAACTCCGGAGAGGATTGAGCCAGACAACGGAACTCATTTCAAGAACAACCTTGTAAAGAACTGGGCAAAGGAGCACGGTATTGAGTGGATATTCCACATTCCCTACTATGCACCAGCTTCAGGGAAGATTGAACGCTACAACGGTTTGTTGAAGACCACTCTTAAAGCCATGGGGGGTAGATCTTTGAAAAACTGGGAAAAACATTTAGCACAAGCAACCTGGCTGGTAAATAGTAGAGGTTCAGTGAACCGAGCTGGACCTGCACATTCAGATTTGCTACGGAAAGTAGAAGGGGATAGAGTTCCTGTTGTTAGAGAAAAGAATCTGTTAGGTAAAACTGTTTGGGTATTTTCACCCTCAGGAGAGGCTAAACCTGTCTGAGGGGTGGTTTCAGCTGGAGGTCCGGGTCACACTTATTGGGTAATGCAAGAGAATGGTGAAATTCAGTGTATTCCACAAAGAAATTTAACTTTAGCTGAAAGAGGTTAATTTCAAGCTTTTGTACAGCTGCATCACGTCCAAAGGAAGAATCAACGAGGAAATCTACGGTGCACAAACCTTGAGATCCCTGAGAGCCCTGAGTCAACTAAGAGACCCTGAGAATCCCTGTTTCCCTTTTCTTCGCTTCGTCGGTGAAGAAATGAACTGTTTTCCATTTTTCTCACTTTCTGATTTTCTTGGACTTTTGAATCATCTACATCTGAGCATAGCCGGAATGGACTATGAACTTTACTCACGAATTGTAAATATCATTTTGGATTGGATGGACAGTATGAACAGCCAATGAAGTTGTTTAGAAGGGGTGAACTGTGACCGTTTGAGGCTGTGCCTTTAAGAAAGGGAATATGGTGGATGGATGTTGGTAAACGAAAGAAGAATCTAAACTAATTTCATTGGTGAAGTGGGAGGAAGCACCTTCTGAACTGGGAGTGCAGGAAGGTATATTGGGCTTTCCAGCACTTTTCTTCCGTCTTGCTTCCGCTTTTCCTTCGGGCAGCAGCTTTCTGTGCTGGGCTTTCTGCCAAGGCTTCGGCCTTGAAAACTGATAAGCTACCAGGCCTGTGTTAACTGCTTTCCAATTAACACAAGTGCTTCTAACTTTTTTTTTCTCTTTCTCTCTCCTTTCTGACCTACTCTGGGGAAAGGGGGAGAGAGGGGGAGAGCAGAGGTGGGGAACCCCCTCAGCAAGGGGGGGCGGAACTCTCATTTCTGTGTCATTTTATTGTATATCTTTGTATATACAGTAAATATTGTAAATTTGTATATATTTCCCTGCATATCCTACATTGCTTTGTAAATATACAGCTCCACTGCCTTGCTAATTCAGCTGTGAGGTTTTTTTCCCCTTTCCCTTCAATTTTCTTTCCCTTTACTTTAATAAGGGGAAGGGAGGAGGCTTCTTGGCCTTACCCTTCCAACCCCACCACACAGACGAATTAGATTCTGAATGGGCAACAAAGAGTCACAGTTGGTTCTGTATTGTCTGTGATGCACAGTCTGAGAAGGAACCGGCAATTTAATGTCCTGTATCTTATGTTGTCCCACCACTGCAGATTCATCAGAAAGCTCAGGTCTGGCAGACAGCTTCAATTTTTGTCCATCAATTTCTATAGAAGTTACTCCAGAAGCCCATTTGTAACCTCTAGGGTCCTTGAAACACCCTTCTCTCAGAAAATCAATTCCTAAAATACAAGGTGCATCAGGTCCGGTCACAACTGTATGCTTCCTCCATTGTTTACCAGTTAGACTTATATTAACCTCTACCTTACTTAACTCTTGAGATCCACCAGTGACTCCCAGAATAGTTATAGACTCTGATCCCTGATAATTTGATGGTATTATGGTGCACTGAGCTCCTGTGTCAACCAAGGCCCTGTACTTCCGAAATTGTAAAGTGCCAGGCCACTGGATGTACACATCCCAATAGATTCTATTATCTCTGTTATCCCTCTCCTCCCCCTGGCGGGAGGCAGGGCACTCCTAGTTATGGGGAACATGCGCACATGTGCATTGCACATAGTGTGCAGGGTCATAACTTTGCATGTTACAACTGGAGCCACTGTTGGAGCTACAAGAGTTGTCCTGGGGAACTGTGGAAGTAACAGCTACCCTTCGGGTGTTGCTACCTCGGGTTCTGCCACTTTGCAATTCCCTCAGTCTCCTGAAAAGATTAGAAGTTGGTTGGCCATCCCAGCGGTTCATGTTCTCACCAAACTGATCACGCAGAGTTATCCAAATAGTTCTACGTGATTGCCTTGGTGGTCTGTTTTGGAATGACCTGTTTTGGAATGACCTATTTTGGAATGACCTGCTTGGAGGACGTGTGTTCCTCACAGATGAAACTTGCATCCGCCTAGAGGAAGAATTGAAATTATCCCTTTGTGCCAATTGGGATATGGAATCTTTCAGATCCTTCATGCAATTCTCAATTTTTCCAGACAGAGTTTCAATGGCTGAAACCAAAGAAACACATGTCATGCTATCCTCCAATTGTCTCATTTGATCACTGAATTGGCCAACCGTAGGAGAATAGACACCAAATAAATCACCTTTGGATCTCAGACATCACCTAAAGTCACTCCCTCCTCCGGTGTAATCCTAAAACCCTTTATCTCAATTGGGAGAGTGGTGGAGGTAACATTCTTGTATCTCGCGGGCCATAAGAAATCCATACATTTTCCATACCATAGTCTAACTCTATACATAACCCACAGATAAATTGTCCGCACCAAATATTTACCCAGGTAATCCAAAATCAAACCCAAATAATATCTGTAAACCAGAGCCCCAAAAATTGAAAAGAATAATCGCTCTACAAACCACAACACCTTCATGTTTGCTAATTCAGGTAGAAAACACTAAATCAATCAGGTACTAAATTAAACTAATTATCTGCCGCATGTTGGGTAAGGCAAGAAAAAAAAATGTCATGGGGTGGAAGGGTAAGGCCAAGAAACCTCCTCCCTCCCTCCCCCCTGTAAAGTAAAGGGAAAGAAAATTGAAGGGAAAGGGAAAAAAACCTCACAGCTCAATTAGCAAAGCAGTGGAGCTGTATATTTACAGAGCAATATAGGATATGCAGGGAAATATATACAAATTTACAATATTTACAATATATACAAAGATATACAATAAAGTAGCACAGAAATGAGAGTTCCCCCCCTTTGCTGAGGGGGTTCCCCACCTCCGCTCTCCCCCCTCTCTCCCCCTTTTCCCCAGAGCAGGTTAGAAAGAGAGAGAAAGAGAAAAAAAGGTTAGAAGCAGTTGTGTTAATTGGAAAGCAGTTAATACAGGCCTTATCAGTTTCAAGGCCAAAGCTTTGGCCGAAAGCCCAGCACAGAGAGCTGCTGCTGCTCGGCGGAGGAGCGGAAGCAAGACTGATAGAAAAGTGCTGGAATGCCCAGTATACCCTCCTGCACTCCCAGTTCAGAAGGTGCTTACTCCCACTCTACCAATGAAATTAGTTTAGATTGTTCTTTTCATTTATCAACTTCCGTCCACCATATTCCCTTTCTTAAGGGAACAGCGTCAAACGGTCACACCCCGGCATCAGGACTTGCTCCCTTAAAAAAAAGAGGAGGGTAATTGTTATTGGCGATTCCCTCCTGAGGGAAACAGAGGGCCCCATATGTCGGCCAGACCCTACTCACAGGGAGGTTTGTTGCCTTCCAGGAGCCATGGTTGGAGATGTTACCAGAAGACTGCCTGGTATGGTTCAGCCCTCTGACTATTATCCCTTGATAGTTATGCAGTTAGGGAATGATGATGTTGCAACCAGAACTCCCCGGACTATCAAAGATGACTTCAGGGCCCTGGGAGATCTGGTTGAGGGATCAGGTGCACAAATAATTTTTTCGTCTATACCCTTAGTTGCATGTGGGAATACCATAAGGAACAGGTCAGCAGCTGAAGTCAACAAGTGGCTTAGAGGCTGGTGCAGGCAAAAGAATTTTGGGTTTTTCGATCTTGAAAAACTTTCTGCTGCACCAGGCCATCTGGCAACAGATGGAGTACGTCTGTCCCAGAGGAGGGGTAAGATCAGAGTGTACGAGAATGGCCTATCCCTCAAAGGGAAAAAGATTCTGGGGAGGGAAATGGCAGGTCTCATAGATAGGACTTTAAACTAGTTTCGAAAGGGGAAGGGGTTGAAACCAGTCCCCCCAGGCTGGGGTCTGGGGGTGATAAGCCAGAGCCAGAGGTGAAACCAGCAGCCCAGCTGAAGTGCATGTACACTAATGCACGAAGCATGGGCAACAAACAAGAGGAGCTGGAGGCCTTGCTGCAGCAGGAAAGTTATGATGTAGTTGCCATCACAGAGACGTGGTGGGACGACTCACATGACTGGAGCGCTGCAATTGATGGCTACAGGCTCTTCAGGAGAGACAGGCAAGGAAGAAGGGGTGGAGGAGTGGCCCTGTACGTCAGGGAGGCACTAGATGCCATTGAGATGGAGATCAGGGACGATCGGGTTGAACGCCTGTGGGTGAGAATTAGAGGGAAGGCCAACAGGGCTGACATCCTGGTTGGAGTCTGTTATAGACCACCCAACCAGGAGGAAGATGTTGATGAGTCATTCTGTAGGCAGCTTAAGGCTGTCTCAAGATCGCCTGACCTTGTTCTCATGGGCGACTTCAACTTGCCTGATATCTGCTGGGATCTTAACATAGCAGAGAAGTGGCAATCTAGGAGGTTCTTAGAATGCATGGAGGATAGCTTCTTATCCCAGGTGCTGCGAGAGCCTACCAGGGGCAAGGCTATGCTTGACCTCCTCTTCACCAATAGGGAAAGGCTGGTGGGTGATATGGTGGTCGGAGGGTGCTTAGGGGCCAGTGACCACGAGATAATTGAATTCTCATTATTTGGTAAAGCTAAGAGGGGTAGCAAGAAGACCTCCACTCTGGATTTCTGGAGGGCGGACTTCAGGCTACTCAAGGAACTAATTCAGAGGGTTCCTTGGGATAAAGCCCTTAAAAACAAAGGGGTCCAGGAGAGCTGGACCTACTTCAATGAAGAATTGTTGAAGGCTCAGGGACAGGCTGTGCCAATGTGCCGGAAGATGAGCCACCACGGCAGACGGCCAGCCTGGATGGTTAAAGAACTTTTAATGGAACTAAGGGAAAAAAAGAGGGTGTATCACCTTTGGAAGAGAGGGGAGGCAACCCGTGAAAAATTTAAGGATGTTGCTAGGTCTTGCAGGAAGAAAATTAGGGAGGCAAAAGCGCATTTGGAGCTTAGTCTGGCCTCTGTTGTGAAGGACAACAAAAAGTCCTTCTATAAATACATTAATAGTAAGAGGAAGGGAAAGGACAACCTCCACTCCTTGGTGGACACGGAGGGGAACATTGTATCAAGGGATGAGGAAAAGGCAGAGATACTTAACACCTTCTTTGCCTCAATTTTTACTAGCAGGACAGAATGTCTTCCAGAGAGCTGGCCTCCAGAGCTGGCAGAAGGAGCCAGGGAGCAGCATAGTTTTCCACTGTTCCAAAATGGGGTAGTTGGTGATCTGCTCAGCCGCCTGGATCCCCACAAGTCCATGGGACCAGATGGGATCCATCCTAGGGTGCTGAGGGAGCTGTCAGAGGAGCTGGCCAAGCCGCTCTCCATCATTTTTCAGCAGTCCTGGCTCACTGGAGATGTCCCAGAGGACTGGAAGCTGGCCAACGTTGTGCCCATCCACAAGACGGGCCAGTTGGATGAGCCAGGGAATTACAGGACTGTCAGCCTGACCTCAGTGCCAGGCAAGATCATGGAACAGGTCATCCTGAGTGCAATCACACAGCACTTAGAGGATGGCCAAGGGATCAGGCTCAGACAGCATGGATTTAGGAAGGGCAGGTCCTGCCTGACCAACCTGATCTCCTTCTACGGGCAGGTGACCCGCCTGGTGGATGTGGGGAGGCCTGTGGATGTAGTTTACCTGGACTTCAGCAAGGCCTTTGACACTATCCCCCATAGCAAACTCCTGGCCAAGCTGTCAGCCCATGGCTTGGACAGCAGCACTCTGAGCTGGTTTAGGAACTGGCTGAATGGCTGAACCCAGAGAGTAGTGGTGAATGGTGCCACATCCAGCTGGCGGCCAGTCAGTAGTGGAGTCCCCCAGGGATCAGTGCTGGTCCCCATCCTCTTTAACATCTTTATTGATGATCTGGATGAGGGCATTGAGTCTATCATCAGTAAATTTGCGGACAACACCAAGCTGGGGGCAGGACTTGATCTGCTGGAGGGTAGAGAGGCTTTGCAGAGAGACCTCGACAGGCTGGACAGATGGGCAGAATCCAACGGCATGAGATTTAACACATCCAAGTGCCGGGTTCTGCACATTGGCCACAACAACCCCATGCAGTGCTACAGGCTGGGGTCAGAGTGGCTGGAGAGCAGCCAGGCAGAGAGGGACCTGGGGGTGCTGGTTGATGGTAGGATGAACATGAGCCTGTAGTGTGCCCAGGCAGCCAGGAGGTCCAATGGCATCCTGGCCTGCATTAAGAACAGTGTGGCCAGCAGGAGCAGGGAGGTCCTTCTGCCCCTGTACACTGCACTGGTTAGGCCACACCTCGAGTACTGTGTCCAGTTCTGGGCCTCTCAGTTTAGGAAGGATGTTGACTTGCTGGAACGAGTCCAGAGAAGGGCAACGAAGTTAGTGAGGGGCTTGGAACACAGACCTTATGAGGAGAGACTGAGGGAGCTGGGGCTGCTTAGCCCGGAGAGGAGGAGACTCAGGGGTGACCTTATTGCTCTCTACAACTACCTGAAGGGGGGTTGTAAACAGGCAGAGGTTGGTCTCTTCTCCCAGGCAGCCAGCACCAGAACAAGAGGACACAGTCTCAGGCTGCGCCAGGGGAGGTTCAGGCTGGAGGTCAGGAGGAAGTTTTACACAGAGAGAGTGATTGCCCATTGGAATGGACTGCCCGGGGAGGTGGTGGACTTGCCGTCACTGGAGGTGTTCAGGAGGAGACTTGACAGGGTGCTTGGTTACATGGGTTAGTTGATTAGGTGGTGTTGGATGATAGGTTGGACGCGGTGATCTTGAAGGTCTCTTCCAACCTGGTTTATTCTATTCTATTCTATCCTATCTATATACATATATAAGTGCACACACCATACATGCCCTATCTATATTTTAAGTGTATAAATCCTGTCATACTCCATTGAGTTTATATGCCACACACTCTAGACACCAGGTGGTGTTGAAATAGTGCAGCAAAGTCCTGTAAGCAAAACTGGCTTGTCAAAAAAACCGGGCAATGAATTTCTCTGGACAGGAGCTCATCTAAGATGTAATCTGACTTTAAATATCTGCTGTGTGTTTGGAGGTACAATTTTGATACTGCTGTGTACTTAACTTCCTTATTTGTACTTACATTAAAATGCAGGTTTTCTTTTTTTTTCTTTCATCAATACTTAGAAATGTTATTCCTTAAAACTGGAAAACTTGATGCTCCACAACACTATCACTTTGGAGGCATCAGTATCACTTTGGTGGCACTTTGGTCTGCAGAGGAAAGAGTAGGGCACAAGGTAGGGTCAGTTGAGAAGTCAGGAACCCTGCTGTGATGCATGTACACCAATGCACGCAGCCTGGGCAATAAGCAAGAGGAGCTGGAGGTCCTGGTCCATCAGGGCGACTATGATATAGTCGCCATCTCAGAAACTTGGTGGGACAACACCCACGATTGGAGTGCTACACTGGGGGGTTACAGGGTCTTTAGGAGAGACAGGCGAGGGAGAAGAGGATGAGGGGTGGCTCTGTATATTAGGGAGTCACTCTCTGCCACACAACTTGAGGTGGAAGATGAGGGAGTTGAGAGCCTGTGGGTTAAAATCAGAGGGCAGCCTAACAAATCGGACATCCTGGTTGGAATCTGTTATAGACCACCCAACCAGGATGAGGAGGTGTGAGAGTCTAATAAGTTTGTCTCTCTTGATGTGAGTCAACAAAGATAAACTGATAGCAGAGCCACTGGAAAGAAGGTGGAAAGAATCCTGTCCACCAATCCTGGATGCAAATCAGCTTGTGATTGCATCGTGATAACACGGAACTACAACAATGGACCCAAGGACCCAGCCATCACGCTTTCTGGACAGGGTGGTTTCCGCCCATCAAGTACCTTGGGCAGGGTGATACGATGGTTTCCACCACCTGTGTAAAGGAATGTGGGAAGACTTGTCTGAATGGAAGGGGGGGGACGGAGGCCCCCCTCGCCTCCATCCAAAAATCTTGCCCACAAACACAACAATACACAGAAAGATTTCCGGGGGAACAGATACCTGGATTATTTCCTTGCCTCTGGAATACTTGACATACCAACACCTGCCTGAGGACTAAAAAACTGTATAAAAGACTTGAGTGACACTGTCAAAGTAGAAGAGAGAAGACGGCACCATAACATCACGGGGCAACGCAACGCATCTTGGACTCTCACCACCCCTGACCGTTGGTAATATATTCTCTTTCTGACTTTCTCCTCCTAATTCCTTCCCTCTTCTCCCTCTCTCTCTCTCTCTCTCCATTTTCTCCCTCTCCCTTCTTATGTCCACTTTATCTAATAAATAGTCTAGCTGTTGATACTTTGGCCTCATTTGTGCCTTTAATTTCACAACACAGGAATATTTAAAAGAACTGTGTCTCCGGACCGAGACATCTAATGTCTCCGGACCTTGACAGGAGGCTGATGAATTATTCTACAAGCAACTGGAGGCTGTCTCAAGATCACCAGATCTTGTCCTTGTCAGCGACTTCAACCTCCCAGATATCTGCTGGGAACTTAATTCAGCAGAGAGGAGGCAATCCAGAAGATTCCTGGAGCGAATGGAGGACTGCTTCCTGACGCAGCTGTTAAGCGAGCCTACCAGAGGACAGGCTCTGCTTGACCTGCTGTTCTCCAATAGGGAAGGGCTCGTGGGAGACGTGATCGTGGGAGGCTGCCTAGGGTGTAGTGACCACGAGATAGTGAAGTTTTCAATATACAGGGAGACAGGGAGGAGCACCAACAGAACCTTCACCTTGGACTTCCGGAGGGCAAACTTCAGCCTGTTTAAGAAACTTATTTGTAAAGTCCCCTGGGTACCAGCCCTCATGAACCAAGGGGTCCAGGAGGGTTGGACCTACTTCAAACAGGAGCTCTTGAAGGCACAGGAACTGGCAGTTCCCACGTGCCGAAAGATGAGCCGGCGGGGAAGGCGATCAGCATGGATGAGCAAGCAGCTCCTGGAGGATTTAAGGGGTAAAAAGAGGCTGTATCACCTTTGGAAGGAGGGGAAGGCTTCTTGAGGTATGTTCAAGGAAGTTGTTAGATTATGTAGGAATAAAATTAGGGAGGCAAAGGCCCAGCTGGAACTGAAGCTGGCCACCTCTGTCAAAGATAATAAAAAACATTTTTATAAATATATTAACAATAAGAAGAACAGCAGGAAGAACCTGCACTCCTTATTGGACCTGGAGGGGAACACGGTGACTGAAGATGAGGAAAAGGCTGAGGTCCTGAACACCTTCTTTGCCTCAATGTTTAACAGCAAGGCAGGAGTTCAGGACGAGTGGCCTCCTGAGCTGGGCGATGGGGTCGGGGAGCAGTGTAGTGCCCCGGTAATCCATGAGGAATTAGTTCGGGACCTGCTGAGCCACTTGGACACTCACAAGTCCATGGGACCGGATGGGATCCATCCTAGGGTGCTGAGAGAGCTGGCAGATGTGCTGGCCACGCCGCTCTCCATCATTTTCCTCCAGTCCTGGCTCACCAGTGAGGTCCCAGATGACTGGAAACTGGCCAATGTGGTCCCCATCCATAAGAAAGGTCGGATGGAGGAACCTGGAAACTACAGACCAGACAGTCTGACCTCAGTGCCAGGGAAAGTGATGGAGCAGATTATCCTGGTGGCAATAACTGCGCACCTGAAGGATGGCCAAGGGCTCAGGTCCAGCCAATATGGATTTAGGAAGGGCAGGTCCTGCCTCTCCAACCTGATCTCCTTCTATGATCAGGTGACCCATCTGGTGGACGTGGGGAGGCCTGTGGATGTGGTCTACCTGGACTTCAGCAAGGCCTTTGACACCGTCCCCCACAGCAAACTGCTATCTAAGCTGTCAGCTCGTGGCTTGGACTGAAACACTCTGTGCTGAGTTAGGAACTGGCTGGAGGGCCGAGCCCAGAGAGTGGTGGTGAATGGTGCCACATCCAGCTGGAGGCCAGTCACCAGTGGCATCCCCCAGGGATCAGTGCTGGGCCCCGTCCTCTTTAACATCTTAATTGATGATCTGGATGAGGGGTTGAGTCAGTCATCAGCAAGTTTGCAGATGACACCAAGTTAGGAGCAGATGTTAGTCAGTTAGAGGGTAGAAAGGCTCTGCAGAGGGACCTCGACCGACTGGACAGATGGGCAGAGTCCAATGGGATGGCATTTAGCAAGTCCAAGTGCCGAGTGCTGCACTTTGGCTACGGCAATCCCATGCGGAGCTACAGGCTGGGGACGGAGTGGCTGGAGAGCTCCCAAACAGAGAGGGACCTGGGTGTGCTGATCGACAGCCACCTGAATATGAGCCAGCAGTGTGCCCAGGTGGCCAAGAGGGCCAATGGCATCCTGGCCTGCATTAGGAATAGTGTGGCCATCAGGAGCAGGGAAGTCATTGTGCCCCTGTACTCTGCTTTGGTTAGGCTGCACCTTGAGTACTGTGTCCAGTTCTGGGCCCCTCAGTTTAAGAAGAACATCAAGACACTTGAACGTGTCCAGAGAAGGGCAACAAGGCTGGTGAGAGGCCTTGAACACAAGCCCTATGAGGAGAGGCTGAGGGAGCTGGGATTGTTTAGCCTGGAGAAGAGGAGGCTCAGGGTTGACCTCATTGCCCTCTACAACTACCTGAAAGGTGGTTGTAGCTGGGAAGGGGTTGGTCTCTTCTCCCAGGCAACCAGCACCAGAACAAGGGGACACAGTCTCAAGCTGAGCCAGTGGAGGTTTCGACTCGAGGTGAGGAGGAAGTTCTTCACTGAGTGAGTCATTCGTCATTGGAACGGGTTGCCCAGGGAGGTGGCTGAGTCACCGTCCCTGGAGGCGTTCAAGAGGAGATTGGACGTGGCACTTGGTGCCATGGTCTAGTCATGGGGTCTGTGTTGATAGGTTGGACTCAATGATCCTCGAGGTCCTTTCCAACCTAAGTTATACTGTGATACTGTGATACTGTAATTTCTTTTCCTGCCACCTTGCTTTCCAGCTGCCTGGCTAGTAATAGTAGAATGAAAAGGCAAAACCATTATGGAAACATTTTACACTAATCTATTTTTTTTTGGGAGGGGGGTGGATAATCATTTTAAGTAAAGGAATGACCGAATAACTGTGTGAAAAGACAGCTGTCATTTGCACATGTTATATTAAACCTAAATTTCTTCTGCAATTCATTGCCACTTCTAATTAGAGGAATTCCCTAGATGCAGGAGATTTATATTATTCCCTTTGTCCATTTATTGAATGACTGTCACAGTCACCCACTAGCAATTGCAGAAGAATAATGGAGGGCATTTATTTATGTGATGAGCCTCTGTACAGATGGAAAAAATCCATAGCTTAAATATTGATAATTGCTTCATGTGTCTGTTTCAGGTTTTGGTTGGGTTGATTTTGGTTTGCTGTTATTGAGTTATGAAAGGGACATGAGTTTGACTACTCATGAATGCTAGCATTTGTTATAGATCTACACATAAAAATTCCCTGGGTTTGACATAGCAAAGGCTGTTACATGTATAAAGCATCTCTTGTACCTGGTATAGCCTTTATCTGAGGAGCCATACATCACCAAATGACATTCTCTGGTGGTTTCCTCTGCGTGTAATCCTGAAGGAGCAGCATTGTCTCTGTGCTCTACGCTAACCTGCTGGCTCAGCTTTGCATGTGTTGTCTTTGTTTGGGGCCCACAGGTGCCATTTTTTGGTCCTCTCTTTGATGGAGCCATTGTGACTGCAAAGCTGCTGCCAAGCCTGATATGTGCCACATGCATCAACGCCAGCAGAGCCGTCAAGTCACTCATCCCGCTCTACCATAGCTGCTCCTGCTGGGGCATGGCTCCCCTGGGTAGTTCTTACTCTTGAATGCTCTCTGCAGAAAGGTAAGCTTGATTGAAAGTCCTTCCTGTTGGATTTTTGGGAAAAGCACAAAACTTTCTTCATATCAAGCTCAATGATTTCTGTTGTTCACACTCAGCTGTCATCTTGTATTTTTAAATTGAGATCAGAACATCACAAGGCTGTTTCGACCAGCAGCTTTGCACTTTGAACTGTAAATAATGATAATGCTCAACTTTCTGTCACACTAGTAGAAGTTATCTACAGTGTATACTAGGGTAATAACACAGAGATCAGCTCTATTCCTACCTTACTCAAAGCAGCAATCCAATTGATTTTACGTGAACTCATTGCATTAATAAGACAGATGGGATATGACTTGGATAGAGCTGTTTCCATTCCTGATTTCCAGTTTCATTTCACCCATATCTGTATTTGGGCATTTCAGGACATATTTTCTTGCAGTGTCTGGAAGATAACTAGAGGGTAGGCCTCTTATTATAGGAATTGTAGCAGAGGCTTCTCTTCTTGTGTGATACACCAAGTAACAGTGTGGGTTTCACTTACTCTAGGAGTTTCTCAGAACGCCAGAATTGTGCTAGCTTCTGTTAATTATATCACATCTCAGGACCAGCACTCACTGCATGGCATGTTCTTTGGAAAGATATTGGTTTTGAGTATTTTTCCTAACCATAAGACTTTGCGAAAGAAAGTTTGTGAATGAAATGTTTTGATCTTTGACAGAACATTTATTAATTATAGACAAAATATCTTCTGAGTACTGTGGGGTGTTTGTTTTTTTTTTAAAAAAAAGGCTAAATCTTTTCCAGTATGCTTAGCAAAAGCCACCAGAAACTGAAAGTAGCAGTGTGATGAAATAGATTTGTATTTTATTAACTTCACTGTGTACTCATTTTAAAACAAAGGCAGTTGGTGTTTGAATGTGATACATGAGCCACAAAACCATGGCAGTACCTGACAGGTGATTCCAAACATGCCAAGTTTTCCACTTCCATTTAATGAGAAATATAGCTCATTATGGAACTTCTGTTCAGAATTTAGCTTAATCCATCTGCATCTATAGTCAATATGTAATAATAGAACAGTAACATAGCAAAATTAATGTAACAGTGATTACAAGGATGAGGAGATCCTGCTGCCTCTTACCGCTATCCCAGCACCTAACTCCTCGTCAGAATCCTCTGATTCCTAACCCTGCTCATCCTCTGTCTTTCAACATTGTGTGAGCAAACAGCACTTGCCAGCCTGCTGTGCTCCTGGTTTCCATCAGGGTCTGACCCTGGGTCTCTCGCTGTCCCCAGGGAAACATGAGCAGCACAAATATGATAGCACATGCCACTTCTCAGCGTATGCCTGAGGTCTAGCTGAAACAGCATCTGGCCCCAGATTCTTTTCTTCCCTCTTTTTGTGCCTGCTTTTGCACCAACGATTTCTGTGGTGAGTCAGCTGCAACTTTTCTGTCCAATAACTGCAAGTGGATTGAGAAACTTCTGAAACTGGACAAAGGTAATGTGCTGGGAAGATCCCAAAAGAACAACATTGGAGTGGGAGAGAAATCTATCCACAACTTTTACTATAGATTGTGAAATGTTAGTACATCATTTTAGATATACCAAAATTTTTAGTGAGTCAGAAATTGGAATGTAAGTGTATAGATGTGTAAAGAAGGTGTTTGAGCCTTTCCAGTGTAATAATATGGCCTTCCAGCTCCCAAAGGGCATACAAGCAGTGGATGACTTTGCTCTGGGGTTCCCTTTGCCAACTGCTGTGAGGAGAATGGGGGAAAGCAAACACGGTAATTTGAGCAGTAAATGAAAGAGTTTAGTAACTTTGTCAAACTGGAGATGCAAATAACTCGTGCTGGAGCAGTGACAGAGTGTGATATATCTGCTGGGTCCCTGCTCCTGCCAGGGCAGAGCCCTGATCCCAGCTCCTGCCTTGCAGGGTACAAGGGGATGGAGCTGGCGGTGGTGCCTGTGCACATCGCATGCCAGGAGCCGAGGCAGCATCTTGCCAGCAGTGACAGCTGAAGTCACTTGTTGGAAAGTCTGTAAACTCCAGTTACAGCTGCACTTGTCAGGGGCTCTAAGGGAAGTGTAATCAGCCACAGAGATTAATTTGCATCTCAATTAGGAAAGAGTCAGGAGGAAGCATAGGGTCTGTTGCTGGAAGGTTGTGGAAGAAATCTCATCAGGCACAAAAGGCTTGCAAGTCTCAGTGCTCCAGCGAGTGGAGGACAATATCCGAGTCTGGTTTCCATGGGGACCAGGACTGCAGAGCCACAGGAGAATCTCGCTGTGTGCTGTAATTGCTTGGTCATGATGACACAAATTCCACTGTTGTACCCAAATACAGTTTTCTGTTGGAAACTCCTTTGAAAATGAGGAAGGTAACGATGGCAGACCACATCAGATTAATGTTTTGAATCCCTTTTTTTGATGGCTGTGTAACTGGTTTTGGTTTAAGGAATTCATTAGGGTGAGCCAAATATTAATTTAAAAATAATTATGCTTAAACTTGAGTTTAAAGCCATCCTAAAGCCTAAAAGTTCTTTGTGTACCTCAAGGGGCACAGGAACAAAAGCAGGGTGGTTAATGCACAGCTCAGTTGTCTTGTGACGGGTTCAAGTTCAGTTGTCTCTGTAGCTGCTGCAGTGTTTACATGGTCATGGATGATGAGACATCAGGATATGTTCAAAATAACCATTTTTCAGGAGTGCATTTGTGCTTGGTGCAGCAAAGCACTGCAGCTCAGCCGCTGTAGACCACAGTAATTGGTGCTCTCACCAGCCTTAAGTAAGCATTGAGTGCTGGGTAATGTGTTTCAGCAGCCTCACCAGTCTGTGTTCTTAGGTAGTAATGTTGATTTCAAACATGCCTGTGTGCTTTACGGAAATCATAAACAATAAAGTGGTTTAAATTATAGAAGAACAAGGAGGAAGAATGTTTAGACTTACTAAAATTGTTGTGTAAAATTGCATTTATTTATGCAGGTTTTTGAGAGCATTAAAGCCTCCTTTTCATGTCCTGGGGAAAGGAAGAACCAACAAATCTCATAGAGGAATAATTACTTATCCAAACTAGGGTTCCCTTTAATTAAGCACAGTTAAAGCAGAGGTTGCTAACTGTTAGTATTTGAGAGTAATGTGAGTCTGTAAGCCTTAGGAGATGAGAGCAGGGATGAAAACCAGTGCATTGGTAGCTGTAGTTGGCTTGAGCCAGACCCTTTAAGCAGGGTCTGTTCTGGTTCCAGTAATACTGAGTAGTTCAAACTATGGTGGGAGTGATGTAAAACTGCATCTTTGTACTCTCTTCCATCTTAGATTAGTTGTGTACCGGGAAGGGCTTTTGGACACTAGTGCCTTCTGAAGACCCAGTCACCCTAAGCTGTAGTAATGCACATTTGGAAACTGATCTTGTCTGTACAGATAAATACTGGTGGCAGGGGCAAGAGTGTTTGTGTTTAAGACTTTATGACGGGTCTGATTTACAGATGCTGTGTAAGATGACAATTTTTAAACTCAGGTGCTAGTAAATCTGCAAACCTGAAAGTGCAACTAAGTCCGCAGGCAATATGGTCGGCCTGTAATTCAGTGCTGGTGTCCTAGAAGGCTGTGGGATTTGGGGATAGTGATGGCTGAGCAAAAGCATTTTTCAGTACCCAGAATCTAGATTGTCTTTCAAAGTGGAGTCACTTCCTTGCTCCTCAATGAAATTGTTCATGTCTAGACATTTGTAAGTTTGGTCTGTGCCTTTGGACAGAAAACCAGAACACAATGAGGCTGCTTTACATAATATCTGAGCACTGGATGTCACCATTTGTCTGCTCTGTGATTTGCAATCCTGTTTGTGGGCCAGCAGAAAACCCAGCCCTTAACTTTGGAGAACTGAATTTGCTATGTGAGTAAAGTTTTATCCCCTGCCATGAACACAATACGGCCGGGGTAGCATGGCCGAGCGGTCTAAGGCGCTGGATTAAGGCTCCAGTCTCTTCGGGGACGTGGGTTCGAATCCCACCGCTGCCAGCCTGTGGCTTTTAGGGGTGGTGTGTTACAGTTTGAGCTGCAATGTTTACTTCCTGTGTCCAGAGGTCCAACCCAGAGGGGTGGACACAGGAAATTATGTAGTATTTCATACCACAATCCTTTGCACCACTCTAAGATCCAGTGCGGAGTCTAGCACTATCTCTTTTCTTCCTCCTCCGTCAGCCGGTAACTGGGGAGATGTCTCCTGGCTTTGGGCCTGGCTAGGCCCAAGGCCACAGGGGGATGGGCAGTCTCAGATCTGGCCAGCTGAGACTAGCCTAGCAGTGGGAGGGGGAAGAAGGAGCCCTGGGGGTCTCGGGTGTACCCTCAGGTGGGGATGGGATCTCTCTGGGTCTGTTTGGGGATTTTTCTTTTTCACTGTGCTTTTGCTTTTCTGTAAAAGTTCACTGCTTTCTATTTAAACTTTCCATCACTTTTGCAATCCGTTTGTCTGAGTGTTTATTGTTGCCAGGGGTGGGGAAGGGGGCTGCCTCAACCCAGCACACTGCACCACATCACTGAGATGAAATCAAAAGGTTGTTTAAATGCATAACAAAAAAAGATACCCGGAACTTTAATTCATTGCATTGCATCCAGATACAAACACATCTGCCATCTATTAGTATGTCATGTCTGGAATCAAGAAGATTAAGCCAAGAACATCAACTTTGAATTCTGAAATCATTCCTTTTATTGGTTTAAGCCAATTTCTGATTAACTTAATGTAGAGTGGCTGATCTGCTTACCTGCTTTATCATAGACTGAAAAAAAAGAAAGATATTTGCTTTGATTGGGTTAATTGTGTGTGACCATTTGAGGCTGTGCCTTTAAGAAAGGGACAGTGCTGGGACACTCTGGCTGAATGTTTTGGGATAATAATGAAAACAATCAGATATTCTAAACAAATTTCATTGGTAGATTGGTAGAATGCAACTTTAAGTTTGAGTTCAGTTGGAATGTTTCTCAGTTTCTCTCTGTCCTGCTTTTCCAGCCTGTCTGCTTCTGAGCAGCCGGAGTTTGACCTGGGATACCAGATAAGCACTAATTCTGCATGCGCTTTTTGAGACCTAACAAAATTTCATTCTTATTAATTACCTTTTCTCTCTCTCTAGCCCCTTTTGGGAAAAAAAGGGAGGTAGGGGGAGAGAGGGGGGTGCAGAGGGGGAACCCTCCTCTGTCCGGAGGAGGGAGTTTTGTTCCTGTATTTTTTTCTTTGTTGTATATTTCTGTATATATATTGTAAATACTGTATATTGTGTATATATATAACCTGCATTTCATTTGTTGCAGTTTGAGCTGGGTGCCCCCCTGCAATGTTTACTTCCTGTGTCCAGAAGTCCAGCCCAGAGGGGTGGACACAGGAAATTATGTAGTATTTCCTACCACAATTCTTTGCACCACTCTAAGATCCAGTGCGGAGTCTAGCACGCTCTCTTTTCTTCCTCCTCCGTCAGCCGGTAACTGGGGAGATGTCTCCTGACTTTGGGCCTGGCTAGGCCCAAGGCCACAGGGGGATGGGCAGTCTCAGATCTGGCCAGCTGAGACTAACCTAGCAGTGGGAGGGGGAAGAAGGAGCCCTGGGGGTCTCGGGTGTACCCTCAGGTGGGGATGGGATCTCTCTGGGTCTGTTTTGGGATTTTTCTTTGTCACTGTGCTTTTGGTCTTCTGTAAATGTTCACTGCTTTCTATTTAAGCTTTCCATCACTTTTGTAATCCGTTTGTCTGCGTGTTTATTGTTGCCAGTGGTGGGGAAGGGGGCTGCCTCAACCCAGCACATTCTTGGTAGCAGGGGATGGTTACAGTGGGCAGGGGATCTGCCCCCAACCCCTTTACATTCTTGGCGAGCCAGGCAGGAGTAAGAGTTGGTTATTATGGCTACTCTGCAGATCGGATTGCAAAAGATAAGGGAGTTTAAATTTAGTTCTGGGCGTCGTTTTGGTTTTTTGGCAGTTGGGGGCTCAAGTGGTGTTGTTGGGGCAATTGTGTGACTTCTTGTGGATTGCAGGGGTCACCTGGTGCATGGCCGGTGGCACAGAGTCCCTCCTGCTATTTCAAGCAGGGGTGGTTCTTAACCATCGGAATTGGGGCACCGCTTGAGAATGTGGGACCTGCCCTTCCTCCACCTTTATTCTCTGCGGAGCAGCAGAAGCGGCAGGGAGTGAAGTGGGGGAGAGGCAGCGGCGAGCAGATCAAAGTCAGGTCCGTTCTCGCTGCGGGGTAGAGTCAGCTGCAGCGAGCGGGCGAGCTCGGCTCCCTATGGGCGAACGGGGACTCCAGCTGGAAAGCTGTTCTCAAGGGCCCTGAGGACGTGCTCATGGCTTTCGCTGGAGGAGGCGTTTGAATGCCCGAGGGGTGGAGGCGATTTTGATTCTGTACCGCGGCGGTAGAGGTGGCCGGAGCCCTGCTGTGTGCTCAGGTGGCGGCGGGACCGGCCATGCACTCAGAGCGGCGCCGGTGGCCCCCGGCCGTCCACTTGAGCTGCGGTGGCGGCGGGACCAGCCGTGCGCTCGGACCGGCACTGGTGGCCCCTGGCCGTCCACTTGAGCTGCGGTGGCGGCGGGTCCAGCCGTGCGCTCGGAGCGGCGACAGCGGTCCTGGCCGTGTGCTCGGGCTGCGACGGGACCGGCCCTAGTCTCTTCCCCGACCTTTTCGGATGAGTTCCAAAATTGACGCCGAGCACCTGGCTCCACCTCTCTTCTTCTCAGTAGATTGTGGTGTAGTCCCTCCCTCTTCCGGGGGAGGGTTGTGTTGTTGGATGCTGTCACGCCTTAGTACGCGAACGCCTAGTGGGAAGGCGGTGTACTGTGACATGCATCTGTAGAGCCTTGGGCCGCGGCTGGAAGCGGTCAGCACTGGGCTTGGGATAGGTCCGTGCAGGGTTGTGAAAGGCTCAGCGTGCCGCTTTCCTGGAGGGGTGAAGAAGCAGTTAGAGCCTGATTGTTCTGACTGGCTTGCCCCAGGGGTAGAAATATGCCGCTGAGTAAATAGAGACGGGAATAAAGGTTTGGTTGAGAAGTTGTGAGGTTCCTTCCAGGTGACCAGGATGTCCAACGGATCCATGAAGAGCCTGCACCGCAGAAGAGTGAACTCTGTATCGCCGAGAGGTTCCATTAGATGAGGGAAGAAGAACTGGAATGGACTGACACTTGAGCCTGAATGAGAGACTGTTTGGGTGGACGCCCAGATGAAGACCTAACTACCCTAACTGAAGCTCTGTAAAGAAGGGCTTGGCTTACTCACAAGCTGAGAACTTCGTGGAGTCTTTCCTTAATAATGTTTGTAGTCCAGACAACGTGGCACGGATGTGCCATAATGAGGAGACAGGAAATGGCGCCGGCCGCGTGGCTGCACTGCGTGGCTCTGCTGTTCTCTCCCAGGATACAAAAGGTTCCTCACTCGGAGGGGGGCAGTGGCAAGTCAGCAACGCTGGTTCACACGGTCTACCAGGTTTTCTCCTACAACGATGTATCACACAGCAGTTGATCCCATGGAGTGCTGTCCACGGCACCACACGCAGCTGGGTGACGGTGGCAAAAGGACCACGAGGCCTCTCGAAGCACTGGCATGTGCACACACAGGCTCCAACACCGAGGTGAGGGGGGGCTCATTTACCAAACAACCTCTATTTACCATTTGCCCCAGTGAATACTGGTCCAATAAGCATCTGTTGCTAACGCAAAGATTAACCAATGAACTGACACGTACCAAATATGGCCTGAGTATATGCTATGCCCAGGGAAACAAACATATAGCCTGCCTCTAGTACTACAGGGGTGAGACCACGCCCAGGTAGGCTGTTTACCTGGACTCAGTGGCGCGAGGATCCCCCCCTGCTGCCAGCAGAAAGGAGGAGGAACAAAGGAGGGTTAACACACAGAGAAAATATATCCTACACAAACTGCTGGCTAAACTGTCAGCTCGTGGATTGGACCATTACACTATGTGCTGGGTTAGGAACTGGCTGGAGGGCCGGGCCCAGAGAGTGGTGGTGAATGGTGCCACATCCAGCTGGAGGCCAGTCAGTAGTGGAGTCCCCCAGGGATCAGTGCTGGGCCCCATCCTCTTTAACATCTTTGTTGATGATCTGGATGAGGGCATTGATTCTATCATCAGTAAATTTGCTGATGACACCAAGTTAGGGGCAGATGTTAGTCAGTTAGAGGGTGGAAAGGCTCTGCAGAGGGACCTCGACCGACTGGACAGATGGACAGAGTCCAATGGGATGGCATTCAACAAGTCCAAGTGCCGAGTGCTGCACTTTGGCTACGGCAATCCCATGCAGAGCTACAGGCTGGGGTCAGAGTGGCTGGAGAGCTCCCAAACAGAGAGGGACCTGGGGGTGCTGATCGACAGCCACCTGAATATGAGCCAGCAGTGTGCCCAGGTGGCCAAGAGGGCCAATGGCATCCTGGCCTGTATTAGGAATAGTGTGGCCAGCAGGAGCAGGGAGGTCATAGTGCCCCTGTACTCTGCATTGGTTAGGCCGCACCTTGAGTACTGTGTCCAGTTCTGGGCCCCTCAGTTTAAGAAGAACATCAAGACACTTGAATGTGTCCAGAGAAGGGCAACAAGGCTGGTGAGAGGCCTTGAACACAAGCCCTATGAGGAGAGGCTGAGGGAGCTGGGATTGTTTAGCCTGGAGAAGAGGAGGCTCAGGGGTGACCTCATTGCCCTCTACAACTACCTGAAAGGTGGTTGTAGCTGGGAAGGGGTTGGTCTCTTCTCCCAGGCAACCAGCACCAGAACAAGGGGACACAGTCTCAAGCTGCGCCAGGGGAGGTTTAGACTCGAGGTGAGGAGGAAGTTCTTCACCGAGCGAGTCATTCGGCATTGGAACGGGTTGCCCAGGGAGATGGTTGTGTCATCGACCCTGGAGGCGTTCAAGAGGAGATTGGATGTGGCACTTGGTGCCATGGTCTATTCATGGGGTCTGTGTTGATAGGTTGGACTCGATGATCCTCAAGGTCCTTTCCAACCTAAGTGATACTGTGATACTGTGATGCTGTGTTATGGGCACAATCCTGACCATAAGCATCCTTCACTACAGGTGCAAAGATTATGGTATGAAATAAGGGGTGGCGTGTTGCAGTTTGAGCTGGGTGCCCCCCTGCAATGTTTACTTCCTGTGTCCAGAAGTCCAACCCAGAGGGGTGGACACAGGAAATTATGTAGTATTTCCTACCACAATTCTTTGCACCACTATGAGATCCAGTGCGGAGTCTAGCACGCTCTCTTTTCTTCCTCCTCCGTCAGCCAGTAACTGGGGGAGATGTCTCCTGACTTTGGGCCTAGCTAGGCCCAAGGCCATGAGGGGATGGGCAGTCTCAGATCTGGCCAGCTGAGACTAGCCTAGCAGTGGGAGGGGGAAGAAGGAGCCCTGGGGGTCTCGGGTGTACCCTCAGGTGGGGATGGGATCTCTCTGGGTCTGTTTGGGGATTTTTTCTTTGTCACTGTGCTTTTGGTCTTCTGTAAATGTTCACTGCTTTCTATTTAAACTTTCCATCACTTTTGCAATCCGTTTGTCTGAGTGTTTATTGTTGCCAGTGGTGGGGAAGGGGGCTGCCTCAACCCAGCACAACTTGTAAGTATAGCATTCCTATTGCTTCTCCAACTGAGTTAGCTGTGTTTTTTTTTCCTCTTTGTGGGGGGGGGAGAGCTAGGCCTTCTCTCAACTCACCACATTGTGTGAATGGCTGTGATGTATTTTGTAGGTGCACGTAATGTCAGATGCCTGCAAACATATTTTGTGTAACTCTCCGAACGAGCTTGCACTTAGATAGAACTCTGGTTATAAAGCAGCGTTTGATCATACTGCAAACGTAAACCAGAAAGGCTGCTACTGTGTTTCGAGAAGGGTTCACAATTTGCTCCCTTGATTCCATCCAACAAAGTTATGGCCCTGAGCTATAGACATGCTGTTAGAAATTGCTATGAAATTCTGAAGAATGTGTCACAGGAGCTGTGACAATTTATATGACATGGCATCTGACAGTTTTCTGCCGAAGTGATCAGTTCTGGCTCGCAGGAGCGTCTGCCTGTAGCCAGCCCTCCGCTGCTTTGTCTGCGCTGAGCAGCAGGTCTAACTGTCCCTCCTTCTCTTCTCTGGTGGTTGTGGTAAGCAACTGAAGCAGAGGGTTTGAGTTTCAGACGTTGGGAGTGTTTGGTCCTGCCGCAGCAGTCTCTGAGGGATGCTGATGAACGCGCCGTCGGCTGTTTGGGGTGGCATAAAGTGGCGCTGACCGTCATTCTGCAGCGCAGCTCCCCGCTGCAGCGGATCGATGGCCAGGCTGTCTGCCTCTGCGGCTGCCTTCCCTCCTCGCAGCCAGAACCTTCTCCAGGCAGTAATTGGTGCCTCTAATCTGCTCCAGCCTGTAATAAGTCATGCGAGGCAAAGCTTTTAGGTGGCATTACATGGGATTGTGTAGGCAGCTCTTCAGCTCTTATTCATAGAGCTCTTCATAGACTTGCAGAGAAATCTACTGCATCCCGCTTGTGAATATATAAAGAGTATATAATGCTTCTGTGGATTTAAACTTCTCCTCGTGCTGCTGAATGATGTGCAGCCACAATGGGTTTAAATTTCATCATTTTTGTGCTGTACCTACCTGTCCCCATTGGCAACCCCTCGTTAGACACGCGGCGTGCGTCCATGGTGCTGTGAACTGCCAGCGAACTTCACCGTGTGACAGAAGGCAAGGCAGTCAAGTTTGCATCTTAACAATACAATTTATTTTTCTGCTACATCATTATTCTTCCCCGCAGCTGAAAGCTGTTAAAAATCACCAAAGGTTGCTGAGAAAGTCCAGAGTGAATTCTGTAGCAGAGTTTTAAATAGCAGTAACTGCTGCCCCTCCTGACAGTGATGGCTGTGCAGCAACTGTACTCTGCAGTGGGAGTAAATAAACCCCAAGAGCTTTAAAAGCTTTTATTTCCCAAGTGATTTAATGGGTAGTTCCAAAAATGAGCCTGTGGTTAAGCGACATCATGAATGTCATTTTTTTTAAATGGAAAGTAATTCACTGTGTGCTATGTCAGAAATAGGAAACAAACCAACCAACCAACAAACTCAGCTTTGGATCTTTTTAAACGCTGTACAGGCGCACTAATTGAAAACAAGCTTCCTGAAGTATGCAGCCATACCTCTTTAACCCCTTCCAGACTGGAAAACCATGATCTTGCTGGAGATAGTACATAAAGTATAAGCAGTAGATCAGGATTGAGTTGGGAATTTGAATCCTAACTCTCCTCTGCTGTGGGGAAGCCACTGGTTTGCATCAAACACTTGGTTTCTTTGTTCCATTTCTTCATCAGTAATATTTTATTTGTTCATGAGTAATTTTGCCAGAAGCTGGGAGGTTTATTTAAGTGTTGCTTTAAACTCATGTCCTAGCCTTGAATCAAACTTCCGGTGTGCAGAAGATTTCATGTACCACTGCTGCTCTGAAGATTGCTGAAGGTAATGTTTGCTCAGGTCAAATGTGTAAAAGCACGTACCTTCCCAAGCAAAATGCCAGTGAAGAGCACCATGAGCAAGGGCTGCAGAGAGCAATGCAGGGATTCTGAGGTCTGGACTGACTAGGCAATAGCTGGTTGCTGTTCACAGTGTTCTTTGTAGCACCTGAAGCTGGCCATATTTCTAGATTTATTTGCCACTTATTTCTGACTCACCTGCTGTCCACTAACTCATTAAATACCTACAGAGTGGTTCTGTTGTTCTCCATAAACATAACCCAAGTTTATTAGAAGTGCAGTTTTGTTACTGAATGCCCTACTCAAAGGGCTCCTGGGAGGTGTGTGGTGGAAGTCTGCTTTCAATTTAACCTGCAGTGACAACCATCCAGTCAGTATGGTGTAGGGTTTTGTTTCTAACTAACCAGTAAATGCCTCTTTCCTAGTAAGGTGTGAACTCCAGCCCCTGTTTTCATCCAGCAGGGTGTACAGAGGTGCCTATCACACCTACCACATGCTGGTCAATGTTTGCTGTTGTATTAGACAAGGAACCTCTAAACTGTGTTTAATGAGGGTCTCTCTCTAAAGTTTGACAAGCAAAATTGATATATTCAAGTCACTACTAAGTACTTCCTTCAGTCTTAGGGGTTTTTTTGCCTTTCCCCCCTTCTGCTCTCCTCCCCCTTTATACACCAGCTAAGTTAAAGGGGTTTGTGTTCTTTGTATTTGCAGAGTGGTAGTGTTCTGTCCCTATTACCTTTGAAAATATTTGGGTAGCTAAACTCTACTGTATCTTTACAGTGAGAGTGGTGAGACTATGGAACAGATTACCCAGGGAGATCATGGGTGCCCCTTCCCTGGAGGTGTTTAAGGCCAGGTTGGATGAGGCCTTGAGTAACCTGGTTTAGTGGAAGGTGTCCCCTGCCCATGGCAGGGATGCAGAAACTAGATGATCTCTAAGGTCCCTTCTGACCCAAATCATTCTATGAATCTTTTGGTACCTTGCTTCTGAGTGCTCATTTTCACTGTGTATGTCCTAGGGCTAGTTTTGTTTATTTTTTTATCACAAATGGGTGGGAAAGAAAAGAGTTTTACCTGAATGAACTTCCAGTCTAATTCAGACCCTTGTGTGGACAAAACGCCTGTTGACTTTGCCTGACTGTGGGTTGTCATCTTGACGGTATGGCTAGTGGAGGAAGGGGACTGCATGTCACTAGCAAGGATAAAGCCTAGGTTTGGTGGTAGAAGCCCCATCCCTGGAGGTTTTTAAGGCCAGGCTGGATGTGGCTCTGAGCAACCTGATCTAGTGGGGGGGGGATTGGAATTAGATGATCCTTGGAGTCCCTTCCAACCCTAACAATTCTATGGTCTGAGCAGAGCCAGGTGCCTGGCCCCCAGCTCTTGCCGCAGCTCTGGGGGTGGGAACAGGGGAGCCGCAGCCAGGCGATTTGGAGGAGCAGGCCCCAACCCCCTCCCCCACCAAAATGTTGGGGGCAGAGGGCCGGGTCCCCTCCGCGGCGCACTTTGTGCCGTCTCATTAGCATGCTGGCCGGCGGGCGCGGCGCGCTGGCTCTGCTGGCTCTGCTGGCTCTGCTGGCTCGGCCAGCCCTGCGAGCTGTGCTAGCTTACCAGCTGTTCCTGCTGCTCGCCACAATGTCCAGCGCGTTGGGACGGCCGCAGTCCTGCGCTGGCCGCCGCACGCAGACAGCCTTTCCACTGGGGATGCCCACGTGGCCGCCCATCAGCGGCGGCACCTCACGGAGGAGCAGGCCCTCGCATGGCATATGGTGTCTGGATTCATACAAGATGCAAAACTATTCTGCCACTAATTCACAATGACTCATAGCATTGCTAATTTTTCTAACAAAAGCCCCACTTACACACACACACTTTTAACCCCTCAGGCTAAAAAAAAAAAAAAAAAAAGCCTCTTCTTTAGTTTCAAAGCTTTGGAAATGCAAGGAGGTGGCTTCTGGATCAATAAATGAAACCCTATATTTATTTAAAGCATATGCAAGTTCTAGCAGTTATTTTACATTGCAGCTTCCAAATCACCCTTCTAACATATGGTAATTTTTTTTTTCTTATTTTTTTGTGATGATGGTGTTGTTCCAAAGTAGATTCCCTGTCAGCTGGGGAATTGTTAATATTTTGATAGTTCTGTATTATAAAAATAGAAGTCAGCACTGATGATAAAAAGTTCTTCCCATTTAAGAGAGAATCAAAGCCGTGCAACTAAGCAGATCTACGACGACTGTGTATCACAGCACGCCTTACCAAGCTGCTTATTGTAAGAAGCTTGTAATATCTGGCTCTTTTTTCCTATAAACCAGCTCTTTGGGGGGGAAAAATTAATGCACGTTCCAACTAGAGGGAGCTGCTGGGATTGCCGAGGCTGATTCTTAACCTTCCAGTCTAATTCCTTTGTGCAGAATGTACAGCCATCCCTTCTACGTTTTAATAAAATTAAGTTAAATCACCCCAAGTAGTTCAGAGTAAAAGGACGAATCTTAATTTTTGCAGCGTAATCATCAGATTAAACTGCAAAATTCAGGGAAAACTAAAGCCCCTTCTGGTCGGCACCCATGAATGTGGAATTATATAGGTCATGAAAAGAGTCGTTAGAGGAGGAAGTGAAAAGCTGAGGCTCGCTTACCGTTGTTAAGAGACAAAAAGCGTAAGGGAGGTGTGAGCGGTGGGGAAGGGAGCGGGCGGCACAGCGGGAAGCTCCTGTTCCCTCCATCGCAACAAAGGAACAAAGGGACCTGCGGTGAAGGTGGCCAGGCTCAGTGGCACGGGCTCCCAGGAAGCAACTTGTTACGGGGCACCCCTGCGGGCACCGCTTCAGCAAGGGGAATGCCCCTTCAGGGAGTCTGCTGAAGGAGAAGCCTTAGCTTCAGGGAGTCTTTGCTAGGGGATAGTTTGAGAGCTTCTGTGGGACTGGTGACTCCACACTGGCCTACTCTGATACCAACCTTGGAAATCATGGTTTGGATCCATCAAGGCAGCCTCTGTGTCCCTGCAACCACTCATTCACCTCTCCGTGGGTGGTAAGGTGGCACAGAGATGCAGGAGTCCAGCTGGATGTGCACATGAAGAGTTTCATGTGCACATCCCCACTGAGCTGGGCACTCGTGGGGATTACACACAAGTGTGTAATCACTGTACAGGGTTACCTCACCTCTCAAACTTTTCTTCTCTTTCTATTGTGAAGAAAATCTGACTTCCAGGGATACTTTCCATGAACTGTAGATGTGTCATCACTTTATTCAAAAGTTAAGAAATCTTTTTCTAAACAGGACAATTTTTTTGAGCTTTGAACTTGATTAATTGCTTTGTTTCTTAGTTAAAGTGAGCTCCTGCATTCAGTGTTGACCATGCTTGAAGAGGTGAGACTGGATCACCTCCTGACACCCCTCTACCTCACCAATGGTGTGCAGGTGACACTGAGAGGATGAGACACAAAAGCTACTTTAATGGGGAGCATCATTCTTTAAAGAGGAAAGGTTTTCCCTCTACATGCCTTTGAAAAACTTTTGAAGCCCTACTGTTATTGAGGGTTTTTTTTGTTAAGTTGGGGATGTAAATGTAGAGACAGGAAGAGAGGAAAAGGAGAAAGCTACTTTTTCATGGGGGGGTTATTGGCTGGCACATTTAATTGGTGGTTTTTCTTTCTTCAGAATCATACTTTTGTGTGTATTTCACAGTAAGTTTAACTGTCAGGGTTCTAGTGTATAAATGGGAGCAGATGGCTGTTAATGATTTCGTAAATCTAATGCTAAGTAACAATCTAGTACATGTACAGCACTTTCTGTTAAAAAAAGAAAGAAAGAAAAGATAAATCTCAGTTTCCCTGAACTGGTCTTTGAGACCTGCATCTGTAAATCCTGCTTAACAAAGAGATTTATTGTACCTGTTTCATAAGGATGTCAACTGACAGGGCAAAGGGGCATGGTTTGAAACTGAAGGAGAATAGGTTTACAGTATCACAGTATAACTAAGGTTGGAAGAGACCTCGAGGATCATCGAGTCTAACCTATCAACACAGACCTCATGACTAGACCATGGCACCAAGTGCCACGTCCAATCCCCTCTTGAACGCCTCCAGGGACGGTGACTCCACCACCTCCCTGGGCAGCCCATTCCAATGACGAATGACTCGCTTGGTGAAGAACTTTCTCCTCACCTCGAGTCTAAACCTCCCCTGGTACAGCTTGAGACTGTGTCCCCTTGTTCTGGTGCTGGCTGCCTGGGAGAAGAGACCAACTCCTTCCCAGCTACAACCACCTTACAGGTATTTGTAGAGGGCAATGAGGTCTCCCCTGAGCCTTCTATTCTCCAGGCTAAACAATCCCAGCTCCCTCAGCCTCTCCTCATAGGGCTTGTGTTCAAGGCCTCTCACCAGCCTTGTTGCCCTTCTCTGGACACGTTCAAGTGTTTCGATGTCCTTCTTAAACTGAGGGGCCCAGAACTGGACACAGTACTCAAGGTGCAGCCTAACCAAAGCAGAGTACAGGGGCACAATGACTTCCCTGCTCCTGCTGGCCACACTAGTCTTAATGCAGGCCAGGATGCCATTGGCCCTGTTGGCCACCTGGGCACACTGCTGGCTCATGTTCAGGCGGCTGTCGATCAGCACCCCCAGGTCCCTCTCTGTTTGGGAGCTCTCCAGCCACTCCGACCCCAGCCTGTAGCTCTGCATGGGATTACCGTAGCCAAAGTGCAGCACTCGGCACTTGGACTTGTTGAATGACATCCCATTGGATTCTGCCCATCTGCCCAGTTGGTCGAGGTCCCTCTTCAGAGCCTTTCTACCCTCTAACTGACTAACATCTGCTCCTAACTTGGTGTCATCTGCAAACTTGCTGATGACTGATTCAACCCCCTCATCCAGATCATCAATGAAGATGTTAAAGAGGACGAGGCCCAGCACTGATCCCTGGGGGGCGCCACTGGTGACTGGCCGCCAGCTGGATGTGGCACCATTCACCACCACTCTCTGGGCTCGGCCCTCCAGCCAGTTCCTAACCCATCACAGTGTGCTGGATACTGGCTTGGCCAGCTCATCTGCTGGCTCTCTCAGCACCCTAGGATGGATCCCATCTGGTCCCATGGACTTGTGGGGATCCAAGCTGCTGAGGAGAGTTCCGACCACCTCCTCATGGAACATAGGGAAACTGTGCAGCTCCCTGGCTCCTCCTGCCAGCTCTGCAGGCCAGCTGTCTGGAAGACATTCTGTCCTTCTAGTAAAAATTGAGGCAAAGCAGGTGTTAAGTATCTCTGCCTTTTCCTCATCCTTTGATACAACATTTCCCTCCATGTCAACCAAGGAGTGCAGGTTGTCCTTGCCCTTCCCCTTGCAATTCATGTATTTATAGAAGGACTTTTTGTTGTCCTTCACAGTAGAGGCCAGTTTAAGTTCCAAATGTGCTTTTGCCTCCCTAATTTTCTTCCTTTACTGTGGGGAATGGTGTCAAAGGCCTTGCTGAAGTCCAGGTAGAGCACATCCACAGGCCTCCCCACGTCCACCAGACGGGTCATTTGATCATAGAAGGAGATCAGGTTGGAGAGGCAGGACCTGCTCTTCCTAAATCCATGTTGGCTGGACCTGAGCCCTTGGCCGTCCTTCAGGTGCGCAGTTATTGCCACCAGGATAATCTGCTCCATCACTTTCCCTGGCACTGAGGTCAGACTAACTGGCCTGTAGTTTCCAGGTTTCCATCCGACCCTTCTTGTGGATGGGGACCACATTAACCAGTTTCCAGTCACCTGGGACCTCTCCAGTGAGCCAGGACAAGAGGAAAATGATGGAGAGCGGCGTGGCCAGCACATCTGCCAGCTCTCTCAGCACCCTAGGATGAATCCCATCCGGTCCCATGGACTTGTGAGTGTCCAAGTGGCTCATCAGGTCCCGAACTAATTCCTCATGGATTTCCGGGGCACTACACTGCTCCCTGACCCCATCGCCCAGCTCAGGAGGCCACTCGTCCTGAACTCCTGCCTTGCTGTTAAACATTGAGGCAAAGAAGGTGTTCAGGACCTCAGCCTTTTCCTCATCTTCAGTCACCGTGTTCCCCTCCAGGTCCAATAAGGAGGGGAGGTTCTTCTTGCCCTTCTTCTTATTGTTAATATATTTGTAAAAATGCTTTTTATTGTCTTTGACTGAGGTGGCCAGCTTCAGTTCAGGGGCCTCGGAAAAGCACGGACTGCTGCTGTTTTTGACCAGAAGGACCCGCACACAGCCTCTGCGCTCGGCAGGAATCGGCTTTCACCGATTCTCCACGTGTTCGGGATCGTTCGGGTCCCTGCGTGCCGCGGCAGTTTCAAAGCCCGCGGCAGCTTGCGGCAGTTTCCATTTCAGCGGTGAGCTCCTTCGGGACACACATCGACCAGGGGCCTCGGAAAAGCACGGACTGCTGCTGTTTTTGACCAGAAGGACCCGCACACAGCCTCTGCGCTCGGCAGGAATCGGCTTTCACCGATTCTCCACGTGTTCGGGATCGTTCGGGTCCCTGCGTGCCGCGGCAGTTTCAAAGCCCGCGGCAGCTTGCGGCAGTTTCCATTTCAGCGGTGAGCTCCTTCGGGGACACACATCGACCAGGGGCCTCGGAAAAGCACGGACTGCTGCTGTTTTTGACCAGAAGGACCCGCACACAGCCTCTGCGCTCGGCAGGAATCGGCTTTCACCGATTCTCCACGTGTTCGGGATCGTTCGGGTCCCTGCGTGCCGCGGCAGTTTCAAAGCCCGCGGCAGCTTGCGGCAGTTTCCATTTCAGCGGTGAGCTCCTTCGGGGACACACATCGACCAGGGGCCTCGGAAAAGCACGGACTGCTGCTGTTTTTGACCAGAAGGACCCGCACACAGCCTCTGCGCTCGGCAGGAATCGGCTTTCACCGATTCTCCACGTGTTCGGGATCGTTCGGGTCCCTGCGTGCCGCGGCAGTTTCAAAGCCCGCGGCAGCTTGCGGCAGTTTCCATTTCAGCCGCTCTTCTCGCTCGGACGCGCGCGCTGCCACATTTTTTTAAAAAAAAAAAACACATTCTCCAGTAGGTTCCGTGGGCAGGGCTGGCCATGGTGGTAACTCGCCGCAATAACTCCTTTAAAAAGTCAGTCTCGACCCAGACTGAGGGGGAATATAAGCAGATAAGCAGGTGTCATAAGCAAGAGGTAGGTGTCCAGGCATCTAGCTGCAGACAGTGCTGGAACCTGGCACTTGAGATGCAGGGTAGAGGGGACGGCTCCTGCTTTAGGTGTGAGCAGATTGACTGTCTGCTTAGCCTGGTGGCTGGACTGAAGGATAAGGTTGCTAGATTTAGAGATGTATGCAATTGCAGAAGGGTGACGAACCTGAGTAACCAGGCTCTGCAGGCCCCCCCAGCAGAGGCCAGTCATCCAAAAAGAAGAGGGCAATGGATGCAGGTTCCTATCAAAAGATGCAAGGTTAAACCTCCTTGCCCCCTCACCCCCACTGCCCTTGGAAAACAAGTACGGGGCATTGGAGGTTGAGGTGAGGTGATTCTGATATCAGAGGGCACGCCATCTGGGGTTTACCCTGTGGCAAAACAGCCTAAGGTGAAACGACCTAAGGTGAAACAGCCTAAGCTTAAACAGCCTTCCCCGGCATTAGGACTTGCTCCTTAAAAAAGAGGAGGGTAATTGTTATTGGTGATTCCCTCCTGAGAGGAACAGAGGGCCCCATATGTCGGCCAGACCCTACTCACAGGAGGTTTGTTCCCTTCCAGGAGCCGTGGTTGGAGATGTTACCACAAGACTGCCTGGTATGGTGCAGCCCTCTGACTATTATCCCTTGATAGTTATGCAGTTAGGGAATGATGATGTTGCAACCAGAACTCCCAGGGCTATCAAAGATAACTTCAGGGCCCTGGGAGATCTGGTTGAGGGATCAGGGGCACAAATAATTTTTTCGTCTATACCCTTAGTTGCATGTGGGAATACCATAAGGAACAGGTCAGCAGCTGAAGTCAACAAGTGGCTTAGAGGCTGGTGCAAGGAAAAGAATTTTGGGTTATTTGATCTTGAAAAACTTTCTGCGGCACCAGGCCAGCTGGCAACAGATGGAGCACATCTGTCCCAGAGGAGGGTAAGATCAGAGTGTACGAGAATGGCCTATCCCTCAAAGGGAAAAAGATTCTGGGGGAGGAATTGGCAGGTCTCATAGATAGGGCTTTATACTAGTTTCGAAAGGGGAAGGGTTGAAACCAGTCCCCCAGGCTGGGGTCTGGGGTGATAAGCCAGAGCAAGAGGTGAAACCAGCAGCCCGGCTGAAGTGCATGTACACTAATGCACGAAGCATGGGCAACAAACAAGAGGAGCTGGAAGCCTTGCTGCGGCAAGAAAGTTATGATGTAGTTGCCATCACAGAGACGTGGTGGGATGACTCACATGACTGGAGCGCTGCAATTGATGGCTACAGGCTCTTCAGGAGAGACAGGCAAGGAAGAAGGGGTGGAGGGGTGGCCCTGTACGTCAGGGAGGCACTAGATGCCATTGAGACGGAGATTAGGGACGATTGGGTTGAGTGCCTGTGGGTAAGAATTAGAGGGAAGGCCAACAGGGCTGACATCCTGGTTGGAGTCTGTTATAGACCACCCAACCAGGAGGAGGATGTTGATGAGTCATTCTATAGGCAGCTTAAGGCTGTCTCAAGATCGTCTGACCTTGTTCTCATGGGCGACTTCAACTTGCCTGATATCTGCTGGGATCTTAACATAGCAGAGAAGTGGCAATCTAGGAGGTTCTTAGAATGCATGGAGGATAGCTTCTTATCCCAGGTGCTGCGAGAGCCTACCAGGGGCAAGGCTATGCTTGACCTCCTCTTCACCAATAGGGAAGGGTTGGTGGGTGATGTGGTGGTCGGAGGGTGCTTAGGGGCCAGTGACCACGAGATAATTGAATTCTCATTATTTGGTCAAGCTAAGAGGGGTAGCAAGAAGACCTTCACTCTGGATTTCCGGAGGGCGGACTTCAGGCTACTCAAGGAACTAATTCAGAGGGTTCCTTGGGATAAAGCCCTTAAAAACAAAGGGGTCCAGGAGAGCTGGTCCTACTTCAAGGAAGAACTGTTGAAGGCTCAGGGACAGGCTGTGCCAATGTGCCGGAAGATTAGCCGCCGGGGCAGACGGCCAGCCTGGATGGTTAAAGAGCTTTTAATGGAACTAAGGGAAAAAAAGAGGGTGTATCACCTTTGGAAGAGAGGGGAGGCAACCCGTGAAAAATTTAAGGATGTTGCTAGGTCTTGCAGGAAGAAAATTAGGAGGCAAAGCGCATTTGGAGCTTAGTCTGGCCTCTGTTGTGAAGGACAACAAAAGTCCTTCTATAAATACATTAATAGTAAGAGGAAGGGAAAGGACAACTTCCACTCCTTGGTGGACACGGAGGGAACATTGTATCAAGGGATGAGGAAAAGGCAGAGATACTTAACACCTTCTTTGCCTCAATTTTTACTAGCAGGACAGAATGTCTTCCAGAGAGCTGGCCTCCAGAGCTGGCAGAAGGAGCCAGGGAGCAGCATAGTTTTCCACTGTTCCAAAATGGGGTAGTTGGTGATCTGCTCAGCCGCCTGGATCCCCACAAGTCCATGGGACCAGATGGGATCCATCCTAGGGTGCTGAGAGAGCTGTCAGAGGAGCTGGCCAAGCCGCTCTCCATCATTTTTCAGCAGTCCTGGCTCACTGGCGAGGTCCCAGAGAACTGGAAGCTGGCCAACGTGGTGCCCATCCATAAGAAGGGCCGGTTGGATGAGCCAGGGAATTACAGGCCTGTCAGCCTGACCTCAGTGCCAGGCAAGATCATGGAACAGGTCATCCTGAGTGCATTAACACAGCACTTAGAGGATGGCCAAGGGATCAGGCTCAACCAACATGGATTTAGGAAGGGCAGGTCCTGCCTGAGCAACCTGATCTCCTTCTATGATCAGGTGACCCGCCTGGTGGATGTGGGGAGGCCTGTGGATGTAGTTTACCTGGACCTCAGCAAGGCCTTTGACACCATCCCCCATAGCAAACTCCTGGCCAAGCTGTCAGCCCATGGCTTGGACAGCAGCACTCTGAGCTGGGTTAGGAACTGGCTGGATGGCCGAACCCAGAGAGTGGTGGTGAATGGTGTCACATCCGGCGGGCGGCCAGTCAGAAGTGGAGTCCCCCAGGGATCAGTGCTGGGCCCCATCCTTTTTAACATCTTTGTTGATGATCTGGATGAGGGCATTGAGTCTATCATCTCTAAATTTGCAGATGACACCAAGCTGGGGACAGGAGTTGATCTGCTGGAGGGTAGAGAGGCTCTGCAGAGAGACCTCGACAGGCTGGACAGATGGGCAGAGTCCAACGGCATGAAATTTAATGCATCCAAGTGCCGGGTTCTGCACATTGGCCACAACAACCCCATGCAGTGCTACAGGCTGGGGTCAGAGTGGCTGGAGAGCAGCCAGGCAGAGAGGGACCTGGGGGTGCTGGTTGATGGTAGGCTGAACATGAGCCTGCAGTGTGCCCAGGCAGCCAAGAGGGCCAATGGCATCCTGGCCTGCATTAAGAACAGTGTGGCCAGCAGGAGCAGGGAGGTCATTCTGCCCCTGTACACTGCACTGGTTAGGCCACACCTCGAGTACTGTGTCCAGTTCTGGGCTCCTCAGTTTAGGAAGGATGTTGACTTGCTGGAACGAGTCCAGAGAAGGGCAACGAAGTTAGTGAGGGCTTGGAACACAAGCCCTATGAGGAGAGACTGAGGGAGCTGGGGCTGCTTAGCCTGGAGGAGGAGACTCAGGGTGACCTCATTACTCTCTACAACTACCTGAAGGGGGGTTGTAAACAGGCAGAGGTTGGTCTCTTCTCCCAGGCAGTCAGCACCAGAACAAGAGGACACAGTCTCAGGCTGCGCCAGGGGAAGTTCAGGCTGGAGGTCAGGAGGAAGTTTTACACGGAGAGAGTGATTGCCCATTGGAATGGGCTGCCTGGGGAGGTGGTGGAGTCGCCGTCACTGGAGGTATTCAGGAGGAGACTTGACAGGGTGCTTGGTTACATGGGTTAGTTGATTAGGTGGTGTTGGGTGATAGGTTGGACGTGATGATCTTGAAGGTCTCTTCCAACCTGGTTTATTGTATTGTAAATCTATTATATTGTAGTTCCAGCTGGGCCTTTGCCTCCCTAATTTTATTTCTACATAATCTAACAACTTCCTTGAACATACCTCAAGAAGCCTTCCCCTCCTTCCAAAGGTGATACAGCCTCTTTTTTCCCCTTAAATCCTCCAGGAGGTGCTTGCTCATCCAGGCTGGTCGCCTTCCCCGCTCGCTCGTCTTTCGGTACGTGGGAACTGCTGTGGCAATGCCAGCGACGAGCAGTGTGAGCAATCTGGCAGTGCAGGCCTAGAGCCTGACATGGTGGTAGGCCATGCTTAGCATAAATGCAGAGCCAGCTAGCAGTGTAGCAAAACAGTGCTGTGCCTGCAGCATGTAACTAAATCAAGGCACTGGTAGCTACAAACACGGACAGTTATCTTGGGACAACAGGACATAACAGTATAACAGTATAACAGTATCACTTAGGTTGGAAAGGACCTCGGGGATCATCGAGTCCAACCTATCAACACAGACCCCATGCCTAGACCATGGCACCAAGTGCCACGTCCAATCTCCCCTTGAACGCCTCCAGGGTCGATGACTCAACCACCTCCCTGGGCAACCCGTTCCAATGCCGAATGACTCGCTCGGTGAAGAACTTCCTCCTCACCTCGAGTCTGAACCTCCCCTGGTGCAACTTGAGACTGTGTCCCCTCGTTCTGGTGCTGGTTGCCTGGGAAAAGAGGCCAACCCCCTCCTGGCTACAACCACCCTTCAGGTAGTTGTAGAGGGCAATGAGGTCACCCCTGAGCCTCCTCTTAGAACCTGCATCAACAAACCTTGCTTGTCGTTAGTAGTTGGACCAATAATCTGTAATAGTGCAATGTGTGGTCACTCAGAGGGAACCAATGGAGCTATGCCAACAGGGCACTCCGAGTTTATATAAGTTGTAGCAGTCCCCTTGCTACGCACTTCTGCCTTTCCTGTCTCTTCTTCTTCCTACACTTTACTGTGCTATACCTGCACTACAGGCCTGCTCTACAGGCCTCCACCTCAGGCCTGCACCATAGGCCTGCAACACTGGAACAATGAAGGAACAATACTCAATCACATTGGTCAGCTGTATTGATTCCCATCTCCGTTACCTTTAAACTGCCAGTTCCTGTGCCTTCAAGAGCTCCTGTTTGAAGTAGGTCCAACCCTCCTGGACCCCTTGGTTCATGAGGGCTGGTACCCAGGGGACTTTACAAATAAGTTCCTTAAACAGGCTGAAGTTTGCCCTCCGGAAGTCCAAGGTGAAGGTTCTGTTGGTGGTCCTCCCTATCTCCCTGCATATTGAAAACTTCACTATCTCGTGGTCACTGCACCCTAGGCAGCATCCCACAATCACATCTCCCACCAGCCTTTCCCTACTGGAGAACCGCAGGTCAAGCAGAGCCTGTCCCCTGGTAGGCTCACTTAACAGCTGTGTCAGGCAGCAGTCCTCCATTCACTGCAGTTTAGACTGGGTCTTAGGAAGAAATTCTTCAGTATGAGGTTGGTGAGACTCTTAAATAGATTGCCCAGAATGGTTGTGGATGTCCCCTCCCTGGGGGTTCTTTAAGGTCAGATAGGGTGAAGCTTTGGACAACCAAGTCTAGTTGTGAGGCATCCCTGCCTACAGCAGGGGGTTGGAGTTGATGATCTCTGAGGTCCCTTCCAACCTAAGCCATTCTGTGATGATGATTCTATGTAGGGTTATCCATCCCATTCATTTTCACCTGTGTGTGGCCGGTTGACGGTGTCCCTTTAAGAAAGGGAATATGGTGGACGGAAGTTGGTAAACGGAAGGAAGAGTCTAAACTAATTTTCATTGGTCAAGTGGGAGGAAGCACCATCTGAACTGAGACTGAAATGGGCATTCCCAGCACTTCTCTGTCACTCTTGCTTCCGCTTCTCCAGGGTGCAGGAACTCTTCTCTGTGCTGGGCTTTCTGCCAAGGCCTCGGCCTTGAGGATAAGATAACCAGGTCTATATTAACTGCTTTCAATTAACACAAACTGCTTTTAACTTCTTTCTTTCTTCTTTCTCCCTCTTTTCCGAACTATTCTGGGGAAAGGGGGGAAGAGAGGGGAGAGCGGAGGTGGGGGAACCCCTCGGCCGAGGGGGGTTACTCTCATTTCTGTGCTACTCTGTTGTATATCTTTGTATATATTGTAGATATTGTAAATTTGTAAATATTCCCCTGCAAAACCCTACACTGCTTTGTAAATATAGCTCCACTGCTTTGCTAATTCAGCTGGTGAGTTTTTTTTTCCTTTCCCTTCAATTTTTTTTTCCCTTTTACCTTACAAGGGGGAAGGGAAGAGGCTCCTCGGCCTTACACTTTCACCCACCACACTTTTATTATTGGCGCCCAACGTGGGGCAGATAATTAGTTTAATTTATTACTTGATTGATTTAGTGTTTTCCAGCTGAATTAGCAAACATGAAGGTCTTGTGGTTTGTGGAGCGATTGTTCTTTTCAATTTTTGGGGCTCTGGTTTAGAGATATTGTTTGGGTTTGCTTTTGGATTACCTGGGTAAATATTTGGTGCGGACAATTTATATGTGGGTTATGTATAGAGTTAAATTATGGTATGGAAAATGTATTAATTTATTATGGCCAGTGAGATACAGAAATGTTACCTCCACCACTCTCCCAATTGAGATAAAGGGTTTTAAGATTCCGCCTGAGGAGAGAGTAACTTTAGGTGATGCCTGGGACCCAAAAGTGATTTATGTGATGTGTATAATTCTGCTGCTGGTAATAACTAATGTGTTTTCTCTGTATTCCTTGTGGCGAGAGAGAAAGGTGTCCAGGGCGTGTTTTGTTATTAAAACTAGACCAAAAAGAAAACGCCGTAGCTCGAGATCAGTCCCAGAGTCATCTAGTGATGAGGACTGTGGAGAACCCGTGTCAGTCAAAAAGAAGGCTAAAAAGTTAATTGGTAAAGCAGCTCTAAATGACTTTGCTGATTCTAGCAAGCAGCCAAGGGCATCGGCTGGTATCAACATGGCTCCTACTCCTTCTCCTTCTTCTTCTTCTCCATCGGCCATTAACGGAGCAACGTCACTTCCGTCCAATCCCTTGGTGGGACCGGAAGTCACTGCCTCAGCAGCTGATTTATCTCAGGACCTGTCAGCTTCCATTAAGGTGGCTGTAAATTCAAACACAGCTCCAGTTAAGGTGGCTCCTTTAAAGACTAGAGGTGCAAAGGCCAAAGATGGAGAAGAAGAGGAGCTGGAGACTGATCCTGGTGAGGGGCCCTCTACTCTAAGAGATCCTGCTCAGGAGGAAGAGGTGGTTTGTTTTAAAGATCTAGCTAACCTTGTGAGATCAAAGCAGGATACAGATGAAGCTAGGAAAGCAGCTGGCAAAGGTAGTTCTCAGCTTAAAGAGATCCTTAGGAGAATGACAGCAGGATTATATGGGCAAAGACTTCAGGGAGACGAGGAGGAAGATGATATTTTGGAATGTTCTTCTCCACGGGAGGAATTGCGCAATGTCCGTAAAGATTTCACCAGGGCGGATAAGGAACCAGTTCTAGCTTGGCTCAGTAGGTGTTATGATACAGGTGCTCCAGCTCTAACAGTTGGAGACAAGTCAGCAGCTCAGTTAGGAACTCTCTCAAGGGACAATGGAATAGATAGACATCTAGGCAGAGCTCTCGGTAAGGTTAGTCTGTGGATACGCCTTTTAATGGCGGTTGCCCTGAGATACCCTTCCCGAGATGATCTTCCATGGAATCCTAAACCCTGGACTACCATAGATGAGGGAATTAAGCGCTTGAGAGAATTTGCTGTTAGAGAGCTACTCTATGGTGAACATGAAACTCTGAATCCTGATGACATTCCTGTGGGTATTGGTCTTGCTAAAAAGATCATCAAACTTGCTCCTTCCAATTATGCAAACATTCTGGCAAGCAGAATTGTGTCAAGAAGTTATGGTGGAGCTTCTCCCACGGTTGGCCAATTCAGTGATCAAATGAGACAATTGGAGGATAGCATGACACGTGGTTCTTTGGTTTCGGCCATTAAAACGATGTCTGGTGATATACAGAATTGCATAAGAGAGTTAAAAGATGAATTTAGAAATTCCATATCCCAATTGGCACAAAGGGATAATTTCAATTCTTCCTCCAGGTGGATACAAGTTTCATCTGTGAGGAATACACGTCCTCAAGGAGGTCATTCCAAAACAGGTCATTCCAAAACAGGTCATTCCAAAACAGACCACCAAGGCAATCACGTAGAACTATTTGGATAACTCTGCGTGATCAGTTTGGTGAGAACATGAACCGCTGGGATGGCCAACCAACTTCTAATCTTTTCAGGAGACTGAGGGAATTGCAAAGTGGCAGAACCCAAGGTAGCAATACCAGAAGGGTAGCTGTTACTTCCACAGTTCCCCAGAACGACTCTTATGGCTCCAACAGTGGCTCCAGTTATAACATGCAAAGTTATAACCCCGCAAACTATGTGCAATGCACATGTGCACATGTTCCCCATAACTAGGTGCCCTGCCTCCCGCCAGGGGGAGGAGAGGATAACAGAGATAATAGAATCTATTGGGATGTGTACATCCAGTGGCCTGGCACTTCACAATTTCGGAAGTACAGGGCCTTGGTTGACACAGGAGCTCAGTGCACCATAATACCATCAAATTATCAGGGATCAGAGTCTATAACTATTCTGGGAGTCACTGGTGGATCTCAAGAGTTAAGTAAGGTAGAGGTTAATATAAGTTTAACTGGTAAACAATGGAGGAAGCATACAGTTGTGACCGGACCTGATGCACCTTGTATTTTGGGAATTGATTTTCTGAGAGAAGGGCGTTTCAAGGACCTAGAGGTTACAAATGGGCTTTTGGAGTAGCTTCAATAGAAATTGATGGACAAAAATTGAAGCTATCTGCCAGACCTGAACTTTCTGATGAATCTGCAGTTGTGGGACAACATAAGATACAGGACATTAAATTGCCGGTTGCTTCTCAGACTGTGCATCACAGACAATACAGAACCAACCGTGACTCTTTGTTGCCCATTCAGAATCTGATTCGTCAGTTGGAGAGTCAGAAAGTCGTCAGCAAAACTCATTCACCTTTCAACAGTCCAGTGTGGCCTGTGCGAAAGCAGAATGGAGACTGGCGTCTGACGGTCGACTACCGAGCCCTCAATGAAGTGACACCACCTATGAGTGCAGCAGTGCCAGACATGATGGAGCTCCAGTATGAGCTGGAATCCAAAGAGGCCAAATGGTATGCTACCATAGACATTGCTAATGCATTTTTCTCTATTCCCATAGCAGAGGAATGCAGGCCTCAGTTTGCTTTCACCTGGAGAGGAATCCAGTACACTTTCAACAGATTGCCAATGGGCTGGATCCACAGCTCAAGCATCTGTCATGCAGTGATCCACGATGCTCTGGAGAAAGGCAGTGCTCCAGAACATATCCAGTTCATCGATGATATCATTGTCTGGGGTAAAACTGCTGAGGAGGTCTTCGAGAAAGGTAACAAAATCATTGACATTCTTCTGAATGCAGGTTTTGCCATCAAACGAGACAAGGTGAAAGGACCTACCACAGAGATTCAGTTTCTGGGAGTGCAATGGCAGGATGGACGCCGACACATTCCAGTGGATGTGGTAAATAGAGTCTCTACCATGGCAAGTCCCACAAACAAGCAAGAGACCCTACGTTTCTTGGGGATAGTGGGATTTTGGAGACTGCACATTCCTGGATACAGTCAGATTGTGAAACCTCTGTATTATGTGACTCGAAAGAGAAACCATTTGCACTGGGGACCTGAACAACAAGCAGCCTTTGACCAGATAAAGCAAGAGGTAATTCAAGCAATGGGTCTGGGACCTGTCCGAGATGGTCCAGACATTAAGAACATTTTGTACACGGCTGCAAGTGACAATGGTCCAACCTGGTGCTTGTGGCAAAAAGCTCCAGGTGAGACACGTGGACGACCTCTTGGTTTCTGGAGTCGAGGTTACAGAGGTTCAGAGGCTAACTATACTCCAACAGAGAAAGAAATTCTAGCTGCCTATGAAGGAGTGAAAGCATCTTCTGAAGTGATTGGAACTGAATCACAACTTCTCTTAGCTCCCAGATTACCAGTTTTGGATTGGATGTTCAAAGGCAAAGGTTCCACACCACATCATGCCACAGACTCCACATGGTCTAAGTGGATGGCTCTGATAACACAGAGAGCTCGAATGGGAAATCTTGAAAGACCTGGTCTAGTGGAGGTGATCTCAAGTTGGCCTGAAGGTGTCAACTGTGCTAAACCTCCAGAGGAGAAAGTAACTCGTGCTGAGGAAGCTCCTCCTTACAATGACCTGTCTGATGATGAAAAGAAATATGCTTTGTTCACAGACGGTTCCTGTCGTCTTGTTGGAAACAAGCGGAGGTGGAAGTCTGCAGTGTGGAGTCCAACACGCCGAGTTGCAGAGGCGAAAGATGGAGAAGGAGAATCCAGTCAGTTCGCAGAGGTAAAAGCTGTCCAGCTAGCTCTCGACGTAGCTGAACGTGAGAGATGGCCAAAGCTTTATCTCTACACCAACTCATGGATGGTAGCCAATGCTCTATGGGGTTGGCTAAAGAACTGGAAGAAGAGTGGTTGGCAGAGGAAAGGAAAACCCATTTGGGCAGCCAACCTGTGGCAGGACATTGCTGATCGAATCGAGAGAATTCCAGTGAAAGTGAGACACATCGATGCTCACATTCCTAAGAGCAAAGCTACTGAGGAACAGCAACACAACCATCAGGCAGATCTAGCTGCAAGAGTTTCTCAAGTAGACATGGACTCTAATCTTGATCTCGACTGGAAACACCGAGGTGAGATATTCTTAGCTCGGTGGGCTCATGATTCGTCAGGACATCAAGGCAGAGATGCAACATACCAATGGGCTCGTGACAGATCCATAGACATTTCCATGGATGCTATCACACAAGTCATCCATGACTGTGACATTTGTGCTGCTATTAAGCAGGCAAAACGACTTAAGCCCTTGTGGTATGGTGACCGATGGTCCAAGTACAAGTATGGTGAAGCTTGGCAGATTGACTACATCACTCTACCACGTTCTCGTTCTGGTAAGCAATACGTGCTTACTATGGTAGAAGCAAACACTGGATGGTTGGAAACTTATCCAGTTCCACATGCAACTGCCCGCAACACCATTCTCGGTCTGGAGAGACAGATCCTGTGGAGACACGGAACTCCAGAGAGGATTGAGTCAGACAACGGAACTCATTTCAAGAACAACCTTGTAAAGAACTGGGCAAAAGAGCACGGTATTGAGTGGATATTCCACATTCCCTACTATGCACCAGCTTCAGGGAAGATTGAACGCTACAACGGTTTGTTGAAGACCACTCTTAAAGCCATGGGGGGTGGATCTTTGAAAAACTGGGAAAAGCATTTAGCACAAGCAACCTGGCTGGTAAATAGTAGAGGTTCAGTGAACCGAGCTGGACCTGCACATTCAGATTTGCTACGGAAAGTAGAGGGTGATAGAGTTCCTGTTGTTAGAGAAAAGAATCTGTTAGGTAAAACTGTTTGGGTATTTTCACCCTCAGGAGAGGCTAAACCTGTCCGAGGGGTGGTTTCAGCTGAAGGTCCGGGTCACACTTATTGGGTAATGCAGGAGAATGGTGAAATTCAGTGTATTCCACAAAGAAATTTAACTTTAGCTGAAAGAGGTTAACTTCGAACTGCTGTACAGCTACATCGCGCCCAAAGAAGAATCAACGAGAATCTATGGTGCACGAACCCTGAGATCCCTGAGAGCCCTGAGTCAACTAAGAGACCCTGAGATTTCCCTGTTTCCCTTTTCTTTGCTTCTTCGGCGAAGAAATGAACTGTTTTCCATTTTTCTCATTTTCTGATTTTCTTGGACTGTTGAATCATCTACATCTGAGCATAGCCGGAATGGACTATGAACTTTACTCATGAACTGTAAATATCATCTTGGATTGGATGGACAGTATAAACAGTCAATGAAAATTGTTTAGAAGGGGTGGACTGTGGCCGGTTGACGGTGTCCCTTTAAGAAAGGGAATATGGTGGACGGAAGTTGGTAAACGGAAGGAAGAGTCTAAACTAATTTTCATTGGTCAAGTGGGAGGAAGCACCATCTGAACTGAGACTGAAATGGGCATTCCCAGCACTTCTCTGTCACTCTTGCTTCCGCTTCTCCAGGGTGCAGGAACTCTTCTCTGTGCTGGGCTTTCTGCCAAGGCCTCGGCCTTGAGGATAAGATAACCAGGTCTATATTAACTGCTTTCAATTAACACAAACTGCTTTTAACTTCTTTCTTTCTTCTTTCTCCCTCTTTTCCGAACTATTCTGGGGAAAGGGGGGAAGAGAGGGGAGAGCGGAGGTGGGGGAACCCCTCGGCCGAGGGGGGTTACTCTCATTTCTGTGCTACTCTGTTGTATATCTTTGTATATATTGTAGATATTGTAAATTTGTAAATATTCCCCTGCAAAACCCTACACTGCTTTGTAAATATAGCTCCACTGCTTTGCTAATTCAGCTGGTGAGTTTTTTTTTCCTTTCCCTTCAATTTTTTTTTCCCTTTTACCTTACAAGGGGGAAGGGAAGAGGCTCCTCGGCCTTACCCTTTCACCCACCACACTGTGTAACAGTGGATGATCTCAGAAAAACCTTGCTACTCTCCACTTTGTTGGCTTCCTCAGCTGAAACAGGCACTCCCCTGCTGTCTCGGTCCGGAGACACAGTTCTTTTAAATATTCCTGTGTTGTGAAATTAGAGGCACAAACGAGGCCAAAATATCAACAACTAGACTATTTATTGCATAAATTAAGGGGAAATAAGAAGGGGAGAGGGAGAAAATAGAGAGGGAGAGAGAGAAGAGAGAGAGAAGAGGAAAGGAATTATATTACCACACCCCTCACCCCCCCAAGACAGTTTGAGTCTGTGGAGGAAAGGTGCTGCAGGAGATGTTGGGTTGGTATGGGAATGGTACTGAGGCTCTGGCTGGAGAAGAACTGTGGTCCTCTGGGGAGATGTTGTGTTGGTACAGGAACGGTGCTGAGGCTCTGGCTGAAGAAGAGCTGTGGTCCTCTGGGCAGCCTGGGTCTGTAGAGCAGCATTGTCCCGGGCTTTCCCTTCTCAGCGGCATGGTCCGTGTCCTGTGTTTCCCTTCATCTCCGTTTTCCTTCTCGGTTTTCCTTCCTTTAATCATCCAGTCCGGGAGACACAGTCCCCCACATTTTCCTTCTGTGTTTTTCTTCTAAAGTAGCCAGTAGTGGCTCCAGTCTTTTATACAGTTTTTAGTCCTTAGGTATGTGTCCAAGTATTGTCCCTCAGGAATTCAGGAGCCAGGAAATCATCCTTAGGTAAATATCCAGGTATCGTTCCCCCAGAAATCTTTCTGTGTATTTCTGTGTGTTTGGGCAAGATTCTGGATGTGGGGGGGGGGGGCCTCCACCTCCTCCGTCTCCATCCAGACAAGCCCCCACACTCATTACACATCAGGAAACAGGTGGTGAACCCATTGTCTACCCTTTCCAGGGTACTTGATGGGTGGAGATTATCTTGCCCTAAAGGCATGATGGCTGGGTCCTTGGGTCCATTGTTGTAGTCCAGTGTTATCATGATGCAATCGCAAGGTGATTTGCATCCAGGATTGTCTTTGCACCTTCCTTCCAGTGGCTCTGCCCAACACATATCAGCAACTGTGGGCAAGCAGCAAGTGATTTTATCTTTGTTGAGTCACACCAAGAGAGACAAACTTTTAGTCTCTCACACCTGCCTGTTGAAGTGGTGTGGGTCAAGCAGCAGTTCCATCAGGTGGAGATCTGAGCATTTGTATTGTAACAAACAAACCGGAGGTTAGCTCAGGTTTTCATTGCTTCAGAGTCTTCATACCAAAAATCAAACAGCATGAAAGTGAAGTTGTTACAAGTAGAAACCTGAAGCTAGCATGCAGTTTTGTTCCTGAGAGTTCTTACCCTGACTTGTGCCGTACCTGTAACTCTTAACTTCTTGGCATTGAAAGTTGACTTCTGGAGTTTTTAAGGGTACTGTCTGCCAGCCTGATGCTGTTAAGCCAGTGGAAGTTTAGCAGAACAGAGAAGGTGGTAAGAGTCCTTGCTTTGGGGAATGAACACTGAACTACAGCTATCATACAGGAACTCTTCTTCCTATTAATTTCTATCTCCATCTTAACCACCTTCCTGCCCAGAGAAGTTGTCAGTCTCATTCTCTGGAGACTTTAAAGACCCATCTGGATGCATTCCTGTGTGGCCTGTCCTAGGTGATCCTGCTCTGGCAGGGGGATTGGGCTAGATGATTTCTAGAGCTCCCTTCCAACACCTAACATTCTGCAATTCCTCTCCTGTCTACCAGCATGGGAAATCCAAGGCTCTGAAAATGCTGTTTCCACAGGCAGCTCCAGGGGTCAGAAATGGAAGTGGCTGCAATGATTTCTCTCTTTAATTTTTAAATGCCACTTGGTGTTATTTAAAGGTTCTGAGTTGTAGGTTTGGTACTTCCACCTCCCCATATCAGTCTGAGTGACCTCAACAGCACAGCTTTCCACACAGCCCTGTTTCTGATGGTGCTGATTTTAAACAACCTCTGTGCCTGATGCTCGACATCTCCATTTCACCAGGAAGATAAAAGAAACAACTGTGTCTTTATTTTCAATGAGGTATTTAGTGTGTGACAAAGGGTTCCCTTCTCTCTGATTCCCTATCTGGGACTTTTTCAACTCTTTACCTTGTTTGCCTTGCTCTTGTTAACCCTTTTGGTTCTGCAGAGCCCAGCTGATCAATCCTCTGGGATGTCCCCCCGAGAGGGACAGTGCAGCCCTTATGGTTCAATCGCTCGATCGTTTTTATGGCTTGGCAGTGAGGAGGAATCTGTTCCAAGCTGGAACAACTCTTTTAATTCAGAAACATTTTCTTTATATCCTTCCACAGAGCCTGCTGGGTTTTGTGCTCCCGTGTTTTATAACTTGTTGTCATGATAATTCAGCTCATCTTACAGGTTCCTCTAATTGTGATTGATGTGTAATCATTCATTTTATTGAACCTCATTAAGGTCTGCGAACCTCTGTACCAACTTACAGTAATTAGAGCCCAGATAGCCATTCCATCTGTTCACAAGCACTGTTTAATTAATGAACTTTTAACGTGTTCTTTGCCTTGTAAAAGCCCTCAGCATTCTCAAGTTGTTGAATAGGATTTGCGTGCCAGCATTTCCGTTTTTTGAAATGCCACAGCAACATGCATTTTGGAATCCCCAAGGCTCTCCAAGGAATTCCCCAAGGAATCCCCAAGCTTACAAATAAAAGGCTCACACGGATTTTTAGTGTTCTTTTTTATGTCCCAACCAACAATGTTTAATCTTCCCTTGTGTCACTGAAGAAGATACAGAGAAACCAGTAAACAAATTGATTCATTTTCCATTTTAGCACTGACTGGAAGAACATTAAGAATCCACACACTTTCCTGCCCTTATAGCACATCTTTTTGTTACATTTAGAGCACAGGCCTGAGACAGTTTTGTTAGCTTTTTTTCCAGTATAATGAGATTTTAGGATGGAGAGGAATCTACCAGTGCTGCTGGAGTTATAGAAACCATTGAAAACTGATCCAGAATTGTGAGAAAACAGCAGGACAGATGTTCCTAAACACTTGGAATGTTTCTGCTGCTTTACCTCTGGGTGTTTTGGCAGTGCAGTAACCTGCTGAGACACTGATTGATGCAGAGCGAATAAATAGTTGCATTTTTGAAAAATGAAAGTAAATTTCTGTGCCCCAATCAGTCACAGAAGAGGCAATGTTTCCAGAGTGTCTGGACTAGATAAGGTCCTTTCTGCCCCCCAACATTCTGTGATTCTGTAGATTAAGCATGTGAAGTCAAGCAGTTGTGCTTCATGTGAATGTCAAATTACTCTGTTGACCACCTTTGGAGCTGGAGAGATTGATGAAGGAGAAAGAGGACACTTCTTCCTAGGGTGTTTTTGCACTCAGGATTTCTTGCTGGTTTTTATCTAGGGCATAGCATTGTAGAGCTGTAGTTGTGCCTTACCTAATTTGGATTGATCTGTGTTTACCTTAAATATTCAGGACAAGAATTAAGTCGAATAGAATAGAATAGAATAGAATAGAATAGAATAGAATAGAATAGAACAGAATAGAATAGAATAGAATAGACCAGGTTGGAAGAGTCCTTCAAGATCATCACGTCCAACCTATCACCCAACACCACCTAATCAACTAACCCATGTAACCAAGCACCCTATCAAGTCTCCTCCTGAACACCTCCAGTGACGGCGACTCCACCACCTCCCCAGGCAGCCCATTCCAATGGGCAATCACTCTCTCCGTGTAAAACTTCCTCCTGACCTCCAGCCTGAACTTCCCCTGGCGCAGCCTGAGACTGTGTCCTCTTGTTCTGGTGCTGGCTGCCTGGGAGAAGAGACCAACCTCTGCCTGTTTACAACCCCCCTTCAGGTAGTTGTAGAGAGTAATGAGGTCACCCCTGAGTCTCCTCCCCTCCAGGCTAAGCAGCCCCAGCTCCCTCAGTCTCTCCTCATAGGGCTTGTGTTCCAAGCCCCTCACTAACTCGTTGCCCTTCTCTGGACTCGTTCCAGCAAGTCAACATCCTTCCTAAACTGAGGAGCCCAGAACTGGACACAGTACTCGAGGTGTGGCCTAACCAGTGCAGTGTACAGGGGCAGAATGACCTCCCTGCTCCTGCTGGCCACACTGTTCTTAATGCAGGCCAGGATGCCATTGGCCCTCTTGGCTGCCTGGGCACACTGCAGGCTCATGTTCATCCTACCATCAACCAGCACCCCCAGGTCCCTCTCTGCCTGGCTGCTGTCCAGCCACTCTGACCCCAGCCTGTAGCACTGCATGGGGTTGTTGTGGCCAATGTGCAGAACCCGGCACTTGGATGCATTAAATTTCATGCCGTTGGACTCTGCCCATCTGTCCAGCCTGTCGAGGTCTCTCTGCAAAGCCTCTCTACCCTCTAGCAGATCAACTCCTGTCCCCAGCTTGGTGTCATCAGCAAATTTACTGATGATAGACTCAATGCCCTCATCCAGATCATCAACAAAGATGTTAAAGAGGATGGGGCCCAGCACTGATCCTGGGGACTCCACTACTGACTGGCCGCCAGCCGGATGTGACACCATTCACCACCACTCTCTGGGTTCGGCCCTCCAGCCAGTTCTAACCCAGCTCAGAGTGCTGCTGTCCAAGCCATGGGCTGACAGCTTGGCCAGGAAGTTTGCTATGGGGGACGGTGTCAAAGGCCTTGCTGAGGTCCAGGTAAACTACATCCACAGGCCTCCCCACATCCACCAGGCGGGTCACCTGATCATAGAAGGAGATCAGGTTGCTCAGGCAGGACCTGCCCTTCCTAAATCCATGTTGGCTGAGCCTGATCCCTTGGCCATCCTCTAAGTGCTGTGTTAATGCACTCAGGATGACCTGTTCCATGATCTTGCCTGGCACTGAGGTCAGGCTGACAGGCCTGTAATTCCCTGGCTCATCCAACCGGCCCTTCTTATGGATGGGCACCACGTTGGCCAGCTTCCAGTCCTCTGGGACCTCGCCAGTGAGCCAGGACTGCTGAAAAATGATGGAGAGCGGCTTGGCCAGCTCCTCTGACAGCTCCCTCAGCACCCTAGGATGGATCCCATCTGGTCCCATGGACTTGTGGGGATCCAGGCGGCTGAGCAGATCACCAACTACCCCATTTTGGAACAGTGGAAAACTATGCTGCTCCCTGGCTCCTTCTGCCAGCTCTGCAGGCCAGCTCTCTGGAAGACATTCTGTTCTGCTAGTAAAAATTGAGGCAAAGAAGGTGTTAAGTATCTCTGCCTTTTCCTCATCCCTTGATACAATGTTCCCCTCCGTGTCCACCAAGGAGTGGAGGTTGTCCTTCCCCTTCCTCTTACTATTAATGTATTTATAGAAGGACTTTTTGTTGTCCTTCACAACAGAGGCCAGACTAAGCTCCAAATGCGCTTTTGCCTCCTAATTTTCTTCCTGCAAGACCTAGCAACATCCTTAAATTTTTCACGGGTTGCCTCCCTCTCTTCCAAGGTGATACACCCTCTTTTTTTTCCCTTAGTTCCATTAAAGTTCTTTAACCATCCAGGCTGGCTGTCTGCCCCGGCGCTCATCTTCCGGCACATTGGCACAGCCTGTCCCTGAGCCTTCAACAGTTCTTCCTTGAAGTAGGACCAGCTCTCCTGGACCCCTTTGTTTTTAAGGGCTTTATCCCAAGGAACCCTCTGAATTAGTTCCTTGAGTAGCCTGAAGTCCGCCCTCCGGAAATCCAGAGTGAAGGTCTTCTTGCTACCCCTCTTAGCTTGACCAAATAATGAGAATTCAATTATCTCATGGTCACAGGCCCCTAAGCACCCTCCGACCACCACATCACCCACCAACCCTTCCCTATTGGTGAAGAGGAGGTCAAGCATAGCCTTGCCCCTGGTAGGCTCTCGCAGCACCTGGGATAAGAAGCTGTCCTCCATGCATTCTAAGAACCTCCTAGATTGCCACTTCTCTGCTATGTTAAGATCCCAGCAGATATCAGGCAAGTTGAAGTCGCCCATGAGAACAAGGTCAGACGATCTTGAGACAGCCTTAAGCTGCCTATAGAATGACTCATCAACATCTTCCTCCTGGTTGGGTGGTCTATAACAGACTCCAACCAGGATGTCAGCCCTGTTGGCCTTCCCTCTAATTCTTACCCACAGGCACTCAACCCAATCGTCCCTAATCTCCGTCTCAATGGCATCTAGTGCCTCCCTGACGTACAGGGCCACCCCTCCACCCCTTCTTCCTTGCCTGTCTCTCCTGAAGAGCCTGTAGCCATCAATTGCAGCGCTCCAGTCATGTGAGTCATCCCACCACGTCTCTGTGATGGCAACTACATCATAACTTTCCTGCTGCAGCAAGGCTTCCAGCTCCTCTTGTTTGTTGCCCATGCTTCGTGCATGAGTGTACATGCACTTCAGCCGGGCTGCTGGTTTCACCTCTGGCTCTGGCTTATCACCCCCAGACCCCAGCCTGGGGGGACTGGTTTCAACCCCTTCCCCCTTCGAAACTAGTTTAAAGCCCTATCTATGAGACCTGCCAATTCCCTCCCCAGAATCTTTTTCCCTTTGAGGGATAGGCCATTCTCGTACACTCTGATCTTACCCCTCCTCTGGGACAGATGTGCTCCATCTGTTGCCAGCTGGCCTGGTGCAGCAGAAAGTATCTTACTCAACTCCCTCAATCCTTTTCAGCAGCCAAAGGCAGACCATCTGTCCGGTCCAGCCATTCTTTCCTCCCCCAGCACGCATTTGAGCTAGTGCTTTGAGTAAGGCTGTATCCTGGAAAAGTTAAATAGGAAGTGGTATTCAAGGCTTGGGTTTGGGGCTGAACTCAGTGTGTTTAGAGGAGTAAGCTTGTTGCCTCCCTACTCACAGGGGGGTTTGTTGCCTTCCAGGAGCCATGGTTGGAGATGTTAACAGAAGACTGCCTGATATGGTGCAGCCCTCTGACTATTATCCCATGACAGTTATGCAGTTAGGGAATGATGATGTTGCAACCAGAACTCCCAGGGCTATCAAAGATGACTTCAGGGCCCTGGGAGATCTGGTTGAGGGATCAGGGGCACAAATAATTTTGTCGTCTATACCCTTAGTTGCAGGTGGGAATACCATAAGGAACAGGTCAGCAGCTGAAGTCAACAAGTGGCTTAGAGGCTGGTGCAGGCAAAAGAATTTTGGGTTTTTCGATCTTGAAAAACTTTCTGCTGCACCAGGCCAGCTGGCAACAGATGGAGCACATCTGTCCCAGAGGAGGGGTAAGATCAGAGTGTACGAGAATGGCCTATCCCTCAAAGGGAAAAAGATTCTGGGAAGGGAATTGGCAGGTCTCATAGATAGGACTTTAAACTAGTTTCGAAGGGGGAAGGGGTTGAAAATAGTCCCCCCAGGCTGGGGTCTGGGGGTGATAAGCCAGAGCCAGAGGTGAAACCAGCAGCCCGGCTGAAGTGCATGTACACTAATGCACGAAGCATGGGCAACAAACAAGAGGAGCTGGAAGCCTTGCTGCAGCAGGAAAGTTATGATGTAGTTGCCATCACAGAGACGTGGTGGGATGACTCACATGACTGGAGCGCTGCAATTGATGGCTACAGGCTCTTCAGGAGAGACAGGCAAGGAAGAAGGGGTGGAGGGGTGGCCCTGTACGTCAGGGAGGCACTAGATGCCATTGAGACGGAGATTAGGGACGATTGGGTTGAGCGCCTGTGGGTGAGAATTAGAGGGAAGGCCAACAGGGCTGACATCCTGGTTGGAGTCTGTTATAGACCACCCAACCAGGAGGAAGATGTTGATGAGTCATTCTATAGGCAGCTTAAGGCTGTCTCAAGATCGCCTGACCTTGTTCTCATGGGTGACTTCAACTTGCCTGATATCTGCTGGGATCTTAACATAGCAGAGAAGTGGCAATCTAGGAGGTTCTTAGAATGCATGGAGGACAGCTTCTTATCCCAGGTGCTGCGAGAGCCTACCAGGGGCAAGGCTATGCTTGACCTCCTCTTCACCAATAGGGAAGGTTTGGTGGGTGATGTGGTGGTCAGAGGGTGCTTCGGGACCAGTGACCACGAAATAACTGAATTCTCATTATTTGGTCAAGCTAAGAGGGGTAGCAAGAAGACCTCCACTCTGGATTTCCGGAGGGCGGACTTCAGGCTACTCAAGGAACTAATTCAGAGGGTTCCTTGGGATAAAGCCCTTAAAAACAAAGGGGTCCAGGAGAGCTGGTCCTACTTCAAGGAAGAACTGTTGAAGGCTCAGGGACAGGCTGTGCCAATGTGCCGGAAGATGAGCCGCCGGGGCAGACGGCCAGCCTGGATGGTTAAAGAACTTTTAATGGAACTAAGGGAAAAAAAGAGGGTGTATCACCTTTGGAAGAGAGGAGGCAACCGTGAAAAATTTAAGGATGTTGCTAGGTCTTGTAGGAAGAAAATTAGGGAGGCAAAAGCGCATTTGGAGCTTAGTCTGGCCTCTGCTGTGAAGGACAACAAAAAGTCCTTCTATAAATACATTAATAGTAAGAGGAAGGGAAAGGACAACCTCCACTCCTTGGTGGACACGGAGGGGAACATTGTATCAAGGGATGAGGAAAAGGCAGAGATACTTAACACCTTCTTTGCCTCAATTTTTACTAGCAGGACAGAATGTCTTCCAGAGCTGGCCTCAGAGCTGGCAGAAGGAGCCAGGGAGCAGCATAGTTTTCCACTGTTCCAAAATGGGGTAGTTGGTGATCTGCTCAGCCGCCTGGATCCCCACAAGTCCATGGGACCAGATGGGATCCATCCTAGGGTGCTGAGAGGCTGTCAGAGGAGCTGGCCAAGCCGCTCTCCATCATTTTTCAGCAGTCCTGGCTCACTGGAGAGGTCCCAGAGGACTGGAAGCTGGCCAACGTGGTGCCCATCCACAGGAAGGGCCGGTTGGATGAGCCAGGGAATTATAGGCCTGTCAGCCTGACCTCAGTGCCAGGCAAGATCATGGAACAGGTCATCCTGAGTGCATTAACACAGCACTTAGAGGATGGTCAAGGGATCAGGCTCAGCCAACATGGATTTAGGAAGGGCAGGTCCTGCCTGACCAACCTGATCTCCTTCTATGATCAGGTGACCCGCCTGGTGGATGTGGGGAGGCCTGTGGATGTAGTTTACCTGGACCTCAGCAAGGCCTTTGACACTATCCCCCATAGCAAACTCCTGGCCAAGCTGTCAGCCCATGGCTTGGACAGCAGCACTCTGAGCTGGTTTAGGAACTGGCTGGATGGCCGAACCCAGAGAGTGGTGGTGAATGGTGTCACATCCAGCTGGCGGCCAGTCAGTAGTGGAGTCCCCCAGGGATCAGTGCTGGGCCCCATCCTCTTTAACATCTTTGTTGATGATCTGGATGAGGGCACTGAGTCCATCATCAGTAAATTTGCTGATGACACCAAGCTGGGGACAGGAGTTGATCTGCTAGAGGGTAGAGAGGCTTTGCAGAGAGACCTCGACAGGCTGGACAGATGGGCAGAGTCCAACGGCATGAGATTTAACACATCCAAGTGCCGGGTTCTGCACATCGGCCACAACAACCCCATGCAGTGCTACAGGCTGGGGTCAGAGTGGCTGGAGAGCAGCCAGGCAGAGAGGGACCTGGGGGTGCTGGTTGATGGTAGGCTGAACATGAGCCTGCAGTGTGCCCAGGCGGCCAGGAGGGCCAATGGCATCCTGGCCTGCATTAAGAACAGTGTGGCCAGCAGGAGCAGGGAGGTCATTCTGCCCCTGTACACTGCACTGGTTAGGCCACACCTCGAGTACTGTGTCCAGTTCTGGGCCCCTCAGTTTAGGAAGGATGTTGACTTGCTGGAATGAGTCCAGAGAAGGGCAACAAAGTTAGTGAGGGGCTTGGAACACAAGCCCTATGAGGAGAGACTGAGGGAGCTGGGGCTGCTTAGCCCGGAGAGGAGGAGACTCAGGGGTGACCTTATTGCTCTCTACAACTACCTGAAGGGGGGTTGTAAACAGGCAGAGGTTGGTCTCTTCTCCCAGGCAGCCAGCACCAGAACAAGAGGACACAGTCTCAGTCTGCGCCAGGGGAAGTTCAGGCTGGAGGTCAGGAGGAAGTTTTACACAGAGAGAGTGATTGCCCATTAGAATGGGCTGCCCGGGGAGGTGGTGGAGTCGCCGTCACTGGAGGTGTTCAGGAGGAGACTTGACAGGGTGCTTGGTTACATGGGTTAGTTGATTAGGTGGTGTTGGATGATAGGTTGGACGCAATGATCTTGAAGGTCTCTTCCAACCTGGTCTATTCTATTCTATTCTATTCTATTCTATTCTATTCTATTCTATTCTATTCTATTCTATTTCAGATGTTATTTGTGTAATGAATGCAAAGAGCCCCTGGGTTTTGTTGTACCTTCAGTGTCCTGTAGCATTTTGGGTGTTTTAAGGTACAGCAATGGCAAACTGTTCTGTGTTGCTGACCGTTCCTGGCCATGCTAATCTTTTGTCATGGGTTTTCCTCATGCTACTGTCCTATTTTGGACTGATTCTGACAGGATTGTCTAGTGTTTCCATTGTCCTAAAAAAGACATTTCCAGAGGAGTTATTCTTAATTCTTTTTCTAGCCTTCTCACATGCTAACTCATTCTCTAACTGCCAACCTCACACTTTACAGTCTTTATAGGTGAATCTAAGTGTGATCTGCTGCTGCTTTTTGTAACTGAAGTAGCTTGGCTTTCAGGTCGCTGGCGTATTTGTAAGAAAAAGACCCCATGGTTTTCCCAGTCTTTTGGGGAAGTGTTTTGTTCGGGACTGTCCCATTTTGTGCAATGTGCCAGGTGTGAGAGGCTCAACTTTGGTGCCTCCTCTTTTTCCACTGGTTACATTCTGCAAGTCTAAGACTGTGATTTTATTTCAATTCTTCTGATGTATTATTCTGCTGGCTGTGACTGAGTTATAACTAAGTGAATTAGGCCGTTTTTTAAAGAGCAAGTTCAGCATGTGCATCTACCAACACTTGTTTATAAAATCATCATTCCTTTTCAAGCTGATAGTTAGGAGGATGCAGTTCTGCTTACAAGAAAACTCCAGGATGTTTCTATGCAGTCCTTCCCCTGCTCCCCAGAAGCATTTGGACTCAACAGTTTAACATGTCAGCAGAAAAAACCCCAAAGCTGTACAGGCAGTCTTGATGAAATCTTAGCAAGAAACAGATCATCCTGGTTTCCCTCTCCCTCTCATTCCTCTGCAGGCCGGTGCAGATCCACCTGAGTGTGTGGCTGTGATTAACTCTTGCAGCAATCCTGTACCATCTCTAGGCTTTTATCTGCTGCAGAAACGTACTTAAAGACTTCTGATTCCCTGTATTTTCCTTTTAGCTGCTACTTTAAGGGATGAGAATATAAATAAGTTTTGCCTACGTGGAAGTGGGACAATGAAAGTCACCCCATCTGTGGTGTTATGCTGCAAGAAGTCATAGAATCATAGAATGGCTTAGGTTGGAAGGGATCTTAGAGATCATCTACTTCAACCTCCCTGCCATGGGCAGGGATACCTACCTCTCAACTAGGCTTACCTGCTCAAGACCTCATCCAACCTGGCCTTGAACACCCCCACAGCCTCCACATCCACAGCCTCCCTGGGCAGTGTATTCCACAGTCTCACCACCCTCCTACTGAAGAACTTCTTCCTAAGATCCAGTCTAACCCTTCTCTCCCTCAACTTCAAATAATTTCCCCTTCTCCTGTTGCTAGACACTCTTGTGAAAAGTCCCTCTTCAACCTTCCTGTAGGATCCCTTCGGGTATTGTCATGATTTGCTTGGGAGGCTGTAGGGAGCTGTGTCACTGAGGTGGTGTTGCAGTGTTTGGTAGTGGTGTGCTGCTGGTGAGTGTTCTGTGTGCTCTCTATGCTTTTCTATATGCTTTGCTGAGCAGAGAACTCTGTAGATCAGAGCAGCTCCTTAGTGTTTGCTTCTCTGGGCTGATGGACAAAAGTCTTCTGCAATGTGAGAAGATCTGGGAGCAGAAATCTCTGTGTTTACTACAGCAGAATGAGCACGATTAGTACAATACCTGTTGTGTATCTATTTTAGTTATATTGCCTTTTAAACCTCCAAGTACAGGTCCCATTCCACCCTTAGTTAGCTACACAGAAGTGCTAATTGACTGAATTACAGTAAAGGCTGTTATTATATTTATATGTATTATTTTATGTATTTATATATATCTTTAATAGGAGCCACTATTACAGGAAGGATCTGGAGGTGCTGGAATGTGTCCAGAGAAGGGCCATGAGGATGAGCAGAGGGCTGGGGCACCTGTCCTATGAGGGCAGAGTGAGGGAGTTGGGGCTGTTCAGTCTGGAGAAGAGAAGGCTCCGAGGAGACCTTATTGTGGCCTTCCAGTATCTTAAGGGGGCCTACAAGGAAGCTGGGGAGGGACTTTTTAAGGTGTCAGGGAGTGATAGGACTAGAGGGAATGGAAAAAAAATAGAAATGGGTAGATTGGATATTAGGAAGAAGTTTTTCACCATGAGGGTGTTGAGACACTGGAAGAGGTTGCCCAGGGAGGTGGTAGAAGGCCCCATCCCTGGAGGTTTTTAAGGCCAGGCTGGGTGGGGCTCTGAGCAACCTGATCTAATGTGAGGTGTCCCTGTCCATGGCAGGGGGGTTGGAACTGGATAATCCATGAAGTCCTTTCCAACCCTAACAATTCTATGATTCTGTTAGTTATATCTATTTATAAAGCACCTATCACCATATCCATAAACATTCTTTGGAATCAATTCTGTGATGGGGAACTGATTCTGAAGATTTTAATAGACATTTAGCTGAAGATTTTAATATTCATTGTATTTTGTTTACTACTGATTTTTTATTGTTTTTTTAGTTATTATTATTTGATGATTAAACCCACTTCTAATGTGTTGCTTCCGTGTGTTGCCTGTAAAATGTGTTTGACATTATTTGGGTCTATTAAGAGAGATGAGAAGGGTGTTCTATCAGTTGTGAAATACTATTATTGCATGTTAATCCATATTTTTGAAGTTCAAAGCTTGCTCTAGCATGGCCTTCTCTGTTCTTTTTTGCTGCTGGTAAAGATGTTCTTGTAGTGAGCATTCACATTTGTGTGAAAAACAGAATTCAGATCAATCCACAGATAGATTGTCAGAAAGATTAAAGTGTGCATCATGCAATTTTTCTTCTTTCAGAAAGAGGTCTTTGATATGCTGATGCTCACTGTCTCTCTTTTCATTCTGAAGTGCTGGTCATTGTTTTGAGTTGCAGAACATTTTCTGCTTCATGCAGGAGTTCTGATAACCTGGGCAGCCCAACCTTGCTCAAGGGGGCACAGTAAGAGGAGGCAGTGACATCGATGGCATTGTATAGGGGGGGATCAGGTAGCAGCGTGCCTGTGCAGAGAAACAGCATGGCAAAGCCAAGGCATTTACTGCAATGTGGCAAAAAAAGCCAAATAGTTGATTTCAAATAATCCCCTTATGTGTGTCAGTGTCGCTGCTGTTACACCAAGCCACAGGACTCAGTTTAGAGAGCAAGCTTGATGGTGCAGGAAGCAATGCAGTCTGCTAAAGTCACTCCTGAAAACCAGGCTGCCATCTACTTCCAAAGTTAATTAGCAAGTGAAATTATTTGGATGGCCTCATCTTGTGTGTGGCAGTGGATTTTATCCAGCAAATGGATGAAATTTTGCAGGCTACTCAGAGGGCCAGCTTGAAGCTCCTGTAGCAGGGGACTGATGTCATGGCACAGTGATTGTACCAAATTTACATGGAGAAGGACTGTTCATAGCTGCTCTAACTTCTGCCAAAGACACCAGTTCTTCTTTGGTTGTTGTGAAGAAACAGTTCACTGAATTCCTCCTGCGGGAGTTAACTTCAGTGTTGCTTGTTGGTTACAGAATACAGAACACAATTAACCAAGTTGGAAAAGACCTTCCAGATTGAGTCCAGCCTATCACCCAACACCATCTAATCAACTAAACCACGGGACTAAGTGCCCCATCCAGTCTCTTACATTCTGTAGGAGGCAGAATAGTTGCCAACTGAGTGGTAAACCCATCCTTTTTAAATTGGGTAAATTCTGGAGTTCTGAGAGAGTCACTGTAATCTATTTTCTGGTGATGGATGTTTGTGGTGGGTTGAGAGAGAAGGCCTAACTTTCTCTCCCCCACAAAGGGAAAAAAAACTCACAGCTAACTCAGCCAGAGACACGGAAGGGATGCTATATTTTACAAGCAATGTGGAAAATGCAAGATATATACACAATATATACAGTATTTACAATATATATACAGAAATATACAGCAAAGAAAGAAATTCCCTCCTCCGGACAGAGGAGGGTTCCCCCCCTGTACCCCCTTCTCTCGCTCTAACTCCCTTTTACCCAAAGAGGGTTAGAAAGAGAGAAAAAGGCAGTTATTAGTAAAGCAGAATTCTAGTAGGCCTATTAGTAGGATTAGTTGCTTATCTGTTCAAGGCCGCTCTGGCAAGGAGCCCATAAGCAGGCAAGCTGGAAGGGAGAAAGAAAGGAACAAACTGAGAAAAAAAATTACAGCTGCACTAAACTTAAAACTGCATTCTACCAATCCACAAATGAAATTCGTTTAGACCTGTCTTTTGTTTACAAAACATTCAGCCAGAGTGTCCCAGCATTGTCCCTTTCTTACAGGCACAGCCTCAAACGGTCACAGTCCACCCCTTCTGAACAATTTCATACTGTTCATACTGTCCATCCAATCCAAAACAATATTTACAGTTTGTAAGTAAAGTTCATAGTCCATTCCGGCTATACTCAGATGTAGATGATTCAAAAGTCCAAGAAAATAAGGAAATAAGAAAAATGGAAAACAGTTTATCTCTTCACAGACGAGCGAAGAAAAGGGAAACAGGGATTCTCAGGGTCTCTTAGTTGACTCAGGGCTCTCATGGTTCTCAGGGTTTGTGCACCGCAGATTCCTTGTAGATTCTTCCTTTGGACGCGATGTAGCTGTACAACAGTTTGAAATTAAACTCTTTCAGCTAACGTTAAATTTCATTGTGGAATACACTGAATTTCACCATTCTCTTGCATTACCCAATAAGTGTGACCCGGACCTTCAGCTGAAACCACCCCTCGGACAGGTTTAACCTCTCCTGAGGGAGAAAATAACCAAACAGTTTTGCCCAACAGATTCTTTTCTCTAACAGCAGGAACTCTATCACCTTTTACTTTCTGTAGCAGATCTGAGTGTGCAGACACAGGTCCAGCTCGGTTCACTGAACCTCTACTATTTACCAGCCAGGTTGCTTGTGCTAAATGTTTTTCCCAGTTTTTCAAAGATCCACCCCCCATGGCTTTAAGAGTGGTCTTCAACAAACCGTTGTAGCGTTCAATCTTCCCTGAAGCTGGTGCATAGTAGGGAATATGAAATATCCACTCAATACCGTGCTCTTTTGCCCAGTTCTTTACAAGGTTGTTCTTGAAATGAGTTCCATTGTCTGACTCAATCCTCTCTGGAGTTCCGTGTCTCCACAGGATTTGTCCCTCCAGACCGAGAATGGTGTTGCGTGCAGTTGCATGTGGAACTGGATAAGTTTCCAACCATCCAGTGTTCGCCTCTACCATAGTAAGCATGTATTGCTTACCAGAACGAGAACGTGGTAGAGTGATGTAGTCAATCTGCCAAGCTTCACCATCCTTGTACTTGGACCATCTGTCACCATACCACAAGGGCTTAATTCGTTTTGCCTGCTTAATAGCAGCACAAATGTCACAGTCATGGATGACTTGTGTGATAGCATCCATGGAAATGTCTATGGATCTGTCACGAGCCCATTGGTATGTTGCATCTCTGCCTTGATGTCCTGACGAATCATGAGCCCACCGAGCTAAGAATATCTCACCTCGGTGTTTCCAGTCGAGATCAAGATTAGAGTCCATGTCTACTTGAGAAACTCTTGCAGCTAGATCTGCCTGATGGTTGTGTTGCTGTTCCTCAGTAGCTTTGCTCTTAGGAATGTCAGCATCAATGTGTCTCACCTTCACTGGAATTCTCTCGATTCGATCAGCAATGTCCTGCCACAGGTCAGCTGCCCAAATGGGTTTTCCTTTCCTCTGCCAACCACTCTTCTTCCAGTTCTTTAGCCAACCCCATAGAGCATTGGCTACCATCCATGAGTCAGTGTAGAGATAAAGCTTTGGCCATCTCTCACGTTCAGCAATGTCGAGAGCTAGCTGGACAGCTTTTACCTCTGCAAACTGACTGGATTCTCCTTCTCCATCCTTCGCTTCTGCAACCAGGCATGTTGGACTCCACACTGCAGACTTCCACCTTCGCTTGTTTCCAACAAGATGACAGGAACCATCTGTGAACGAAGCATATTTGTTTTCATCATCAGAAAGGTCATTGTGAGGAGGAGCTTCCTCAGCACGAGTTACTTTCTCCTCTGGAGGTTTGGCACAGTTGATGCCTTCAGGCCAACTTGAGATCACCTCCACTAGACCAGGTCTTTCAAGATTTCCCATCCGAGCTCTTTGTGTTATCAGAGCCATCCACTTGGACCAGGTTGAGTCTGTGGCATGATGTGGTGTGGAACTAAGAAAAGTTGTGATTCAGTTCCAATCACTTCAGAAGATGCTTTTACTCCTTCATAGGCAGCTAGAATTTCTTTCTCTGTTGGAGTATAGTTAGCCTCTGAACCTCTGTAACCTTGACTCCAGAAATCAAGAGGTCGTCCACGTGTCTCACCTGGAGCTTTTTGCCACAAGCACCAGGTTGGACCATTGTCACTTGCAGCCGTGTACAAAATGTTCTTAATGTCTGGACCATCTTGGACAGGTCCCAGACCCACTGCTTGAACTACCTCTTGCTTTATCTGGTCAAAAGCTGCTTGTTGTTCAGATCCCCAGTGGAAACTGTTTCTCTTTCAAGTCACATCATACAGAGGTTTCACAATCTGACTGTATCCAGGAATGTGCAGTCTCCAAAATCCCACTATCCCCAAGAAACGTAGGGTCTCTTGCTTGTTCATGGGATTTGCCATGGTAGAGACTCTATTTACCACATCCACTGGAATGTGTCGGCGTCCATCCTGCCACCGCACTCCCAGAAACTGAAGCTGTAGTAAGTCCTTTCACCTTTTCTCGCTTCATGGCAAAACCTGTATCCAGAAGAATGTCAATTACTTTGTTACCTTTCTCGAAGACTTCTTCAGCTGTTTTACCCCAGACAATGATATCATCGATGAAATGGATGTGTTCTGGAGCACCGCCTTTCTCCAGAGCATCATGGATTACTGCATGACAGATGCTTGAACCAGCCCATTGGCAGTCTGTTGAAAGTGTACTGGATTCCTCTCCAGGTGAAAGCAGATCCAGCCCATTGCCAGCCTGTTGAAAGTGTACTGGATTCCTCTCCAGGTGAAAGCAAACTGAGTGTGGTGGGTGAAAGGGTAAGGCCGAGAAGCCTCTTCCCTTCCCCCTTGTAAGGTAAAAGGGAAAAAAAAAATTGAAGGGAAAGGAAAAAAAAAACTTCACCAGCTGAATTAGCAAAGCAGTGGAGCTATATTTACAAAGCAGTGTAGGATTTTGCAGGGGAATATTTACCCAATATCTACAATATATACAAAGATATACAACAGAGTAACACAGAAATGAGAGTAACCCCCTCGGCCGAGGGATTCCCCACCTCCGCTCTCCCTCTCTTCCCCCTTTCCCCAGAATGGGATAGAAAGAAGAAGAAAAGAGAGAAAAAAAAAAAATGTTAGAAGCAGTTTGTGTTAGTTGGAAGCAGTTAATATAGACCTGGTTATCTTATCCTCAAGGCCGAGGCCTTGGCAGAAAGCCCAGCACAGAGAGGAGTTCCTGCACCCTGGAGAAGCGGAAGCAAGAGTGACAGAGAAGTGCTGGGAATGCCCACTTCACTCTCAGGCCAGATAGTGCTTCCTCCCACTCGCCCAATGAAATTGTTTAGAATATTCCTTCCGTTTACCAACTTCCGTCCACCATATTCCCTTTCTTAAGGGGACAGCGTCAACCGGGCACAATCCACCCCTTCTAAACAATTTTCATTGGCTGTTTATACTGTCCATCAATCCAAAATGATATTTACAGTTTGTGAGTAAAGTTCATAGTCCATTCCGGCTATGCTCAGATGTAGGTGATTCAAAAGTCCAAGAAAATCAGAAAGTGAGAAAATGGAAAACAGTTCATTTCTTCACCGACGAAGCGAAGAAAAGGAAACAGGAAATCTCAGGGTCTCTTAGTTGACTCAGGGCTCCCAGGGATCTCAGGGTTCGTGCACCGTAGATTTCTCGTTGATTCTTCTTTTGGGCGCGATGTAGCTGTACAGCAGTTCGAAGTTAACCTCTTTCAGCTAAAGTTAAATTTCTTTGTGGAATACACTGAATTTCACCATTCTCCTGCATTACCCAATAAGTGTGACCCGGACCTTCAGCTGAAACCACCCCTCGGACAGGTTTAGCCTCTCCTGAGGGTGAAAATACCCAAACAGTTTTACCTAGCAGATTCTTTTCTCTAACAACAGGAACTCTATCACCTTCTACTTTCCGTAGCAAATCTGAATGTGCAGGTCCAGCTCGGTTCACTGAACCTCTACTATTGACCAGCCAGGTTGCTTGTGCTAAATGCTTTTCCCAGTTTTTCAAAGATCCACCCCCCATGGCTTTAAGAGTGGTCTTCAACAAACCGTTGTAGCGTTCAATCTTCCCTGAAGCTGGTGCATAGTAGGGAATGTGGAATATCCACTCAATACCGTGCTCTTTGGCCCAGTTCTTTACAAGGTTGTTCTTGAAATGAGTTCCGTTGTCTGACTCAATCCTCTCTGGAGTTCCGTGTCTCCACAGGATCTGTCTCTCCAGACCGAGAATGGTGTTGCGTGCAGTTGCATGTGGAACTGGATAAGTTTCCAACCATCCAGTGTTTGCCTCTACCATAGTAAGCACGTATTGCTTACCAGAACGAGAACGTGGTAGAGTGATATAGTCAATCTGCCAAGCTTCACCATACTTGTACTTTGACCATCGGTCACCATACCACAAGGGCTTAAGTCGTTTTGCCTGCTTAATAGCAGCACAAATGTCACAGTCATGGATGACTTGTGTAATAGCATCCATGGAAATGTCTATGGATCTGTCACGAGCCCATTGGTATGTTGCATCTCTGCCTTGATGTCCTGATGAATCGTGAGCCCACCGAGCTAAGAATATCTCACCTCGGTGTTTCCAGTCGAGATCAAGATTAGAGTCCATGTCTACTTGAGAAACTCTTGCAGCTAGATCTGCCTGATGGTTGTGTTGCTGTTCCTCAGTAGCTTTGCTCTTAGGAATGTGAGCATCTATGTGTCTCACTTTCACTGGAATTCTCTCGATTCGATCAGCAATGTCCTGCCATAGGTTGGCTGCCCAAATGGGTTTTCCTTTCCTCTGCCAACCACTCTTCTTCCAGTTCTTTAGCCAACCCCACAGAGCATTGGCTACCATCCATGAGTCGGTGTAGAGATAAAGCTTTGGCCATCTCTCACGTTCAGCCACGTCGAGAGCTAGCTGGACAGCTTTTACCTCTGCGAACTGACTGGATTCTCCTTCTCCATCTTTCGCCTCTGCAACTCGGCGTGTTGGACTCCACACTGCAGACTTCCACCTTCGCTTGTTTCCAACAAGACGACAGGAACCGTCTGTGAACAAAGCATATTTCTTTTCATCATCAGAAAGGTCATTGTGAGGAGGAGCTTCCTCAGCACGAGTTACTTTCTCCTCTGGAGGTTTAGCACAGTTGATACCTTCAGGCCAACGTGAGATCACCTCCACTAGACCAGGTCTTTCAAGATTTCCCATTCGAGCTCTCTGTGTTATCAGAGCCATCCACTTAGACCATGTTGAGTCTGTGGCATGATGTGGTGTGGAGCCTTTGCCTTTGAACATCCAATTCAAAACTGGTAATCTGGGAGCTAAGAGAAGTTGTGATTCAGTTCCAATCACTTCAGAAGATGCTTTTACTCCTTCATAGGCAGCTAGAATTTCTTTTTCTGTTGGAGTGTAATTAGCCTCTGAACCTCTGTAACCTCGACTCCAGAAACCAAGAGGTCGTCCCACGTGTCTCACCTGGAGCTTTTTGCCACAAGCACCAGGTTGGACCATTGTCACTTGCAGCTGTGTACAAAATGTTCTTAATGTCTGGACCATCTCGGACAGGTCCCAGACCCATTGCTTGAATCACTTCTTGCTTTATCTGGTCAAAGGCTGCTTGTTGTTCAGGTCCCCAGTAGAAATGGTTTCTCTTTCGAGTCACATCATACAGAGGTTTCACAATCTGACTGTATCCAGGAATGTGCAGTCTCCAAAATCCCACTATCCCCAAGAAACGTAAGGTCTCTTGCTTGTTTGTGGACTTGCCATGGTGGAGACTCTGTTTACCACATCCACTGGAATGTGTCGGCATCCATCCTGCCACTGCACTCCCAGAAATTGAATCTCTGTGGTAGGTCCTTTCACCTTGTCTCGCTTGATGGCAAAACCTGCATTCAGAAGAATGTCAATGATTTTGTTACCTTTCTCGAAGACTTCCTCAGCAGTTTTACCCCAGACGATGATATCATCGATGAACTGGATGTGTTCTGGAGCACCGCCTTTCTCCAGAACATTGTGGATCACTGCATGACCGATGCTTGAGCTGTGGATCCAGCCCATTGGCAGCCTGTTGAAAGTGTACTGGATTCCTCTCCAGGTGAAAGCAAACTGAGGCCTGCATTCCTCTGCTATGGCAATAGAGAAAAATGCATTAGCAATGTCTATGGTAGCATACCATTTGGCCTCTTTGGAGCTCATACTGCAGCTCCATCATGTCTGGTACTGCTGCACTCATAGGTGGTGTCACTTCATTCAGGGCTCGGTAGTTGACTGTCGGACGCCAGTCTCCATTCTGCTTTCGTACAGGCCACACTGGACTGTTGAAAGGTGAATGAGTTTGGCTGACGACTTTCTGACTCTCCAACTGACGAATCAGATTCTGAATGGGCAACAAAGCGTCACGGTTGGTTCTGTATTGTCTGTGATGCACAGTCTGAGAAGCAACCGGCAATTTAATGTCCTGTATCTTGTGTTGTCCCACAACTGCAGATTCATCAGAAAGCTCAGGTCTAGCAGACCGCTTCAGTTTTTGTCCATAAATTTCTACAGAAGCTACTCCAAAAGCCCATTTGTAACCTCTAGGGTCTTTGTGTCGTAGTTTGGGCTGGGTGCCCTCTGCTACAGGGGTGTTTCCTGTGTCCAGAAGTCCAGCTGCGTGGGTGGACACAGGAAATTTGGTATTTCCACCATAATCCCTTGCACCAATATAAATTTTATGGCAGGTCTGGCACTTGCTCATTCCTTCCTCTCCGCCACCTGGTAACTGGGGAAGATGTCTCCCGACCATGGACCTGGCTAGGCCCAAGGCCATGGGGGGGATGGGCGGACTCAGATCTGGCCAGCTGAGACTAGCCTAGCGGTAGGGGGGGAAGAAGGAACCCTGGGGGTTTTGGGTGCACCCTCAGGTGGGGATGGGATCTTTCTGAGTCTGTTTTGGGGTTCTTCTTGACACTGTGTTTCTAGCTCTCTGCACGCACTCACTGTTCTCTATTTAAACTTTCCATCACTTTTGCAATCTGTTTGTCTGAGTCATTATTTCTGCGCGTGGTGGGGAGGGGATTTGCCCCAACCCATTACACTTTAAAACGCCCTTCTCTCAGAAAATCAATTCCCAAAATAGAAGGCGCGTCCGGTCCGGTCACAACTGTATGCTTCTTCCACTGTTTACCAGTTAAACTTATATTAACCTCCACCTTACTTAAGTATTGAGATCCACCAGTGACACCCAAAGTAGTTATAGACTCTGATCCCTGATAATTTGATGGCAGTATGGTGCACTGAGCTCCTGTGTCAACCAAGGCCCTGTACTTCCGAAATTGTGAAGTGCCAGGCCACTGGATGTACACATCCCAATAGATTCTGTTATCTCTGTTATCCCTCTGTGGTGAAGGCACATTATGCCCCGATACTGAATCTTGTCCCAGCATGTGGGCAAGTTCCCCCTCCTCCAGGAGGAAGACAAAAGCCAAGGCATTAGCCAGGCTTGCACGCACCCAGCGCATGCAGTGCTCGTGCTGACACCAAGTATGGGCATAATTCTTGCTTCACGCTTTCTATAGGCTGAAGCCAGTTGTTTATGAGAGTGCCCATTGGTCAAGCTCAGCCTCGAGGAATCTATAAGTAGCGCCCCAGCTGGCAAACAAGTTGCCCCCTCATTCACTTTGTCTCTGTGCTTGCTCGAGAGAGTAACTATCTAGCTGCAGCCTTTGCCATTGAGCTTATTGTTGTTAGCTTCTGTTATACATGCATGCATACTGAAAGCCTCTGCATCATTAAGAAGCCCAGAGGGAGGACCTTCGCTGTTTCTGAGGAATCCAGCGTCGCTAAAGCCAGTCGTACCGACCGGGAGAGCCCACCGTGCCACCGGAGGACTGGACCAACCCCCGAGGGTAAGATCTGCCCAGTTGCCGGGGAGAAGGGACTTGATCGATACCGAGTCCACATATGCCTAGCCCCCCGTAGCGGGAGAGGAGCCGCCAAGTGCCGCTCTGAGCCCTGTGAATCTCAGGGAAGACTAAAGCATTGTTCGTGCCTATACTGCACCGAACCCGGGACCACTCCGAGAGTCCCGCTGCTCCTTTAAGCTCAATAAACGAGAATCCGCTGCCTAACGCAGCCGCATTCTCTCCCTGAGGCTGTTTGCAGCAGCCCCGAGAATCGCCGTGGTTGGGCCGACCCCATAGCTTTGCCTGCTGCCTCGTCGTCTGAGCCCACCTACCGGCCACCGTCGTCCCGCCCTGCCGTGCGAGCTGACCCTGACCAGGACCGATCCCTTTTGTCTGGAGGGAATTGAATATCTTCCACGTGCTTCTGATCCACTAGCACTCAGTACAAAGTATCTGCGTCTAGCAGAGTAAGCGCTGACGCATAGAAATATTGTAATATTGCTGTATATAGCCAGAAGCCGCCCACGTCCAGCCGAGTCACCATCTAGTGGCCAAGCGGCGGAACTGCACCCTTCGTTATATAAATATAGAGATAGTCTGTAACTAGTTCAATTAAGTTATAATCATAACACTAAGCCACTTGTGGAATCTATTTCATGAACGTGCACTAGAGTTGACACAGGAGTTCAGTGCACCATAATGCCATCAAATAATCAGGGATCAGAGTCTATAACTACTCTGGGAGTCACTGGTGGATCTCAAGAGTTAAGTAAGGTGGAGGTTAATATAAGCTTAACTGGTAAACAATGGAGGAAGCATACAGTTGTGACCGGACCTGATGCACCTTGTATTTTGAGAATTGATTTTCTGAGAGAAGGGCGTTTCAAAGACCCTAGAGGTTACAAATGGGCTTTTGGAGTAGCTTCTGTAGAAATTGATGGACAGAAATTGATGCTGCCTGTCAGACCTGAGCTTTCTGATGAATCTGCAGTTGTGGGACAACACAAGATACAGGACATTAAATTGCCGGTTGCTTCTCAGACTGTGCATCACAGACAATACAGAACCAACTGTGACGCTTTGTTGCCCATTCAGAATCTGATTCGTCAGTTGGAGAGTCAGAAAGTCGTCAGCCAAACTCATTCACCTTTCAACAGTCCAGTGTGGCCTGTACGAAAGCAGAATGGAGACTGGCGTCCGACAGTCAACTACCGAGCCCTGAATGAAGTGACACCACCTATGAGTGCAGCAGTACCAGACATGATGGAGCTGCAGTATGAGCTCCAAAGAGGCCAAATGGTATGCTACCATAGACATTGCTAATGCATTTTTCTCTATTGCCATAGCAGAGGAATGCAGGCCTCAGTTTGCTTTCACCTGGAGAGGAATCAGTACACTTTCAACAGGCTGCCAATGGGCTGGATCCACAGCTCAAGCATCGGTCATGCAGTGATCCACAATGTTCTGGAGAAAGGCGGTGCTCCAGAACACATCCAGTTCATCGATGATATCATCGTCTGGGGTAAAACTGCTGAGGAAGTCTTCGAGAAAGGTAACAAAATCATTGACATTCTTCTGAATGCAGGTTTTGCCATCAAGCGAGACAAGGTGAAAGGACCTACCACAGAGATTCAATTTCTGGGAGTGCAGTGGCAGGATGGATGCCGACACATTCCAGTGGATGTGGTAAATAGAGTCTCCACCATGGCAAGTCCCACAAACAAGCAAGAGACCTTACGTTTCTTGGGGATAGTGGGATTTTGGAGACTGCACATTCCTGGATACAGTCAGATTGTGAAACCTCTGTATGATGTGACTCGAAAGAGAAACCATTTCTACTGGGGACCTGAACAACAAGCAGCCTTTGACCAGATAAAGCAAGAAGTGATTCAAGCAATGGGTCTGGGACCTGTCCGAGATGGTCCAGACATAAAGAACATTTTGTACACAGCTGCAAGTGACAATGGTCCAACCTGGTGCTTGTGGCAAAAAGCTCCAGGTGAGACACGTGGACGACCTCTTGGTTTCTGGAGTCGAGGTTACAGAGGTTCAGAGGCTAATTACACTCCAACAGAAAAAGAAATTCTAGCTGCCTATGAAGGAGTAAAAGCATCTTCTGAAGTGATTGGAACTGAATCACAACTTCTCTTAGCTCCCAGATTACCAGTTTTGAATTGGATGTTCAAAGGCAAAGGCTCCACACCACATCATGCCACAGACTCAACATGGTCTAAGTGGATGGCTCTGATAACACAGAGAGCTCGAATGGGAAATCTTGAAAGACCTGGTCTAGTGGAGGTGATCTCACGTTGGCCTGAAGGTATCAACTGTGCTAAACCTCCAGAGGAGAAAGTAACTCGTGCTGAGGAAGCTCCTCCTCACAATGACCTTTCTGATGATGAAAAGAAATATGCTTTGTTCACAGACGGTTCCTGTCGTCTCGTTGGAAACAAGCGAAGGTGGAAGTCTGCAGTGTGGAGTCCAACATGCCTGGTTGCAGAAGCGAAGGATGGAGAAGGAGAATCCAGTCAGTTTGCAGAGGTAAAAGCTGTCCAGTTAGCTCTCGTTTGAGGCTGTCCCCTTAAGAAAGGGAATATGGTGGTCGGATGTTTGTAAAGGAAAAGACGTATCTAAACTAATTTCATTGGTAGATTGGGGGGAAGCACCTTCTGAACTGGGAGTGCAGCAGAGTATCCTGGGCATTCCTGCACTTTTCTGGTCAGTCTTACTTTTCCCCCATTGCAGCTCACAGCATTCTGGGCTTTCAGCCAAGCCTGACCTTGAAACTGATAAACTGCAAGGCCTGTATTAACTGCTTTCCAGTTAACACATAACTGCTTCTAATTTTTTTCTCTTTTCTCTCTTTCTATCCCTCTCTGGGGAAAGGGGGAGAGAAGGGGGAGTAGAGGTGGGGAACTCCCTCAGCAGAGGGGGGGAACTCTCATTTCTGTGCTACTTTATTGTATATTTTTGTATATATTGTAAATATTGTAAATTCTGTATATTCCCCTGCATATCCTATATTGCTTTGTAAATATACAGCCCCCACTGCTTTGCTAATTCAGCTGTGAGGTTTTTTTTTCCTTTCACTTTTCCGGAGGGAGGGGGCCTTTTCCTTCCAACCCTACGTCAAGAGGTTAAATGTGGGAGTGATACTTTAGGTCAGAGCCCTGCACTGGCTGATAACAGCATTTACAAAAGAATCCTGCCTTTTGTCTTTGTTTGGATTCTCCATCTGGAAGGAGATCCTGTGTGTGTTTCACCACAGAGCTTCACAGGCCATCCCTCTGCCTGCACTGAGTTTAATCCTTATTTGGAGTAAGGCATGGTTTAATGCAAATAATTAATCTTCACATTTTACTATTGTTTTCAAACATCTTACCTGGTACAGATGATCTGTGAAAATAATTGATGAAGTGATAAAATGGTTGTGAAAGTTAATAACATTCAACTCCTGAGATGTGATCGCTGCATTCAAATAGGAGCTAAATTCCTGCTCTCCCCCAGTTCTATCTGTGTATTCACTGTCAACAATTCACCCCTTGTCATGGCTCTGTATGTCATTTAACATAGCGAATAAATAACATTTTGCTCTGGCGTTTGGCCTTGGTAGAAGCAAAATGTAGAATAATGCAGCCGTTGGAAGAGGTGGGTCAAATTGCCATATTTATTAAAAGGGGGCTGCTTTTGATCAGCTCCTTTGAATGTCTCCTATAACTCCATTTATCTGAAGATCTCCAGGGATGCCCAAAACCTCCAGATAAATGGGGGCTTAGTTAATCAGGGAAGCCAGCTGTCCAGCTTCTTCATTCGGCAGGGTTCAAGATCATCACCCGTCCTCCCCGCATCCAGGCCGTCTTCAGAGAATTATTTGCATGCCTCACTTGAGCAATCTAGCCCTGAAGCCTGTGTGGAAAAGCCAGGCAGGCAGGCTCTGGGCTGGCTGTGCTCAGCCTAGAGCAGAGCAGTGAGCTGGGAGTGGGAGTTTGCTGATGTGTGCATTGTGGGGTTTTTTGGTTGTTTCCTCAAATGCAGTAGTTGGTGTGGCACTGTGTGCATATTGGCTCGGTCTAAATAATGCATACACATTCCTGGGCACCTTTGTGTCAGGCACACTGTGCTGAAAACTCACAGGAGAGAGGTGGCATGAATTTCATAGTGAAACGATGCAGCTCAGTGTTGTAACATATGTAAGCCAATGAAATTACATTGCTGGTTCTTAAGGGTGAAGGCAGAGCACAGTGAGAGGGGCTGCAGTTTGACAGCTCCAGTGTTTCAGGAGTGATTATCCAGATGAATGCATTCTTACGTGGTGATAAATGTGAAGCTTCTTGAGGCTGCAGCTGAAGATTACTGTTTCAAGCTGCTGCTGTGCAAACAGTCCTGAAATGCTGAGTTTTCCTCCTCTGTCTCCCCATCTATCTCTTATTATTGTGCTTTGTGTGGGTTATGTTCTCTCAGATCCTCAAAACACCTCACTGGGGACTCGGAGGTATCTGACAGGTGATTAACATAACGATACCAATGCAACCTCCAGACATAAACACAATTAAGCAGCAGAATGCTGGTTTTCTTTGCATACAGGAGTGAGTTTTGTTTGCAACTTGAGCAAGTGACAGAACAAAGATTTTGCTGGAGAGATCAGATGGTTTTCATGGTGTCATTCTGCTTCCTTGACCTGTATTCTCAGGCTGGAGGTATTTCTTAGAGGGTTCTTTACAGCTTGTTTGCTATGTTCCCAATGCCCCCATTGCAATTCCTACCCTTTGGCAAAACTTTGATTTTAATGCCTCCAAACTGCTTCCCCTAATATGTGTCTGTGTGTGTGTCTTTAAAAAGAGACAGCAGAGTTTAATTTTCCTGCAGTGACTTAATGCTCTTTAGATTAGGCTGGAAGTGAAACTGACTAGGAGCACCTCGCTCACTGCCTGTACGGCAGGTGCTTGGAGGAGCCTGGGAGAGGCTTAAGGAGTGTGTTGAGCTGAGAAGGGTGCTGGTGCCAGCAGGGCCGGTTCATACAGCAGCCTTCCTTGCTGGGTCTTTGGTATCTGCACCTACCACCTCGGCTTTTTAATCTGCAGGAGCAGCACCGAACGAGGATCTGCCTTGTGTCCCCTAAAGCTGCCAATCGATCCGCACAGCTCCCCAGACCTTGGCTTAGCTCAGTAGGTTATTTTTCGCTTGCCTCTCCGCTAGCTGCCCAGCTGTTTGGCAGAGAGGGTTTATTCCCAGCCTTTTGTGCGGCTAGGGGCATCTCGTGTCACATAAATAAGGATTTTACGAGACGTGAGGCTAACCCGGTCCAAATCTCCTCACTTTTCTTTTTTATTTCCCCATGCAATATTTAGCACAAGGGGTACAAACCCGCGGTGTGTCCGCAGTTGTTGGGCGCATTGTGCGCCTACGTGTCCGATGTGCAAAGTCTTTCATTAAACAGCAGGATGTTATTAGGCATAGCATGAAAAGCCTTTTCTAGCCTCCCCGCCTTGTTTAAAGCGGGCCTACAAGCAGCCCGCGAGCCTAAAAGGCTTGGGCGATGAATCGAGCGCTGCCGGCCGGCCCGCAGGCTCAGGTGGCCGTCGGTCGCCGCTTTAGCCGAGGTCTTTCAGCAATTTGTCACGGCCGGGTCCGCTCCTGCTGCGCCAGCACGTGCCGGCTCGGTGGCGGAGGCTGTTGGCCAGACGGCCCCGGCTCGGTGGCGGAGGGGCTGTTGTGGCCAGACAGCCCCGCCGCCCCCCGCGCACCCCGCACGGCCCCGGCAACAGCCTGAGCGCGCCGCCGAGCGAGCGCCTTCGCAATGAGAAGTGAATGGTATCAGTCGGCCCCTCTCAGAACAGGGCCCAGGCGTGTGCCTCCTCTCCCAGGAAGTTTGGCAGCCTATTCATTAACAAGAGTCATCAGGAGTTCAGCCCATAATGGGGAGGCAGCCCCGAACGCAGGCGGGCTGATGCTTGCGCTACCAGGAATGCGTTCTCCTGGGCTTAGGGGAGAGGGGAGAGCAGAGCTAAGCAAATAACGCTGTCAGCAGGTGCAAACTCTGAATCGCCAGCTATTGATTTCCTTTCTCCAGCCTTCCACGGAAACTTCATAAGATTTATCACATAGCAGTTGTCCTCTGCTACCATTAAAGGCTAAATCCTTTTCTCTCTCTCTCTTTTTTTTTTTTTTTTTTTTTTTTGGTTGTTGTTTTGGTTTTGGTCCTCTTGCCTTTTCCTTCTTTCTTTCTACTTTCTCCTTTTTTTCCTCCTTTTTCTTCTTCCTTCTTTTTTTCCTCTTTCCTTTTTCCTCTTTTTCTCTTTTTTCTTCTTTCCTTTCTCCCATTTTTCCTTTTTCTTTTTTTCTTCTTTTATTTTGACTTTTTTATTTTTCCTTTTTAGTAGATTTTCTTTTAGCCTTTTTCCTATTGTTGTTCTTCTTTTCTTTTTTCCTTTTTCCATCTTTTTCTTTATTCTCTCCTTTTTCTTCTGTTTTCCTTATTTATTGTCTGCTTTATCCATTTTCATTTGTCTCTTATTTCCTTTATCTTTTTTCTTTTACCCTATTCCCTCTTTTTTCTTCTTTTTAATTTAGTCTTATTTCCTTTGTCTTTTTTCTTTTACCCTATTCTCTCTTTTTTCTCCTTTTTCCTTCTTTCTTTTTCTGTTTTCTCCTTTTCTTTTTCTTCTTTTTCCCCCTTTTTTATTTTCTTATTTTTGATCCTTTATAATTTTTGCTTCTTCTTTCTTTTATTTTTTAATATTTTTCTTCTTTCCTTTTTACTTTTCCTCTTTTTTTCCTTTTGTCTTTTCCTCTTTTTCATTTTTTCCACCATGCCTGTAGGAACTCAGGTACATTTGAGACAACCCTTTGCTGGTTCCCTTGAGGTAGAACACTAGACCATCCTGTCCTATTTTCAAGCACCGCTTTACTCTGATGGTTTTGTTGTGGGTGTTTTGTTGTTGTTGTTTGTGGTTGTTTTTTTTTCCTAAATAAAAAAATACTCTTTTCAGAGTGGTTTTGTTAATGTAATGAAAGTCACAAATGGCACTTCACTATTAATTAGTAATGCTTTTCAATTTTAAATACCCTCACCTGCATTATGTTGTCACTGGTGTTATTCTCACCGCCTGCGATTTCTAGATTTGATTTGGCCTTTGCTCCTGCCTAACAGCCTCGCAGAGTCAGAACACATTTCCCCGCAACACCCGCACAATGAGGCTGGGGAAACTTTTGTTTTAGATGAGGAAACAGAGAATGAGATGTCATCCTGGCTCCTGCGAGCCTTAATTCATAAAGTCATACGTGAGGCTCTCCAGTCTCATTGTAGATTTGTTTTAGGCGTTATCCTGTTATTGGAAGTGTATGATTCACCTTCTGAGAAAACAGAAGCTGCACACAAAAGGGAAAGATTTGCTTTCTCTGCTGTGAATAGCTGCCGCAAGCAGGGGTCCTATTAAGACAGCTGGAAAGTTGCTTCAGCTTGTTACACTTGTAAGTTTTATTGGTGAATGGTTTTTGATTACACATTTGAATGTTGTGTGTTCCAGGTTGATGAGTTTTAATTAAAAGGCAATAGTCTTGATTTTAGATTGCTTTGTTGCCCGCATTATGCAGACTATAATGCATGCAAGTTGTGGGGTGGATTTTTCCACCATGCATCCTTTATTTAGGGTATAGACAATTACACCTCCCAGCACCTGCCTTAAATATCAGCATCACACTCTCAGGAATTTGGTTTAGTGTGGTTAATTTCTTTTAAAAGTACAGTGATCAAATAAACATTGGGAAGGAGGGGGGGAGCGCTGGGTTCTTCTCTGTCTTGCAGCTTGTTTCTCCACTCTGATCATTTTTCTACTCTGACAGGGTTATTGTCATAGGAATATGGTGCACCAGGACCTTTCTGTAATGCCACAACTCATCTGTACAGTTGGATTTCAGTTTTAAAAGCCTGCAGACCTGGGGGTTTGCTCTGCCCCTGGTAACTTTAGCAATCTGCCGGACCTACTGAGTCACTGCCTTTCATTCCCAAAGCTAAAAGGTGTAACCCTTAATTTCAAGCCACTAAGTGTTTACTCCTTGTTGCCTGTGTTCAGAACCGTTAAGCAGCATTGCTCTCCCCTTTTCCATTTCTGTAGATCCAAAGTGCCGGTGCCGGCATGGAATTCTGCGCACACATTTCCTTAACCCGGCTGCTGCAGCTACGAGGAGTGAACTCTGTATCTTGAAGCAATAATCCAGAACCACAAAGAAGTAATGACATTTGAGGATTTTGCCGCTCAGGTCTTTTCTCCCTCTCCCAGCTACTCCCTGAGTGGAACTGGTGAGTCTCTGCACGTTATTCTTCTCTTTAGCACTAAGAAGCACTTGAGCAGCAGATGTACACCTGTTTTTTGTAGATAAATGCTTGCAAATTTAAGACAACCATTCTTCCCCTGAATCAACTAATGAATATCAAAAGGAATGATGACATTCATTTTAATTTGTTTTGCATCAGAGCTATTCACTCTGCTCCTTTCTTCGGCTATCCTGTTAACCCCTGAATCTAGCAAGGTTAATGAACTTTCTCTCAGTAATGTGCTCGGGTTCATTCAGGAGTGTGGGTTTCTTGCTGAGCTGGGAATATGTTGTTCAAAAGCTATGCCTGAATCGCTGCTTACTTATCGAAAAATAGTTCCTCACAGTAGAAGCCGTTGCTACTAATGCTAAATGGGGATTATGCTGCTGAGATACCAGGGTCAGGGATTAATGCAAAAGAAATGTAAGAACGGTGTTCTGTTAGGAAATCAGAGCGTTGTGCAGTGTGCTGACGCTTCCCTTCAAAACAGATGAGCAAATGTCAGGCTGCCTTCCAACACCTGGCCTGGAACCTGTCTGGGGGCTTTATAATCTACGTACGTCTATACGTGTGTGTATGTCCACACACACTGATGCAGATCATCATTCATCAACCCTACCGAGTGATGAAAATGCAATGCTGAACCCCAGGAGCTGATGCGTTTCGTGCCCTGTCGAGACTGGTAGCTAGCACGTGGTCGGTGAGATCCGAACCGCTGCTTTAATTGGAGTTTAAACAAGTGTCTTCTGAAAGGAAGCTTGTGGCTCTGAAATGCAGATTTCTAGTACCCTCAAGATTTGTTTCTCCAGCCTCCAAGAGAAAAAAAAGAGTGTATGGTCGCCGTGTGTTGGACTCCTTAACAAAGATTCCTTAATCCCCTTTTTTACACTCACAGGGTGAAACTGGCGCTTTCTAATTATTTCCTGCCACTCTTCCGGATTGTTTAATAGATCATTTCGGAGCTGTATAGATGTTTCAGGACATCTGCTCTATTTCTCTTTAGCCTGAACTCATTAGCCAATCTCTTCCATCTAAAATGAAAAATTGAAGGAAGAAATTAAATTTGCCCAAATAAATCGCTTACAAATAAAATCAGGTGCACAGCATTGTTTAGCGTTACTGGCTGCAATCCTCGCGCGCTCAGAGCTTTGTGAGGAGATAAGAGGTGTTCGGGTGTCCTTGCATCGGTCGCCAGGAGCAGCAGGCAGAAGGCTTTGGAGATAAGCAAGCTGGCAGAAGTAAAGGGGAGCTGGTGCTATTTACATAATCGCGCCTCTGCTTCCTGGAGAGGTGTCAAGAAACACAGAGATGGTCTCTATTGATCTTTGTTGAACTGGAATACTAAACAACAGTAGAAAAGCTTGTAACTTAAAGCTTTGATTAATGTTTTCTACATTAAAACAAAAGAAAAAAAAAGAAAGAAAGAAAAAAAAAGTGGGACAGCTGTGAATTGAATTCTTTTATACTCTCTGCCAAAAGTCTGAGACAAGAGAAAAAAAAAAAAATTTCGTTTTCACCCTCTTCTATCCAGCCCACGGGGCCCTCACTGTGCACAAATTTAGTTCAACTAAATAGTAGCACGCAGGTCATGCTTCCTGAAGCCTATGGTGATAGATTTTGTATGCCAGAGATTCCTAAAATGCTTCCTAATAGCTACTGAAGTGTGTCAGGGTGCTGAAAGTATTAGTACCTGAATGTGGTTTTGTGATTTCACACTTTTGTTCTTTTTAAGAGTAAAACCTGACACAGTCAGGTCCTGATTTTTGGGCTTAGGAACGTCAGGATTGATTTCACCCTCCCAAAGAAACCAGAGGCCAGTCTCAACTTCCAGCACCAGTCTCCAGAGAGTCTGCTCACATTCCCTACTTCTCTGCTTGCACATTTGGTTGAGTGTTGCCAAGACCCATGCCAGTCGTTGCCGTTTTGCTGTATTTCCCACCAAATGCCATGCTGGCCAGGAGCTGAATGCATCCTCCCCACTCCAGCATTGCTGCCAGCCGCCACTCGGACAAATGCCTGTCCCACATGCAGAGAGCCCTGTGCAGAGCTGCCTACGGAGCACGAGCACCTGCCTCAGCCTTGTCTTTTCCATGTTTGTCCTGGTTCAGGTTGGCAGGGTACTGCTAAAATGTACTGGCAGCACCTGGAAATAAAGAGTGAACCAGCAGACTGAATAAGTGTGCAGCCATCTCTTCCTCCCTTAGTGATCAGACAAGGATGAAACACTCTTCTGGAGGCATGGGCACAGACAGGGGCAAGCAGCCCTGCATTTTCCAGCACCCAGCCTGTCCCCCTGTGCCACAGGCAGTCAGACCTCCTCCAGGCTTACATTCACCTGTCCTGCGCCTGCCAAGTCGCTTTCTTCCACTTAAGGAGTAGGGATGACACTTTCCTTTGTGTGGAAGGGGAATTTCTGTTGTGAAACAGAGAAATGAAATCGCAGAGCCATAAATGTGTGGTGCTGACACCAGTCTGTGTGTCTCCTTCCCAAGTAACGAGCCCACTGATACCACTAACCCTGCCTAGCTTCAACTTTTCAGGTCAATTTAAAATTGATTCTCCTCTGATCTTAAAACCAACTAATTGTCATCACTGTGTACATGTGTGCACAGTGGAAAGGGTCACTTTTAAAGGAAACAAAGATTGTTTTCAGTGGCTGACACAGCATAAGAAGCAAGTCAAGGCCACTAAATGAAGCCAATCTGTAGCTGTCCATAGCACACATTATTAGTGTGCTATTAACGATGATCTGGTTATTTAAACTAAATGTTTTTGTGTTTTCTAGCACTGCCTCTCTTGGGATGCTTCCCCAGGGTCAGATGGGGTGGGGTTTCCTACAGTCTGCCCTGGCTTCTCCTCCCCTATCACAGAGTCTTGCAGGTGCTGTGTTTCATGCACCAAAATCGTCCAGTTGACCTCATTTGCTGTTTTCACAAGCAGAGCCTTAAACTCCCTCTCTCTGTATCGCACCACAGCCCTGCGTATCCCAGTGGCTGCAAACGCAGCCGAGTAGGCAGGATGGACATCCCTGAACTCATTTAGGGGATGTGCAGATTAGGAACAAAAGCCCAGAGTAGGGTCCTTTGTTGTTAAACTGGTACATTACATGCTGTATTTTAATTAGGCTGGGTTTGAGAGTCAGCCCAGGAAATCCTTCGTAATCCAACACTATTGAATTATTCTTATCCTTTCCCTCTGCAGATTTCCCTCCTTGTAGAGGATGGCAGGTTTAAGCTGCTATATTTTTTTTCCCTGTTCTTTCTCCCTCAGCCAGAAAAAAAATCAAAAAACAGTTATCCAACAAAATAGTTGTGTGTTCTTTAAAAAAAAACCCTGATGGAAAAGAAGCAGACACAAACAGATACAGAAGCGTTCCAACTTTAATTACCTCGTCTGGCTAAGAAGCATTTGTTGGGCTTGTGTGTTTTTTAAGATCAGAAGCCAGAATTGTGTTAACCCTTAGGAAATGGAAGCAGTTGGCTGTTCCAGAGAGGGAAGAGAGAGAACTTTTCCATCCGAGCAAGATGTGTATTTCAGGGTTGTAGACTTAGAAGGGTGGATTTCTGCTTTCAAGAAAAGCTGCAAACCTGCCTTCCACCCGCCCCCACCCCACGCCCCCCCCAGCAGCGCAGCCGTGCAGTTAGTGCTTCAAAGGGTTAATTGAAATGGGCACACTTGACTGCTGAGAGGACTGATCTAATCACTGCCATATCCAAGTGCATCTGTTCACTATGAGGTCATTCTTGTGCATGCTAATGATTTGGAAAATAAAGCATTAATGCTTGACGTTATCAGAAAGGATATAGTGTAAATCTTGGCAGGTTGAGTCGCTAATGGCTATTGGGGAGCAGAGCGGCAGCAGCAGAAGCATCTTGGATTATTGCCTTCCATCTCCCTTTTATAAAGCAGCATATTCGGTGGAGTGTCAGGAAAACTGTGCTGGAAAACTCTGACATGTGGTATCTGTTGATAAATGGATTCTTTAATGAATATTATAGCCTTGCCCAGGAGCAACACTTGAGTCGGGGCACTACAGACGTTTGCAGCGTTCCTTGGTTTTTCCAAGCCTTGGGAGCTGTGCCTGCTTATTTACATAAAACAGATTTTTGCAGCCTTTTTGTTGAAAAGGTGACATAAGCTTTTCTTTTGTCTCTGGACTTCTACAGGCATATACATTTCTTGGGGAAAACACTCAAAATGTACAACAAACAAGATTTGCTTTTGTTTTTTTTTGCTAGGTGTGGAGCTTTGTCTTTCCCACTTTAAAGCAAAGGGAGTATTTCAGAGGGGGATGGGATTTGGAAGTAGGTTTTTGATGGAAACAAAGCTAAACAAATCCCAGAGAAGCTGTTGTCTAAACCAGACTTGTGCTCTTTTTAATCTAAACAGAGCAATGATTCCTTTTGGGTTTGTTTGGTTTGGGTTTTTTTTTTTGTGCTCCCGGAAATCTGCAGGCTGTTTTGTCCTTTATGGTGCTAGGGGAAATGAAAGTCTCTCCAGGTGCTGTATAATATTTTTGCATATTTTTAGGGAAGCTGAATGGAGCTGAACATTAAACAAACACACATCTGAAAACGAGGAGCTGTGCCATGACACTACAGCACAAGCCAAGTGTTGCGTTTGAGCAATCTGACAGTGTTGCCTGAAACTGAAAAATTAATTTCTAGTAACTGGGAGTTAGAAAATTCCAGGCTGCACGGGCAGCTAGGGGCCCAATGGCTCAGCCCTTCCCTCTGCAGGAAGAGGCGGTGCTGAAACCATCTGGCCCTTGCTGCCGGCCCTGCCGGGAGCTGCCGTGGAGCTACACCCGGTGCTTCGAGTGGGCTTGACCCTCAGAGCCAAATACTCCCTTTTCCAGTACGGGCGTTGCCCTTCGAGGTGGAAGGAAGCAGGAGAAGTTCGGTCATTAGCAGATAACTCATTAGGAGGTCTGTGTGAACTCAGTTCTCAGGAGGTGAGAAGGAAAATGTGCAACCGTGAGTGCCAGATGGTGCAGTTCTGGAGGTTGTCCAGGCAGTAAACAAAGGGGGAAAGTTCAGGGGTGTGTAGGAGAGGAGTGGGAAGAGTTACCAAAGGAGGCAGAGCTTGAGGTGTTTGTTGGTTTATTTCCTCTACCCTGTGCAGAGTATTCAGGAGCTGATGCAGGAGCTTGGCCTGCTTCCCCTCTCTGATCCAAGTAGTTCTCACAGCTGATCTTCAGCAAACCAGAGCATCTTTCCCTGCCAGGTGGGCAGCCTGTTGTAGCCAGCAGCTTGGAGCATCTTCCAAGGGGCCCTGAAGCTGCACAAGTGGATTCAGGAGGTGCTCCTCATCTGTTCGCCACAGGATCTTGGTTGTCATTGACCCACGCATGGCTGTCCTGCCCCACAGAGCTTCTGCCTGCCTTCTCACCAGCACAGGAACATGCAGTGCCTAGCAACCCAGTAATGTGCTGGGACAGCTTTTAGCACCATGCTGCTGTGGGCCTGTACCTCCTAACCTCTACTCATCAGCAGAAATGGCAATTCCATAACCACCTCCCTTACTCCCAGCCTCAGACCCCTGGATCAGAAATACAGAGGGTTCCCATCCCTCTCCCAGTAGCTACCAGCTCACCTAGGCACTGGCAGAAGCTCTGTCTGCATCTCGGCATCACTAAGAGGCAGAGCCTGGTGGCAGACCGTCCTTTCCTGCTTGGTGAAATTGTCTCTTGGCCCATGGTAGCTGCTTAACAGCAGAGAAGGAAAAGGTGCCAAATGAAATTTCCAATTGAATCAAGCATAATTACCTGATTTAATGAAGGAGGGAAGTCAGGATGTTCTGCAGAAACCCCAAATTTACCATTTCTCCCCAGAGATGCCTTTCAGCGAGGCACGTGGAGTAAATCCATAAACATCCTTCCTTCCTTCCTTTCCTCACAGTTAGGGAAACCCACATGGGTGTGTTCAAACATGGCACAGCGATTCTGGTCCACTTGCTGGATAGTTTAATGGGAAAGCTGAGAAATCCCAAAGATTTCTGAGGGTGCTACAAACAGAATCCCATTTTTGCAGCCAGGGCAGGCAGTGGTGGAGCAGAGGCACTTCCCTCCTACAGCAGCAACACTGGTTACTAGAAATCACAAGCACCACTGCTCCACTTCCAGACTTGGGCAGTGAGTGCAGATCTTTGCCAGGCTGTGGTGTCTTCTTTAGTTCATTAACCTGGTCATGCATTCAGCAGCCTGGAGAGCTTAAATGCCTTGCTGGTAGCTATGGATGGAAGACTGGCAGATGAAGCGCTGCCATGTGAGGAAAGGCTGAGAGCACTGAGTTTGTTCAGCCTTGAGAAGAGAAGGCTCAGGGGAGACCTTATTACCATGGACTAGTACATAAGAGGTGGCTACCAGGACAATGGAGACTCCCTTTGTTACAAGGAGTCACATGGAAAAGACAAGGGGCAATGGGGACAAGTGACTGCCTGGGAGATTCCCATTCAAATCCAGAAGAAAATGTTCCCCCGTGAGCACAGAGATTGGAATCATCTCCCAAAGGGAAGCAGTGGATTCCCCTACACTGCTCAGCTTTAAGACTCAGCTTGACAGGGTGCTGAGCCAGTTCATTTCAACTATACTATTACCTAGAAAGGCTGGACCAGATGATCTTTGGGGTCCCCTCCAACCTGGCATTCTGTGATTCTGCATTCTCCCTGCACCACCCAAAGGTTATGCTGTGGACAGTGTGGTAGTTAGTATTTTTTCATGACAGAGGAATACTTTCTTGAACTAGTAAAACTCTCAGCATCCTTATAAGGATTAGAGATGGTTTGTTAATAAAGAGGACAAAACCATAATCAATATCATGGAACTGTTAGATGCCATCAGCTTTGTACCCTCTGCAGCTCCTCAGGCCTGGGTGATCTGGTGTGAGTTGACACCAGGATGCCCAGGCTTGGTTCAGAGGTGCATGAATGGTAAGGAGGTTGCATCATTACTCTGCAGGTCCCTGCAAATAAGTCACAGATAGCTTTGGGTGCCAGGGCAGTCTTGCCCTTTGCCCACCACCTCTGAGGTCATACAGCCTGGATCTGTCCCTGAGGCTGGGTAGGTACCGGGCTTGCTTCTCCCTCATCCCAGTGTAACCTCAGGATGTGCAGCAGAGTAACCTCAGGGCTCTCTGCACAGGCCCCTTTTTTTCACCTAACTGATCATCTCAGAGGGAGCTCTCCCAGGGTTACAGTCCCCGTGAGGGAAGATGGCAAGGGCAGGCTTCCTCCCTAGCAATCACTGCAGAGATGGGAAAAAATATTAGCTTTGATGGGCCTGTCTCTGCTGCTGGGTGACAGCTCCAGCTGCTTGAGATGTCAGCTCATGAGAAGGCTCCAGGTTATGTGGCCCCTTTGCATTTTTCCTCTGCAGTGATGCAGCCATGGGGAGGAGAGCCCCCAAACAGTGCCATCCTGCTGCCTTTGGGGCCATGGTTGAAGGCCACACCATGTGTTGTGTGCCTGCATGCCAAGGAGAGACACCCACTAGTGCTTCCTGTGGTCCCATGAGCCAGCTGACCAGTGCAGATCTATTCAACTCCCAGGTCACAGCTAATTAGAACTTTGATTTTGGGGAGTTATTTCCAAAACCCTAAAACAACCAAGGCTGTGTACATGGTGGTGCCAAGCACTCAGCACCTGAGTTGGGGGTTGCCAGCACTGGTTTTAGGGTTGTTTCTTCCCATGGTAGCCAGCAGGTCGAGGGAGGTGATTCTCCCCCTCTACTCCACTCTGGTGAGACCCCACCTGGAGTTCTGCTTCCAGTTCTGGAGCAAGAAAGATATGGACATGCTGGAAGATGTCCAGAGAAGAGCCACAAGGATGAGCAGAGGGCTGGAGTTCCTCTCCTGTGGTTTAGAATAAACCTTTATTAGAATTCTTAGAATAAACCAAACCAGGTTGGAAGAGACCTCCAAGATCATCGTGTCCAACCCATCAACCAATCCAACCCACCCAAACAGCTAACCCATGGCACCAAGCACCCCATCAAGTCTCCTCCTGAACACCTCCAATGACGGCGACTCCACCACCTCCCTGGGCAACCCATTCCATAGCGCAATCACTCTTTCTGTATAGATCTTCTTCCTAACATCCAACCTGAACCTCCCCTGGTGCAACCTGAGACTGTGTCCTCTTGTTCTGGTACTGGGTGCCTGGGAGAAGAGACCACCATCAGCCTGTCTACAACCTCCCTTCAGGTAGTTGTAGAGAGTGATAAGGTCACCCCTGAGTCTCCTCTTCTCCAGGTTGAGCAACCCCAGCTCCCTCAGGCTTTCCTCATAGGGCTTGTGTTCCAAACCCCTCACCAACTTTGTTGCTCTTCTCTGGACTCGTTCCAGCAAGTCAACATCCTTCCTAAACTGAGGGGCCCAGAACTGGACACAGTACTCGAGGTGTGGCCTAACCAGTGCAGTGTACAGGGGCACAATGACCTCCCTGCTCCTGCTGGCCACACTGTTCTTGATGCAGGCCAGGATGCCATTGGCCCTCTTGGCTGCCTGGGCACACTGCAGGCTCATGTTCAGCCTACCATCAACCAGCACCCTCAGGTCCCTCTCTGCCTGGCTGCTCTCCAGCCACTCTGACCCCAGCCTGTAGCACTGCATGGGGTTGTTGTGTCCAATGTGCAGAACCCGACACTTGAATGTGTTAAATCTCATGCCGTTGGATTCTGCCCATCTGTCCAGCCTGTCGAGGTTCCTCTGCAGAGCCTCTCTACCCTCCAGCAGATCAACTCTTGCCCCCAGCTTGGTGTCGTCAGCAAATTTACTGATGATGGACTCAATGCCCTCATCCAGATCATCAATAAAGATGTTAAAGAGCACAGGGCCCAACACTGATCCTTGGGGCACACCACTAGTGACTGGCCGCCATCTGGATGTGGCACCATTCACCACCACTCTCTGGGCTCGGCCATCCAGCCAGTTCCTAACCCATCGCAGTGTGCTCCCGTCCAAGCCATGGGCTGACAGCTTGGCCAGCAGTTTGCTATGGGGGACGGTGTCAAAGGCCTTGCTGAGGTCCAGGTAGACTACATCAACAGGCCTCCCCACATCCACCAGGTGGGTCACCTGATCATAGAAGGAGATCAGGTTGGTCAGGCAGGACCTGCCCTTCCTAAATCCATGCTGGCTAGGCCTGATCCCTTGGCCATCCTCTAAGTGTTGTGTTATTGCACTCGGGATGACCTGTTCCATGATCTTGCCTGGCACTGAGGTCAGGCTGACAGGCCTGTAATTCCCTGGCTCATCCAACCGGCCCTTCTTATGGATGGGCACCACGTTGGCCAGCTTCCAGTCCTCCGGGACCTCGCCAGTGAGCCAGGACTGCTGGAAAATGATGGAGAGTGGCTTGGCCAGCTCATCTGCCAGCTCTCTCAGCACCCTAGGATGAATCCCATCTGGTCCCATGGACTTGTGGGGATCCAAGCTGCTAAGGAGAGTTCCAACCACCTCCTCATGGAACATAGGAAACTGTGCAGCTCCCTGGCTCCTTCTGCCAGCTCTGCATGCCAGCTGTCAGGAAGACGTTCTGCCCTTCTAGCAAAAATTGAGGCAAAGAAGGTGTTAAGTATCTCTGCCTTTTCCTCATCCTTTGTTACAATGTTCCTCTCCGTATCCACCAAGGAGTGGAGGTTGTCCTTTCCCTTCCTCTTACTATTAATGTATTTATAGAAGGACTTTTTGTTGTCCTTCACAGTAGAGGCCAGTTTAAGCTCCAAGTGTGCTTGTGCCTCCCTAATTCTCTTCCTACAAGACCTAGCAACATCCTTAAACATTCTGTGGGTTGCCTCCCCTCTCTTCCAAAGGTGATACACCCTCTTTTTTTCCCTCAGTTCCATTAAAAGTTCATGAACCATCCAGGCTGGCCGTCTGCCCCGGCGGCTCATCTTCCGGCACATTGGCACAGCCTGTCCCTGAGCCTTCAACAATTCTTCATTGAAGTAGGTCCAGCTCTCCTGGACCCCTTTGGTTTTAAGGGCTTTATCCCAAGGAACCCTCTGAATTAGTTCCTTGAGTAACCCGAAGTCTGCCCTCCGGAAGTCCAGAGTGGAGGTCTTCTTGCTGCCCCTCTTGGCTTGACCAAAAACCGAGAATTCAATTATCTCGTGGTCACTGGACCCCAAACACCCTCCAACCACCACATTGCCCACCAGTCCTTCCCTGTTGGTGAAGAGGAGGTCAAGCATAGCCTTGCCCCTGGTAGGCTCTCGCAGCACCTGGGATAAGAAGCTGTCCTCCATGCATTCTATGAACCTTCTAGACTGTCTCCTCTCTGCCATGTTGAGTTCCCAGCAGATGTCAGGCAGGTTGAAGTCGCCCATGAGAACAAGGTCCGGAGATCTTGAGACAGCCTTAAGCTGCCTATAGAATGCTTCGTCAACATCTTCCTCCTGGTTGGGTGGTCTATAACAGACTCCAACCAGGGTGTCTGCCCTGCTGGTCTTCCCTCTAATTCTTATCCACAAGCATTCAACCCGATCGTCCCTAATCTCCATCTCAATGGCATCTAGTGCCTTTCTGATGTAAAGGGCCACCCCTCCACCCCTTCTTCCTCACCTGTCTCTCCTGTGGAGACAGACTGAGAAACCTGGGGCTGGCTGTTCAGTCTGAAGAGGAGAAGGCTCTGAGGAGACCTTGTTGTGGCCTTCCAGTATCTGGAGGGGCCTAAAAGGAAGCTGGGGAGGGATAGAATAGAATAGAATAGAATAGAATAGAATAGAATAGAATAGAATAGACCAGGTTGGAAGAGACCTTCAAGATCATCACATCCAACCCATCAACCAATCCAACCCACCTAAACAACTAACCCATGGCACCAAGCACCCCATCAAGTCTCCAATTTTTTAGGATTTTTTAGGGTGTCAGGGAGCGATAGGACTGGGAGGAATGGAGCAAAACTAGAAATGTGGAGATTCAGATTGGATGTTAGGAAGTTCTTCCCCATGAGGGTGGTGAGAGACTGGAACAGGTTGCACAGGGAGGTGGTGGAAGCCTCATCCCTGGAAATTTTTAAGGCCAGGCTGGATGTGGCTGTGAGCAACCTGCTGTGGTGTGAGGTGTCCCTGCCCATGGCAGGGGGTTTGGAACTGGATGATCCTTGAGGTCCCTTCCAACCCTGACAATTCTGTGGTTAACCTCTAGTTCAGACTCTTCTCACTGCTTCAGGTACTTCTTTGCAAGGTGGTGTTTTATTTTTCATAACCAAGCAGCACTGAAGCAAACCTCCCCTTTTAGAGCCTTTCAGCTTTGCAGTGCCTCACATGGAGATTCCTTCTGGAATTTTGTTACCTTGGCATTTACTGGGAAAGATTTCCCCAGACCTGTCGTGGCTGATAGGTGCATTGGGGCAGGGTGGGGGTGGGTGATGGCCTGTATGAAAACTTCTCAAGGGTCTTATCAAATATAAAGCTTCAAAGTCCTTAATGATCACACATGACCTGCAATCCTTTTCCCATAAGTGGGTTACACACCATGACATTTGCCATACACAACCTGCACCCTTTTTGCAGTTGTGGTTCTTGAAAGAAACTCATCAGCTTCTCAGCACATCAGCAAGGGTCCCATATCTCAAGGACCTGTGTGAAGTACCTGCTGTACCATTAAATGCTGCTGCTGCTAACAGTGTCAACCTGGAAAGCTGCTTGTCAGCCACAGGAGCACTGGGAAACACTGCAGGTGGGTTGGTTGGGTTGAAAAAACTCCTCTGACATCAGTGTCCCTTTGAGGGAGCTGACAGGTTGGTTTAGTTTCGGTTTTCTGCATGTGAGGTCCTTGAGGAGGGTTCAGCCCGTTTTGGTGAGGAGCTGGACCCCAGCAGCTCAGTGGCATGGTGGTGGTGCTGTGCTTCTCCAGTCCTGGCCCAGGTCTTACCTGTTTCCTCCATGGGAAGGCTGAGAAGATGTTTCCCCACCTTCAGTACCAATATTGCTGTGCTTGTGTATATGCTAAGGGGTGGGCAAAGGGAAGTATTTTGCTTTCAGGAGTCTCCTTCAGAAGAAGAGAAACTGTTAAAGGATCTTTCTTTCCTAGAGCACATCCCAGTGGTGTTTGAGAAACCAGATTTGTTCTGTTCAGCAGATTTAGAGTACAATAAGCTGTCTCTAGCTTTCCAGAGGACTCTGCATTTACAGTGTATCTTATCTGTGTTACTAACTGAATTTTTCATCCCCCCCTGCAAGGAACCTATTTGAAAGGCTTAAGCCCTCCCTGGTGAAGCATTTGTACCTGTAGGAGACCAGAGACCTCTGGTCTGTCATTCACAGGCCTGTTATTTGCATGCAGTCATGTGCCCACCCACGATGTGGATTTGCACATCCAGGGGTTTCCACTCCTGGGAAGTTCATGTGGCCCAGGGAAAGGTCTGATGGTTGCTTTCTGGGGTTTTAACCTGCCTGCAGTGTCACTGTGCTTTAGGGCTGTGTGAAGCCTCAAATCTCAGCCAGTTTGACACACTGTGACCACTAATGGCATTGAGAGTGTAGCTGGAGTAAGAGGCTCCCCACATACCACACCAGCAGGGCTGGCACAGGTGGCAGGGACATGACTACTTGTTCCAGTTTTGCCCAGCACAGCCTCCCTCCAGATTTTCACTCAAGAGCTCAACAGGGGCCAGGACAAAGCTGTGGGTACCCATTTCTCCCTGGCTCCCTTAGGGTATCGAGGTGAACTTCCTATTGCGAGCTGCCTTACAATAGGCACCCACCCTGTGCCAGCTTTGCTGCAGTGCCTGGGGGCAGCTCTGGCTGCATCATGCACCCGTGGGCAGCCGTCCCGAGCCTCCTGCGGGATGTGCTGGACGTGCTGGACGTGCTGCTCCTGCACTTACCTGACTTTGTGTTCTCTCCCCTCAGATTAGAGCTCGTAACGGTCTCATTACGGTAATTGCCGCAGGTAAGAGCCGTGCTTCCCGCAGGCCCTGCTGCTGGCCTTGCGCTGCATCACTAACAGCTCTCCTCCTCTGCCTCCTCCTCTTCCTCCTCCTGTGCTCAGTGCGCGGCCGTGGTGGCTGTGGGGCTCTCGGGGTCTGTCTCTGCCTGTGCCCGGTGTCATCTCCTCCTGCTACCCCCACGCTGAGTCCTGTGGGTGATGCCCACCCGTGCAGCTGCTGGGCACGGTCAGCACTGGCTCCTGCCCCAGTGGGAAGCGTTTTGGGCCCAGTGAAGCCTGCTCATGACCCTTTGTGTCCGAGGCAACACGAGATGGGAGCGGGGATGGGGCAGCCACGGGCCAGCACCCACAGGAGCTGCACAGCATCACCTCTGTGGCAGAGTTCACCTGGAAACCAGCCTGACTTGCAGGAAGGAGTGGGTGCTGTGCAGCTTCTGTTGGGGTTTCCCCCTGATTTTGGAGATTTCACACGTTTGGCTGAGTTGTAAATGTTAACCTCTCCTCTGGTCCACCTGTGAGTCAGAAACCAGCATTTTTTGTTGAGTATACTGCTGCCCAGCTGTTGCTTGGTCTTGGCCACTTACAATTTCACACTGCCTGTGCAGCCCCCGAAACAAGCACAGCAAGAGGCAGGGGGCAAGTGGGAAGCCCTCCTTGGTCTCCCTGCAAAAAGAACTCAGCCTCTCGCGAGCATCTGAACGTCAGCACTGCTGCGCGCCCGAGCGAGGGGAGGCTCCGAATGGAGCCGCAGGCTTCCCTGGCAAGACGGCCAAGTAATTAGAGCTCTGCCAGACAGCTTGCAAGTGGAATTATAATATTTGTATGAAAGCCTTTTTCTCCTCTGTGCTTCCTGCTTGCTCAGTCCACAGTTGCTGTCTCCATATCAATCACAGTGGCGCAGGGGTGTGTGCCCAAGCAGCAGCCAGGGGCGAGGTGGACTGCAGGAATGTGTGGGGTGCTGCCGAGCAGGGGGTGCTGCCGAGCAGGGGGTGCTGCCGCCCTGCTTTTCACCTGCACGGGCCGGGCACTGTGCAGCTCTTGCATGAGTGTTGCTTCAGCTCCTCCGGTTGGTGACCATCTGCTGCTCTTCCTGACCGCAGGAATGGGAAGTACGGACACCTTCCGCGGGGTCCTGCATGCCTTCCTCCCCACCAACAGCACCACAGGGCTTGGTTTGAACCCAAACCTGACAGCTCCACGTTTTTTTCACAGCAACTGCCTCTGCACACTGACTCATGCTTCTCACCTTTTTTGTGTAGTACAGTAGTTATTCTTTAATACAGTGTTTAATACCATAATGTTTATAAAGATGTGAGGGGTGAGTGGCATGAAGACGAAGCCAGGCTCTGCTCAGTGATGCCCAATGACAGGACAAAGGGCACTGGGTGGAAGCTGGAGCAGAGAAGGTTCCAGGTGAACATAAGGAAAAACTTTGTGAGGGTGACAGAGCCCTGGAGCAGGCTGCCCAGAGAGATTGTGGAGTCTCTTTCTATGGAGTCATTCAAGACTTACCTGGATGTGTTGACCTACTCTAGGTGATCCTGTTATGGCAGGGGTGATGGAACTCAATGATATTTAAGGTCCTTTCCAACCCAAACCATTCTATGAGCTGCATGTTGCAAGCACAGCTCAGTCAACTGTGGGATGTGGTTGAGGCTCAGTCCCTGGAGACATTAAAAATCAGCCTTGATGTGGTCCAGGGCAGCCTGAAGTAGTTGGAGGTGTCCCTGCTGCCTGCAGGGGGGTTGGACAAAATGACTTTTGAGGGTCCCTTCCAGCCTGTTGCAATCTGTGAAGTAAAGGTGCAGCCTGAAAATTCAACTTCTTGAGTTGGCAATAGCTTTGTGCAACCATCAGGTTGTGCTCTGCAGCACAGAACTACTTCCAGCTCTCTCAGCCAGGAGTTCACCTTTGTGTTACAATTTAGAGCATTGTGACATGGATTAAAAATACCCTGCCCTGAGGGAGCTGATGAAATGGTGCTCAGAGCAGGAAGCACCCTGGGGACAGGTGGCAGCCCCAGAAGCAAGAGCAGGGGCAGGTTGCAACATGCGTGTGGCGTATCCCTCGGAGCGCCATTACCTCTCCACATCATCGCTGCATCCTCACCCATGCTCCTTCTGGCATACATTTACTGCTGCCTCCAGGCCTGTGGGGAGTAACTGAGATGTCACCTAATGTTCTCCAACAACAAACCTCCAACACACATGGACACCTCCACAGCCACCCAGGTGCCTCAGCCCTTGAGTAGAATTCACAGATTGCATTGGGTTGGAAGGGACCCTCAAAGGTCACAGTATCACAGTATCACAGTATCACTTAGGTTGGAAAGGACCTCGAGGATCATCGAGTCCAACCTATCAACACAGACCCCATGACTAGACCATGGCACCAAGTGCCACGTCCAATCTCCCTTTGAACGCCTCCAGGGTCGATGACTCAACCACCTCCCTGGGCAACCCGTTCCAATGCCGAATTACTCACTCAGTGAAGAACTTCCTCCTCACCTCGAGTCTAAACCTCCCCTGGCACAGCTTGACCAAGCCCCTGCAGTCAGCAGGGACACCTCCTAGATCAGGCTACCCAGGGTCACAGGTTCGCATTGCTGGCTCATGTCCAGTTTCTCATCCCCCAACACCCCCTCTCTCCTTTCCTCTCTCACCTCATTGTCCCCCAGTCTGGATTGATATTGAGGATTGCCCCAACCCAGGTGCAGAACCTTACACTCAGCCTTATTGAACCTCATGAGATTCTCCTCAGCCCACTTCTCCAGCCTGTCCAAGTCCCTCTGGATGGCAGGCATCCCCTCCTTCAGTCTTAACAACCACACCACTCAGCTTGGTATCACTTCAGGCTGGCTGAGGGTGCCCTCAATCTCACTGTCTATAGCATTGATGAAAGTATTGAACAGCACTGCTCCCAGTTCAGCCCCTTGAGGGACATCACTTCACCATTCCTTAGAGTTTCTTTAAATCAGAGGCTAAGATGGCAGCTTCCAGGTTGAGTTTTGTGGACGCTCTCCACAAGAGATTAACTACAAGGGTGCTGTTCAGTGGCACACAGCAAACCCCCAGTTTCCTAGAACACACACTTCAAAGAAGTATTTGGAAGTATTTTTGGAGTCCTGCTGTGCTGGCAGTGTTGGAGCTCTGGACAAGCAGGATTGGTGTGGGGCTGCTTCGGTGCCTGTCGGCATGCAGCTGCAGGCACAGCTGGTGCCGGGGTTGATTTGGATGAGGGTCTGCATTAGGACAACCCTGGAGCTGCTTTCTCTGACCCGCTGTGCCCCTTGTGTCTTGCAGGCTGCCTCCCCAGCAGTGTGAGCGCTGACCTGCCTGTCACCACAGGGCTGGAGCTGGCGGAGCAGCCCTCGCCCTCACTGCCGTGCAACTCCAAGAGCAGAGTCTCCGGCAAGCTGTGGCGCTCCGCCAGCGCGCTTGGCAAGGCCTCCAGCTGAGCTGCTGCGGAAGCAGAATCCCAGCCCAGGGGACCCCAGAGACCTTACCATGGATAATGGACTGAGCCTCTGTGGAACTCGTTGCTGGGCTGGGCGGGTGCTGAGGGGGTAGGGCCTGCTCTGATGCTCGCAGAGTCACGGACGTGGTCAGAGCTCACCTGCGCTACCATCACACAGTTCACAAGCCGTGTCCGTCACACGGCCTCCAAAGGCCACAGGAGCTCTGGCTGCTGCTGGCAGCACTTCTCCTCCCCCAGCACCTGTGCACAAGTGCTGGTGTCCCATCAAGAGGGCACAAACCAGTACTGACACCAGTTAGTGAATGGAACTCTAGAGCATCTCTTTTAATCATTCCGGTCACCACTCGATGGTGTGTTAGGGCCTTGTGTCTGAGTGGGGCCAAGCCTTGTACAGATGTTCCCCTCCTCTGGGGCACAGGTGAATGCTGGAGGTGCTGCCCAGCCTGTGGTCAGCCTCTGCTCCCCTCCTGTGTCCATGTCACACCCAGCTCCAATTCTGTGCACATAGCTAAGGATAAGTACTCACCAAGGAGGTCTCTTACCTACATCCAGGAGGGCACTGCCAGTTTCCCATGCACTAAAATCAGTTCCACCATGGTGTCTTGCTCAGGGGCTTACATCACTACCTAGTATCTGAACACCCTGAAGCTGATGCTGCTGTAGCCGCTGCTGGGTCATGCCTGGCACGACACAGCAGAGCCAGGCCCAGGCCTGAGGTGCCAGTTAGCAACTGCTGTGCCAGTGGGGTCCAACCATTCACCCCTCTGCATTGACTTCAGAGGGAAGCCCCTTCCTCTGCCCTGCCTTTGGCCTTGGTATTGCCCTGGCTGGTGCATGCAGTGGCTGTGGACTCCTAGAAAAACAACCCCAAATTCCCTTTGGAAGAGCCAGTGCCTCACAACTGCTTTTCACCGTGCTGTGAATCATGAGACAGGCACCTCCTAGGTAACCACCTCCCCTTGTCACAACTTCGGGGCAATGGTCTGCAGCCTGACTCCTTAGTTAGAATAAACCCAACCTGAAGGCTTCTGAGGATATGCAGGGTCCTCCTGGCCCTTTGGGTAGTACACAGAGCTTGTACTCTAAGTAGGAAATGTAGCTCAGCCTACGTGGGTCATAGCTTTGTAGGGGCAATAACTTTTCATGGCTAACACCCCCTGTGTTAAAAAAAAACTACAGAAGAAACTCAACCTGCAGCCCCTGGGTGTGAACCAGGCCAAGGGCAGAAATCCATCACTGCTCTACCCTGAAGGGCCTCATGAAACACCGACTGGTGCTGGGCCTGAGCTCCCATCCAGCCTGGGCTGTCCTGCTCCTGGCAGCAGGGATGCAAAGCCAGTGCTACACTTTAACATCAGTGGCTGACGTTTGACCATCAGTGTCTGCCCCAGTGCTGTGTCAGCCCCTCCAGCTCTCCTCACCTCTGGGTTCCCTTGTTGGTCTTGGTTTGGTTTGTTGCTTGACACTGCAATACACTCCTCTGAACTTCTCGTGGTTGGCTCTGAGGGTCACCATGGTTTTTGCACTCCCACTCCCGTGTTACTGTGACCATCCATCCGTCTGTCTGCCTACTGGCGTCCAGCTCCGTCACTTCCCTGCAGGGAATTCTGTTTCATGAACGTTGCCACCAGGGCAGCTCCATGGGCTCTCTGGTGGGTGATTTGGTCTGAGGTGCCCAGCCCAGGGTGCTGCCAGGCTGCCCAGAGTGACACTGAGCGTGACCCTGGCTGGTCCACTGGGGCGTGGATGACTCAGTATCCTGCTGGGAAGGAGCCTCCTTCACTAAGGGCTTTGACTGCCAGTTCTGCCTCACATCTTGGGTTTGCTTTCTACTGATTTTTGTGTTGGGAAAGAAAATGAGGAAATAAACCACGTGTTGTAATTTAATTTATTTGCAGGGCTGGCCTGGGGAGGGCTGCCTTGTTCTTAGCACATCGATGGTCTGAAAGAATTTAATTCTCCTGAGTGAAAGGAGACTTTTTGTGTTAGAGCAATACACACATCGAATTCAGGGAAGAATTCAAACTCCAATGGAAATGGAATTTTCCTGATGTAAAAAGAAAAAAATCACCAACTGAAAATACTCCTTTGTAAAAAAAGTCAGCTGTGGTTTTGTAGGATGAACTGGATCATGAAACTCTTCTGTTACCCCCACACCCGGCTCAATAAATCTCGGCTCACAACAAAAGGAGCAATAAAAAGGTCCCTACCTGTGTGGTATGTGGGGGGCCTGGGGGGGTGCTGCAGTTCTTTGCCCACCCAGTGATGCCAGCAGCTGGTCTCAGCTGGTCCTAATCTGGGCTGCAGCCCCGGGGCATGATTCAAGCTGCCCCAGTGCTGTGGCTTTGCAGATCTGAATCCCCACCTTGCATTCCCCTCATTGTCTCTTGGCTTGGGGGCCCAAGACCCCCAGCCACACTGGCTGCACCTCCTAGGCTCCCAGCTGCTCCTATAGTGTGTGTGCTTCCCACTGTTCCCAGCACTTCCTGTTGTGCAGGGTGACAGGGACTGTCTCACCCTGCCACCAACCATGGGCTGAAGAGGAAAGAAAAGGTTTGTTGGCCTGAATTCTGCCAGGCTACTCCTGAGAATTGCTTTTGTCTGGCTGAGAAATGAATGGCTTCAGGCAAAGTCAGAGGATTTTAACCCCTTCTAAAGAATAAAAGTCAGTTGCATGTCCTCAGCAGTGTGCCTTTGTCACTGTCTGTAAGGACAGGATGGCCACAGGTGTCTCAGCCCACGTGTCAGGCACCTTATCTGGGGGGGACCATTCACACACCACCAGACTCACCCTTCCTGGCAGGCTCCCACACATGCCTGCAGGTGCTCCTCTGCTATGTGCAGATCCTGCTGCTCAAAATCCCTCTCCTTCCTCATCTGCTTGCTACAGACCACTTGTCTTTATTTGGTGGTGGGGGGTGGGTTTCATCCCATTCCCTGACACATTCCCATTGTACTGACCCCACCTCAGCAGCCACCCTGGCGGGGTGGAAGCCACAGCCCCCCATGTGACAGTGGCGTTCACTACAGCTGCCACTGCCAGGCTGGTGGAAGTTTGCTAACACCAATGGCAGCCCATCAGGAACCCCCAGCAGACTTTATTTCCACCCCAGCACTGCAGAAAGGTGCTGTTGTGGCACCCTGCTCCAAACTATGCAGCCCTTTATGCCCTAGCACCAAGCCACCTGCAGCAACATCAAACCCAACCTTCCTAATGGTGAGGCTCCATGGAGACAGCCCTGAAGAACATGGAGGAGTCCACTCTGAGTCATAGTTCCATCAGGGTGCTCACACCTTGTGCTGGGGGGATGTTGAGGGCTTACTTGGCAGCAGGAAAAGACAGCTGGCGACAGCTGACCACAAGATGGAGAGAGGTGATTCTGCCACTCTGCTCTGCTCTGGTGAGAACTCACCTGGAGTACTGTGGCCAGCTATGGGACCCCCAACACAAGAGAGACATGGATCTGAAGGAGCAGGTCCAGAGGAGGGTTACAGAGCTGAACAGAGTGATGGAGAACCTCTCCTATGAAGACAGGTTGAAAGAATTTGGGCTGTTCAGCCTTGAGAAGAGAAGGCTCTGGGGAGACCTTAGAGCTACATGTCATTTTCTGAAGGGGACCTAGAGGAAGGCTGGGGAAGAACTGTTTAGAAGAGCTTGGAGTGTTAGGATGAGAGGCAATGATTTGAAACTGGAGCAGGGGAGGTTTAGGTTGGACATCAGGGGGAAGCTCTTTACAGTGAGAGTGGTGAAATATTGAGAGAAAAGAGGGAAAGGAGGGGAAGGGAAGAAAATAATTTTTAAAAGGGGAGGAAAGAAGAAGAAATAGGAAAGAAAAGGATAAAGAAAAGGAAAAAGGGAAATACGTATGTTCCTCATCCTGATAACTAATAATTTAAGGATAATTTAAGGATGTTGCTAGGTCTTGCAGGAAGAAAATTAGGGAGGCAAAAGCGCATTTGGAGCTTAGTCTGGCCTCTGCTGTGAAGGACAACAAAAAGTCCTTCTATAAATACATTAATAGTAAGAGGAAGGGAAAGGACAACCTCCACTCCTTGGTGGACACGGAGGGGAACATTGTATCAAGGGATGAGGAAAAGGCAGAGATACTTAACACCTTCTTTGCCTCAATTTTTACTAGCAGGACAGAATGTCTTCCAGACAGCTGGCCTGCAGAGCTGGCAGAAGGAGCCAGGGAGCAGCATAGTTTTCCACTGTTCCAAAATGGGGTAGTTGGTGATCTGCTCAGCCGCCTGGATCCCCACAAGTCCATGGGACCAGATGGGATCCATCCTAGGGTTCTGAGGGAGCTGTCAGAGGAGCTGGCCAAGCCGCTCTCCATCATTTTTCAGCAGTCCTGGCTCACTGGCAAGGTCCCAGAGGACTGGAAGCTGGCCAACGTGGTGCCCATCCATAAGAAGGGCCGGTTGGATGAGCCAGGGAATTACAGGCCTGTCAGCCTGACCTCAGTGCCAGGCAAGATCATGGAACAGGTCATCCTGAGTGCATTAACACAGCACTTAAAGGATGGCCAAGGGATCAGGCTCAGCCAACATGGATTTAGGAAGGGCAGGTCCTGCCTGACCAACCTGATCTCCTTCTATGATCAGGTGACCCGCCTGGTGGATGTGGGGAGGCCTGTGGATGTAGTTTACCTGGACCTCAGCAAGGCCTTTGACACCGTCCCCCATAGCAAACTCCTGGCCAAGCTGTCAGCCCATGGCTTGGACAGCAGCACTCTGAGCTGGGTTAGGAACTGGCTGGATGGCCGAACCCAGAGAGTGGTGGTGAATGGTGCCACATCCAGCTGGCGGCCAGTCAGTAGTGGAGTCCCCCAGGGATCAGTGCTGGGCCCCATCCTCTTTAACATCTTTGTTGATGATCTGGATGAGGGCATTGAGTCTATCATCAGTAAATTTGCTGATGACACCAAGCTGGGGACAGGAGTTGATCTGCTAGAGGGTTGAGAGGCTTTGCAGAGAGACCTCGACAGGCTGGACAGATGGGCAGAGTCCAACGGCATGAAATTTAATGCATCCAAGTGCCGGGTTCTGCACATTGGCCACAACAACCCCATGCAGTGCTACAGGCTGGGGTCAGAGTGGCTGGAGAGCAGCCAGGCAGAGAGGGACCTGGGAGTGCTGGTTGATGGTAGGCTGAACATGAGCCTGCAGTGTGCCCAGGCAGCCAAGAGGGCCAATGGCATCCTGGCCTGCATTAGGAACAGTGTGGCCAGCAGGAGCAGGGAGGTCATTCTGCCCCTGTACACTGCACTGGTTAGGCCACACCTCGAGTACTGTGTCCAGTTCTGGGCTCCTCAGTTTAGGAAGGATGTTGACTTGCTGGAACGAGTCCAGAGAAGGGCAACGAAGTTAGTGAGGGGCTTGGAACACAAGCCCTATGAGGAGAGACTGAGGGAGCTGGGGCTGCTTAGCCTGGAGGGGAGGAGACTCAGGGGTGACCTCATTACTCTCTACAACTACCTGAAGGGGGGTTGTAAACAGGCAGAGGTTGGTCTCTTCTCCCAGGCAGCCAGCACCAGAACAAGAGGACACAGTCTCAGGCTGCGCCAGGGGAAGTTCAGGCTGGAGGTCAGGAGGAAGTTTTACACGGAGAGAGTGATTGCCCATTGGAATGGGCTGCCTGGGGAGGTGGTGGAGTCGCCGTCACTGGAGGTGTTCAGGAGGAGACTTGACAGGGTGCTTGGTTACATGGGTTAGTTGATTAGGTGGTGTTGGGTGATAGGTTGGACACGATGATCTTGAAGGTCTCTTCCAACCTGGTTTATTCTATTCTATTCTATTCTATTCTATTCTATTCTATTCTATTCTATTCTATTCTAAACTAAGCTCTGCACTGCTACACAACTGAACCTGAAGTCATCCTGCAGCCACCCACACCCTGACAGAGGTCAGTAGTCCAGTGCAGCACAGGAAGAGTCACAGACAGAGTGTGGAAGGGACCCCAAGGATCATCTGGTCCAAGGTTGATAGCTAAATAGCTGGCTCAGCACCCTGTCAGGCTGAACCTTAAAACTGAGCAATGTAGAGGAATCCACTGCTTCCCTTGGGAGATTATTCCAATCTCTACCTGTTCACATGGGGAAACATTTTCTTCTCTATTCCAAAGGGAATCTCCCAGGCAGTCACTTGTCCCCATTGTCCCTTGTCTTTTCCATGTGACTCCTTGTAAAATGGGAGTCTCCATCCTCCTGGCAGCCACCCTTTATGTTCTGGTCGATGGTAATGAGGTCTCCCCTAAGCCTTCTCTTCCCAACTGAACAAACCCAGTTCTCTCACCTTTCCTCATATGCAGGGCTTCCAGTCCTCTCTGGCCTTTCTCTTCACCCCAGCTCCCCCAGCACATAAGAAAAGGTTTTAAAAATGAAGTTTTTTAAGTTAACAAATTTTTCAATCTAAACTGGCAGCATTCCTCTGGCTCTGGGCAAGGCAGTTGGGGCCCAAGAGAGAAGGCAGGAATCAGTTGGTTTTGTGCTCCCTGGCCTTTGAAGCCCCAGGAGTTTATTGTTATTTATTAATATTGATGCTTTCCCAAAGGCCAGGAGGTGTCAGTGTGGCTGCCTATTAGCAACAGCAGCCAGGTTACCGTAACAGGAGGATGGCTTCCAAAAGGTGTCCCAGCACTGGCTCTCCTCTGTGCCCATGACGTTGCCACAGCCATGCCAGCGCCCTGCCTCCACGCACACTGCTGCCTGGTTTCAGTCCCTTCCTGCCTGCACTGGGGTAAGAACAGACACACCAGGAGCTGGGGAGAGAGTATCACTGGGATCACAGAAATCACAGAAACATTCAGGTTGGAAAAGACCCTCGGGATCACCAAGTCCAACCAATAGCACTGCTCTACAAGGTTCACCCCTAAACCATAGACCCAAGCACCACATCTAAACCACCTTTAAACACATCCAGGGTTGGTGACTCAACCACCTCCCCGGGCAGCACATTCCAATCCCTGACCACTCTTGCTGGGAAAAACTTCTTCCTACTGTCCAGTCTAAACCTACTGTGACCGTTTGAGGCTGTCCCCTTAAGAAAGGGAATATTGTAGTCGGATGTTTGTAAACGAAAAGACGGATCTAAACTAATTTCATTGGTAGATTGGGAGGAAGCACCTTCTGAACTGGGAGTGCAGCAAGGTATCTTGGGCATTCCTGCACTTTTCTGGTCAGTCTGTCTTCCCCTCCTCCTGTGGCTTTGCAGCTCACAGCATTCTGGGCTTTCGGCCAAGGCTTGACCTTGAAACTGATAAACTGCAAGGCCTGTATTAACTGCTTTTCAATTAACACATAACTGCTTCTAATTTTTTTTTCTTTTCTCTCTTTCTAACCCTCTCTGGGGAAAGGGGGAGAGAAGGGGGAGCAGAGGTGGGGAACCCCCTCAGCAGAGGGGGAGAACTCTCTTATTTCTGTGCTACTTTATTGTATATGTTTGTATATATTGTAAATATTGTAAATTCTGTAAATTCCCCTGCATATCCTGTATTGCTTTGTAAATATACAGCACACACTGCTTTGCTAATTCAGCTGTGAGGTTTTTTTCCTTTCACTTTCCGGGGGGGAGGAGAAGGCGCCGGCCTTTCCCTTCCAGCCCTCGACACCTACCCAGTCGTAGCTTGAGGCCATTCCCTCTTGTTCTATCACTAATTACCTGTGAGAAGAGACCAGAACCAACCTCTCTAACACATCCTTTCAGGTAGTTGTAGAGAGCAATGAGGTCTCCCCTCAGCCTCCTCTTTTCCCAACTAACCATCCCCAGCTCCCTCAGTCACTCCTCATCAGATTTATTCTGCAGGCCCTTCACAGCTTCCTTGTCCTCCTCTGCACTGGCTCCAGCACCTCCACATCTCTCTTGTATTGAGGTTCCCAAAACTGGACCCAATACTCAAGGTGTGGCCTCACCAGCACTGAGTACAAGGGGACAATCCCCTCCCTGCTCCTGCTGGATGTTTGTGCACTAGGCACTATGATCTTTGCAGCTGTGAGCTTAAGGAAGATTCATTTTCAGACAAACCCTGCCGGTGTCCTGCGCCGGAGCTGTTGTCTGTAGGACAGCCCCAGGAGATGGAGGGCCATGCTTGGGCTGCCCATCTCCCCATTTAACAGATCAGATGCCTCCATGAGGCAGACCTCTGTAATGGGGACTCTCACCTAAATTTAGTGGAAACTCTCTAAATCCATAATGAGGTCATTTATCTGACCCTGGAATGGGTTGTCCAGGGAGGTGGTCGAGGCCCCGTCCCTGGGGGTGTTTAAGACCAGGCTGGATGAGGCTCTGTCCAGCCTGATCTAGTGTGGGGTTTCCCTGCCCATGGCAGGGGGGTTGGAACTAGATGATCCTTGTGGTCCCTTCCAACCCTGAATGAAACTATGAAACTATCTACATGGAAGGATTTGAACTGTTTGAATGGAAGGTGTGGCCCTGGCACCACCATCCTTCACCTGAGTGCCCAACTCGCTGCACTGTGCAGCTAGCCTAAACACCCACGAGGACCCAGCACCCTTGCAGGTGGGTGACAGGACAGGAGGAGTGTCAGCACTGCCAGCCCACATCACCCTGTGGCACACTGCATCACCACACATCATCCTGTGGCACTGTGTGCCCACCAGGGATGGCCAGGCAGACACTCCTGCAGCTCCAAGAGCTGTCTTCCAATCTACCAGCTCGCTACCAAGCAATGTGGGTGACTGAACAGGTTGGCATGGGGAAGAGATCTGAAATCCATGGCAAAACCCCTGTCCCCAGCCTATTCCTGGACTTGCCCCAGTGCCTGGGACACCTCCCACCCTCTTGCTGGGCACAGACAATCCCCAGAAGCTTTGGGTATGCCTACTTGTGTCTCCCAGCAGCTCCTCCAAGGGAGGCAGCCAGCAGACTGATGGCTGCAAGTGGCAGGTCGTGGAAACCAAAATTGCTGAAAAAATGACACTGGAGAAGTAGAGAAGTGGCACCACAGAGACTGTTCCTCTGCTGGCAGCTGGCTCTTCCCAGCTTCCTGCTCGCTCTCTGCCCACAATGGTATTCAAGTTGCATCTTTGAGGACCCTGAAGGTCCCTGCAGCCTGTAATTAATCTCCCTGGTTCCTTTCAGTTTGCAACCAACCTGTTCCAAACCATGTGTTCAGCTCTTTGTGTGCTGGGAGGAGAGGAAGGCTCTGGCAGTTCACAAACCAGGCAGACATCTCTGTCCCTGTGCCTGGGGAGCAAGCGAGCGAGCAAGCCACCTCCGGACCTGAGCACCAACCCCCGCCAAGACCTGCAGCTCACGTCACACTCGGGGCAGGATCAGCACTTTCCATGGTGCCCAGACCTGTTCCTGCTGGATGCACTGAGAGGCATCAGGAAATTGATTTGTTAGCTGACAGCAGGAGGCTTTGTTTGCACAGCCCTGGCCTGCTGGATGGGGAGAGCATGGCACCGAGACCATGGCACCTGCATTCCCAGAAGCTGCTGGGTTCAGGGCTGGGTGATCTCTGACTTTGGCCAATTCACTACCTTCCAGCACATCCACCAAGCTAAACGTGAGCTTGAGGGTCTCATGGCCAAGGAGGCAGAGGCAAAGGGAGCCAGGCTGAAGTCCAAATTTCAGGTCTGGGTTGGTGGGAGCAGCTCCATGCTGGAGCAAGTTGCTGAGGGGTGGGGACAGAGTCCTCAAAATACCACCCAAAGGAGGCCTGCCATGAGCAGCCATGGTGACACGATGCCCCTTGTTGCCTGAGGCACAAGAGACACGAAATGGAGATGCTGAGCTGGTGCCTCACAAAGCTCTTCTCCAAAGCTTGGCAGAAGTGCAGCTGATGGAAGGAGGAGTACAGCCTGCGCAGCTCCACAGCTCTCTGCCAAGGCTGCTGCAGAGCATAAAGTGATGCCAAAATCAGTTGTGTTTGTGATCAGAGCCCAGTTTCCAAAGCACTCCAGAGTCACCCCTCCTTACTCCCCCCACAACACAAACCCCCACTAACAACACTTTCCCCTAAAGGGTTAGGGTCCCATCAGCAGAAGACGCTGAGGCGTGGGTGTTCATGGCCACTACACCAGCTCCCTAAGCCTGGGGAATTCTTCTGAGCCCAACAGACTTTATCTGACTCCCAAGAGGCCAGGCATGAATTTACTTGACTATAGGGAAATCGAGAGTGGCATGAAGCAGCTGTGCCACAGGCTCAGAGCAAATACTTCAGCAGGGACACTGCCACGGTGGTGCAGATGGAGCCTGAGGGATGGGCCAGGAGAGCCTGGTCTGCCTGGCTCACAGGCAGCTGTAACAGCCCAGCACTTGGGGCTTTCCAAGGCCAGGGCAGGTGGGAAGAGCAAACCTACAGGTTTCTTCCCAATCACGTTTTGCTGCCTGCATCTCTCGGGCTGTGGAGTCCACACTCTCAGCATATCAGTTTACAACTGAAACCACAGCTTCACCTAGACCTGAAGGCAGTCCCACGATAACCAAGCTGGTTTCCTAGGAACCAAGGCAGGAGGAGCACACTGGTTCTGGTGCTTTTTAGTCTGACTGAACAAGGAGGGGAAAAAACCCAACCCCCCAAAACCTTTCTGTAGAAATATTTTTCTGTCTAGAAGCTTTGCTCTATGAAAAACTACTCAGACATTTCCTGGGGAGCTTCCCTGCAGGAAGCTCCAGAAGATCACCTGCCATGACAAAGCAGTAGCATCTCAGACTGGAGTCTTTGGGTGAGTGAAGATGACAAGCACAGCTTCTTCCCACGAGCAAAAGCCTCAAAGCCATTATGGTCCTGGAGACAAAGTGTGACAAACACCCAAGCCAAGACCTCTCAGCCCAGCCTCAGCCCTTCGCTTGCGTCCAGGGTTGCCAAGCAGATCTGTGTGCCCTGAGATAGCTTCTCCTGCTGGCAGAGATCCTTACTGCAACACCTGAGAGAGGGGTTTCACTGACCCCCTATATCTTCCTTCTTACACTGATTTTTGCTAAGAAGATTAAGAAGCTACTTTTTGCCCAAACCCATGTAAACCCCACACATTGGTGCCTTCCCACCTTCCTAGGAGTCCTAGTACACCTGGCTTCTCAAAACCCTGTGGTTATTATGAGGATGCTGGAGAAATCCCTCTACAGAACAGAGCAGGACCAGGCAGAATCAGGCCCTAGCCTTGAGAGGAATCACACCAAAGCTTGGCCTTCCTTGCACCAGCCTCCACACCTCACAGTGAGAGCTGGGTGCAGCCTCCCCACAGAGTCCCTTAACCACACCTCAGCAAGCTGAGCACCAGAAGCCACCCATGCAAACAGAAGATTCCCTCATAGGCAAGGATTCCCCTTCTCTACTTCTCCTTCAAAGATGCTCCCCCCATCGGGTTTTCCCTGTAACACCTTCCAGGGAAGCTCTTCCATGGCACTTCCCAGCAGCAGAGCACGGGGGCAATCTGTGCAGTCCACGGGCAGTGCGCTGGGGCGGTGCCACAACCTTCCCCCCCGGACCAGACACACCTCACACCCTGCTCCTCTCCCTCCTGCCTTTAATTCCGTTTTAATTAATCTCATCAAAAGGTGCAGAGCAGGCTGGTGCCTAGCAGGGAATCCTGCCAGCTGAAGCCCAGAAAGTCTAGCCTCAGTTCCTCCCAGAGCACCCTCCTGGGAACAGCCAGCAGGGAGAAGCAGGAGGGGGCAGATGTGAATTTGAAAATATTTTATTTGAATAGTAAATAATTATACAGTTGAAACAGTTCTATCCAAGCACTCTATAAATAGCCAACAGTTAAGAAAATAATGTGTGTAGAAAAAGAGATTGCATCTAGAAGTAAGAGCTGTCAGCTGCACAGGATAAAATGGTTAAGACTGTGAGTTATTCTAGGTATAAAAAGTTAAAACCTTCTTTTTCTTTTCTTTTTTTAGCAGATCCCTTGAGAAAAAAATCTTCTAAAAATGCACAGTGAAATGGCAGGCAGGGGAGACAAAAATAAAAGGAAAGAAGGAAGGAAGAAAGGGGAAAAATAGCACTTTAGAGTATCTGCAATCAAATAATATCAATCTTCATAATTAATATAAATAAACAAGGAATAAATAACAATTACTGAAACCAACATATACAGATAGTCAACTCATGAGCTAACCTCAGGGAGGGCAAACCGAACAGAAACAGAGTTGGCATGTCATGGTTAAGGCAGTTTCTACAGCATTTTCTGGAGACCATCAACAGCAGAGTCAAGGCATTTGTGGCTATACTAAGGGAAAGTCTCGTTTCTCCTCAAGCGGTTTGATCTGTTCACAATTAGAAAAACCGAGACGAACGGACAAAAAACCCCCAACGAACAAACAAAAAAGAAAAAAAAAAAAAAAAAAAAAAAGAGACAAGCCAACAACGACAACAAAAAGAAACAAAAAGACCCCGGAAAGGTAAATGTAAAGCCAGATTCCAGCAGTTCACAAGCCGTATTAAAGCTAATCGTGTGGCGAGTCCGAAGCGCAGCCTGCGGGACGGGCTCAGCGGCGGCCCCGGGAGCGGCCCCGGTCCCCGGGAAGGCACGGGCGGCTCTAGCAGGCGGGACGCAGCGGCACCTGGAGCAGGATGACCTGCCTGTTCTCGGAGGGATGGCACTTGTTGATATGCCGGGTGAGGCCGGGCGAGCTGTAGAAGGTGGCCGGGCAGTACTTGCAGGGGAAGACCTGGGCGGCGTGCAGGAGGCGGAGGTGCCGCTCCTGACTGCTCTTGCTGGGAAAGGTCTCCCCGCAGACTGGGCACAAGCGGCACTCGGCGGAGGGCGGCGCGGGCAGCTCCTCGGCAGCGGGCTCGGGGGCCGGTGTGGGCCCAGTTGCGGGCGTCGGGTGCCCCAGCAGGTGCTTGCGCAGGTAGGCCTGCCGGCGGAACCGCTTGGCGCAGCGGGGGCACTCGAAGAGCCCCTCCTCGGAGCCGGCCTCCGAAGCGCCGCCGGGGCTCGGCGTGTCCCGCTCGCTGCCGCTCCCGCTTCCGCCGCCCGCCTCCTTCGGAGGCTCCTCCGCCGGCGCCCTGCCCGCCTCGGGACCGCTTTTTGCGGCAGGCGGGCGTGGCTTGTGCCAGCGGCGGTGGGAAGCGAGGTTAGCGGGACAGGAGAAGACCTTGTCGCACTCGGGGCAGCGGTACTCCACTCGGACGATGCGGGAGCAACGGTGCTGCGCCAGCGCGAAGGGGTCCCCGTACTCTTCCTTGCAGAGCTGGCAGATGAACTCGCCGAGCGGGCGGGCGCAGCCGCCCCGCGCCTTAGCCGGCGTCTCCACCGGGCCGTCCTTGATACGCAGCCCCAGCACCGGCGACGTGGTCACCTCGTCCTCGAAAGTTAGCTTGCGGATTGCCTTCGCCTTCTTGCCCGACAGAACCTTTTGCCGCCCGGGCTCCGCGGCGGCCGGTGGGCGCTTGGCGGGTTGTGGGCGGTTGGAGACGGGCGGCGCGGCCGCGGCAGGCGCGGCGGGGGCGCCGCCGGCACCAGGACCAGCAGTGGTGCCGGCGGCGACATGGCCGGCGGGCGGTTCAACGTGGCCAGCGGCGGCAGCAGCCCAGAGTTTGAGCTCAGCCGGGGCGAAGAGGAGCGGGTCCATGGTGCCGGGCACGGCCGGGGCAGGAAAGGACTCGGCAGAGACGGGGGAACCCAGGCTGAAGCCTCGCTCTAGATACTTGTCCCTACTGACTGGCCGCGTGGGGCTGTACAGCGCCTGCACGGCGGCATCGGGCGTCCCGAACGGCACCGGCGACGAGTCCCGCGGCGGCGGGGCGGCGGGACAGACAGGCGGCGGGGCACCGCCGGCTGGGAGCGGCGGGCCGGCAGCGGTGGCCTCGCGGCCGCAGCGTGCACGATACGAGACAGGGGTGGGCCGCCGGCTGCGCTTCACCAGGAAGCCGCGGGGCATCTTGGCTCCGGGCCGGTAGCGGCCGCGGCGTACGCTGATCTCTGCGATGCGCTCTGCTCTGCCCTGCCCACCGCGCCGCCGCCGCCTTTAAGCGGCCCGGGGCCATTGTTCGGCCCGGCGGCAGGGCGGGCCAATCAGTGGCGGCGCGGCGGGCGGCGGCGGGCGGGGAGGGTGCACCTGAGCCCGCGCGGCCCCCGCCCGCGGCACACGACCGGCCCCGGCCCCGCCCCCGCCCGGCCCGGCACGCGCGCGCCTTTGTGTGCCGCCCCGGGGCCACTGCCCCCCCTCGACCGTTCCGGGACCGGCGGGGACTGGGGCCACGCAGCCCGGCGACGACAGGGACTGGCGACAGCTGTCCGCGGAGCTGTTCCCGGCGCGGTGTGAAGCCGGGTTCTGTCCCCGCGAAGTCCGGCACGGCGGGCAGGCTGTGGGTGGGGGTAGGCCAGCACCGGGAGCTCGGGGAGAAGGAAACTTGGCGCAGGAGGAGGAAAAAGTCGCTTGTGCGGCGGGTACCGGGAGAGTGGGGGGGTGGAAAAGGCTAACCGCCGGGAGGGGGCGGCCCGTAGGTATAGCGGATGGGTTCTGTCCGCCGCCTGCATCAGGTGCTAAACAAAAAGTCTAACCAAACCGGGAAGAACAACCAACGGGCCTGCGGCGGCGGCCTGGTGCCCGCTAATATCGTGAGGGACGTAAGCTACGCGGTACCGAACGGCGCCGCGGCCGATCCGACGGGGCCGTGACCGGGAAGCGCCGCAGCCCTTTCCCCGCGAACCGGCAGATCCCGCTAGCGGTAACCTGTTACGCGGTGCGCCCTCCGCCCGGGCCGCCCCTGTCGCGGGGACCAGAGCACTTCATGTCGCTCGCCGCTCTTCCCGCTTTCCCCGGGCAGCCCCGGGCCGGCCTGACTCCGCGGCAGCGGTGGCACGGCTCCCGAGTGTGTCTGTCCCAATGGTTACGCGTTCGATGCAAGGCGACGCAGCTAACATGCGGGGACGCCCCTCTCTCCCCGTCCACTTCCCGCATGCCACCGCGGGGTGTAAAAGCAAACACCCCGAGCTCCGGCGCAGCGGACGGACCCTGGTAGGATGCTCCCGACACGCTGCCCGGGCTGCGTTTGCAGGGACCGGGGTGGACGTCAGCGCCCGCTCCCGGCTGTACGAGGTGCCGAGTCCCCAGCAGCAGGTGCAGCCTCTGTGGACCGAGCCCCGAGCCCCTTAACCCTTTGTCCGCGACCGGGCCCACGCGGGGATTTGCGCGGGGCGCTCCGCGACGCAGCCCGCAGGGGCGGGCGGGCGAGCGGGCCGCGCTGCTCGGCGCGTCGCAGGTGGTGGCAGGGCGCGGGGGGGTGGCGGGTCTTTCCCCTGCTGCGAGCAGCCGGCCGGCCCCGGGAGTGCGACCTCCCCCCCCCCCACCCCGCTGCGGGTCCCTTTGTGGGGGGCGGCGGGGGCATGCGGGCGGCACGCGAGCGAGTGGCGGCCCCCCCGGAGTCGCGCCCCCGCCCGCCGCCTTGTGCGCCTCATTAGCATAAAGCTGCGCGACCCTACCGGCGGGCGACACAAAGGGCGCGGAGAAACCGGGCCGGGCCGAGATGCCGGGCCGGCCATAGTCGGGTCCTGCGGGGAAGTAGGGCCAATGCTATGTTTTCGCCTTGCCCGTGTTATCCCCCCGCCTCCATCCCGCCTGGTGGGGACAGTCGTGCGGCGGGGCGGCCCGCTGCACATTAGCATACAGCTGCGGGCCCACCGGGCACGCGCCGCTGCCCCCACGCCGGGGCTGCAAACCGAGAGCCGGGCCCCCTTCCCCCGCCGGGGCTACACACAGAGTACCTCCTTCTCCGTCGAGGCCCTCCCGTTACCCCCGGCGCGGCTTTTACGCAAACGGGCTGCCACTGTCCTGCGGAACCGGCGCTGTCGTCTCACCTGCGGCGGGCGAGGGTCCGGTGGCGGCGGTCTCTACCGGGCTGTACATGGGCGGATGGTAGCGATGGCGGCGCAGGTAGCGAAGGATGGGCTCCCGCAGCTGCGGCGGGCAGGGACTCTGCTCCGTGAGGTCCTCTGGGGTCGACTTGGCGGCGGAGGGCATCCCGGCAACCTGCAAGACACAGCCGTCAGAAGGGCACCCCGGGAAGCGCACTCACACGGGATCGCGCCCCCGAGTCATTAAGTGTGACGGTGGGGGCCAAAAACGGCGTGAAAACGCATCGGGGGTGACACGCGTGGAGGGAAGAGGACGCGGAGCAGAGCTGGCACCCAGCGGCGCCGAGGGCCCGGCAGGCACCGCTCCCTGGAAAGCATCAGCTGGGCTGGCTGCCCGGTGAACCGGCGCTTCCCTCGAGAGCATGGTGGCGGCGCCGGCCCTGCTCGGTTGTTTTTCCCCCTAGAATAACCCTCATGGTACACGGCCACACATGGAAGGTCTGCATGGGACTGACCCAACGTCTCTGTGTGCAGGAGCCCGTGGACGTGCCACGGCCCGGGCCACTCGCTCACCGGAGGAGATTTCTCTCGGTGACTCATTTAGTGGTTGCTTCCAAGTGACTTCCCGAAGCAAGCCCAGCTGCCATTCAAGAACCAGCCCATTATTTCCCATCGAGGACGAGTGCCATTTCTAGACACTTGCCGCACACGTGTGCCCTCGGCTTGCTGTGACACTCCAACAGCTGATGTAGGTGCAAAAGCCCAGCCCTGCCATCTGCATGTTTGCATCGCTGGAGCCCTGCATGTCACAATAAACACAATGTTTGTGATCCTGCCGAGGGGTAAACATCGCCCGTGCCATCGCCTGCTTCCACCCACAGGCAGCAGCAGCCCCTGCCAGAGCCAGGCATACAGCAAGCACAGCACCGGGGCGCAGTTTGAACACACATGCACACACACACACTCCTAGTTTCCATCCCAGCTATAACTGGCTTTTCCATGTGTATTTCCTTACTGCTGGTGAACATTTCCGTAAATATTATCCCTAAAAGCATGAGACCCATATCCAGTTTCTGTGGAAAGTGTCACGTCTGACTTCTGCGTATTTACACTCACTGTTCTTAAACATCCCTTTCAAAGGTGTCTTTGCCCCTCCTTTTGACGTGTCCTTACTAGCTTATCTCCATGCTAAAGAGAGCTGGAGCATGAGCAACAGGAGGCAAAAGCACTAATCTGTTGCTCCATATTAAAAATACACCCAGTCCTGAAGCATTTAAGATACATGGTATCTACCTGCTGGCCTAGAAGGAACACCCAAGGACAAAACAAAAATGTGACATTTAGTAAATATGGTTAAAATCACCCCAAAGAAACTTCATGTAATAAGACTGTCAAGGGTTGAGGGGAAGGCCCAGCCTTCTCCCCCCCCGTAAAGTGAAGGGAAGAAAATTGAAAGAAAACCGCAGCCGGATTAGCAAAGGATTGTGCTGTATTTACAAGCAGTTTAGGAAATGCAGGTTTATATACATAATTTACAGTATTTACAATATATACAGAAATATACAACAAAGTAACACAGGAATGAGATTTCCCTCCCCCGCCAGGAGGAAGGGTTTCCCCCTGTACCCCCTTCTCTCTCCCTTTCCCCCAGAGAGGGTTAGAAAGAGAGAAAAAGAGCAATTGTTAATTAAAGCAAAATATGTTAGTAAGTTTTAGTGCAGGCCTTACGCTTTATCAGTTCCAAGGTCAGTCTGGCCGAAAGCCCAGAAGCTGCAAGCATGCATAAGGAGGGGGAAGAAGTGCGAGACTGAGACAAGTCTCACTGGGAATCAAAACTTAAGGCAGTACTTTGCCTATCCATCAATGAAATTAGTTTAGACCTGTCTTTTGTTTATAAAACATTCAGCCATGGTGTCCCTTTGTTAAAGGCACAGCCTCAAACGGTCACAAAGACAAAAAAGGTAAAACCAGATTTGTGTTCAGCTGCAGATACAGTCAGCTGTGTTCATGTATGCAGTTTTGACTCACAGAGGTGCTTTCAGTCCCCTCAGTGAGACTGGTTTTTGTGTGGCAGGATGACTTCAACAAGGCTAAGGCAAGTGAGTCTTTTCATTTGTAAGACACCAATTCCCCTTTTCTCTAAAGTTGTTCCCACTTACAGCACATGAAATGTGCTTGAATGATGGAAAGAAAAACACTTCTCATCAGGCCTCCCATTCAGCACAGGATTTAATTTTGTGCTCTTTCATAGCTGTCTTCCAAGAGAATCTCAAATAAACCTGCACTGAGGCACTTTCTGTATCGTGGGATAGCCACATGGGATCTGATAGCCAAAGTTTCGTGGGACAAAGCCCTGGAGGGAATAGGGACCCAGGACAGCTGGTCAGTATTCAAGGACCACCTCCTCTGTGTCCAGGAGCTCTGTATACCAACAAAGAGAAAAGCAGGTAAGAATGCTAGGAGGCCTGCCTGGATGAGCAAGGAGTTAGTGGACACACTATTACTTAAAAGGAAACTCTACAGGAAGTGGAGAGAAGGACAGCTAGAACAGGGGGTATATAAGGAAGCTGCTCAAGCAGCAAGAGTCCTGGTTAGGAAAGTCAAAGCAGAGTTTGAATTGAATCTAGCCAGGGAGATTAAAGGGAACACAAAGAACTTCTACAGGTATATTAATGGGAAGAAGACGACTAGGGAAGGTGTGGGCCCCCTCAGAAAGGAAAATGGTGACATGGTCACAAGTGATGAGGAAAAGGCTGAGGTACTTAATAACTTCTTTACCTCAGTCTTCACTGCAAGGGCCTCTAGCCACACTCCTGATGTTATGGAAGTCAAAGCCAGGGACGGGGAGGAAGAACTGCCCATTGTAAGTGAAGATCAGGTTCGTGATCACCTGAAGAACCTGAAAGTGTTCAAGTCCATGGGACCCGACGGGTTACACCCACGGGTACTGAGAGAACTGGCAGATGAGGTTGCTAAACCCCTCTCTATTATATTTCAAAAGTCATGGCAATCTGGTGAAGTCCCCACAGACTGGAAAAGGGGAAATATTGCCCCCATCTTCAAAAAGGGTAAGAAGGAGGAACCAGGGAACTACAGGCCAGTCAGTCTCACCTCTGTGGCCAGAAAGATCATGGAGCAGATCCTCCTGGAGTCACTACTGGCTCAGAAGAAAAGTGAAGAGGTGATTTGGAACAGTCAGCATGGCTTTGCCAAGGGCAAATCCTGCCTGACCAACCTGGTGGCTTTCTATGAGCAGGTGACAAAATTAATAGATGAGGGGCGAGCAACTGATGTCATTTACCTGGACCTGAGCAAAGCCTTCGACACTGTCCCGCACCACATCCTGGTCTCCAAACTGGTGACACATGGGTTTGATGGGTGGACCACTAGATGGATAAGGAACTGGCTTGATGGCCGCACCCAAAGAGTGGCTGTCAATGGCTCCATGTCCCAGTGGAGGCCAGTGACAAGCGGAGTCCCTCAGGGATCAGTCCTGGGACCTGTCTTGTTCAACATCTTTGTGGGTGACATGGACAGCGGCATTGAGTGCACCCTCAGCAAGTTTGCTGATGACACAAAGCTGTGTGGTGCAGCAGACACGCTGGAGGGAAGGGAGGCCATCCAGAGGGACCTTGACAGGCTGGAGAGGTGGGCACAAGCCAACCTCATGAAGTTCAATAAGAGCAGGTGCAGGGTCCTGCATCTGGGTCGAGGCAATCCCAGGCACAAATACAGGCTGGGCAGTGACTGGCTGGAAAGCAGCCCTGAGGAGAGAGACTTGGGGGTGCTGGTGGACAAAACGCTCAACATGAGCTCTCAGTGTGCACTTGCAGCCCGCAAAGCCAATCAGATCCTGGGCTGCATCAGGAGAAGTGTGGCCAGCAGGTCGAGGGAGGTGATCCTCCCCCTCTACTCAGCCCTGGTGAGACCCCACCTGGAGTACTGTGTCCAGTTCTGGAGCCCCTATTACAAGAGGGATATGGAGGTGCTGGAACGTGTCCAGAGAAGGGCCACAAGGATGATCAGAGGGCTGGAGCACCTCTCCTATGAAGACAGACTGAGGGAGTTGGGGCTGTTCAGTCTGCAGAAGAGAAGGCTCCGAGGTGACCTAATTGTGGCCTTCCAGTATCTGAAGGGGGCCTACAGGAAGGCTGGGGAAGGACTTCTCAGGATCTCAGGTAGTGATAGGACTAGGGGGAATGGAATGAAGCTGGAGGTGGGGAGATTCAGGCTGGATGTGAGGAGGAGGTTCTTCACCATGAGAGTGGTGAAACCCTGGAATGGGTTGTCCAGGGAGGTGGTTGAAGCCCTGTCCCTGGAGGTGTTTAAGAGCAGGCTGGATGAGGCTCTGGCCAGCCTGATCTAGTGTGGGGTGTCCCTGCCCATGGCAGGGGGTTGGAACTAGATGATCCTTGTGGTCCCTTCCAACCCTGACTGATACTATGACACTATGACAGTAGAAAGAAAATTGCACCTGGCCCTTCTGGGAGGAGGCTGCATCCAGCGTGTGGGTGGCTACAGCTGTGACACACGGCAGCATGCCAGCTATCCTGGGCCGCCAAAACAGGTGGGCTACAGCCTATGCAGTGTCCCTTCCTTTTGTCACCCTGCCTTCGTTTCCCCTTGGTTCCGTTTGTTTGCTCTCAGCTTAAAGCTCAGTGAGCACACACTTTCAATTACGGCTGTGGCATGGGATGCCACTGAGATGAACAAAAGCAGCGTGAGGAGAGAGAGGCTGAATCTGTCCCGAGCTGTGGACTGCAAGTGTCAAGATCCCAACTGCAAATTATGTTTGACATCAGTCAGAAATTCATCAGGGGTGGGGGAGGCAGTTCTTGGGGCTGTTAAAAAAGCCTGCTGCAGTTAACAGTTCCTGGGCTGCAGTGGGATTTGGAGGCAAAGTTAAGGGCTGCTGAGACTTCATGCCTCCATCTACTGTACTGAGGCCAAGGCTGTAAATAGTGCTAGCAAACAATTTCATCCTTAGTCAGGAAATCTATTTATGACTGAAAAAAGCCAATTGCTTTCACTCTTTCAGCTACAAAATCTGTTACCTGTGGGTAGATGTTGAAAAAGTCCTTTTCCTAGGCTCAGCTGAGATGGGTTTAGGATAACCAGTAGTGTATTTGTGTTAGGAAACTTTAATTAAAAAGGGGGATAACTGAACAAATAAGCCTCCAGATTCTGCTTAGACAGATGTACTAAAGTGCACATGTAAAACAAAAAGGCTGTGAAGGAAAACAAGGTAAAGTTCTACTGGTGAATATGAAAACGTGCCCAAGTCACAGAACTGAACAATGTGCTGTCCTTGGTGAACTCCCCCTGTGAGGACTAGGATCTGCTCAGGTTTCCCGGAGGAAATAGCTAAACAGAAAGGTAAGGCTTCAGGAGAAAGATGGGAGAAGAAACCCAAGTGAGCAACACTAACAAATTGCCTAAATAATAGAATGCAGTCGCCAGTCATTTCTCTTACCTGTTCCGACCCCAGGATTTGGCGCAGTTCCTTCTTGAGATCAATAAACCGATCGTGATAGATGGTCATGGACCAAGGCTCCCTGAAGTAGCTGATTAAAAAAGAAGAAATTTAGTTATCCTGTGAACCTCTCATTAACCACTAATAAAGTATTTACCTGCTTTTTTGCCTTTACAAATTACAGTTCTGAACCCATCGTGATTGTTTGTTCATAAAATGCCTCCTGTAACAGCATGGTCAATCAATTCTTTTAATGGATGTTCCTGATGTACAGCCAGCTTCAGTAATTACATTTAAAGTGGCTTAATTCAGAGCTGTGGCAAGACCCAGTGAAGAATCCTGATTTTATCAGAATTTAAAAGCCTGAAGACCTGTAAAGAACGGTGTCTCCATTATCTGTCCTCATTTGAGAAAAGCAGATTGCAGGATTAACTGAACCGCTGCATAAACAAATTAAATTTGTGTAGACAATGACACAAATGTTGTTCATCATTAAGGTTTCTGGATTAATACAGGCCAGAAAAACAGGCCACTGTGGTGTTGCAATATGTTCTTTGCACCAGCTCGCTGCAGCTAAATTCAACCTCTTTTGGGGAGGGTTAGCTCTGCTAACTTTTTCTTTCAGCAACGGTGATTTGTGACAGCATTCTGCGGGAAAAAATGATAAAAAGATGGAGAAGACAAAACTTTATGCAGAACCTCCAGGTTGTAAGTGGAACTGGAGGCAGCTGGATTACAGAGCTGTGATTGATTTCTCTTTCCTCTATGAGGAAAAATAATTTCTGCGGCTCCAGTGACATGCCCCCCCTGTGTGTAATTCTTGTTAATGCTAACTGGAGTCAGGAGGTGCAGCACGTTCCTCCCAGCAAGGGTTGAACAAATGTCAGCAGGGTCACCCAGGAAGTTTGAAGATGGGTGCATGTGTGTGGCTGCGCCCGACACATAGCAGCAGCATGCTCGGCACTGCTGTCAGGAATCAGCTGTGTAGTCTTTGAATGAACATCTGGAAAGAGCAACTTAGAAGGTGCCACAATGGTTTAATAATTCTGGCAGATCTGCACACAGCAAACTGGTGTGCAGGTTCCTTTTTGCACAAGATTGTATTTTAATTCCTGTCAAATGGCAGGATTTCCTTCTCCCACTCTCAATGGATCTCCAGCTCTCACTGGTGCCCTGATGCTCTGCACAATTAAAACTAGAGTGGACCTGACAGGACTTGGCTGAGCTTTTACACACTCATCCCATCATGAGCTCTCTTCTCTGTGCCCGTTCATCTCACAGCTTCACAGACTGCACTGGGTTGGAAGGGACTCTTGAAGGTCATCTTGTCCAAACCCCCCATAATCACCACAGACACCTGGTGGTAGTTTTAGGCTATGCCTTCAAAATTTTTCCACAGATCTTGACCAGAAAGTAGTAAAATATAAAGAAATCAGTATTGGGTGTAAAAAGGAAAATGATGATAGTTCTAAAGAATCCCATTAGAAAGGTAACAGACTTAAGCTACTAATGTCAACAACTTATCGCTTCTTTGGGCTGGGGGACACTAACTGGCTTTACTGACTTTGGCTGCACTGCTTTTCTTGTGACTGTTATGAACCCACCACAACTTCTCTGCTCTGTCTCTTTTCCCTTTTATGTACAGGGGGGAAAGGGGGAGCAGGGAGGGAGAAGCTATTAGCTTCCTCTGGTCTTTGACCAGGGGGGTCCTTGTGCTGTTCATTATTTGTAAATACCTGTAAATACTGTATATTTTGTACAGAGTCATTGCATTTATTGGAGATTGTAGTTTTGCTTCTAAATACAGCTTTCATTTGCTTCCAACTGAGCTGGTCTAGCAAATTTAATGTTGCGGGGTTGGAATTTCCAACTCACCACACACCTCCAACTAGATCAGGCAGCACCGGGGCATGTCAAGTCTGATCTTGAATGTTTCCAGGGATGGGGCCTCAGCTACATCCCTGGGCAACCTGTTCCAGTATTTCACCACTCTCATTGTAAAGAACTTCCTGATGCCCAACCTAAATCTCCTCTGCTCCAGTTTCAAACCATTGCCCCTTGTCCTATTACTAAACAGTCCTTCCTCATCCTTCCTTGTGACCGTTTGAGGATGTCCCCTTAAGAAAGGGAATATGGTGGTCGGATATTTGTAAATGAAAAGACGGATCTAAACTAATTTCATTGGTAACTTGGGAGGAAACACCTTCTGAACTGGAAGTGCAGCAAAGTATCCTGGGCATTCCTGCACTTTTCTGGTCAGTCTGTCTTCCCCCTCTTTCGGTGGCAGCAGCTCGCTGTTTCTGGGCTTTCGGCCAAGGCTTGACCTTGAAACTGATGACCTGCAAGGTCTGTATTAACTGCTTTCCAAATAACACATAACTGCTTCTACCTTTTTTCTCTTTTCTCTCTTTCTAACCCTCTCTGGGGAAAGGGGGAGAGAAGGGGGAGCAGAGGTGGGGAACCCCCTCAGCAGAGGGGAGAACTCTCATTTCTGTGCTACTTTATTGTATATCTCTCTATATATTGTAAATATTGTAAATTCTGTACATAAACCTGCATTCCCTAAACTGCTTTGTAAATATATAGTAACCCTCCTTTGCTAATTCAGCTGTGAGTTTTTTTTTTCCTTTCACTTTCCGGGGGGGAGGAGAAAGCGACGGCCTTTCCCTTCCAACCCTACGACATTTTTTTTTTCTTGGCTTACCCAACATGGGGCAGACAATTAGTTTAATTTATTACTTGATTGATTTAGTGTTTTCTAGTTGAATGAGCAAACATGAAGGTGTTGTGGTTTGTAGAACAATTATTCTTTTCAATTTTTGGGGCTCTGGTTTACAGATATTGTTTGGGTTTGATTTTGGATTACCTGGGTAAATATTTGGTGCGGACAATTTATCTGTGGGTTATGTATAGAGTTAGACTATGGTATGGAAAATGTATTGATTTCTTATGGCCAGCGAGATACAGAAATGTTACCTCCACCACTCTCCCAATTGAGATAAAGGGTTTTAAGATTCCGCCAGAGGAGAGAGTAACTTTAGGTGATGGCTGGGATCCAAAGGTGATTTATTTGGTGTCTGTAATCCTGCTGCTGGTGATAATTATTGTGTATCTACTGATTTCTTTGCGGAGAGAGAGAAAAATATCCAGAGTGTGTTTTGTTATTAAAACTAGATCAAAGAGGAAACAGCGTAGCTCTGGGTCAGTCCCAGAGACATCTAGCGATGAGGAATGTGGAGAATCTGTGTCAGTTAAAAAGAAAGCTAAGAAGTTAATTGGAAAGGCTGCCCTAAATGACTTTGCTGCTGATTCTGGCAAGCTGCCAAGGGCGGCGGCTGGTATCAACATGGCGCCTACTCCTTCTCCTCCTCCTTCTTCTCCATCGGCCATTAACAGAGCAACGTCATTTCCGCCCACTCTCTCGGTGGGACCGGAAGTCACTGCCCCGGCAGCTGATTTATCTCAGGACCTGTCAGCTTCTATTAAGGTGGCTGTAAACTCAAACACAGCTCCAGTTAAGGTGGCTGTTTTAAAGACTAGAAGTGGAAAGACCAAAGATGATGGAGAAGAAAAGCTAGAGACTGATCCTGGCGAGGGGCCCTCCACACTAAGAAATCCTGCTGAGGAGGAAGAGAAGATTTGTTTTAAATAACTAGCTAAACTAGTGAGAGCAAAGCAGGATAGAGATGAAGCTAGGAAAGGAGCTGGCAAAGGTGGTTCTCATCTTAAAGAGATCCTTGAGAAAATGACAGGAGGATTATTAGGGAAACCAGTTGAGGGGGAGGAGCTACAAGATGACATAACTGACTGTTCGTCTCCGAGGGAGGAGCTAAGAAATCATAGTATCATAGTATCATTCAGGGTTGGAAGGGACCACAAGGATCATCTAGTTCCAACCCCCCTGCCATGGGCAGGGATACCCCACACTAGATCAAGCTGGCCAGAGCCTCATCCAGCCTGCTCTTAAACACCTCCAGGGACGAGGCCTCAACCACCTCCCTGGACAACACATTCCAGGGTTTCACCACTCTCATGGTGAAGAACCTCCTCCTCACATCCAGCCTGAATCTCCCCACCTCCAGCTTCATTCCATTCCCCCTAGTCCTATCACTACCTGAGATCCTGAGAAGTCCTTCCCCAGCCTTCCTGTAGGCCCCCTTCAGATACTGGAAGGCCACAATTAAGTCACCTCGGAGCCTTCTTTTCTGCAGACTGAACAGCCCCAACTCCCTCAGTCTGTCTTCATAGGAGAGGTGCTCCAGCCCTCTGATCATCCTCGTGGCCCTTCTCTGGACACGTTCCAGCACCTCCACATCCCTCTTGTAATAGGGGCTCCAGAACTGGACACAGTACTCCAGGTGGGGTCTCACCAGGGCTGAGTAGAGGGGGAGGATCACCTCCCTCGACCTGCTAGCCACACTTCTCCTGATGCAGCCCAGGATCTGATTGGCTTTGCGGGCTGCAAGTGCACACTGAGAGCTCATGTTGAGCATTTTGTCCACCAGCACCCCCAAGTCTCTCTCCTCAGGGCTGCTTTCCAGCCAGTCACTGCCCAGCCTGTATTTGTGCCTGGGATTGCCTCGACCCAGATGCAGGACCCTGCACCTGCTCTTATTGAACTTCATGAGGTTGGCTTGTGCCCACCTCTCCAGCCTGTCAAGGTCCCTCTGGATGGCCTCCCTTCCCTCCAGCGTGTCTGCTGCACCACACAGCTTGGTGTCATCAGCAAACTTGCTGAGGGTGCACTCAATGCCACTGTCCATGTCCCCCACAAAGATGTTGAACAAGACAGGTCCCAGGACTGATCCCTGAGGGACTCCGCTTGACACTGGCCTCCACTGGGACATGGACCCATTGACAGCCACTCTTTGGGTGCGGCCATCAAGCCAGTTCCTTATCCATCTAGTGGTCCACCCATCAAACCCATGTGTCACCAGTTTGGAGACCAGGATGTGGTGCGGGACAGTGTCGAAGGCTTTGCTCAGGTCCAGGTAAATGACATCAGTTGCTCTCCCCTCATCTATTAATTTTGTCACCTGCTCATAGAAAGCCACCAGGTTGGTCAGGCAGGATTTGCCCTTGGCAAAGCCATGCTGACTGTTCCAAATCACCTCTTCACTTTTCTTCTGAGCCAGTAGTGACTCCAGGAGGATCTGCTCCATGATCTTTCTGGCCACAGAGGTGAGACTGACTGGCCTGTAGTTCACTGGTTCCTCCTTCTTACCCTTTTTGAAGATGGGGGCAATATTTCCCCTTTTCCAGTCTGTGGGGACTTCACCAGATTGCCATGACTTTTGAAATATAATAGAGAGGGGTTTAGCAACCTCATCTGCCAGTTCTCTCAGTACCCGTGGGTGTAACCCGTCGGGTCCCATGGACTTGAACACTTTCAGGTTCTTCAGATGATCACGAACCTGATCTGCACTTACAATGGACAGTTCTTCCTCCCTGTCACTGGCATTGTCTTCCATAACATCAGGAGTGTGGCTAGAGGCCCTTGCAGTGAAGACTGAGAAAAGAAGTTATTAAGTACCTCAGCCTTTTCCTCATCATTTGTGACCATGTCACCATTTTCCTTTCTGAGGGGGCCCACACCTTCCCTAGTCGTCTTCTTCCCATTAATATACCTGTAGAAGTTCTTTGTGTTCCCTTTAATCTCCCTGGCTAGATTCAATTCAAACTCTGCTTTGACTTTCCTAACCAGGACTCTTGCTGCTTGGGCAGCTTCCTTATATACCCCCTGTTCTAGCTGTCCTTCTCTCCACTGCCTGTAGAGTTTCCTTTTAAGTAATAGTGTGTCCAGTAACTCCTTGCTCATCCAGGCAGGCCTCCTAGCATTCTTACCTGCTTTTCTCTTTGTTGGTATACAGAGCTCCTGGACACAGAGGAGGTGGTCCTTGAATACTGACCAGCTGTCCTGGGTCCCTCTTCCCTCCAGGGCTTTGTCCCACGACACTTTGGCTAGCAGATCCCTGAAGCGATCAAAATCTGCACACCTAAAGTCTAGGGTCGTGAGCTTGGAATACTTCCTCCTGATTGCCCTGAGGAGATTAAATTCAACTGCTTCATGGTCACTGCAGCCAAGGCCGTCTCTGAGCCTCACATTGCTTACCAGCCCTTCCCTGTTGGTGAGAACAAGGTCCAGCATAGCACCATTTCTTGTTGGTTCCTCTACCATTTGGAGGAGGAAGTTGTCTTCTATGCAGTCCAGGAACATCCTGGATTGCTGGTGCCTTGCTGTGTTGTCCCTCCAGCAGATGTCCGGGTGGTTGAAATCACCCATGAGGACCAGGGCTTGTGACCTGGAAGCCGCTTCTATTTGCCTATGGAGGGCCTCATCTGCTTGGATCTGCTGCTCAGGTGGCCTGTAGGAGACCCCCACAGTAATATCTCCTTCCCCTGTCCTGCCTTTAATTTTAACCCATACGCTCTCAACTAGCTCATCATCCCTCCTTAGGTGGAGCTCCACTGATTCCAACTGGCTATTGACATAGAGGGCAACACCTCCTCCTCTCCTTCCCTGCCTATCCTTCCTAAAGAGTTTATACCCGTCTATCCCTACATTCCAGTCATGAGATTCATCCCACCAAGTTTCAGTAACAGCCACTATGTCGTGGCATCCCAGCAGCACAGTGGCCCTTAACTCATCCTGTTTGTTGCCCAAGCTGCGCGCATTCGCATAGAAGCACTTCAGCTGGGCTGGCCCTGTCCTCCTCTTGTGCCAATTCCCCTCGGTTTCCACAGAATGTCCTGGTGGATCATTCGTGGCTTGCCTCAGGGCAGCAAGTTGAGAGCCCTTACCAGTTCTCCTTCTCTCTGCTGCTGGTGTGCTGCCCCTCTGTTTGTCACCTGCCATCAGGAGACTATTAACCCCTTCCCCCTTCAAATCTAGTTTAAAGCCCTATCAATGAGCCCTGCCAATTCCTGCCCCAGGATTCTTATCCCCCTCTGGGACAAGTGTGTCCCATGAGTTGTTTTCAGCTCTGGTGCCTTGAAAACCAATCCATGATTGTGGAACCCAAAGCCCTGTCGATGGCACCAGTCCCTGAGCCATGAATTGATCTGTCGGCCCTTCCTCAGTGTTTCCTCATCCATTGCTGATGTTAGAGGTATAGCAGAAAACACGACTTGAGCCTCTGATCCCTTTAGCATTTGCCCTAAGGTTCTGAAATCTTTTTTAATAGATTGTGAGCCTCTCATTGTTACATCGTCACTGCCCACCTGAAAGACCAGTAGTGGGTCTGAAGGACTCATGAGTTTGGGAATTCTATCTACAATGTCTTTTACTTGGGCACCAGGGAGGCAGCTGACCTCTCTATGAAATGGGTCTGGTCTGCATATTGGGCCCTCTGTTCCCCTTAGTAGGGAGTCTCCTGTGACGATGACCCTACGAGGTTTCTTTTCTGTGTAAGTTTTGATGGGTGGCCTGAGGCAACCTGTCATTGGTGCAGCTTCTGACCTTCTTGAGTCCTCGGCCTTACCAATGACCTGTTCCTCCTGCAGAGCCTCATACCTGTTCTGTAACTGCACTGGAGGCAGCGTGCTGCTCACAGGAGCAGACTTCCTTTGTTTGCATTTCCTCCGTCGGGCAGAGACCTGTTCCCATTGGCCCTGCTCGTGTGGGTTACTACAGGGAGGTTGAGAGGCTTGCTGCTGGGAAGGTATCAAACTCCCTGTTCCACTAGGAGTTACCCCCTGTTCTGGTTTAGAAGAGATTACATTATGGGAATCGTTAATTTTCTGCTCGCCATCTCTTTTAGCTCTTAGCCTTTTCACCTCTTCTTTTAGTTTGACCACCATGCTCATCAGATCACTGACCTGCTCACACCTGACACAGGAGCTGCTCCCTCCATCCTCCATATCGAGTGCCAGGCTCCAGCACTCACTGCAGCCACCTACCTGAACATCTGAATGCTTGTGAGTGGTCTCTGTTTGGGTGGCCACTGTCCTTCTGTTAGCCTTTGCTCTAGTGGTGACCATCTTGCAGTAACCACCCTCTCCACCCGTGGTGTTTTGGGTTTTTTTTTCAGGGTTTCCCCCCCCCCCCCCCCCTTTTTTTTTTCCCCCCGTCAGTAAGAAGGCTGAGCTGCGCTCCTCAAGCTGCCTCCTCTCTCTTCAGCCATGCGCTGGGTTCTGTTTGGCTTGCATGCGGTCTCCGCGGCAACCCCTCCCCCAGCTACGTCACTGCCCTCCAGCACGTAGGCAATCCAAGCCCCCTGCCCGTCCTCCTCTCTTCGGGAAGTCCCGAGCCACCAGCCCCTTACCGCCTGAAAAGTAAGGGAAGCAAAGCCGAAAGCCAAACTCCCAGAGCTGCGCTCCTCAAGCTGACTCCTCTCTCTTCAGCCACACACTGGGTTTCGTATGTCCGTAAAGACTACAACAGGGCAGATAAGGAGCCAGTTCTAGCTTGGCTTAGTAGGTGTTATGATACAGGTGCTCCAGCTCTAACAGTTGGAGACAAGTCAGCAGCTCAGCTAGGAAATCTCTCGCGAAGGATAATGGAATAGATAGACATCTAGGCAGGGCTCTTGGTAAGGTTAATCTGTGGATACGCCTTTTAATGGCGGTTGCCCTGAGATACCCTTCCCGAGATGATCTTCCATGGAATCCTAAACCCTGGACTACCATAGATGAGGGAATTAAGCGCTTGAGAGAATTTGCTGTTAGAGAGGTACTCTATGGTGAACATGAAACTCTGAATATTGATGACATTCCTGTGGGTATTGGTCTTGCTAAAAAGATCATCAAACTTGCTCCTTCTACTTATGCAAACATTCTGGCAAGCAGAATTGTGTCGAGAAATTACGGTGGAGTTTCTCCTACGGTTGGCCAATTCAGCGATCAAATGAGACAAATGGAGGATAGCATGACACGTGGTTCTTTGGTTTCGGCCATTAAAACTATGTCTGGCGATATACAGAATTGCATGACAGAGTTAAAGGATGAATTTAGAAATTCCATATACCAATTGGCACAAAGGGATAATTTCAATTCTTCCTCTAGGCGGATGCAAGTTTCATCTGTGAGGAATACACGTCCTCCAAGGAGGTCATTCCAAAACAGATCAAATCAAAACAGACTTCCAAGGCAATCACGTAGGACTATTCGGATAACTCTGCGTGATCAGTTTGGTGAGAACATGAACCGCTGGGATGGCCAACCAACTTCTAATCTTTTTAGGAGACTGAGGGAATTGCAAAGTGGCAGAACCCGAGGTAGCAATACCCGAAGGGTAGCTGTTACTTCCACAGTTCCCCAGAGCAACTCTAGTAGCTCCAACAGTGGCTCCAGTTGTAACATGCAGAGTTATAACACTGCACACTGTGCGCAATGCACATGTGCGCATGTTCCCCATAACTAGGGGTGCCCTGCCTCCCGCCAGGGGGAGGAGAGGGATAACAGTAATAATAGAATCTATTGGGATGTGTACATCCAGTGGCCTGGCACTTCACAATTTCGGAAGTACAGGGCCTTGGTTGACACAGGAGCTCAGTGCACCATAATACCATCAAATTATCAGGGATCAGAGTCTATAACTACTCTGGGAGTCACTGGTGGATCTCAAGAGTTAAGTAAGGTAGAGGTTAATATAAGTTTAACTGGTAAACAATGGAGGAAGCATACAGTTGTGACCGGACCTGACACACCTTGTATTTTGGGAATTCATTTTCTGAGAGAAAGGCATTTCAAAGACCCTAGAGGTTACAAATGGGCTTTTGGAGTAGCTTCAATAGAAATTGATGGACAAAAATTGAAGCTGTCTGCTAGACCTGAACTTTCTGATGAATCTGCAGTTGTGGGACAACATAAGATACAGGACATTAAATTGCCGGTTGCTTCTCAGACTGTGCATCACAGACAATACAGAACCAACCGTGACTCTTTGTTGCCCATTCAGAATCTGATTCGTCAGTTGGAGAGTCAGAAAGTCGTCAGCAAAACTCATTCACCTTTCAACAGTCCAGTGTGGCCTGTGCGGAAGCAGAATGGAGACTGGCGTCTGACGATAGACTACCGAGCCCTGAATGAAGTGACACCACCTATGAGTGCAGAAGTGCCAGACATGATGGAGCTACAGTATGAGCTGGAATCCAAAGAGGCCAAATGGTATGCTACCATAGACATTGCTAATGCATTTTTCTCTATTCCCATAGCAGAGGAATGCAGGCCTCAGTTTGCTTTCACCTGGAGAGGAATCCAGTAAACTTTCAACAGACTGCCAATGGGCAATGGACTGGATCCAGAGCTCCAGCATCTGTCCAGTGATCCACGATGCTCTGGAGAAAGACGGTGCTCCAGAACACATCCAGTTCATCGATGATATCATCGTCTGGGGTAAAACGGCTGAGGAAGTCTTCGAGAAAGGTAACAAAATCATTGACATTCTTCCGAATGCAGGTTTTGCCATCAAACGAGACAAGGTGAAAGGACCTACCACAGAGATTCAGTTTCTGGGAGCGTGGTGGCAGGATGGATGCTGACACATTCCAGTGGATGTGGTAAATAGAGTCTCTACCATGGCAAATCCCACAAACAAGCAAGAGACCCTACGTTTCTTGGGGATAGTGGGATTTTGGAGACTGCACATTCCTGGATACAGTCAGATTGTGAAACCTCCGTATGATGTGACTCGAAAGAGAAACCATTTCCACTGGGGACCTGAACAACAAGCAGCCTTTGACCAGATAAAGCAAGAGGTAGTTCAAGCAATGGGTCTGGGACCTGTCCGAGATGGTCCAGACATTAAGAACATTTTGTACACGGCTGCAAGTGACAATGGTCCAACCTGATGCTTGTGGCAAAAAGCTCCAGGTGAGACACGTGGACGACCTCTTGGTTTCTGGAGTCGAGGTTACAGAAGTTCAGAGGCTAAATATACTCCAACAGAGAAAGAAATTTTAGCTGCCTATGAAGGAGTAAAAGCATCTTCTGAAGTGATTGGAACTGAATCACAACTTCTCTTAGCTCCCAGATTGCCAGTTTTGCATTGGATGTTCAAAGGCAAGGGCTCCACACCACATCATGCCACAGACTCAACATGGTCTAAGTGGATGGCTCTGATAACACAGAGAGCTCGAATGGGAAATCTTGAAAGGCCTGGTCTAGTGGAGGTGATCTCAAGTTGGCCTGAAGGTATCAACTGTGCTAAACCTCCAGAGGAGAAAGTAACTCATGCTGAGGAAGCTCCTCCTTACAATGACCTTTCTGATGATGGAAAGAAATATGCTTTGTTCACAGACGGTTCCTGTCGTCTTGTTGGAAACAAGCGAAGGTGGAAGTCTGCAGTGTGGAGTCCAACACGCCGAGTTGCAGAGGCGAAAGATGGAGAAGGAGAATCCAGTCAATTCGCAGAGGTAAAAGCTGTCCAACTAGCTCTCGACTTGTCTGAACGTGAGAGATGGCCAAAGCTTTATCTCTACACCGACTCATGGATGGTAGCCAATGCTCTATGGGGTTGGCTAAAGAACTGGAAGAAGAGTGGTTGGCAGAGGAAAGGAAAACCCATTTGGGCAGCCGACCTGTGGCAGGACATTGCGGATCGAATCGAGAGAATTCCAGTGAAAGTGAGATACATCGATGCTGACATTCCTAAGAGCAAAGCTACTGAGGAACAGCAACACAACCATCAGGCAGATCTAGCTGCAAGAGTTTCTCAAGTAGACATGGACTCTAATCTTGATCTCGACTGGAAACACCGAGGTGAGATATTCTTATCTCAGTGGGCTCATGATTCGTCAGGACATCAAGGCAGAGACGCAACATACCAATGGGCTCGTGACAGATCCATAGACATTTCCATGGATGCTATCACACAAGTCATCCATGACTGTGACATTTGTGCTGCTATTAAGCAGGCAAAACGACTTAAGCCCTTGTGGTATGGTGACAGATGGTCCAAGTACAAGTATGGTGAAGCTTGGCAGATTGACTACATCACTCTACCACGTTCTCGTTCTGGTAAGCAATACGTGCTTACTATGGTAGAGGCAAACACTGGATGGTTGGAAACTTACCCAGTTCCACATGCAACTGCACGCAACACCATTCTCGGTCTGGAGAGACAAATCCTGTGGAGACATGGAACTCCAGAGAGGATTGAGTCAGACAACGGAACTCATTTCAAGAACAACCTTGTAAAGAACTGGGCCAAAGAGCACGGTATTGAGTGGATATTCCATATTCCTTATTATGCACCAGCTTCAGGGAAGATTGAACGCTACAACGGTTTGTTGAAGACCACTCTTAAAGCCATGGGGGGTAGATCTTTGAAAAACTGGGAAAAACATTTAGCACAAGCAACCTGGCTGGTAAATTGTAGAGGTTCAGTGAACTGAGCTGGACCTGCACATTCAGATTTGCTACGGAAAGCAGAAGGTGATAGAGTTCCTGTTGTTAGAGAAAAGAATCTGTTAGGTAAAACTGTTTGGTTATTTTTGCCCTCAGGAGAGGCTAAACCTGTCCGAGGGGTGGTTTCAGCTGAAGGTCCGGGTCACACTTATTGGGTAATGTAAGAGAATGGTGAAATTCAGTGTATTCCACAAAGAAATTTAACTTTAGCTGAAAGAGTTTAATTTCAAACTCTTGTACAGCTACATCGCGTCCAAAGGAAGAATGAGGCTTGACCTTGAAACTGATAAACTGCAAGGCCTGTATTAACTGCTTTCCAATTAACACATAACTGCTTCTAGCTTTTTTCTCTTTTCTCTCTTTCTAACCCTCTCTGGGGAAAGGGGGAGAGAAGGGGAACGGAGGTGGGGAGCCCCCTCAGCAGAGGGGAGAACTCTCATTTCTGTGCTACTTTACTGTATATATCTATATATATTGTAAATATTGTAAATTCTGTGCATAAACCTGCATTCCCTAAACTGCGAGGGAGGTGATCCTCCCCCTCTACTCAGCCCTGGTGAGACCCCACCTGGAGTACTGTGTCCAGTTCTGGAGCCCCTATTACAAGAGGGATGTGGAGGTGCTGGACCGTGTCCAGAGAAGGGCCACAAGGATGATCAGAGGGCTGGAGCACCTCTCCTATGAGGACAGACTGAAGGAGTTGGGGCTGTTCAGTCTGCAGAAGAGAAGGCTCCGAGGTGACCTAATTGTGGCCTTCCAGTATCTGAGGGGGGCCTGCAGGAAGGCTGGGGAAGGACTTCTCAGGATCTCAGGTAGTGATAGGACTAGGGGGAATGGAATGAAGCTGGAGGTGGGGAGATTCAGGCTAGATGTGAGGAGGAGGTTCTTCACTGTGAGAGTGGTGAAGCCCTGGAATGTGTTGTCCAGGGAGGTGGTTGAAGCCCTGTCCCTGGAGGTGTTTAAGAGCAGGCTGGATGAGGCTCTGTCCAGCCTGATCTAGTGTGGGGTTTCCCTGCCCATGGCAGGGGGGTTGGAACTCGATGATCCTTGTGGTCCCTTCCAACCCTACTATGATACTATGATACTATGATACTATGATACTATGAATATATAGCAACCCTCCTTTGCTAATTCAGCTGTGAGGTTTTTTTTTCCTTTCACTTTCCGTGGGGGAGGAGAAGGCGCCAGCCTTTCCCTTCCAACCCTGCCACATTCCTGTATGTCCCCTTCAGATACTGAAATGTGGTTTTGAGGTCTCCTCAGAGCCTTTCCCAGGCTGAACATCCCAAACTCTCTCAGCCTGCTTTCATAGGGGAGGTTCTCCAGCCCTGTGATCATCTTTGTGGTTTCCTGTGGACCCACTCCAGCAGGTCTGTGTCTCTCATGTTGTATCTCGCTTCCCTTTGTACTGTAGGCTGGCCAGGGGTGCCCTTCATAGATCTGCATACTGTCCACCACAGCAGGGCTCTCTCCAATAGATGTTTGCACAGCAAAAATGTTGACTGACACTGCCACAGGTACCCTGTCCATGCTATGGGAAGTGCTGCCAACCCCAGAGCCACCACAATGGACACTAGCTATATATTTGGATATAAAATGTTAGATCAGCTCAGCTTTAAGTATCTTTACTTAAGACATTAAATACCTATAATGTATGCAGAGAGCCAGAGAAGAACAGGACATTCCCCAAATATTTAAAAACCTTTCAGTTTCGGCAGAAAACCCCATCCAACACAAACCTTTAACTCAATGAGGATATTAGCAAAGCCAGGGCAAGGGGAGTGTTCTACAGGATGACATTAAAGTAATTAAGGATTGTTTTTACTGGTATGCTCTGCTAAAAGCCATGTTCTACAGACCAAATGTTTTGTTTTCAAGCTGACATCTTTGTTTTAATTCTACCCTGATAAAAGTGATTTCATCTCTTGACTGATGCACAACTTCCAACAGCTTTACTTTGGTTAAGTTGTTCACCTGCCTCCCTGAGATCTTGTATTAAATGATGTTTATCAAGTGCCTCAGGGATGTTACTTCTCACTGCTGCTGTTATCAACTCAGTCCCTAAATTCGTTTTTAACTGGTCCTGTCAATAAGCACAGATTTGGAGCTCAAAACCTGTAATGTGTCACTGAGTGTGCAATTTTGAATGCAAATAAAATACCTTTTTTTGGGGGGGGAATGGAGAATACCTTTTCTGTATTTTCTAGACAGGCTGCCAAGAGACGCTACCAGTAAACACCATTTACTCCCAGATTCCTTTTACTTGCCTTTACCTGAAGACATGCAAGCCACCAAAAGCAATTTAAAGATAGGCTCCACAGAAACAATTCCCCCTCTTTGCTCTCCCTGTGTTTTTATCTCTTTTTTCTGTTAGAATCACCTTTCTAAAGGAGCACATGGTGTTCTTGAGAGTGCAGATCTACATATGGCTGCTAAAGGGAAGTTTAATAATGAAAAAGCCCATCTGAAGCCAAACGAACAAGTTGACTTTCTGAGGCTCATTCTGAATTTTATTACCACTTCAGCAGCAGTCCCTCAGGGCAAGCTGTGGAAGGCTTGAAAGTATAATGCTCTTCAGTATACAAGATGAAGCTGGCATGCTACCAACAGAGGCTCAAAGACTCCTCAACTATCATGAGAATGGCATCTGCCACATGTGTTTGCACCATTTAGTCTTTCATAACCTGCCAGAGTGATCAGGCTAAATATGTACAAGATGACAATGTTTGCCAGGAGCATAACGGGTTTTCAAACTTGGTCACTTCCTAATGGGGATCCCCTGCTGGCAGACCTTTATATCGACAGAAGCTATCATGGGAAGGCATTTGTAATGAGATGGGATGAAATGGTCTCCTCTGGAAGACAATAAGTGAAATCCTTTTTGTTGCTAGGGAGCTGGTCTTGCCTTTCATTGACAAACAATATTTAAAGTCTGTTCTGCCTCATTTGTGATGTGTTGCCCACATCAGATGAAAGGGAAGGAGGAGGAAAATATTTAGTGGTGCCCTGTACAAAGGACACGGAATCTTTCCCTTTTTAGGAGACAGTGTGTTAGATAAAACAGACAAAGTTGGCCACTGCTAGTCAGCACAAATGGAGTAGGCATGTTCCTGGCTTTCCATCCCAGAACTGCCTGTATTTATTCTCCATTTCATTTGCAATGACATGGACAAAAGGCCTCTACCTCTGCGGGAGTTAATTCTGATGCTGCCCAACATCTGTGGTGTGTCTTGGAAGGGAGGACCCAACGCTGACCTCTGGCAGTGTTTCTGCCATCTCAGTCAGGTCTAAGGGCATGAGATGTGTCACCCACAGCAAGGTGTTAAAGCTGGGAAACCTTAAAAATGGAGTCAAAACCCTCCCAAAATAACACAAGGTTTGTACAGCACTGAAACAAAAAGCAAGGCAGAGAGTTAAAAAATAAAATACACCTGAAGTTTATATAAATTATTTTAAGTCTCATGACAGGAAAGTAATGGTGGAAAGGTGAACACCAGCCTTGTGGAGTGAAGTTATCAAGTGACCAGTGATTTTATCTGCTCTAGCAGACCTCATCTTCCATCATTCCCAAGCCTGGCATAACTGTAATAGACAGACCCATTCCATCACACCACTTCTGCAAGCTGGGATTCCCTTCAAGAAAATGAAGCAAGGCATATTCCTGCTTCAGATTTCCCTTTCTAAAGAAGAAAGGCCACACTCCAGGCTGTATCAGCTATATCAGGGAAAAAAAAAAAACAGTTCTCAAATACACAGACCTCAGAATATTAAAAGTTGGGATTCTTTAAACTGGAATAACATTGGCAGTTGATGGAAGCTGAGTTTCCCCTTGGTGCTTTTGGCACATGATGGAGAAAGCTCCCCAAACACCAGTGCTTTGTTCCTGCAGCATACCTGAGTCCTTGGTATTGCCACTGTCTATTCACTAAGCACCTGCTGCTGTTACAAGCACAATGAACCAAAACAGAAGGACAAACCCAGATGAAATGGAAGCAGCTGGTCAGATGACAAGGGCTCAAGCATGATACAATTATGTCAGGAGTGCCTATGAAGGGCAGGGAATTCCACTTCCTGGGAGCGGGGAAAGTACCGCAGTGGGTGGGAATGTGATGCAACTTTAATGTCCAAGTCATTCCAGTGTGTCGTAGGGTTGGAAGGGTAAGGCCAAAAAGCCTCCTCCCTCCCCCCTGTAAAGTAAAGGGAAGGAAAAATTGAAGGGAAAGGAAAAAAAAACTCACAGCTGAATTAGCAAAGCAATAGGTGCTGTATATTTACAAAAGCAATACAGGATATGCAGGGGAATTTACAGAATTTACAATATTTACAATATATACAAAGATATACAATAAAGTAGCACAGAAATGAGAGTTACCCCCTCTGCTGAGGGGGTTCCCCACCTCTGCTCCCCCTTCTCTCTCCCCCTTTCCCCAGAGAGGGTTAGAAAAGAGAGAAAAGAGGAAAAAGTTAGAAGCAGTTATGTGTTAATTGGAAAGCAGTTAATACAGGCCTTGCAGTTTATCAGTTTCAAGGTCAAGCCTTGGCCGAAAGCCCAGAAACAGCGAGCTGCTGCTGCCGAAGGAGGGGAGACAGAACTGACCAGAGAAGTGCAGGAATTCCCAGGAAACGCTGCTGCACTCCCTGTTCAGAAGGTGCTTCCTCCCAATCTACCAATGAAATTAGTTTAGATCTGTCTTTTCGTTTACAAATATCCGACCACCATATTCCCTTTCTTAAGGGGACAGCCTCAAACGGTCACACAGTGTTACTTCCCAAACAGTCTGCAGATTAGCAAAAGTCTTTTCTCCAACACAAGTGGAAGAACTCAAGTCAATATGAGCTCTCAGTGTGCACTTGCAGCCCAGAAAGCCAACTGTATCCTGGGCTGCATGACGAGAAGTGTAGCCAGCAGGTCAAGGGATGTGATTCTCCCCCTCTACTCCACTCTGGTAAGACCCCACCTGGAGTACTGTGTCCAGTTCTGGAGCCCCTATTACAGGAAGGATCTGGAGGCACTGGAATGTGTCCAGAGAAGGGCCATGAGGATGAGCAGAGGGTTGAAGCTTCTTTCCTGTGGAGACAGACTGAGAGAGTTCAGGCTATTCAGACTGGAGAAGGTTCCCAGGAGACCTTATTGTGGCCTTCCAGTGTCTGAAGGGGCCTACAGGAAGGCTGGGGAGGGACTTTTTAGGGTGTCAGAGGGTGATAGGACTAGGGGGAATTAAACAAAACTAGAAATGGGTCGATTCAAATTGGATGTTAGGAAGAAGTTCTTCTCCATAAGGGTGGTGAGACACTGGAACAGAGTGCCCAGGGAGGTGGTGGAAGCCTCATCCCTGGAGATTTTGAAGGCCAGGCTGGATGTGGCTGTGAGCAACCTGATCTAATGTGAGGTGTCCCTGCCCATGTGTGGTGAAGAGGTTATTAAATCTATGAATATGAAATATGAATTATGAAAATATTATTTTTATTAATTATAAAACTATTAATAACCAATGAATCACCAACTTATATACATGTTCTAGTGCACGTTCATGAAATAGATTCCACAAGTGGCTTGGTGTTATGATTATAACTTAATTGAACTAGTTACAGACTATCTCTATATTTATATAACGAAGGGTGCGGTTCCACCGCTTGGCCACTAGATGGCGACTCGGCAGGACGCGGGCGGCTTCTGGCTATATACAGCAATATTACAATATTTCTATGCGTCAGCGCTCACTCTGCTAGACGCGGATACTTTGAACTGAGTGCTAGTGGATGGGAAGCACGTGGAAGATATTCAATTCCCTTCAGACAACAGGGATCGGTCCTGGTCGGGGTCGGCTCGCACGGCAGGGCGGGACAACGGTGGCCGGTAGGTGGGCTCGGACGACGCGGCAGCAGGCAAAGCTATGGGGTCGGCCCAACCACGGTGATTCTCGGGGCTGATGCAAACAGCCTCGGGGAGAGAATGCGGCTGTGTTAGGCAATGGATTCTCGTTTACTGAGCGTAAAGGAGCAGTGGGACTCTTGGAGTGGTACCAGGTTTGGTGCAGTATAGGCATGAACAATGCTTTAGTCTTCCCTGAGATTCACAGGGCTCAGAGTGGCATTCGGCAGCTCCTCTCCCGCTACGGGGGGCTAGGCATATGTGGACTCGGTATCGATCAAGTCCCTTCTCCCCGGCAACTGGGCAGATCTTACCCTCGGGAGTTGGTCCAGTCCTCCGGTGGCACGGTGGGCTCTCCCGGTTGGTGCGACTGGCTGTAACGACGCTAAGGTCCTCCCTCTGGGCTTCTTAACGATGCAGAGGCTTTCAGTATGCGTGCATGTATAACAGTAGCTAACAACAATAAGCTTAATGGCAAAGGCTGCAGCTCGAGTCTTGCTCTCTCGAGCAAGCACAAAGTGAATGAAGGGGCAACTTGTTTACCAACTGGGGTGATACTTATAGATTCCTCGAGGCTGGGCTTGACCAATGGGCACTCTCATAAACAACTGGCTTCAGCCTATAGAAAGCGTGAAGCAAGAATTATGCCCATACTTGGTGTCAGCACGAGCACTGCATGCGCTGGGTGCGTGCAAGCCTGGCTAATGCCTTGGCTTTTGTCTTCCTCCTGGAGGAGGGGGAACTTGCCCACATGCTGGGACAAGATTCAGTATCTGGGCATACCACACCATGGCAGCGGGATTGGAACTGGATGATCCTTGAGGTCCCTTCCAACCCTAACAATTCTATGGCTAACAGAAGAAATGTCCCACCTTGGCAGGATGAATCCCATTTCTCACACTTGGTGGGATGAATCCCATGACTGGAATGTAGGGATAGATGGGTATAAACTCTTTAGGAAGGATAGGCAGGGAGGGAGAGGAGGAGGTGTTGCCCTCTATGTCAGTAACCAGTTGGAATCAGTGGAGCTCCAACTGGGGAGGGATGATGAGCTAGTTGAGAGCGTGTGGGTTAAAATTAAAGGCAGGACAGGGGAAGGAGATATTACTGTGGGGGTCTCCTACAGGCCACCTGAGCAGCAGATCCAAGCAGATGAGGCCCTCCATAGGCAAATAGAAGCGGCTTCCAGGTCACAAGCCCTGGTCCTCATGGGTGATTTCAACCACCCGGACATCTGCTGGAGGGACAACACAGCAAGGCACCAGCAATCCAGGATGTTCCTGGACTGCATAGAAGACAACTTCCTCCTCCAAATGGTAGAGGAACCAACAAGAAATGGTGCTATGCTGGACCTTGTTCTCACCAACAGGGAAGGGCTGGTAAGCAATGTGAGGCTCAGAGATGACCTTGGCTGCAGTGACCATGAAGCAGTTGAATTTAATCTCCTCAGGGCAATCAGGAGGAAGTATTCCAAGCTTACGACCCTAGACTTTAGGCGTGCAGATTTTGATGGCTTCAGGGATCTGCTAGCCAAAGTGTCGTGGGACAAAGCCCTGGAGGGAAGAGGGACCCAGGACAGCTGGTCAGTATTCAAGGACCACCTCCTCTGTGTCCAGGAGCTCTGTATACCAACAAAGAGAAAAGCAGGTAAGAATGCTAGGAGGCCTGCCTGGATGGGCAAGGAGCTACTGGACACACTATTACTCAAAAGGAAACTCTACAGGCAGTGGAGAGAAGGACAGCTAGAACAGGGGAATATAAGGAAGCTGCCCGAGCAGCAAGAGTCCTGGTTAGGAAAGCCAAAGCAGAGTTTGAATTGAATCTAGCCAGGGAGATTAAAGGGAACACTAAGAACTTTTACAGGTATATTAATGGGAAGAAGACGACTAGGGAAGGTGTGGGCCCCCTCAGAAAGGAAAATGGTGACATGGTCACAAGTGATGAGGAAAAGGCTGAGGTACTTAATAACTTCTTTTCCTCAGTCTTCACTGCAAGGGCCTCTAGCCACACTCCTGATGTTATGGAAGTCAAAGCCAGGGACGGGGAGGAAGAACTACCCATTGTAAGTGAAGATCAGGTTCGTGATCACCTGAAGAACCTGAAAGTGTTCAAGTCCATGGGACCCCACGGATACACCCACGGGTGCTGAGAGAACTGGCAGATGAGGTTGCTAAACCCCTCTCTATTATATTTCAAAAGTCATGGCAATCTGGGGAAGTCCCCACAGACTGGAAAAGGGGAAACATTGCCCCCATTTTCAGAAAGGGCAAGAAGGAGGAACCAGGGAACTACAGGCCAGTCAGTCTCACCTCTGTGGCCAGAAAGATCATGGAGCAGATCCTCCTGGAGGCACTACTGGCTCAGAAGAAAAGTGAAGAGGTGATTGGGAACAGTCAGCATGGCTTTGCCAAGGGCAAATCCTGCCTGACCAACCTGGTGGCCTTCTATGAGCAGGTGACAAAATTAATAGATGAGGGGAGAGCAACTGATGTCGTCTACCTGGACCTGAGCAAAGCCTTTGACACTGTCCCACACCACATCCTGGTCTCCAAACTAGTGACACATGGGTTTGATGGGTGGACCACTAGATGGATAAGGAACTGGCTTGATGGCCGCACCCAAAGAGTGGCTGTCAATGGCTCCGTGTCCCAGTGGAGGCCAGTGACAAGCGGAGTCCCTCAGGGATCAGTCCTGGGACCTGTCTTGTTCAACATCTTGTTTAGCATTTCCTGCTAAACATCGTCTGACAAATAATTTTTAAAGACAGCTTGCCAAAGAGCAAGACTAATTGGGGTAAAACCCCATAAAGCACCACCTGAAACCACTGTTCTTAATCAGTAAGAACGTAAAATATTCCATGGCTTGCAGTTCCTTCAAATCCACTTAGAACTGCTGAATGACCGAGCAAATGTGGAGTCAACTGCATGGTAACAGCCAGAAAGCTGTTTAACTCCTTGCTCTGCTGTTTGTCCATGCATTTCAGTGACTTCTAGGAAAATCATTAACCTGGGACTCTCTGTTACTGCTCTGACCCAGTAATTAGTGTCATCAGTAGTCCTATGGGCAATGAATCTGCAATTAACTTTGTTGGGCAGGTTTACAAAATCATGGCAGTGTTCACTAATGTACAGGTTGACATTTCTTCTGTACTTTTGTTTCAGTAAATCACAGAAAGGAAGCTTCTGCTTTTTTTTCCTTTTCTTTTTTTGACCACTTTTAAGAGAGCTATGACCAAGCCCATGGTGTCTTGTCTTTGGAAGACAATAAATTTCAAACCTGTAGTTTGCAACACCCCCCTTGTTGAAAAACAATTAGAAGGAAATGAAACAAACAAGCTGTGTGCAGTGATAGGATGACTTTTCTGCAGTTCCTTGTTTAGAAATTCAGAGTTCAACCATTCATAACGGTTTTGCATAATTATTAATATAAATCACCAAGGTTTGTCTGCAAATGGATGTGGGAAGATTCAGCTGCGTGGCTGTGGTGGGGTTGGAAGGGTAAGGCTAAAATGCCTCCTCCCTCCCCCCAGTAAAGTAAAGGGAAAGAAAATTGAAGGGAAAGGGAAAAAAAAAACTCACAGCTGAATTAGCAAAGCAGTGGAGCTGTATATTTACAAAGCAATGTAGGATATGCAGGGGAATATATACAAATTTACAATATTTACAATATATACTAAGATATACAATCAAGTAACACAGAAATGAGAGTTCCTCCCCTTGCTGAGGGGATTCCCCACCTCCGCTCTCCCCCTCTCTTCCCCTATTCCCCAGAGCAGGTTAGGAGAGAGAGAAAGAGAAAAAAAAAAATGTTAGAAGCAGTTTGTGTTAATTGGAAAGCAGTTAATATAGGTCTTATAGCTTATCGGTTTCAAGGCCGAAGCCTTGGCAGAAAGCCCAGGAGCTGCAAGCTGCTGCCCGAAGGAAAAGCGGAAGCAAGACTGAAGAAAAGTGCTGGAAAGCCCAGTATACCTTCCTGCACTCCCAGTTCAGAAGGTGCTTCCTCCCACTTCACCAATGAAATTAGTTTAGATTCTTCTTTCGTTTACCAACATCCGTCCACCATATTCCATTTCTTAAAGGCTGTGCCCGGTTGACGCTGTCCCTTTAAGAAAGGGAATATGGTGGACGGAAGTTGGTAAACGGAAGGAAGAGTCTAAACTAATTTTCATTGGTCAAGTGGGAGGAAGCACTATCTGGCCTGAGAGTGAAGTGGGCATTCCCAGCACTTCTCTGTCACTCTTGCTTCCGCTTCTCCAGGGTGCAGGAACTCTTCTCTGTGCTGGGCTTTCTGCCAAGGCCTCGGCCTTGAGGATAAGATAACCAGGTCTATATTAACTGCTTTCAATTAACACAAACTGCTTTTAACTTCTCTCTTCTTCTTTCTCCTCTTTTTCCGAACTATTCTGGGGAAAGGGGGAAGAGAGGGGAGAGCGAGGTGGGGAAACCCCTCGGCCGAGGGGGTTACTCTCATTTCTGTGTTACTCTGTTGTATATCTTTGTATATATTGTAGATATTGTAAATTTGTAAATATTCCCTGCAAAACCCTACACTGCTTTGTAAATATAGCTCCACTGCTTTGCTAATTCAGCTGGTGAGTTTTTTTTTCCTTTCCCTTCAATTTTTTTTTCCTTTTACCTTACAAGGGGAAGGGAAGAGGCTTCTCGCCTTACCCTTTCACCCACCACATTTTTTTATTGGCGTACCCAACGTGCGGCAGATAATTAGTTTAATTTATTACTTGATTGATTTAGTGTTTTCTAGCTGAATTAGCAAACATGAAGGTCTTGTGGTTTGTGGAGCGATTGTTCTTTTCAATTTTGGGGCTCTGGTTTACAGATATTGTTTGGGTTTGCTTTTGGATTACCTGGGTAAATACTTGGTGCGGACAATTTATATGTGGGTTATGTATAGAGTTAAATTATGGTATGGAAAATGTATTAATTTATTATGGCCAGTGAGATACAGGAATGTTACCTCCACCACTCTCCCAATTGAGATAAAGGGTTTTAAGATTCCGCCTGAGGAGAGAGTAACTTTAGGTGATGCCTGGGATCCAAAGGTGATTTATTTAATGTGTATAATTCTGCTGCTGGTGATAACTAATGTGTATTGTCTATATTCCTGGCGTCGGGAGAAAAAGGTGTCCAGAGCTTGTTTTGTTATTAAAACTAGATCAAAAAGAAAACGCCGTGGCTCTGGATCAGTCCAAGAGTCATCTAGTGATGAGGAAGGTGGAGACTCTCTGTCAGTTAAAAAGAAGGCTAAAAAGTTAATTGGTAAAGCAGCTCTAAATGACTTTGCTGATTCTAGCAAGCAGCCAAGGGCATCGGCTGGTATCAACATGGCTCCTACTCCTTCTCCTTCTTCTTCTTCTTCATCGGCCGTTAACGGAGCAACGTCACTTCCGCCTACTCCCTCGGTGGGACCAGAAGTCACTGCCCCAGCAGCTGATTTATCTCAGGATCTGTCAGCTTCCATTAAGGTGGCTGTAAATTCAAACACAGCTCCAGTTAAGGTGGCTCCTTTAAAGACTAGAGGTGCAAAGGCCAAAGATGGAGAAGAAGAGGAGCTGGAGACTGATCCTGGTGAGGGGCCCTCTACTCTAAGGGATCCTGCTCAGGAGGAAGAGGTGGTTTGTTTTAAAGATCTAGCTAACCTAGTGAGATCAAAGCAGGACACAGATGAAGCTAGGAAAGCAGCTGGCAAAGGTAGTTCTCAGCTTAAAGAGATCCTTAGGAGAATGACAGCAGGATTATATGGACAAAAAATTCAGGGAGACGAGGCGGAAGATGATATTTTGGAATGTTCTTCTCCACGGGAGGAATTGCGAAATGTCCGTAAAGATTTCACCAGGGCGGATAAGGAACCAGTTCTAGCTTGGCTCAGTAGGTGTTATGATACAGGTGCTCCAGCTCTAACAGTTGGAGACAAGTCAGCAGCTCAGTTAGGAACTCTCTCAAGGGACAATGGAATAGATAGACACCTAGGCAGAGCTCTCGGTAAGGTTAGTCTGTGGATACGCCTTTTAATGGCGGTTGCCCTGAGATACCCTTCCCGAGATGATCTCCCATGGAATCCTAAACCCTGGACTACCATAGATGAGGGAATTAAGCGCTTGAGAGAATTTGCTGTTAGAGAGGTACTCTATGGTGAACATGAAACTCTGAATATTGATGACATTCCTGTGGGTATTGGTCTTGCTAAAAAGATCATCAAACTTGCTCCTTCCAATTATGCAAACATTCTGGCAAGCAGAATTGTGTCAAGAAGTTATGGTGGAGCTTCTCCCACGGTTGGCCAATTCAGCGATCAAATGAGACAACTGGAGGATAGCATGACACGTGGTTCTTTGGTTTCAGCCATTGAAACTCTGTCTGGAAAGATTGAGAATTGCATGAAGGATCTGAAAGATTCCATATCCCAATTGGCACAAAGGGATAATTTCAATTCTTCCTCCAGGTGGATACAAGTTTCATCTGTGAGGAATACACGTCCTCCAAGGAGGTCATTCCAGAACAGGTCATTCCAAAACAGGTCGTTCCAAAACAGGCCACCAAGGCAATCACGTAGAACTATTTGGATAACTCTGCGTGATCAGTTTGGTGAGAACATGAACCGCTGGGATGGCCAACCAACTTCTAATCTTTTCAGGAGACTGAGGGAATTGCACAGTGGCAGAACCCGAGGTAGCAATACCAGAAGGGTAGCTGTTACTTCCACAGTTCCCCAGAACGACTCTTATGGTTCCAACAGTGGCTCCAGTTATAACATGCAAAGTTATAACCCTGCAAACTATGTGCAATGCACATGTGCGCATGTTCCCCATAACTAGGGGTGCCCTGCCTCCCGCCAGGGGAGGAGAGGGATAACAGAGATAATAGAATCTATTGGGATGTGTACATCCAGTGGCCTGGCACTTCACAATTTCGGAAGTACAGGGCCTTGGTTGACACAGGAGCTCAATGCACCATAATACCATCAAATTATCAGGGATCAGAGTCTATAACTATTCTGGGAGTCACTGGTGGATCTCAAGAGTTAAGTAAGGTAGAGGTTAATATAAGTTTAACTGGTAAGCAATGGAGGAAGCATACAGTTGTGACCGGACCTGATGCACCTTGTATTTTGGGAATTGATTTTCTGAGAGAAGGGCGTTTCAAAGACCCTAGAGGTTACAAATGGGCTTTTGGAGTAGCTTCAATAGAAATTGATGGACAAAAATTGAAGCTATCTGCCAGACCTGAACTTTCTGATGAATCTGCAGTTGTGGGACAACATAAGATACAGGACATTAAATTGCCGGTTGCTTCTCAGACTGTGCATCACAGACAATACAGAACCAACCGTGACTCTTTGTTGCCCATTCAGAATCTGATTCGTCAGTTGGAGAGTCAGAAAGTCGTCAGCAAAACTCATTCACCTTTCAACAGTCCAGTGTGGCCTGTGCGGAAGCAGAATGGAGACTGGCGTCTGACAGTAGACTACCGAGCCCTAAATGAAGTGACACCACCTATGAGTGCAGCAGTACCAGACATGATGGAGCTACAGTATGAGCTGGAACCAAAGAGGCCAAATGGTATGCTACCATAGACATTGCTAATGCATTTTTCTCTATTCCCATAGCAGAGGAATGCAGACCTCAGTTTGCTTTCACCTGGAGAGGAATCCAGTACACTTTCAACAGGCTGCCAATGGGCTGGATCCACAGCTCAAGCATCTGTCATGCAGTAATCCACGATGCTCTGGAGAAAGGCAGTGCTCCAGAACACATCCAGTTCATCGATGATATCATTGTCTGGGGTAAAACTGCTGAGGAAGTCTTCGAGAAAGGTAACAAAATCATTGACATTCTTCTGAATGCAGGTTTTGCCATCAAGCGAGACAAGGTGAAAGGGCCTACCACAGAGATTCAGTTTCTGGGAGTGCGATGGCAGGATGGACGCCGACACATTCCAGTGGATGTGGTAAATAGAGTCTCTACCATGGCAAGTCCCACAAACAAGCAAGAGACCCTGCGTTTCTTGGGGATAGTGGGATTTTGGAGACTGCACATTCCTGGATACAGTCAGATTGTGAAACCTCTGTATGATGTGACTCGAAAGAGAAACCATTTCCACTGGGGACCTGAACAACAAGCAGCCTTTGACCAGATAAAGCAAGAGGTAATTCAAGCAATGGGTCTGGGACCTGTCCGAGATGGTCCAGACATTAAGAACATTTTGTACACGGCTGCAAGTGACAATGGTCCAACCTGGTGCTTGTGGCAAAAAGCTCCAGGTGAGACACGTGGACGACCTCTTGGTTTCTGGAGTAGAGGTTACAGGGGTTCAGAGGCTAACTACACTCCAACAGAGAAAGAAATTCTAGCTGCCTATGAAGGAGTAAAAGCATCTTCTGAAGTGATTGGAACTGAATCACAACTTCTTCTAGCTCCCAGATTACCAGTTTTGAATTGGATGTTCAAAGGCAAAGGTTCCACACCACATCATGCCACAGACGCAACCTGGTCTAAGTGGATGGGTCTGATAACACAGAGAGCTCGAATGGGAAATCTTGAAAGACCTGGTCTAGTGGAGGTGATCTCACGTTGGTCTGAAGGTATCAACTGTGCTAAACCTCCAGAGGAGAAAGTAACTCGTGCTGAGGAAGCTCCTCCTTACAATGACCTTTCTGATGATGAAAAGAAATATGCTTTGTTCACAGACGGTTCCTGTCGTCTTGTTGGAAACAAGCGAAGGTGGAAGTCTGCAGTGTGGAGTCCAACACGCCGAGTTGCAGAGGCGAAAGATGGAGAAGGAGAATCCAGTCAGTTCGCAGAGGTAAAAGCTGTCCAGCTAGCTCTCGACGTAGCTGAACGTGAGAGATGGCCAAAGCTTTATCTCTACACCGACTCATGGATGGTAGCCAATGCTCTATGGGGTTGGCTAAAGAACTGGAAGAAGAGTGGTTGGCAGAGAAAAGGAAAACCCATTTGGGCAGCCAACCTGTGGCAGGACATTGCTGATCGAATCGAGAGAATTCCAGTGAAAGTGAGACACATCGATGCTCACATTCCTAAGAGCAAAGCTACTGAGGAACAGCAACACAACTATCAGGCAGATCTAGCTGCAAGAGTTTCTCAAGTAGACATGGACTCTAATCTTGATCTCGACTGGAAACACCGAGGTGAGATATTCTTAGCTCGGTGGGCTCACGATTCGTCAGGACATCAAGGCAGAGATGCAACATACCAATGGGCTCGTGACAGATCCATAGACATTTCCATGGATGCTATCACACAAGTCATCCATGACTGTGACATTTGTGCTGCTATTAAGCAGGCAAAACGACTTAAGCCCTTGTGGTATGGTGACAGATGGTCCAAGTACAAGTATGGTGAAGCTTGGCAGATTGACTACATCACTCTACCACGTTCTCGTTCTGGTAAGCAATATGTGCTTAATATGGTAGATGCAAGCCCTGGATGGTTGGAGACTTATCCAGTTCCACATGCAACTGCACGCAACACCATTCTCGGTCTGGAGAGACAGATCCTGTGGAGACACGGAACTCCAGAGAGGATTGAGTCAGACAACGGAACTCATTTCAAGAACAACCTTGTAAAGAACTGGGCCAAAGAGCACGGTATTGAGTGGATATTCCACATTCCCTACTATGCACCAGCTTCAGGGAAGATTGAACGCTACAACGGTTTGTTGAAGACCACTCTTAAAGCCATGGGGGGTGGATCTTTGAAAAACTGGGAAAAACATTTAGCACAAGCAACCTGGCTGGTAAATAGTAGAGGTTCAGTGAACCGAACTGGACCTGCACATTCAGATTTGCTACGGAAAGTGGAAGGTGATAGAGTTCCTGTTGTTAGAGAAAAGAATCTGTTAGGTAAAACTGTTTGGGTATTTTCACCCTCAGGAGGGGCTAAACCTGTCCGAGGGGTGGTTTCAGCTGAAGGTCCGGGTCACACTTATTGGGTAATGCAAGAGAATGGTGAAATTCAGTGTATTCCACAAAGAAATTTAACTTTAGCTGAAAGAGGTTAACTTCGAACTGCTGTACAGCTACATCGCGCCCAAAAGAAGAATCAACGAGGAATCTATGGTGCACGAACCCTGAGATCCCTGAGAGCCCTGAGTCAACTAAGAGACCCTGAAATTTCCCTGTTTCCCTTTTCTTTGCTTCTTCGGCGAAGAAATGAACTGTTTTCCATTTTTCTCATTTTCTGATTTTCTTGGACTTTTGAATCATCTACACCTGAGCATAGCCGAATGGACTATGAACTCTATTCACGAACTGTAAATATCATCTTGGATTGGATGGACAGTATAAACAGCCAATGAAAATTGTTTAGAAGGGGTGGATTGTGCCGGTTGACGCTGTCCCTTTAAGAAAGGGAATATGGTGGACGGAAGTTGGTAAACGGAAGGAAGAGTCTAAACTAATTTTCATTGGTCAAGTGGGAGGAAGCACTATCTGGCCTGAGAGTGAGGTGGGCATTCCCAGCACTTCTCTGTCACTCTTGCTTCCGCTTCTCCAGGGTGCAGGAACTCTTCTCTGTGCTGGGCTTTCTGCCAAGGCCTCGGCCTTGAGGATAAGATAACCAGGTCTATATTAACTGCTTTCAATTAACACAAACTGCTTTTAACTTCTCTCTTTCTTCTTTCTCCCTCTTTTCCGAACTATTCTGGGGAAAGGGGGGAAGAGAGGGGAGAGCGGAGGTGGGGAAACCCCTCGGCCGAGGGGGGTTACTCTCATTTCTGTGTTACTCTGTTGTATATCTTTGTATATATTGTAGATATTGTAAATTTGTAAATATTCCCCTGCAAAACCCTACACTGCTTTGTAAATATAGCTCCACTGCTTTGCTAATTCAGCTGGTGAGTTTTTTTTTTCCTTTCCCTTCAATTTTTTTTTCCCTTTTACCTTACAAGGGGGAAGGGAAGAGGCTTCTCGGCCTTACCCTTTCACCCACCACAAAGGCACAGCCTCAGACGGTCACAGTGGCCTTTACTTACTAATCTGGACATGGGGTTTCTTCTAACGTAGCTCTTCATTAGTAAGCTGCCTGCCCCTGAAAAACCACATTAATATATAGAAATCTAATGCTACCTAAAGGCCTCTGGCTTTTATATCGATTTGCTGTGTAAGTACAGCTTTAACCAGTGCACCCTGGGATTAGCATTTAAGTCTGGTAACAAGAAAGCTGTTAGTGCTTTGATATCCCTTTGTGTGCTACTCTCTCCTGACCCTGTCTCTCTCTTCATAAAAAGCATGAAATTTTTCCTCTAATTAGACTGTAAAGTGTGCTGAGTAGCATTAGTCCCTCTCAGTCATGCTCACTACCTGCCACATTTCTTTTCTGGTCTTTTTCATCCCTGCAGAAAATAAGTCTCACTGTCTGCATGATGAACAAAAGCCTAAGGTGGAATCCCTTAAATGTACTCAGGGTGTGCTAATGGTGTGGGACCCAGCAAATTCTAGAGAACAGCGCCTTCAAGTAGTTCTCTTAAACAATCACTCTTCATTGCTGAAAGTCTGGGTTAAAAACAGCTTTCCTATGTAGCATGCATTTCATAGTCAGTAGTCTCTGATTATTCAGGCTCTAAGTAATAAACTTGTAACTTCATCTAGTCCTTTTAAAAATAACACTGAAAACATCAAGTGTCCTCCTTTTTCCTTCTTTCCTCTTTTCTTGTCCTTCTTTCCACCATGGTGGTGTTAGGTTGATGGTTGGGCTCGCTGATCTTAGAGGTCTTTTCCAACCAAAACAATTCTGTGATTTATTAGAGTTGCATCAAGAAACAGTCCAGTGTGGTGCTTCTGCTTGAATTCTTATTAAATGACACTGCTTAACACATCGCTTTTAGGCTAGTGCAACCAGTACTGCGATGTGAACTTCTTCCACCTAATTGAACTTGGGTAGAAGATCTCTGAATGGTCACTTCAAAATAAGTAAATGTTGGCCATGAAGCTCTAAAGATTTTTGCACATATAGTTTATACAGCTAAAAAATTGTAGTGTTAGTATAAATCATAGAATGGTTTGGGATGGAAAGGACCCTAGAGATCATCTAGCTCCAGCCTCCCTGCCATGGGGAGAGATACCTCCCACTAGAAAAGGCTGCTCAAGGCCTCATCCAATCTGGCCTTGAACACCTCCAGGAATGGGCATCCCACAAGCTCCCTGGGCACCTTGTTCCAGTGTCTCACCACCCGCACTGGAAAGAATTTCCTTGTAATGTCCAGTCTAAATCTGCCCTCCTCAAGCTTCAATCCATTCCCTCCTGTCCTATCACTACAAGCCCTTTTAAAAAGTCCCTTTCCAGCTTTCATGTAGGCTCCCTTCAGGTACTGGAAGGTCTTCTCTCCCTGGAGCCTTTTCCAGGCTGAACAGCCCTAACTCTCTCAGCCTGTCCCCACAGGGGAGCTTCTCCAACACTCTGGTCATCTTTGTGGCCTCCTCTGGACCTACTCCAGTGGTTCCATGCTCCTCTTTTGATGGGGGCACCAGAACTGGATGCATCACACTTGATGCAGCTCAGCACACAGCTGCCTTCTGGGCTGCCAGCAACTATTGCTGGCTCATGTTGAGTATTTCATCAACTGACACCCCCAAATTTTTCTCCTCCAGACTGCTCTCGATGGCTGGGTTTGAAGAAAAGAGCTAAGGACACATCCAGTGATAGCCTTCATTGTTACAGTTTCTGGGTGGAATTTTTCAGAGGATCTTGGTGAAAAGGAGTTTGATTCTCTTAATGATTTTTTGTTGGTTGTGTCCATGGCATATCAGTACCTGCTGCTGTTGAAACTGTGCTGCTTAGTGTGGAGCATGCTTAGCCCCTTGGACAGTAGCAGCCATCACAGCCAGGCTGCAGGCAGATGTTCTAACAGATACCTGGGCTGGATCACCACAGATCAATGACAAGTTGCTCATTTCCTCCCTGTGTGAGCACTGAATCCTACCTATCTGCTACTGAGGAAAAAAAACCTTTGTCAGTGCATTTCAGCAAAATCCACTGTACTCTTTGTCCTGTGCACAGGTATTGCCAGGGTCACAACCCACCCTTCCAACTCCTACTTGCCAAATGAAGAGTTATTTTACACCTTGCCACAGCTTGAACAGCAACAGAGTCTTCTTCAGCTTAGCTTGGATGAGCGTGCCTGTAAGGTTGCTCTGCTAATCACCCTGCAAAATGCCGCCTTCTCAAACTCCTCCACAGGAGTGACCCTAGGACACCCCTCAGCTCCTGGCTGGAAAACCTACAGATGCATATCTGAATGTCCAGCCTGCATGCACCAAGGTGGCTCCTGTGGGAAGTACAGATGAGTAAAAGCACATTTTGGGTAAGGACTAAATATAGACACAACATAAATAGAACACTTAGGACTCTGTGTTACATTACTCAGAACACTTTGATTGCTACACCATCTGTTAGTCTAGCAGCACACTTTACAGATTGGTAAGTATCAGAAATGCTTAACACACAGCACCTTACTACAGCTCTACACAGAGAAAATCCTTGGTGAATAGGTACAAGAAGAAAGAGGAGAAAGGAATGACTGAGCCACACCACATTTCAGAGGGTGCCTTTTAGAAACTGATTGGCATAAAGGTGTTATCCTGAGGGGTATCCCATGATGATCTTCATCACTGTCAGCCCAAATCTGTGCCTGAGCATCCTCCAGTGATGCTGCTTCTGCTGCTCTCACTGTCATGCAGCAGTCATGTTCCCTTGCCTCATCATCAGAACTACTGCCATGTTAATGCCATGCAGTCAGCACCTTCTGTAGGTCATGGCTGAACACAAGTTCATTAACAGAGTATTACAACATACCAGGTGAAAAAAAACCACCCACATTTAATTTGATAAATAAGTTAATTAAGTATTTTTGAATCTAGTGGGCCAGATTCTTATGCATTGTGTTGGTAGATTTGGGTTTCATTAACGCCGAGTGAAGCCTACATGAAGCACTTCTATCTCATACTAAAGACATGATGCCAGTGAGCATCCATTTGGTTGCCAAGTATCAGGAGACCCCTTTAATTATCCATTTTGTACTTAGGATGCAGCAGAGGGAGATTCCATTGCTCTGTGGACACATTCCATAACTTGGCAACTGCCTTATGGATGCCTTCATCTCAAGAGAATACAAAAAGGTAGAACTGTCTGGCTGCATTCCTCCTTTGTGAAGCAGTGCAGAGCACTGATGACCAGGAGCAAATCTCTAAGTGTAGAAAGAAAAGAAAGACTATTTTGGAGCTCCATTCTCTCTTACCTGCTGCTACAGCAATGGAAAGAATGTGAAGGCTTTCACATGAGCACCAGAGACATCCAAGGGGAGGGAAGGGCTTTGTTATGTGGGACACTTCATATGAACCCTGCTGGAATTTGCTTTCTCTTTTCTTCAAGAGGAGTCTTCCCTGTTGAGCACTCTTGGGTGCTCAAATTCCAGCTGAGCCTTTCTGAGATGCAGCCTTATGGAAATTAACAGGAACAGCAGAAGCTCCTTCCTGAAGCAGATTCCACATCTAGGGAGTAATGCTCTTACATTTCCAGGTGACATTAAGGGTCTGTATACACAATCTTCAGCTTTTTAGAACACAGTGTCTTTGGTTCCTATGGTGTTGCCTGCCCTGGCATGGGACACCTGCAGGGTAAGACCTCTCCTGCTCAGGAATTTAATAGTCAAAGGTCTAGAGGTAGAAAGGTGATCATCACTGATGTCAACAGTGCCTTTTTCTTACAGCACAGTGACAGGCTGGATGTGGCTCTGGGCAACCTGATCTAGTGGAGGGTGTCCCTGCCCATGGCAGGGGGGTTGGAACTAGATGATCCTTGGGGTCCCTTCCAACCCTGACAATTCTGTGACAAGTCAGGATGAGATTTTCCTCTGTCAGTAAATATTGCCTGTTCAAGACCCTGACAACTTCCCCACTAGACCTTGGCATCACATAAAACAGTCAGAAGGATGAAGCACATCCCACTGTGGTGCAGTCAGAAGAGACAGCTGTCTGACTGGATGTGGTCATCTTCTGGCCTAGCAGCCTCTTCCCTCAGCTGTTGTTTGCATTGGTAGAAATGAAAACATTGTGTTTAGCTAAGTAACAAACCAAGCCCACTCAGAGCTACTCTTCAATTAAGCTGGAGTACCTAACACCCAGCAGAATCAGGCCCTAACAGGACTGCAGAAATTTAATTATTTTGGGGGGAAAGAAATATTTTGGGAAATATTCCATCAGGTCAAGGGAGGTTCTCCTTCCCCTCTGCTCTGCCCTGCTGAGATCTCACCCAGAACATCGCGTCCAGATTTGGGCTCCCCAGTTCAGGAGGGTCAGGGATCTACTTGAGAGAGTCCAAGGGAGGGCTACAAGGATGCTGAAGGGACTGGAGCACTGTCTGGTGAGGAGAGGCTGAGAGCCCTGGAACTGGTTAGTCTGGACAGGAGAAGACTAAGAGGGGATTTAGTAAATGTTTATAAATATCTGAGGATTGGGGGTCAAGAGGGAGGGGACAGGCTCTGCTCACTTGCAGCCTGTGATAGGACAAGGAGCAATGGATATAAACTACAGTACAGGAGGTTCAAGCTCACCATGAGGAAGACTTCAGAACTTTAGGGCAAATGCTAAAGGGATCAGGGGCTCAAGTCGTGTTCTCTGCCATCCCTCTAACGTCAGCAATGAATGAGGAAACACTGAGGAAGGGCCGACAGATCAATTCATGGCTCAGGGGCTGGTGCCATCAACAGGGTTTGGGTTCCACAATCATGGATTGGTTTTCAAGGCACCTGAGCTGAAAACAACTCATGGGACACACTTGCCCCAGAGGGGGATAAGAATCCTGGGGCAGGAATTGGCAGGGCTCATTGATAGGGCTTTAAACTAGATTTGAAGGGGGAAGGGGTTAATAGTCTCCTGCTGGCTGGTGACAAACAGAGGGGCAGCTCACCAGCAGTAGAGAGAAGGAGAGATGGTAAGGGCTCTCAACTTGCTGCCCTGAGGCAAGTCACGAATGATCCACCAGGACATTCTGTGGAAACCGAGGGGATTTGGCACAAGAGGAGGACAGGGCCAGCCCAGCTGAAGTGCTTCTATGCGAATGCACGTAGCTTGGGCAACAAACAGGATGAGTTAAGGGCCACTGTGCTGCTGGGATGCCACGACATAGTGGCTGTTACTGAAACTTGGTGGGATGAATCTCATGACTGGAATGTAGGGATAGACGGGTATAAACTCTTTAGGAAGGATAGGCAGGGAAGGAGAGGAGGAGGTGTTGCCCTCTATGTCAATAGCCAGTTGGAATCAGTGGAGCTCCAACTGGGGAGGGATGATGAGCTAGTTGAGAGCGTATGGGTTAAAATTAAAGGCAGGACAGGGGAAGGAGATATTACTGTGGGGGTCTCCTACAGGCCACCTGAGCAGCAGATCCAAGCAGATGAGGCCCTCCATAGGCAAATAGAAGCGGCTTCCAGGTCACAAGCCCTGGTCCTCATGGGTGATTTCAACCACCCGGACATCTGCTGGAGGGACAACACAGCAAGGCACCAGCAATCCAGGAAGTTCCTGGACTGCATAGAAGACAACTTCCTCCTCCAAATGGTAGAGGAACCAACAAGAAATGGTGCTATGCTGGACCTTGTTCTCACCAACAGGGAAGGGCTGGTAAGCAATGTGAGGCTCAGAGACGGCCTTGGCTGCAGTGACCATGAAGCAGTTGAATTTAATATCCTCAGGGCAATCAGGAGGAAGTACTCCAAGCTCACGACCCTAGACTTTAGGTGTGCAGATTTTGATCGCTTCAGGGATCTGCTAGCCAAAGTGTCGTGGGACAAAGCCCTGGAGGGAAGAGGGACCCAGGACAGCTGGTCAGTATTCAGGGACCACCTCCTCTGTGTCCAGGAGCTCTGTGTACCAACAAAGAGAAAAGCAGGTAAGAATGCTAGGAAGCCTGCCTGGATGAGCAAGGAGCTACTGGACACACTATTACTCAAAAGGAAACTCTACAGGCAGTGGAGAGAAGGACAGCTAGAACAGGGGGAATATAAGGAAGCTGCCCGAGCAGCAAGAGTCCTGGTTAGGAAAGCCAAAGCAGAGTTTGAATTGAATCTAGCCAGGGAGATTAAAGGGAACACTAAGAACTTTTACAGGTATATTAATGGGAAGAAGAAGACTAGGGAAGGTGTGGGCCCCCTCAGAAAGGAAAATGGTGACATGGTCACAAGTGATGAGGAAAAGGCTGAGGTACTTAATAACTTCTTTACCTCAGTCTTCACTGCAAGGGCCTCTAGCCACACTCCTAATGTTATGGAAGTCAAAACCAGGGACGGGGAGGAAGAACTGTCCATTGTAAGTGCAGATCAGGTTCGTGATCATCTGAAGAACCTGAAAGTGTTCAAGTCCATGGGACCTGACGGGTTACACCCACGGGTACTGAGAGAACTGGCAGATGAGGTTGCTAAACCCCTCTCTATTATATTTCAAAAGTCATGGCAATCTGGGGAAGTCCCCACAGACTGGAAAAGGGGAAACATTGCCCCCATTTTCAAAAAGGGTAAGAAGGAGGAACCAGGGAACTACAGGCCAGTCAGTCTCACCTCTGTGCCTGGAAAGATCATGGAGCAGATCCTCCTGGAGTCACTACTCGCTCAAAAGAATAGTGAAGAGGTGATTGGGAACAGTCAGCATGGCTTTGCCAAGGGCAAATCCTGCCTGACCAACCTGGTGGCCTTCTATGAGCAGGTGACAAAATTAATAGATGAGGGGCGAGCAACTGATGTCATTTACCTGGACCTGAGCAAAGCCTTCGACACTGTCCCACACCACATCCTGGTCTCCAAACCGGTGACACATGGGTTTGATGGGTGGACAACTAGATGGATAAGGAACTGGCTTGATGGCTGCACCCAAAGAGTGGCTGTCAATGGCTCCGTGTCCCAGTGGAGGCCAGTGACAAGCGGAGTCCCTCAGGGATCAGTCCTGGGACCTGTCTTGTTCAACATCTTTGTGGGTGACATGGACAGTGGCATTGAGTGCACCCTCAGCAAGTTTGCTGATGACACCAAGCTGTGTGGTGCAGCAGACACGCTGGAGGGAAGGGAGGCCATCCAGAGGGACCTTGACAGGCTGGAGAGGTGGGCACAAGCCAACCTCATGAAGTTCAATAAGAGCAAGTGCAGGGTCCTGCATCTGGGTCGAGGCAATCCCAGGCACAAATCCAGGCTGGGCAGTGACTGGCTGGAAAGTAGCCCTGAGGAGAGAGACTTGGGGGTGCTGGTGGGCAAAAAGCTCAACATGAGCTCTCAATGTGCACTTGCAGCCCGCAAGGCCAATCAGATCCTGGGCTGCATCAGGAGAAGTGTGGCTAGCAGGTCGAGGGAGGTGATCCTCCCCCTCTACTCAGCCCTGGTGAGACCCCACCTGGAGTACTGTGTCCAGTTCTGGAGCCCCTATTACAAGAGGGATGTGGAGGTGCTGGAACGTGTCCAGAGAAGGGCCACAAGGATGAGCAGAGGGCTGGAGCACCTCTCCTGTGAGGGCAGACTGAAGGAGTTGGGGCTGTTCAGTCTGCAGAAGAGAAGGCTCTGAGGTGACCTAATTGTGGCCTTCCAGTATCTGAAGGGGGCCTACAGGAAGGCTGGGGAAGGACTTCTCAGGATCTCAGGTAGTGATAGGACTAGGGGGAATGGAATGAAGCTGGAGGTGGGGAGATTCAGGCTAGATGTGAGGAGGAGGTTCTTCACCATGAGGGTGGTGAGACCCTGGAATGGGTTGTCCAGGGAGGTGGTCGAGGCTCCGTCCCTGGGGGTGTTTAAGACCAGGCTGGATGAGGCTCTGTCCAGCCTGATCTAGTGTGGGGTGTCCCTACCCATGGCAGGGGGGTTGGAACTAGATGATCCTTGTGGTCCCTTCCAACCCTGAATGAAACTATGAAACTATGAAACTAAGAGCTACTTTACTGTAAGGATCACAGAGCACTGGAACAGGCTGCCCAGAGAGGTTGTGGAGTTTCCTCCTCTGGAGACTTTCAAGGCCTGTCTGGATGTGTTCCTGTGTGACTGCTGGGGGGGGTTGGACTCAGTGATCTCTGGAAGTCCCTTCCAACCCCTTACATCCTGTGATCCTGTGATAAGAAAAATCTCTGTTGTTACCCCATTAATACCTGTATCACTGGGATCACAACTAAGGTAGCTGGGCATTGTGAGGAGCATTTATTTTAACTGTGCAGTTGTAGGGTTGCACCAAAACCTCCTTTAAAACAAGTCCACAGTCTGCTGAAGGAGAAAGGAGAAGAAACTTTAAAACTCTGTAGTTCCATCAGATACAGTGTTGGCTGCTTTGGGAGATAAAAGGATTGCTTCCCTGATTTAAAAAAATGCATAATGTAATCCACAAGCACTTGAGGGCTTTTGGTGAGCTTTGAGAACACTGTAATATGAAGGAGGAGGACCTAGCTCACTAACAGCTCACACTCAAGTGCAAGTGTGCAGCTGGTGACAACATTGTCTCATGATTTTATGCTGGCTTTTTTTGGGTACTGCTTGCTAGGCTGATAAATGTAGGAACTTTAAAGGGTAGCAGTCTGCATAATCAGTGCTAGTGTGACAGCAGGAATTGGATTGTTGGTCCTGCAGATCCAGGGGCTGGGGGAACTTTCTTCTCTGGGACAGGACTAGGCTGGGACATCAACCTCTGACCTGCTCTGGGGTTTGGGAGATGCATGCCCCCAACCCTGCTCTACTGAGAACATGGACTGTAGGGGAAGGGAGAAGGGATTTCAGTCTCTCATTTGCTCATGGGCCAAGTTCCATAGCATTTAAAGATGTTGGACTCATACTGAGATCAAGGGAACTTTTCTGCCAGCAAAAGGACATATTCTTTAGAGTCATAGAATTGCAGAATTGTTTCAGTTGGAAAAGACCTCCAAGATCATCATCCAGTCCAACTGCTGACCTAACACCACCATAGCCATTAAACCCCACCCCAAAGTGCCATGGCCACATGTTTCTTGAACACCTCCAGGGATGGTGACTCCACCAGCTCCCTGGGCAGCCAGTTCCAATGCCTGACCACTCTTTCAGGAAAGAAAGATTTCCTAATATCCAACCTAAACCTCTCCTGGCACAATTTCAGGCCATTTCCTCTCACCCTATCAGCTGATACTAGGGAGAAGAGACCAACCCCCACCTCACTCCAACCTCTTTTCAGGTAGAGCGCAATGAGGTCATTATCTCATTACCGCTACTAGTTGTGGTTTCATATACACAACTGGAAGGGGTTACTCCATGCAGCCAGCTGTGTCTTGAGGGCTTGGTTGTTCATGCTAATTTGGAAGTGACACCATAATGCTATGGTCAGGAAATCTGGTACCATGGGGTCAACTTCCAGCCTGTATGGCAAACGCACATCAGTGAGGAAATTCATTGCCTAGGTGCAGTCTCTAATTATTTAAAAGATAATTTGCATGCTACACAGAAATAAATTAGCTCCCAGGTGACATCTGTTCTACTGTGTCCATTCCTGGAACTAGATGCCATGCTGGGAAATCTAAATGCAGAGAAAAAATTAAAACATGGTATTTTCTTGCTGTGCAGGAAGACCCTTCACAGCACAGAGGCATAAAGAAGGGAGGAGGGGAACAAACATTGCAAACCAGCAAGTTCAGAAGCCTAACTAACAAACCACAACATTTCCACTGTCTGCATTTTCTTCTCACTAAGGGCACTTCACATCCCACTGGAAATAGTGTAAGTGGATGCAAGTGTAACGTGTACTAGTGTCTAAGGATGTTTTCCAAAGGCAGAGACAGGAATTCAGTCCCTAACATCAGGTTTGCATTCACACAGGCCTGTGAGATCATTACAGGCCAAGTGAACACCACCCAAAAGAGTTTTCCCTCTTTTTATCACTAATGCCTTTATATAGTCCTCCCCAAAGGAAGACCAGACACCACTTTTTACCTGCATAAAACCCCTCAAGACAATCTTCAGCTCATGAGAGCTGCTAACAGATTTTTCATTGCAATGGTTTGCTCGTAGCTGGACTCCCCATGGCCAGGTCTTGTACACTGAATGTTGTCCACATCTATATGCATTGTATACAGCACTGGGTTATGTGGATGTATGTCTATTGCATATATGATATGATAGGAAACTACATTACATTGCCAACCTTTTTCCTTGCTCTGCCTCCTCCTGACAGAAGCCATTTCCTGTGCCAGTCTGCTTTGTGCTAGGAGTGTTCAGGGGAGATTAGAGGCAGTTTCCTCCCTTCCCTCACTGCCTCTCCTCCCTCAGCCCTTCACTCTGCCTTGCCTGACTGCAAAGGGCCTTACCTTCCTGCAGTGGATCAATCCTGTTTCCCACCTGTTAAGCTTGCCAGAGGATCCATCTAACCTCCTCAGAATGTAGACATTTGTAACAGGAACACCAAGACTGGGGTGAATGGAAATGTGCCTCTGTGTGTGCATATGTGTGTGAAAGCACTGGAAGAAACCAGTGAGCAAGGATTAAAACCCAGCAGATGATAATTGCTACAGAGCAGCATATGTGATCTCATTCAAATGACCAAATGGCAAGGAGAAGGAACAAACCTATCTAAAGGTAAGTTATAAAGAAGATGAAAAACAGGACTGGAGGTAATGAAATAACCAGATGAGAAAAACCTGGCAACTGTAATTCAGGAATTTTGCCACCTAATGAGAGGTGAGATAAAATAATGAGGCAAAAGGTCCCAAACAACATCCACATCTAAAGGCTGTAAAAGACAAGTCCAAAATTAGTTGATCATCACTAATTAAGAGGAGCTCAAGAGATGTGATGAGGACCTGATAAGTGGTGTCCTTCTGTGTGGCAGACAGGTCCTAGCCAGACCACACAAGTCATGGCGATTGTGAGTGTGTGGATGTGTGTCGAGGGTTGAGGGGAAGGCCTCAAGCCTTCTTCCTCCCCCTGTAAGTAAACGGAAGAAAATTGAAAGGAAAGAAAAAAAACCCAAAAAACAAAACCACAGCTGGATTAGCAAAAGAATGTGCTATATTTGTAAGCGGGGCTGCAGCATATATATATGTACACAATTTACAGTATTTACAATATATACAGAAATATACAACAAAGTAACACAGGAATGAGATTCCCTTCCTCTGCCAGGAGGAAGGGTTTCCCCCTGTACCCCCTTCTCTCCCCTTTTTCTCGAAAGAGGGTTAGAAAGAGAGAAAAAAGAGCAATTGTTAATTAAAAGCAGTTAGTACAGGCCTAGCGGTTATCAGTTACAAGGTAAGTCTGGCCGAAAGTCCAGAAGCTGTGAGCTGCAGAAGGGGGAGAAAGTGCGAGACTGAGACTAGTCCCACTGGGAATCAAAACTTAAGGCAGTGCTCTGCTTCTCCAACAATTAAATTAGTTTAGACCTATCTTGTTTATAAAACACTTGGCCATGGTGTCCCTTTGCTAAAGGCATCGCCTCAAACAGTCACAGTCCACCCCTTCTAAACAATTTCATTGGCTGTTCATACTGTCCATCCAATCCATGACAATATTTACAGTTTATGAGTAAAGTACATAGTCCATTCCGGCTACACTCAGATGTAGATGATTCAAAAGTCAAAAAAAATCAGAAAATGAGAAAAATGGAAAACAGTTTGTCTCTTCGCCGACGAAGCGAAGAAAAGGGAAACAGGGATTCTCAGGGTCTCTTAGTTGACTCAGGGCTCTCAGGGATCTCATGGTTCTCAGGGTTCGTGCACCGTAGATTCGTCGCTGATGCTTCCTTTGGATGCGGTGTAGCTGCACAACAGTTTTGAAATTAAACTCTTTCAGCTAAAGTTAAATTTCTTTGTGGAATACACTGAATTTCACCATTCTCTTGCATTACCCAATAAGTGTGACCCGGACCTTCAGCTGAAACCACCCCTCGGACAGGTTTAGCCTCTCCTGAGAGTGAAAATACCCAAACAGTTTTGCCTAACAGATTCTTTTCTCTAACAACAGGAACTCTATCACCTTCTACTTTCTGTAGCAGATTTGAATGTGCAGGTCCAGCTCAGTTCACTGAACCTCTACTATTTACCAGCCAGGTTGCTTGTGCTAAGTGTTTTTCCCAGTTTTTCAAAGATCCACCCCCCCTGGCTTTAAGAGTGGTCTTCAACAAACCGTTGTAGCGTTCAATCTTCCCTGAAGCTGGTGCATAGTAGGGAATATGGAATATCAACTCAATACCGTGCTCTTTTGCCCAGTTCTTTACAAGGTGCTGGAACGTGTCCAGAGAAGGGCCACAAGGATGATCAGAGGGCTGGAGCACCTCTCCTATGAGAGCAGACTGAAGGAGTTGGGGCTGTTCAGTCTGGAGAAGAGAAGGCTCCGAGGTGACCTAATTGTGGCCTTCCAGTATCTGAAGGGGGCCTACAGGAAGGCTGGGGAGGGACTTCTCAGGATGTCAGGTAGTGATAGGACTAGGGGGAATGGAATGAAGCTGGAGGTGGGGAGATTCAGGCTCGATGTGAGGAGGAGGTTCTTCACCATGAGAGTGGTGAGACCCTGGAATGGGTTGTCCAGGGAGGTGGTCGAGGCCCCGTCCCTGGGGGTGTTTAAGAGCAGGCTGGATGAGGCTCTGTCCAGCCTGATCTAGTGTGGGGTTTCCCTGCCCATGGCAGGGGGGTTGGAACTAGATGATCCTTGTGGTCCCTTCCAACCCTGAATGAAACTATGAAACTATAAGGTTATTCTTGAAATGAGTTCCGTTGTCTGACTCAATCCTCTCTGGAGTTCCATGTCTCCACAGGATCTGTCTCTCCAGACCGAGAATGGTGTTGCGTGCAGTTGCATGTGGAACTGGATAAGTTTCCAACCATCCAGTGTTTGCCTCTACCATAGTAAGCACGTATTGCTTACCAGAACGAGAACGTGGTAGAGTAATGTAGTCAATCTGCCAAGCTTCACCATACTTGTACTTGGACCATCTGTCACCATACCACAAGGGCTTAAGTCGTTTTGCCTGCTTAATAGCAGCACAAATGTCACAGTCATGGATGACTTGTGTGATAGCATCCATGGAAATGTCTATGGATCTGTCACGAGCCCATTGGTATGTTGCATCTCTGCCTTGATGTCCTAATGAATCGTGAGCCCACCGAGCTAAGAATATCTCACCTTGGTGTTTCCAGTCGAGATCAAGATTAGAGTCCATGTCTACTTGAGAAACTCTTACAGCTAGATCTGCCTGATGGTTGTGTTGCTGTTCCTCAGTAGCTTTGCTCTTAGGAATGTGAGCATTGATGTGTCTCACTTTCACTGGAATTCTCTCGATTCGATCAGCAATGTCCTGCCACAGGTCAGCTGCCCAAATGGGTTTTCCTTTCCTCTGCCAACCACTCTTCATCCAGTTCTTTAGCCAACCCCATAGAGCATTGGCTACCATTCATGAGTCGGTGTAGAGATAAAGCTCTGGCCGTCTCTCACGTTCAGCTACGTCGAGAGCTAGCTGGACAGCGTTTACCTCTGCAAACTGACTGGATTCTCCTTCTCCATCCTTTGCCTCTGCAACTCGGCGTGTTGGACTCCACACTGCAGACTTCCACCTTCGCTTGTTTCCAACAAGATGACAGGAACCGTCTGTGAACAAAGCATATTTCTTTTCATCATCAGAAAGGTCATTGTAAGGAGGAGCTTCCTCAGCACGAGTTACTTTCTCCTCTGGAGGTTTAGCACAGTTGATACCTTCAGACCAACGTGAGATCACCTCCACTAGACCAGGTCTTTCAAGATTTCCCATTCGAGTTCTCTGTGTTATCAGAGCCATCCACTTAGACCAGGTTGAGTCTGTGGCACGATGTGGTGTGGAGCCTTTGCCTTTGAACATCCAATTCAAAACTGGTAATCTGGGAGCTAAGAGAAGTTGTGATTCACTTCCAATCACTTCAGAAGATGCTTTTACTCCTTCATAGACAGCTAGAATTTCTTTTTCTGTTGGAGTATAATTAGCCTCTGAACCTCTGTAACCTCGACTCCAGAAACCAAGAGGTCGTCCACGTGTCTCACCTGGAGCTTTTTGCCACAAGCACCAGGTTGGACCATTGTCACTTGCAGCTGTTGCTACAGTTTGAGCTGGGTGCCCCCCTGCAATGTTTACTTCCTGTGTCCAGAAATCCAGCCCAGGGGTGGACACAGACCCCTTGCCCACTTCAACCATCCTCTGCTACCAAGAATGTGCTGGGTTGAGGCAGCCCCCTTCCCCACCCCTGGCAACAATAAACACTCAGACAAACGGATTGCAAAAGTGATTGAAAGTTTAAATAGAAAGCAGTGAACTTCTACAGAAAAGCAAAGGCACAGTGATAAAGAAAGATCCCAAAGCAGACCCAAAGAAATCCCATCCCCACCTGAGGGTACACCCGAGACCCCCAGGGCTCCTTCTTCCCCCTCCCACTGCTAGGCTAGTCTCAGCTGGCCAGATCTGAGACTGCCCATCCCCCCGTAGCCTTGGGCCTAGCCAGGCCCAAAGCCAGGAAACATCTCCCCCAGTTACCGGCTGACAGAGGAGGAAGAAAAGAGATAGTGCTAGACTCCGCACTGGATCTTATAGTGGTGCAAAGGATTGTGGTATGAAATACTACATCATTTCCTGTGTCCACCCCTGGGCTGGATTTCTGGACACAGGAAGTAAACATTGCAGGGGGGCACCCAGCTCAAACTGTAACACACCACCCCTTATTTCTATACCATAATCTTTGCACCCAAACATATCATTAAATCAGAAATCTTCTCATGACATGTTCGGCGAAGTCCATATCTTCATCTGGGCGTCCACCCAAACAGTCTCTCATTCAGGCTTTAGTGTCAGTCCATTCCAGTTCTTCTTTCCTCATCTAGTAGAACCTCTCGGCAATGCAGAGTTCACTCTTCTGCGGTGCAAGCTCTTCATGGATCCGTTGGACATCCTGGTCACCTGGAAAGAACCTCACAACTTCTCAACCAACCTTTATTCCCATCTCTATTTACTCAGCGGCATATTTCCACCCCTGGGGCAAGCCAGTCAGAACAATCAGGCTCTAACTGCTTCTCCACCCCTCCAGGAAAACAGCACGCTGAGCCTTTCACAACCCTGCACGGACCTATCCCAAGCCCAGTGCTGACCGCTTCCAGCCGCGGCCCGAGGCTCTACAGATGCATGTCACGGTACACCGCCTTCCCGCTAGGCGTTCGCGTACCAAAACGTGACAGCATCCAACAACTTAACCCTCCCCTGGCGGAGGAAGGGACTTCACCACAACCTAGTGAGAAGAAGGGAGGTGGAACCAGGTGCTCGGCGCCATTTTCGGAACTCGTCCGAAAAAGTTGGGGAAGAGACTAGGGCCAGCCCCACCGCAACCCGAGCGCACGGCCAGGACCGCCGCCGCCGCTCCGAGCGTACGGCCGGTCCCGCCGCCACCGCAGCTCAAGTGGACGGCCGGGGACCGCCGTCGCCGCTCCGAGCGCACGGCCGGTCCCGCCGCCACCGCAGCTCAAGTGGACGGCCGGGGACCGCTGTCGCCGCTCCGAGCACACGGAAGGGCTCCGCCCACCTCTGCCGCCGCGGTACAGAATCAAAATCGCCTCCACCCCTCGGGCATTCAAACGTCTCCTCCAGCAAAAGCCATAAGCACGTCCTCAGGGCCCTTGAGAACAGCTTTCAGCTGAAGTCCCCGTTCGCCCATAAGGAGCCGAGCTCGCCCGCTCGCCGCGGCTGGCCCTACCCCGCAGCGAGAGCGGACCTGACTTTGATCTGCTCGCCGCTGCTCCTCCCCCACTTCACTCCCTGCCGCTTTTACCGCTCCGCAGAGAATAAAGGTGGGGGAAGGCAGGTCCCGCATTCTCAAGCGGTGCCCCCATTCCGATGGTTAAGAACCACCCCTGCTTGAAAAATAGCAGGAGGGACTCTGTGCCACCGGTCACGCACCAGAAGTCCCCCTGCAATCCACAAGAACTTAACACAGTCGCCCCAACAACAACACGAGCCCCCAACTGCCAAAAAACCAAAACGACGCCCAGAACTAAATTTAAACTCTCTTATCTTTTGCAATCCGATCTGCAGAGTAGCCACAATAACCAACTCCTTCTCCTGCCTGGCTCGCCAATGAATGTAAAGGGGTTGGGGGCAGACCCTTGCCCACTTCAACCATCCTCTGCTACCAAGAATGTGCTGGGTTGAGGCAGCCCCCTTCCCCACCCCTGGCAACAATAAACACTCAGACAAACGGATTGCAAAAGTGATGGAAAGTTTAAATAGAAAGCAGCGAACTTCTACAGAAAAGCAAAGGCACAGTGATAAAGAAAGATCCCAAAGCAGACCCAAAGAAATCCCATCCCCACCTGAGGGTACACCCGAGACCCCCAGGGCTCCTTCTTCCCCCTCCCACTGCTAGGCTAGTCTCAGCTGGCCAGATCTGAGACTGCCCATCCCCCCGTGGCCTTGGGCCTAGCCAGGCCCAAAGCCAGGAAACATCTCCCCCAGTTACCGGCTGACGGAGGAGGAAGAAAAGAGATAGTGTTAGACTCCGCACTGGATCTTATAGTGGTGCAAAGGATTGTGGTATGAAATACTACATCATTTCCTGTATCCACCCCTGGGCTGGATTTCTGGACACAGGAAGTAAACATTGCAGGGGGGCACCCAGCTCAAACTGTAACAGCCGTGTACAAAATGTTCTTAATGTCTGGACCATCTCGGACAGGTCCCAGACCCATTGCTTGAATTACCTCTTGCTTTCTCTGGTCAAAGGCTGCTTGTTGTTCAGGTCCCCAGTGGAAATGGTTTCTCTTTCGAGTCACATCATACAGAGGTTTCACAATCTGACTGTATCCAGGAATGTGCAGTCTCCAAAATCCCACTATCCCCAAGAAACGTAGGGTCTCTTGCTTGTTTGTGGGACTTGCCATGGTAGAGACTCTATTTACCACATCCACTGGAATGTGTCGGCGTCCATCCTGCCACCGCACTCCCAGAAACTGAATCTCTGTGGTAGGTCCTTTCACCTTGTCTCGTTTGATGGCAAAACCTGCATTCAGAAGAATGTCAATGATTTTGTTACCTTTCTTGAAGACTTCCTCAGCAGTTTTACCCCAGACGATGATATCATCGATGAACTGGATGTGTTCTGGAGCACCGCCTTTCTCCAGAGCATCATGGATCACTGCATGACAGATGCTTGAGCTGTGGATCCAGCCCACTGGCAGTCTGTTGATAGTGTACTGGATTCCTCTCCAGGTGAAAGCAAACTGAGGCCCGCATTCCTCTGCTATGGGAATAGAGAAAAATGCATTAGCAATGTCTATGGTAGCATACCATTTGGCCTCTTTGGATTCCAGCTCATACTGTAGCTCCATCATGTCTGGTACTGCTGCACTCATAGGTGGTGTCACTTCATTCAGGGCTCGGTAGTCTACTGTCAGACGCCAGTCTCCATTCTGCTTTCGCACAGGCCACACTGGACTGTTGAAAGGGGAATGAGTTTTGCTGACGACTTTCTGAATCTCCAACTGAGAAATCAGATTCTGAATGGGCAACAAAGAGTCACGGTTGGTTCTGTATTGTCTGTGATGCACAGTCTGAGAAGCAACCGGCAATTTAATGTCCTGTATCTTATGTTGTCCCACAACTGCAGATTCATCTGAAAGCTCAGGTCTAGCAGAGAGCTTCAATTTTTGTCCATCAATTTCTATAGAGGCTACTCCAAAAGCCCATTTGTAACCTCTAGGGTCTTTGAAACGCCCTTCTCTCAGAAAATCAATTCCCAAAATACAAGGTGCATCAGGTCCGGTCACAACTGTATGCTTCCTCCATTGTTTACCAGTTAGACTTATATTAACCTCTACCTTACTTAACTCTTGAGATCCACCAGTGACTCCCAGAATAGTTATAGACTCTGATCCCTGATAATTTGATGGTATTATGGTGCACTGAGCTCCTGTGTCAACCAAGGCCCTGTACTTCCGAAATTGCGAAGTGCCAGGCCACTGGATGTACACATCCCAATAGATTCTGTTATCTCTGTTATCGCTCTCCTCCCCCCGGCGGGAGGCAGGGCACCCCTAGTTATGGGGAACATGCGCACATGTGCATTGCACATAGTTTGCAGGGTTATAATTCACATGACTGGAGCGCTGCAATTGACGGTTACAAGCTCTTCAGGAGAGACAGGCAAGGAAGAAGGGGTGGAGGGGTGGCCCTGTACATCAGGAAGGCACTAGATGCCATTGAGATGGAGATTAGGGACGATCGGGTTGAATGCTTGTGGATAAAAATTAGAGGGAAGACCAGCAGGGCAGACACCCTGGTTGGAGTCTGTTATAGACCACCCAACCAGGAGGAAGATGTTGATGAGTCATTCTATAGGCAGCTTAAGGCTGTCTCAAGATCTCCGGATCTTGTTCTCATGGGCGACTTTAACCTGCCTGACATCTGCTGGGATCTCAACACAGCAGAGAGGAGACTGTCAAGAAGGTTCTTAGGATGCATGGAGGACAGCTTCTTATCCCAGGTGCTGCGAGAGCCTACCAGGGGCAAAGCTATGCTTGACCTCCTCTTCACCAACAGGGAAGGACTGGTGGGCAATGTGGTGGTTGGAGGGTGTTTGGGGTCCAGTGACCACGAGATAATTGAATTCTCGGTTTTTGGTCAAGCCAAGAGGGGTAGCAAGAAGACCTTCACTCTGGACTTCCGGAGGGCAGACTTCAGGTTACACAAGGAACTAATTCAGAGGGTTCCTTGGGATAAAGCCCTTAAAAACAAAGGGGTCTAGGAGAAATGGACCTACTTCAATGAAGAATTGCTGAAGGCTCAGGGACAGGCTGTGCCAATGTGCCGGAAGATGAGCCGCCGGGGCAGACGGCCAGCCTGGATGGTTCATGAACTTTAATGGAACTGAGGGAAAAAAAGAGGGTGTATCACCTTTGGAAGAGAGGGGAGGCAACCCACAGAATGTTTAAGGATGTTGCTAGGTCTTGTAGGAAGAAAATTAGGGAGGCACAAGCACACTTGGAGCTTAAACAGGCCTCTACTGTGAAGGACAACAAAAAGTCCTTCTATAAATACATTAATAGTAAGAGGAAGGGAAAGGACAACCTCCACTCCTTCGTGGATACAGAGGGGAACATTGTAACAAAGGATGAGGAAAAGGCAGAGACACTTAACACCTTCTTTGCCTCAATTTTTGCTAGAAGGACAGAACGTCTTCCTGACAACTGGCCTGCAGAGCTGGCAGAAGGAGCCAGGGAGCTGCACAGTTTCCCTATGTTCCATGAGGAGGTGGTTGGAACTCTCCTCAGCAGCTTGGATCCCCACAAGTCCATGGGACCAGATGGGATTCATCCTAGGGTGCTGAGAGAGCTGGCAGAGGAGCTGACCAAGCCACTATCCATCATTTTCCAGCAGTCCTGGCTCACTGGAGAGGTCCCAGAGGACTGGAAGCTGGCCAACGTGGTGCCCATCCATAAGAAGGGCCGGTTGGATGAGCCAGGGAATTACAGGCCTGTCAGCCTGACCTCAGTGCCAGGCAAGATCATGGAACAGGTCATCCTGAGTGCAATCACACAGCACTTAGAGGATGGCCGAGGGATCAGGCCTAGCCAGCATGGATTTAGGAAGGGCAGGTCCTGCCTGACCAACCTGATCTCCTTCTATGATCAGGTGACCCGCCTGGTGGATGTGGGGAGGCCTGTGGATGTAGTCTACCTGGACCTCAGCAAGGCCTTTGACACTGTACCCCATAGCAAACTGTTGGCCAAGCTGTCAGCCCATGGCTTGGACGGGAACACACTGTGATGGGTTAGGAACTGGCTGGATGGCCAAACCCAGAGAGTGGTGGTGAATGGTGCCACATCCAGATGGCGGTCAGTCACTAGTGGTGTGCCCCAAGGATCAGTGTTGGGCCCTGTGCTCTTTAACATCTTTATTGATGATCTGGATGAGGGCATTGAGTCCATCATCAGTAAATTTGCTGACAACACCAAGCGCGGGGCAAGAGTTGATCTGCTGGAGGGTAGAGAGGCTCTGCAGAGGGACCTCGACAGGCTGGATAGATGGGTAGAATTCAATGGCATGAGATTTAACACATCCAAGTGCCGGGTTCTGCATATTGGTCGCAACAACCCCATGCAGTGCTACAGGCCAATGGCATCCTGGCCTGCATCAGGAACAGTGTGGCCAGCAGGAGCAGGGAGGTCATTCTGCCCCTGTATACTGCACTGGTTAGGCCGCACCTCGAGTACTGTGTCCAGTTCTGGGCCCCTCAGTTTAGGAAGGATGTTGACTTGCTGGAACGAGTCCAGAGAAGAGCAACAAAGTTGGTGAGGGGTTTGGAACACAAGCCCTATGAGGAAAGACTGAGAGAGCTGGGGTTGCTCAGCCTGGAGAAGAGGAGACTCAGGGGTGACCTTATCACTCTCTACAACTACCTGAAGGGAGGTTGTAGACAGGTGGATGATGGTCTCTTCTCCCAGGCAAGCAGCACTAGAACAAGGGGACATAATCTCAAGCTGCGCCAGGGCAGTTTTAGGCTGGATGTTAGGAAGAAATTCTTCACTGACAGAGTGATTGCCCATTGGAATGTGCTGCCCGGGGAGGTGGTCGCCGTCATTGGAGGTATTTAGGAGGAGACTGGATGGGGCTCTTGGTGCCATGGTTTAGTTGGTTGGGTGGTGTTGGATGGTAGGTTGGACACGATGATCTGGACCGTCTCTTCCAACCTGGTCTATTCTATTCTATTCTATTCTATTCTATTCTATTCTATTCTATTCTATTCTATTCTATTCTATTCCATTCCATTCCATTCCATTCCATTCCATTCCATTCTATTCTATTCTAATCTATTCTATTCTATTCTATTCTAGATCCCAACCCACCACTTGTGGAAGATTGTTTTTTAAACTTTAACATCAAAATAAAATATATCAGCAAGTTCTTATTTACCTCCTGTTAATCAATAAAGAATTCTACCTTATAAATGAAATGGCTGGAGTTTTATTTTGCTGTTTTTTAAAAAATTCAAGCTTGACCTCAAAAGCACTGATTTACAACAAGGCACAGGGAATGAAATAAGTCTGAGTTTACAGGCCAAGAAGTTTTAAGAGATTAAATTCTAGAGAAGTAGGAGATGAATGGCCAATGTGGTCCCCATCGACAAGAAGGGTCGGATGGAGGAACCTGGAAACTACAGGCCTGTCAGCCTGACCTCAGTGGCAGCAATAACTGTGCACCTGAAGGACGGACAAGGGCTCAGGTCCAGCCAACATGGATTTAGGAAGGGCAGGTCCTGTCTCTCCAACCTAATCTCCTTCTATGATCAGGTGACTCGTCCGGTGGACATGGGGAGGCCTGTGGATGTGGTCTACCTGGACCTCAGCAAGGCCTTTGACGTCGTCCCCCACAGCAAACTGCTGTCTAAGCTGTCAGCTCGTTGCTTGGACCACTACACTCTGTGCTGGGTTAGGAACTGGTGCTGAATGGCGCCACATCCAGCTGGCGGCCAGTCACCAGTGGAGTCCCCCAGGGATCAGTGCCGGGCCCCATCCTCTTTAACATCTTCATTGATGATCTGGATGAGGGGGGCGAGTCAGTCATCAGCAAGTTTGCAGATGACACCAAGTTAGGAGCAGATGTTAGTCAGTTTGAGGGTAGAAAGGCTCTGCACAGGGACCTTGACCGACTGGACAGATGGGCAGAGTCCAATGGAATGGCATTCAACAAGTCCAAGTGCCGGGTGTTACACTTTGGCCACGGCAACCCAATGCAGAGCTACAGGCTGGAACCAGAGTGGCTGGAGAGCTCCCAAACAGAGAGGGACCTGGGGGTACTGATCGACAGCCCCCTGAACATGAGCCAGCAGTGTGCCCAGGTAGTGCACTGTAGTGCAGCATGTCTAACAGACTGGTGTAACCCATACAAGGCACAAAGTTTAAGTTGAACTAGTTACAATGCTCTACAGAGATGGCATAATACATGGTCAAGGATAACAAACATTGTAAAGAAGAACTTAGATCTTAACAGTTCCAATCTTTACATTTCACTCCTCTTATTGACAGAGAAGACTTGATTATGCCTGAATGCATTGCATACAGATTGAGGCACAAATGCAATCCTTAGCACTTTCTCTTGCAATCTGCTTTAGGATTATGTTGCATCTTTATTTTCGCTAGGATGGCCAAAAATCATGAATTGTTTAATGGTAGCAAGATTTCTTTAATCTGTAAAGGTAGATCTGGCCAGGCTCTAGCTTCACAGACAGAAAACTTGCAGGCAACCAGCAAGAGCAAAAAGAGCTTCATTGCATTGCCCAATATAAAATTACACTGAATAATGTGTTTTTGCTCATCCTAGTAATTCTGATCTCTTAATGTTCACCCAACAGTAAAGCAGTCACGACACTCAGTTATAAGTTAGATGTTTTCTGTTGACATCTTGGATTATCGTGACCGTCATTCTGGTCAGTGCTAAGCAGGTTTGCTGATTGTCATTATCACGACATTTGTGCCGTGTTCGTGCTGTCTTGCGGTGAGAGGGTTACAGCACATTGTAAAGTTGATGTTTCTAGGGTTACAACACTTTCTAGGGTTACAACATTTTCTAGGGTTACAGCATTTCTAGGGTTGCCATGAGCTAATTGTTTGCTATGGGGCATTCTCTCTTTCCCCCTTTTTTTTTTTTTTTTTTTTTTGTTAATAATCTCTACTAAGCAAAATGTAAAGATGAAACTGCATCCTCTAGGATGTCTACATTCAGAGGCACACTTAGTTAACAAGAGAGAATACAAAGTTATCAAGCAACCACAATATTCAATCCTAATTCACATGATGCTGTGGTACATTCTTCTGAGTGATGCTGTTTGATCCCAGATGATCATTGCATGGGAAATGCTGTGTCCTCGTGGTCTTGATTCTTCTGCCGTTGTTTGTTGCGATGATTGCAGTTAGCAGAAAAGAAGGCTCGAGGTGACCTGGTCGTGGCCATCCAGTATCCGAAGAGAGCCTACAAGAATGCTGGGGAGGGACATCCTAGCATGTCAGGAAATGACAGGACTAGGGAGAATGGAACAAGGCTGGGGATGGGAAGATTCAGGCTGGATGTGAAGAAGAAATTCTTCACTGTGAAAGTGGTGAAGCCCTGGAATGGGTTGCCCAAGGAGATGGCCGAGGCCCCATGCCTGGAGGTGTTTAAGACCAGGTTGGACGAGGCTCTAGCCTGCCTGATCCAGTGTGAGATGTCCCTGCCCATGGCACTGGTTGGAACTAAATGATCCTTGTGGTCCTTTCCAACCTTGACTCATTCCACGAGTCTATGATTCCACAGATTTTCTAACTAATTTTGAATGTTTTTTGTTTGTTTTTAATGTGAGCTATTTTTAAATTTGTAATTAATTTTTTGCTTCATTTCTTTAATATTTTGAAATCTACTTTCAATAAATCTATTTCATTTTTGTTTGATTTCATTATATGGATTTATGGGGTTTTTTATTATTCTTTACATGTTTGCAATTGTTTTTATTTAATTTTTTAATTTATTTTCATTTCAATTTTGATTTTGTAAATTATTTTTATAGTTTTTTCTTTTTAATTCTAACTTGAGTTGTTTCACGCTTTATGTTGAATGTATTTCTTTTATTATTTTGTTTATTTTTGTTATTTTATTTAATTTTTAGTTATTGTTTCCTATTGTGAATTTATTATTTTGATATGTTTAATATTTTGACTTTTAATCTACTTCTTTTGTTTAATCTTTAATTAATTTCAATTTTTATTTTTAAATTATTTTTATGCTGTTTTAATGTTTGTTTTTTCCTCATTGCACTTTATTATATATATATTTTTTTTTGTCTGTACGTTTTAATTATTTTTTTGTTAAGTTTTTTGTTTGTTAATTTTGATCTAATTTTTATTTATATTTTATTCAATTAATTTTTGTTATTTTTGTATTTTAATTTTCTTTGTTCTTCAAATTTTTCTTATTATTATTTTTAACTTTTTGTCATTTTTATTTCTTTTTTACCTTCTTTATTATCATTTTTATTTTGTTATTGTAATTTTTTAATCTGTATTTTAATTTGTTATTCCAATCCATTTTTTCTTTTAATTTCTTTTATTTTTGTAATTTCTAATTTTTTTCTTTTTATCTAGTGTTTAATATTTTATTTTTTATCTTATATTCTTTATTGTAATTATTTTTTATTTTGCATGTTTGTTTTATTTAATCTATTTTCTATTTTAATTTTAATTTTTTATTTTTGTTTTTTTTTTTTAAACTTTTCTATCAATTCTTTTTTACTATCATTTTTCATTCTAATCTTCTCAACTTTTTCTTTGTATAATTTGTTTGTTTTAATCTAGTAGTCTTGATAATCCTTATTTTCTTTTTTTGCTAACAATTCTTATGACTTTTTCTGTTAATAGCTATTCTGTGTTAGTCATCTTTATGATTTTTCAATGTGTAATATTTGTTTTTAATATTTTGTTTTTATTGTTGCTCTTCTTTTTTATTACTATTCTGTTATTTAGTACTCTATGTTTTGTATCCAGAGTTTTTGTGCTTTTGTTATATATTTCTATGGTTTTTTTTGTTTACCTTTTTTTTTTTGCATTTTTTTTTTTTAATGGGTTTCTCCGCTGGGCGCGGGCGGCTGTGGCGGTGTGTTAATAAACACGGCGTGCTGGCCAAGATGGCGGAGGTGGCGTCTCCTTTGTCTAATTCTTAATACGTAGCGACCTCCATTTTGATTTCGCGCGCCTTATCAGTTCGATCAGGATTCGCTTCTGCCGCTATTGACGTGGCAGGAGCAGTTTTTTCCTCGCAAAAGGACAGTAATAGAGAGCCGCGATTCGTGTAGAAGGAGTAGCGGGCAATTGAAATTGAGGAGGATGCTGACGGAGCGGTAGACGATGTGCAAGGAGAGACGGGGGGGGATGGAGGGCGGGGAGTGCCTTCCGAGTCTCTCTCGTCTCGGTTAGAACCAAACACCGTAGCAGCTGAATCGGAAGTAGCCTGCTCTGCTTTTTTCGATTGCAATGTCCGTGACGATCCGTCACACGGTGCTATAGCGAAAAGCTGCTTTTTTAAGCATTTAGCACCTCATCCCACAGCTGGGCTGCAATTTCGTCCCGTGCTTCGGAAGTAAAAGCTTAATTGCCGTGGGGATGACTCTGGGCACAGGCTAATAGCCCTTTTACGATCCCAGAATTGCCAGTAATACCTCTCACGGAGAGGATAGGTGGAAGGCGTTTAGCACAGACTCTTCTGTGGTGGCGTGCAGCCCCTTGCCTCCCCCGGTCGCTCACCGGGCCAGGGTGAGATTCACTTCCTTTTTGAGCGCGCGCTGCTAATTTTTCCAGCACCGGGGCAGTGCTGTTCGACCGGCTTTCTGTATCGCTCGGACGTACCTCTGTGCTGAGTCGATTAGTATGGTACTCCGAGGATCCCTTGTCCATGAGTTCAGGTTTATTCGGGCGCCAGATATCGGACGACGGAGATAGGAATCAATACGGCTGACCAATGTGATCGGGTATTGTTCCTTTATTGTTCCAGTGTTGCAGGCCGATGGTGCAGGCCTGAGGTGCAGGCCTATGGAGCAGGCCTGTAGTGCAAGTATAGCACGGTAAAGTGTAGAAGAAACAGGAGACTGGAAAGGCAGAAGAAGAAATGCGTAGCAGGGCAACTGCTATGACTTATATAGACTCGGAGAGCCTCGTTGGCATAGCTCCATTGGTTCCCTATGAGTGACCACACATTGCACTATTACAGATTATTGGTCCAACTACTAATAACACAACGAGGTTGTTGATGCAGGTGCATGTCCTGTTGTCCCAAGATAACTGTCCATGTTTATAGCTACCAGTGTCTTGTTTTAGTTACATGCTGCAGGCACAGCACTGTTTTGCTAAACTGCTAGCTAACTCTGCATTTATGGCCTACCACCATGTCAGGCTCTAGGCCTGCACTGCCAGATTGCTCACACTGCTAGTCGCTGGCATTGCCACACACCCCCAGGTCCCTCTCTGCCTGGCCGCTCTCCAGCCACTCTGACCCTAGCCTGTAGCACTGCATGTTGGTGTTGTGGTCGATGTGCAGAACCCGGCACTTGGATGTGTTAAATCTCATGCCGTTGGACTCTGCCCATCTGTCCAGCCTGTTGAGGTCTCTCTGCAAAGACTCTCAACCCTCTAGCAAATCAACTCCTGCCCCCAGCTTGGTGTCGTCAGCAAATTTACTGATGATAGAATCAATGCCCTCATCCAGATCATCAACAAAGATGTTAAAGAAGACGGGGCCCAGCACTGATCCCTGGGGAACGCCACTACTGACTGGCTGCCAGGTGGATGTGGCGCCATTCACCACCACTCTCTGGGCTCGGCCCTCCAGCCAGTTTCTAACCCAGCTCAGAGTGCTCCCATCCAAGCCATGGGCTGACAGCTTGGTCAGGAGTTTGCTATGGGGGATGGTGTCAAAGGCCTTGCTGAAGTCCAGGTAGACTACATCCACAGGCCTCCCCACATCCACCAGGCGGGTCACCTGATCATAGAAGGAGATCAGGTTGGTCAGGCAGGACCTGCCCTTCCTAAATCCATGCTGGCTAGGCCTGATCCCTTGACCATCCTCTAAGTGCTGTGTGATTGCACTCAGGATGACCTGTTCCATGATCTTGCCTGGCACTGAGGTCAGGCTGACAGGCCTATAATTCCCCGGCTCATCCAACCGGCCCTTCTTGTGGATGGGCACCATGTTGGCCAGCTTCCAGTCCTCTGGGACATCTCCAGTGCGCCAGGACTGCTGGAAAATGATGGAGAGTGGCTTGGTCAGCTCCTCTGCCAGCCCTCTCAGCACCCTAGGATGGATCCCATCTGGTCCCATGGACTAGTGGGGATCCAAGTGGCTGAGCAGATCACCAACTACCCCATTCTGGAACAGAGGAAAACCATGGAGCTCCCTGCCTCCTTCTGCCAGCTCTGCAGGCCAGCTGTCTGGAAGAAGTTCTGTCCTGCTAGTAAAAATTGAGGTAAAGCAGGTGTTAAATACCTCTGCCTTTTCCTCATCCTTTGTTACAACGTTCCCCTCCATGTCCACCAAGGAGTGGAAGTTGTCTCTGCCCTTCCTCTTGCTGTTAATGTATTTATAGAAGGACTTTTTGTTGTCCTTCACAGCAGAGGCCAGGCTAAGCTCCAAATGGCTTTTGCCCCCCTAATTTTCTTCCTATATGACCTAGAAACATCCTTAAATTTTTCATGGGTTGCCTCACCTTTCCTCCAAAGATGATGCACCCCCTTTTTTCCCTTAGTTCTATTAAAAGTTCATTACCCATCCAGGCTGGCCGTCTGCCTCGGCGGCTAATCTTCCCGCACATTGGCACAGCCTGTTCCTGCGCCTTCAAGAGTTCTTCCTTGAAGTAGGCCCAGCTCTCCTGGACCCCTTTGTTTTTAAGGGCTTTATCCCAAGGAACCCTCTGAATTAGTTCCTTGAGTAGCCTGAAGTCCGCCCTCCGGAAATCCAGAGTGGAGGTCTTCTTGCTACCCCTCTTAGCTTGACCGAATACCGAAAATTCAATTATCTCGTGGTCACTAGCCCCTAAGCACCCTCCGACCACCACATCACCCACCAGCCCTTCCCTATTGGTGAAGAGGAGGTCAAGCATAGCCTTACCCCTCTTAGGCTCACGCAGCACCTGGGATAAGAAGCTGTCCTCCATGCATTCTAAGAACCTCCTAGATTGCCACTTCTCTGCTATGTTAAGATCCCAGCAGATATCAGGCAAGTTGAAGTCACCCATGAGAACAAGGTCAGGCGATCTTGAGACAGCCTTAACTGCCTATAGAATGACTCATCAACATCTTCCTCCTGGTTGGGTGGTCTATAACAGACTCCAACCAGGATGTCAGCCCTTCCCTCTAATTCTCACCCACAGGCACTCAACCTGACCATCCCTGATCTCCATCTCAATGGCATCTAGTGCCTTCCTGATGTAAAGGGCCACCCCTCCACCCCTTCTTCCTTGCCTGTCTCTCCTGAAGAGCCTGTAGCCGTCAATTGAAGCCCTCCAGTCATGTGAGTCGTCCCACCACGTCTCTGTGATGGCAACTACATCATAACTTTCCTCCTGCAGCAAGGCTTCCAGCTCCTCTTGTTTGTTGCCCATGCTTCGTGCATTAGTGCACATGCTGGGCTGCTGGTTTCACCTCTGACTTTAGCTCATCACCCCCAGGCTCCTTCCTGGGGGGACTGGTTTCAGCCCCTTCTCCCTTCGAAACTAGTTTAAAGCCCTATCTATGAGACCCGCCAATTCCCTTCCTAGAATCTTTTTCCCTTTGAGTGATAGGCCATTCTCGTACACTCTGATCTTTCCCCTCCTCTGGGACAGATGTGCTCCATCTGTTGCCAGTTGGCCTGATGCAGTAGAAAGTTTTTCAAGATCGAAAAACTCAAAATTCTTTTGACTGCACCAGCCTCTAAGCCACTTGTTGACTGCAACTGCTGACCTGTTCCTTATGGTATTCCCTCCTGCAACTAAGGGTATAGACGAAAAAGTTATTTGTGCGCCTGACCCCTCAACCAGATCTCCCAGGGCCCTGCAGTCATCTTTGATAGCCCTGGGAGTTCTGGCTGCAACATCATCATTCCCTAACTGCATAACTATCAAGGGATAATAGTCAGAGGGCTGTACCATACCAGGCAGTCTTCTGGTAACATCTCCAACCCTAGCTCCCGGGAGGGAACAAACCTCCCTGTGATTAGGGTCTGGCCGACATATGGGGCCCTCTGTTCCCCTCAGGAGGGAATCGCAAATAACAATTACCCTCCTCTTTTTTTTAAGGGAGCAAGTCCTGATGCCGGGGTGTTGCAGTTTGAGCTGGGTGCCCCCCTGCAGTGTTTACTTCCTGTGTCCAGAAGTCCAGCCCAGAGGGGTGGACACAGGAAATTATGTAGTATTTCATACCACAATCCTTTGCACCACTATAAGATCCAGTGCGGAGTCTAGCACTATCTCTTTTCTTCCTCCTCCGTCAGCCGGTAACTGGGGGAGATGTCTCCTGGCTTTGTGCCTGGCTAGGTCGAAGGCCATGAAGGGATGGGCAGTCTCAGATCTGGCCAGCTGAGACTAGCCTAGTAATGGGGGGGGGGAAGAAGGAGCCCTGGGGGTCTCGGGTGTACCCTCAGGTGGGGATGGGATTTCTCTGGGTCTGTTTTGGGATCTTTATTTGTCACTGTGCTTTTGGCTTTCTGTAAATGTTCACTGCTTTCTATTTAAACTTTCCATCACTTTTGCAATCCATTTGTCTGAGTGTTTATTGTTGCCAGGAGTGGGGAAGGGGGCTGCCTCAACCCAGCACACGGGGGAAGGCTGTTTAACCTTAGGCTGTTTAACCTTAGGCTGTTTTACCACAGGGAAAACCCCAGATGGTGTGTCCTCCGATATCGGAATCACTTCACCCTCAACCTCCAATGCCCTGTACTTGTTTTCCAAGGGCAGTAGGGGGGGTAAGGGGAGGCAAGGAGATTTAACCTTGCATCTTTTGAGAGGAACCTGCGTCCATTCCCCTCTGCTTTTTGGATAACCGGCCTCTGCTGGGGGGGCCTGCAGAGCCTGGTTACTCAGGTTCGTCACCCTTCTACAATTGCTTACATGTCTAAGTCTAGCAACCTCGTCCTTCAGTCCGGCCACCAGGCTAAGCAGATAGTCGATCTGCTCACACCTAATGCAGGAACCGTCCCCTCTACCCTGCATCTCAAGTGCCAGGCTCCAGCACCGTCTGCAGTTAGATGCCTGGACACCTACCTCTTGTTTATGACACCTACCTATCTGCTTATATTCCCCCTCAGTCTGAGTCGAGACTGACTTTTTAAAGGAGTTATTGCGGCGAGTTACCACCATGCCTAGCCCTGCCCACGGGACCTACTGGAGAAAGTGTGGCGGTGCGCGCGTCCGAGCGAGAAGCTGGGCTGAAACAGAAGCTGCTGCGAGCTGCCGCGGGCTTTTAAACTGCCGCAGCACGCAGTGGAGCCCGAACAATCCTGAACACGTGGAGAATCGGAGAGAGCCGATCCTTGCTGAGCGTAGAGATTCCGCGCGGGTACCTCAGGTTGAAAAGGCAGCAGTCCGTGCTTTTCCGAGGCTCCTGGTCTCGATGTGTTCCCGGTGGAGCTTACCGCTGAAAAACGGAAAACAGAAAAAAGAAGGTCAATGGTATCCTGGCCTGCATTAGGAATAGTGTGGCCAGCAGGAGTAGGGAAGTCATTGTGCCCCTGTACTCTGCATTGGTTAGGCCGTACCTTGAGTACTGTGTCCAGTTCTGGGCCCCTCAGTTTAAGAAGGACATCAAGACACTTGAACATGTCCAGAGAAGGGCAACAAGGCTGGGGAGAGGCCTTGAACACAAGCCCTATGAGGAGAGGCTGAGGGAGCTGGGATTGTTCAGCCTGGAGAAGAGGAGGCTCAGGGGTGACCTCATTGCCCTCTACAACTACCTGAAAGGTGGTTGTAGCCAGGAAGGGGTTGGTCTCTTCTCCCAGGCAACCAGCACCAGAACAAGAGGACACAGTCTCAAGCTGCACCAGGGGAGGTTTAGACCAGAGGTGAGGAGAAAGTTCTTCACCGAGCGAGTCATTCGGCATTGGAATGGGCTGCCCAGGGAGGTGGTGGAGTCACCATCCCTGGAGGTGTTCAAGAGGGGATTGGACATGGCACTTGGTGTCATGGTCTAGTCATGAGGTCTGTGGTGATAGGTTGGACTCGATGATCCTCGAGGTCTCTTCCAACTTTAGTGATACTGTGATACTGTGATACTGTGATTAATGATATGATAGATCTCATTTTTTCAGATGCTCCTCTCTCCATAATAACCATCCTTAATTAAGTTTGCATTTCCAAAAGCAATGAAAAATTCTCTCAGGGCAGATGGCACATACATCTTGGCTAGGAAGAACCAGGCTCTTTAGCCTCTCCCATTACTTGAGAGAACTTCAGTCCTTGCCTTGGAATATACAGTCCCCAGGACTCCCTGCTGGTGGAAGGAATACCTCAAATTCTACAAGACCTGTTTCATTACTGCAAAATGCTGTGGTGAGAGAGGACCTGAAGGCTGGAGGGAGAACCTCCAGTAAACATACAGCAACCTGACACAGCCCCCTGTTATCCAATTAAGTGAAAATAACTAACTCCCTTGCACAGACAACACAGTCCAGAGGATACATTAGGGGGTTTGTTTTATCACCAGTGTGGTGGGGTGGAAGGGTAAGGTCAAGAAGCCTCCTCCCTTCCCCCTTGTAAGGTAAAAGGGAAAAAAAATTGAAGGGAAAGGAAAAAAAAACTCACAAGCTGAATTAGCAAAGCAGTGGAGCTATATTTACAAAGCAATGTAGGATTTGCAGGGGAATATTTACAAATTTACAATATCTACAATATATATAAAGATATACAATAAGGTAGCACAGAAATGAGAGTAAGCCCCCTCGGCAGAGGGGATTCCCCACCTCCGCTCTCCCCTCTCTCCCCCCCCTTTCCCCAGAATAGGTTAGAAAGAGGGAAGAAGAAAGAAAGAAGTTAAAAGCAGTGTGGCCGGTTGACGCTGCCCCTTTAAGAAAGGGAATATGGTGGACGGAAGTTGGTAAACGGAAGGAAGAGTCTAAACTAATTTTCATTGGTCAGGTGGGAGGAAGCACTATCTGGCCTGAGAGTGAAGTGGGCATTCCCAGCACTTCTCTGTCACTCTTGCTTCCGCATCTCCTTCGGTGCAGCAGCTTTCTGCCTGTGCTGGGTTTTCTGCCAAGGCTCCGGCCTTGAAGACTTGATAAGATAACCAGGCCTGTAACTGCTTCTAATTAACACAAACTGCTTTTAACTTCTTTCTTTCTTCTTTCTCCCTCTTTTCCGAACTATTCTGGGGAAAGGGGGAAGAGAGGGAGAGCGGAGGTGAGGATCCCCTCGGCCGAGGGGGCTACTCTCATTTCTGTGTTACACTGCTGTATATCTTTGTATATATTGTAGATATTGTAAATTTGTAAATATTCCCTGCAAAATCCTACACTGCTTTGTAAATATAGCTCCACTGCTTTGCTAATTCGGCTGGTGAGTTTTTTTTTTTCCCTTCAATTTTTTTCCTTTTACCTTACAAGGGGGAAGGGAAGAGGCTTCTCGGCCTTACCCTTTCACCCACCACATTTTTTTATTGGCGCCAACGTGGGGCAGATAATTAGTTTAATTTATTACTTGATTGATTTAGTGTTTTCTAGCTGAATTAGCAAACATGAAGGTCTTGTGGTTTGTGGAGCGATTGTTCTTTTCAATTTTTGGGGCTCTGGTTTACAGATATTGTTTGGGTTTGCTTTTGGATTACCTGGGTAAATATTTGGTGCGGACAATTTATATGTGGGTTATGTATAGAGTTAAATTATGGTATGGAAAATGTATTAATTTATTATGGCCAGTGAGATACAGGAATGTTACCTCCACCACTCTCCCAATTGAGATAAAGGGTTTTAAGATTCCGCCTGAGGAGAGAGTAACTTTAGGTGATGCCTGGGACCCAAAGGTGATTTATTTGATGTGTATAATCCTGCTTTCAGTGATAATTAACGTGTATTTGCTGTTCTCTCTGTGGCGAGAGAGAAAGGTGTCCAGAGCTTGTTTTGTTATTAAAACTAGATCAAAAAGAAAACGCCGTGGCTCTCGATCAGTCCCAGAGTCATCCAGTGATGAGGAAGGTGGAGAATCTCCATCAGTTAAAAAGAAGGCTAAAAAGTCAATTGGTAAAGCAGCTCTAAATGACTTTGCTGATTCTAGCAAGCAGCCAAGGGCATCGGCTGGTATCAACATGGCACCTACTCCTTCTCCCACTCCTCCTTCTTCTTCTTCTTCTTCTCCATCGGCCATTAACGGAGCAACGTCACTTCCGCCTACTCCCTCGGTGGGACCGGAAGTCACTGCCCCGGCAGCTGATTTATCTCAGGACCTGTCAGCTTCCATTAAGGTGGCTGTAAATTCAAACACAGCTCCAGTTAAGGTGGCTCCTTTAAAGACTAGAGGTGCAAAGGCCAAAGATGGAGAAGAAGAGGAGGTGGAGACTGATCCTGGTGAGGGGCCCTCTACTCTAAGAGATCCTGCTCAGGAGGAAGAGGTGGTTTGTTTTAAAGATCTAGTTAACCTAGTGAGATCAAAGCAGGATACAGATGAAGCTAGGAAAGCAGCTGGCAAAGGTGGTTCTCAGCTTAAAGAGATCCTTAGGAGAATGACAGCAGGATTATATGGACCAAAAATTCAGGGAGATGAAGAGCAAGATGATATTTTGGAATGTTCTTCTCCACGGGAGGAATTGTGTGATGTCCGTAAAGATTTCACCAGGGCGGATAAGGAACCAGTTCTAGCTTGGCTCAGTAGGTGTTATGATACAGGCGCTCCAGCTCTAACAGTTGGAGACAAGTCGGCAGCTCAGTTAGGAACTCTCTCAAGGGACAATGGAATAGATAGACATCTAGGCAGAGCTCTCGGTAAGGTTAGTCTGTGGATACGCCTTTTAATGGCGGTTGCCCTGAGATATCCTTCCCGAGATGATCTTCCATGGAATCCTAAACCCTGGACTACCATAGATGAGGGAATTAAGCGCTTGAGAGAATTTGCTGTTAGAGAGCTACTCTATGGTGAACATGAAACTCTGAATCCTGATGATATTCTTGTGGGTATTGGTCTTGCTAAAAAGATCATCAAACTTGCTCCTTCCAATTATGCAAACATTCTGGCAAGCAGAATTGTGTCAAGAAGTTATGGTGGAGCTTCTCCCACGGTTGGCCAATTCAGTGAACAAATGAGACAATTGGAGGATAGCATGACACGTGGTTCTTTAGTTTCGGCCATTAAAACGATGTCTGGTGATATACAGAATTGCATAAGAGAGTTAAAAGATGAATTCAGAAATTCCATATCCCAATTGGCACAAAGGGATAATTTCAATTCTTCCTCCAGGTGGATACAAGTTTCATCTGTGAGGAATACACGTCCTCCAAGGAGGTCATTCCAAAACAGGTCATTCCAGAACAGGTCATTCCAAAACAGACCGCCAAGGCAATCACGTAGAACTATTTGGATAACTCTGCGTGATCACTTTGGTGAGAACATGAACCGCTGGGATGGCCAACCAACTTCTAATCTTTTCAGGAGACTGAGGGAATTGCAAAGTGGCAGAACCCAAGGTAGCAATACCAGAAGGGTAGCTGTTACTTCCACAGTTCCCCAGAACGACTCTTATGGCTCCAACAGTGGCTCCGGTTATAACATGCAAAGTTATAACCCTGCAAACTATGTGCAATGCACATGTGCGCATGTTCCCATAACTAGGGTGCCTGCCTCCCGCCAGGGGGAGGAGAGGATAACAGAGATAATAGAATCTATTGGGATGTGTACATCCAGTGGCCTGGCACTTCACAATTTCGAAGTACAGGGCCTTGGTTGACACAGGAGCTCAGTGCACCATAATACCATCAAATTATCAGGGATCAGAGTCTATAACTATTCTGGGAGTCACTGGTGGATCTCAAGAGTTAAGTAAGGTAGAGGTTAATATATGTTTAACTGGTAAACAATGGAGGAAGCATACAGTTGTGACCGGACCTGATGCACCTTGTATTTTGGGAATTGATTTTCTAAGAGAAGGGCGTTTCAAAGACCCTAGAGGTTACAAATGGGCTTTTGGAGTAGCTTCAATAGAAATTGATGGACAAAAATTGAAGCTGTCTGCCAGACCTGAACTCTCTGATGAATCTGCAGTTGTGGGACAACATAAGATACAGGACATTAAATTGCCGGTTGCTTCTCAGACTGTGCATCACAGACAATACAGAACCAACCGTGACTCTTTGTTGCCCATTCAGAATCTGATTCGTCAGTTGGAGAGTCAGAAAGTCGTCAGCAAAACTCATTCACCCTTCAACAGTCCAGTGTGGCCTGTGCGAAAGCAGAATGGAGACTGGCGTCTGACAGTAGACTACCGAGCCCTAAATGAAGTGACACCACCTATGAGTGCAGCAGTACCAGACATGATGGAACTACAGTATGAGCTGGAATCCAAAGAGGCCAAATGGTATGCTACCATAGACATTGCTAATGCATTTTTCTATTCCCATAGCAGAGGAATGCAGGCCTCAGTTTGCTTTCACCTGGAGAGGAATCCAGTACACTTTCAACAGGCTGCCAATGGGCTGGATCCACAGCTCAAGCATCTGTCATGCAGTGATCCATGATGCTCTGGAGAAAGGCAGTGCTCCAGAACACATCCAGTTCATCGATGATATCATCGTCTGGGGTAAAACTGCTGAGGAAGTCTTCGAGAAAGGCAACAAAATCATTGACATTCTTCTGAATGCAGGTTTTGCCATCAAACGAGACAAGGTGAAAGGACCTACCACAGAAATTCAGTTTCTGGGAGTGCGATGGCAGGATGGACGCCGACACATTCCAGTGGATGTGGTAAATAGAGTCTCTACCATGGCAAGTCCCACAAACAAGCAAGAGACCCTACGTTTCTTGGGGATAGTGGGATTTTGGAGACTGCACATTCCTGGATACAGTCAGATTGTGAAACCTCTGTATGATGTGACTCGAAAGAGAAACCATTTCCACTGGGGACCTGAACAACAAGCAGCCTTTGACCAGATAAAGCAAGAGGTAATTCAAGCAATGGGTCTGGGACCTGTCCGAGATGGTCCAGACATTAAGAACATTTTGTACACGGCTGCAAGTGACAATGGTCCAACCTGGTGCTTGTGGCAAAAGCTCCAGGTGAGACACGTGGACGACCTCTTGGTTTCTGGAGTCGAGGTTACAGAGGTTCAGAGGCTAACTATACTCCAACAGAGAAAGAAATTCTAGCTGCCTATGAAGGAGTGAAAGCATCTTCTGAAGTGATTGGAACTGAATCACAACTTCTCTTAGCTCCCAGATTACCAGTTTTGAATTGGATGTTCAAAGGCAAAGGTTCCACACCACATCATGCCACAGACTCCACATGGTCTAAGTGGATGGCTCTGATAACACAGAGAGCTCAAATGGGAAATCTTGAAAGACCTGGTCTAGTGGAGGTGATCTCAAGTTGGCCTGAAGGTATCAACTGTACTAAACCTCCAGAGGAGAAAGTAACTCGTGCCGAGGAAGCTCCTCCTTACAATGACCTCTCTGATGATGAGAAGAAATATGCTTTGTTCACAGACGGTTCCTGTCGTCTTGTTGGAAACAAGCGAAGGTGGAAGTCTGCAGTGTGGAGTCCAACACGCCGAGTTGCAGAGGCGAAAGACGGAGAAGGAGAATCCAGTCAGTTCGCAGAGGTAAAAGCTGTCCAGCTAGCTCTCGACGTAGCTGAACGTGAGAGATGGCCAAAGCTTTATCTCTACACCGACTCATGGATGGTAGCCAATGCTCTATGGGGTTGGCTAAAGAACTGGAAGAAGAGTGGTTGGCAGAGAAAAGGAAAACCCATTTGGGCAGCCAACCTATGGCAGGACATTGCTGATCGAATCGAGAGAATTCCAGTGAAAGTGAGACACATCGATGCTCACATTCCTAAGAGCAAAGCTACTGAGGAACAGCAACACAACCATCAGGCAGATCTAGCTGCAAGAGTTTCTCAAGTAGACATGGACTCTAATCTTGATCTCGACTGGAAACACCGAGGTGAGATATTCTTAGCTCGGTGGGCTCACGATTCGTCAGGACATCAAGGCAGAGATGCAACATACCAATGGGCTCGTGACAGATCCATAGACATTTCCATGGATGCTATCACGCAAGTCATCCATGACTGTGACATTTGTGCTGCTATTAAGCAGGCAAAACGACTTAAGCCCTTGTGGTATGGTGACAGATGGTCCAAGTACAAGTATGGTGAAGCTTGGCAGATTGACTACATCACTCTACCACGTTCTCGTTCTGGTAAGCAATACGTGCTTACTATGGTAGAGGCGAACACTGGATGGTTGGAAACTTATCCAGTTCCACATGCAACTGCCCGCAACACCATTCTCGTTCTGGAAAGACAGATACTGTGGAGACACGGAACTCCAGAGAGGATTGAGTCAGAGAATGGAACTCATTTCAAGAACAACCTTGTAAAGAACTGGGCAAAAGAGCACGGTATTGAGTGGATATTCCACATTCCCTACTATGCACCAGCTTCAGGGAAGATTGAACGCTACAACGGTTTGTTGAAGACCACTCTAAAGCCATGGGGGTGGATCTTTGAAAACTGGGAAAACATTTAGCACAAGCAACCTGGCTGGTAAATAGTAGAGGTTCAGTGAACTGAACTGGACCTGCACATTCAGATTTGCTACGGAAAGTGGAAGGTGATAGAGTTCCTGTTGTTAGAGAAAAGAACCTGTTAGGGAAAACTGTTTGGGTATTTTCACCCTCAGGAGAGGCTAAACCTGTCCGAGGGGTGGTTTCAGCTGAAGGTCCGGGTCACACTTACTGGGTAATGCAAGAGAATGGTGAAATTCAGTGTATTCCACAAAGAAATTTAACTTTAGCTGAAAGAGGTTAACTTCAAAGTGTTGTACAGCTACATCGCGCCCAAAAGAAGAATCGACGAGGAATCTACGGTGCACGAACCCTGAGAGCCCTGAGTCAACTAAGCGACCCTGAGAATCCCTGTTTCCCTTTTCTTTGCTTCGTCGGTGAAGAAATGAACTATTTTCCATTTTTCTCATTTTCTGATTTTCTTGGACTTTTGAATCATCCACATCTGAGCATAGCCGGAATGGACTATGAACTCTATTCACGAACTGTAAATATCATTTTGGATTGGATGGACAGTATAAACAGCCAATGAAAATTGTTTAGAAGGGGTGGACTGTGGCCGGTTGACGCTGCCCCTTTAAGAAAGGGAATATGGTGGACGGAAGTTGTTAAACGGAAGGAAGAGTCTAAACTAATTTTCATTGGTCAGGTGGGAGGAAGCACTATCTGGCCTGAGAGTGAAGTGGGCATTCCCAGCACTTCTCTGTCACTCTTGCTTCCGCATCTCCTTCGGTGCAGCAGCTTTCTGCCTGTGCTGGGTTTTCTGCCAAGGCTCCGGCCTTGAAGACTTGATAAGATAACCAGGCCTGTAACTGCTTCTAATTAACACAAACTGCTTTTAACTTCTTTCTTTCTTCTTTCTCCCTCTTTTCCGAACTATTCTGGGGAAAGGGGGGAAGAGAGGGGAGAGCGGAGGTGAGGATCCCCCTCGGCCGAGGGGGGCTACTCTCATTTCTGTGTTACACTGCTGTATATCTTTGTATATATTGTAGATATTGTAAATTTGTAAATATTCCCCTGCAAAATCCTACACTGCTTTGTAAATATAGCTCCACTGCTTTGCTAATTCGGCTGGTGAGTTTTTTTTCCTTTCCCTTCAATTTTTTTTTCCCTTTTACCTTACAAGGGGGAAGGGAAGAGGCTTCTCGGCCTTACCCTTTCACCCACCACAAGCAGTTTGGTGTTAATTGGAAAGGAGTTAATACCGGCCTGTATCAAGTCTTCAAGGCCGAGGCCTTGGCAGAAAGCCCAGCACAGACAGAGCTGCTGCACCGTGGAGAGGCGGAAGCAAGACTGACAGAGAAGTGCTGGAAATGACCATTTCACTCCCAGTTCAGAAGGTGCTTCCTCCCACTTCACCAATGAAATAGTTTAGATTATTCTTTCCGTTTACCAACTTCCGTCCACCATATTCCCTTTCTTAAGGGGTGTGAGAGTCTAATAAGTTTGTCTCTCTCTATGTGAGTCAACAAAGATAAAATGATAGCAGAGCTACTGGAAAGAAGGTGGAAAGAATCCTGTCCACCAATCCTGGATGCAAATCAGCTTGTGATTGCATCGTGATAACATGAGACTACAACAATGGACCCAAGGACCCAGCCATCAGGATTTCTGGGCAGGGTGGTTTCCGCCCATCAAGTAAATACCTGACATACCAACACCTGCCTGAGGACTAAAAAACTGTATGAAAGACTTGAGCAACTACTGGTTTGTAGAGAGAGAAACAGAAGAGAAAAACAGAGAGAGAAACAGAAGAGAGAAACAGAGGAGAGAAACAGAGGAGAAAAACGGGGAGAAAAACGGAGATGAAGGAAAACACAGGAGACGGGCCAGGCCGCTGAGAAGCCGGGACAATGCTGCTCCGGAGAAAAGAAGCTGCCCGGAGGACCACAGCTCCAGCCAAATCCTCAGCACCCTTTCTCTACAGGCCCAGGCTGCCCAGAGGAGCCTCAGCACCGTTCCTGTATCAACCCAACATCTCCCCAGAGGACCACAGCTGTTCTCCAGCAAAAGCCTCACCACGGTTTCTCTACAAACCCAACATCTCCTGCAGCACCTTTAACTGTCTTGGGGGGGATGAGGGGTGTGGTAATATAATTCCTTTCCTCTTCTCTCTCCCTCTCTCTTTTCTCCCTCTCCCTTCTTATGTCCACTTTATTTATCTATCTCTCGTCTCTCTCCCTCTTTATTTTCTCCCTCTTCCTTTCTTATGTCCACTTTATGTAATAAATAGTCTAGCTGTTGATACTTTGGCCTCGTTTGTGCCTTTAATTTCACAACACGGGAATATTTAAAAGAACTGTGTCTCCGGACCGAGACATCTAATGTCTCCGGACCGTGACAAGGGGACAGCGTCAACCGGCCACAGTCCACCCCTTCTAAACAATTTCATTGGCTGTTCATGCTGTTCATCCAATCCAAAATGATATTTACAGTTCGTGAGTAAAGTTCATAGTCCATTCCGGCTATGCTCAGATGTAGATGATTCAAAAGTCCAAGAAAATCAGAAAATGAGAAAAATGGAAAACAGTTCGTTTCTTCACCGACAAAGCGAAGAAAAGGGAACAGGGAATCTCAGGGTCTCTCAGTTGACTCAGGGCTCTCAGGGATCTCAGGGTTTGTGCACCATAGATTCCTCGTTGATTCTTCTTTTGGGAGCGATGTAGCTGTACAGCAGTTTGAAATTAACCTCTTTCAGCTAAAGTTAAATTTCTTTGTGGAATACACTGAATTTCACCATTCTCTTGCATTACCCAATAAGTGTGACTCGGACCTTCAGCTGAAACCACCCCTCGGACAGGTTTAGCCTCTCCTGAGGGCGAAAATACCCAAACAGTTTTACCTAACAGGTTCTTTTCTCTAACAACAGGAACTCTATCACCTTCTACTTTCTGTATAAGATCTGAATGTGCAGGTCCAGCTCGGTTCACTGAACCTCTACTATTTACAAGCCAGGTTGCTTGTGCTAAATGTTTTTCCCAGTTTTTCAAAGATCCACCCCCCATGGCTTTAAGAGTGGTCTTCAACAAACCGTTGTAGCGTTCAATCTTCCCTGAAGCTGGTGCATAGAAGGGAATATGGAATATCCACTCAATACCGTGCTCTTTTGCCCAGTTCTTTACAAGGTTGTTCTTGAAATGAGTTCCGTTGTCTGACTCAATCCTCTCTGGAGTTCCGTGTCTCCACAGGATCTGTCTCTCCAGACCGAGAATGGTGTTGCGTGCAGTTGCATGTGGAACTGCATAAGTTTCCAACCATCCAGTGTTTGCCTCTACCATAGTAAGCACGTATTGCTTACCAGAACGAGAACGTGGTAGAGTAATGTAGTCAATCTGCCAAGCTTCACCATACTTGTTCTTGGACCATCTGTCACCATACCACAAGGGCTTAATTCGTTTTGCCTGCTTAATAGCAGCACAAATGTCACAGTCATGGATGACTTGTGTGATAGCATCCATGGAAATGTCTATGGATCTGTCACGAGCCCATTGGTATGTTGCGTCTCTGCCTTGATGTCCTGACGAATCATGAGCCCACCGACCTAGGAACATCTCACCTCGGTGTTTCCAGTCGAGATCAAGATTAGAGTCCATGTCTACTTGAGAAACTCTTGCAGCCAGATCTGCCTGATGGTTGTGTTGCTGTTCCTCAGTAGCTTTGCTCTTAGGAATGTGAGCATCGATGTGTCTCACTTTCACTGGAATTCTCTTGATTCGATCAGCAATGTCCTGCCACAGGTTGGCTGCCCAAATGGGTTTTCCTTTTCTCTGCCAACCACTCTTCTTCCAGTTCTTTAGCCAACCCCATAGAGCATTGGCTACCATCCATGAGTCGGTGTAGTGATAAAGCTTTGGCCATCTCTCACGATCAGCCGCGTCGAGAGCTAGTTGGACAGCTTTTACCTCTGCGAACTGACTGGATTCTCCTTCTCCGTCTTTCGCCTCTGCAACTCGGCGTGTTGGACTCCACACTGCAGACTTCCACCTTCGCTTGTTTCCAACGAGACGACAGGAACCGTCTGTGAACAAAGCATATTTCTCTTCATCATCAGAAAGGTCATTGTAAGGAGGAGCTTCCTCAGCACGAGTTACTTTCTCCTCTGGAGGTTTGGCACAGTTGATACCTTCAAACCAACTTGAGATCACCTCCACTAGACCAGGTCTTTCAAGATTTTCCATTCGAGCTCTCTGTGTTATCAGAGCCATCCACATAGACCATGTTGAGTCTGTGTGTGGTGGGTGAAAGGGTAAGTCCGAGAAGCCTCTTCCCTTCCCCCTTGTAAGGTAAAAGGGAAAAAAAAATTGAAGGGAAAGGAAAAAAAAACTCACCAGCCGAATTAGCAAAGCAATGGAGCTATATTTACAAAGCAGTGTAGGATTTTGCAGGGGAATATTTACAAATTTTCAATATCTACAATATATACAAAGATATACAGCAGTGTAACACAGAAATGAGAGTAGCCCCCCTCGGCCGAGGGGGTCCCCACCTCCGCTCTCCCCTCTCTCCCCCCCTTTCCCCAGAGTAGTTCGGAAAAGAGGGAGAAAAGAGAGAAAGAAAAATGTTAGAAGCAGTTTGTGTTAATTGAAAAAAAAGTTAATCTTATCTTCAAGGCCGAAGTCTTGGCAGAAAGCCCAGCACAGCAAGGAGTTGCTGCTCAAAGGAGATGCGGAAGCAAGAGTGACCGAGAAGTGCTGGGAATGCCCACTTCACTCTCAGGCCAGATAGTGCTTCCTCCCACCTGACCAATGAAAATTAGTTTAGACTCTTCCTTCCGTTTACCAACTTCCGTCCACCATATTCCCTTTCTTAAAGGGACACCGTCAACCGGGCACAATCCACCCCTTCTAAACAATTTTCATTGGCTGTTTATACTGTTCATCCAATCCAAGATGATATTTACAGTTCGTGAATAGAGTTCATAGTCCATTCCGGCTATGCTCAGATATAGATGTTTCAGAAGTCCAAGAAAATCAGAAAATGAGAAAAATGGAAAACAGTTCATTTCTTCGCCGACGAAGCGAAGAAAAGGGAAACAGGGAAATCTCAGGGTCTCTTAGTTGACTCAGGGCTCTCAGGGATCTCAGGGTTCGTGCACCGTAGATTCCTCGTTGATTCTTCTTTTGGGCGCGATGTAGCTGTACAGCAATTTGAAGTTAACCTCTTTCAGCTAAAGTTAAATTTCTTTGTGGTATACACTGAATTTCACCATTCTCTTGCATTACCCAGTAAGTGTGACCCGGACCTTCAGCTGAAACCACCCCTCGGACAGGTTTAGCCTCTCCTGAGGGTGAAAATACCCAAACAGTTTTACCTAACAGATTCTTTTCTCTAACAACAGGAACTCTATCACCTTCTACTTTCTGTAGCAAATCTGAATGTGCAGGTCCAGCTCGGTTCACTGAACCTCTACTATTTACCAGCCAGGTTGCTTGTGCTAAATGTTTTTCCCAGTTTTTCAAAGATCCACCCCCCATGGCTTTAAGAGTGGTCTTCAACAAACCGTTGTAGCGTTCAATCTTCCCTGAAGCTGGTGCATAGTAGGGAATGTGGAATATCCACTCAATACCGTGCTCTTTGGCCCAGTTCTTTACAAGGTTGTTCTTGAAATGAGTTCCGTTGTCTGACTCGATCCTCTCTGGAGTTCCGTGTCTCCACAGGATCTGTCTCTCCAGACCGAGAATGGTGTTGCGTGCAGTTGCATGTGGAACTGGATAAGTTTCCAACCATCCAGTGTTTGCCTCTACCATAGTAAGCACGTATTGCTTACCAGAACGAGAACGTGGTAGAGTGATGTAGTCAATCTGCCAAGCTTCACCATACTTGTACTTTGACCATCTGTCACCATACCACAAGGGCTTAAGTCGTTTTGCCTGCTTAATAGCAGCACAAATGTCACAGTCATGGATGACTTGTGTGATAGCATCCATGGAAATGTCTATGGATCTGTCACGAGCCCATTGGTATGTTGCATCTCTGCCTTGATGTCCTGACGAATCGTGAGCCCACCTAGCTAAGAATATCTCACCTCGGTGTTTCCAGTCGAGATCAAGATTAGAGTCCATGTCTACTTGAGAAACTCTTGCAGCTAGATCTGCCTGATGGTTGTGTTGCTGTTCCTCAGTAGCTTTGCTCTTAGGAATGTGAGCATCGATGTGTCTCACTTTCACTGGAATTCTCTCGATTCGATCAGCAATATCCTGCCATAGGTTGGCTGCCCAAATGGGTTTTCCTTTCCTCTGCCAACCACTCTTCTTCCAGTTCTTTAGCCAACCCCATAGAGCATTGGCTACCATCCATGAGTCGGTGTAGAGATAAAGCTTTGGCCATCTCTCACGCTCAGCTACGTCGAGAGCTAGCTGGACAGCTTTTACCTCTGCGAACTGACTGGATTCTCCTTCTCCATCTTTCGCCTCTGCAACTCGGCGTGTTGGACTCCACACTGCAGACTTCCACCTTCGCTTGTTTCCAACAAGACGACAGGAACCGTCTGTGAACAAAGCATATTTCTTTTCATCATCAGACAGGTCATTGTAAGGAGGAGCTTCCTCAGCACGAGTTACTTTCTCCTCTGGAGGTTTAGCACAGTTGATACCTTCAGGCCAACTGGAGATCACCTCCACTAGACCAGGTCTTTCAAGATTTCCCATTCGAGCTCTCTGTGTTATCAGAGCCATCCACTTAGACCATGTGGAGTCTGTGGCATGATGTGGTGTGGAACCTTTGCCTTTGAACATCCAATTCAAAACTGGTAATCTGGGAGCTAGAAGAAGTTGTGACTCAGTTCCAATCACTTCAGAAGATGCTTTTACTCCTTCATAGGCAGCTAAGATTTCTTTCTCTGTTGGAGTATAGTTAGCCTCTGAACCCCTGTAACCTCTACTCCAGAAACCAAGAGGTCGTCCACGTGTCTCACCTGGAGCTTTTTGCCACAAGCACCAGGTTGGACCATTGTCACTTGCAGCCGTGTACAAAATGTTCTTAATGTCTGGACCGTCTCGGACAGGTCCCAGACCCATTGCTTGAATTACCTCCTGCTTTATCTGGTCAAAGGCTGCTTGTTGTTCAGGTCCCCAGTGGAAATGGTTTCTCTTTCGAGTCACATCATACAGAGGTTTCACAATCTGACTGTATCCAGGAATGTGCAGTCTCCAAAATCCCACTATCCCCAAGAAACGTAAGGTCTCTTGCTTGTTTGTGGGACTTGCCATGGTAGAGACTCTATTTACCACATCCACTGGAATGTATCGGCGTCCATCCTGCCATCGCACTCCCAGAAACTGAATCTCTGTGGTAGGTCCTTTCACCTTGTCTCGCTTGATGGCAAAACCTGCATTCAGAAGAATGTCAATGATTTTGTTACCTTTCTCGAAGACTTCCTCAGCAGTTTTACCCCAGACGATGATATCATCAATGAACTGGATGTGTTCTGGAGCGCTGCCTTTCTCCAGAGCATCGTGGATTACTGCATGACAGATGCTTGAGCTGTGGATCCAGCCCATTGGCAGCCTGTTGAAAGTGTACTGGATTCCTCTCCAGGTGAAAGCAACTGAGGCCTGCATTCCTCTGCTATGGGAATAGAGAAAAATGCATTAGCAATGTCTATGGTAGCATACCATTTGGCCTCTTTGGATTCCAGCTCATACTGTAGCTCCATCATGTCTGGTACTGCTGCACTCATAGGTGGTGTCACTTCATTCAGGGCTCGGTAGTCTACTGTCAGACGCCAGTCTCCATTCTGCTTCCGCACAGGCCACACTGGACTGTTGAAAGGTGAATGAGTTTTGCTGACGACTTTCTGACTCTCCAACTGACGAATCAGATTCTGGAAGGGCAAGAAAGAGTCACGGTTGGTTCTGTATTGTCTGTGATGCACAGTCTGAGAAGCACCCGGCAATTTAATGTCCTGTATCTTATGTTGTCCCACAACTGCAGATTCATCTGAAAGCTCAGGTCTAGCAGAGAGCTTCAATTTTTGTCCATCAATTTCTATTGAAGCTACTCCAAAAGCCCATTTGTAACCTCTAGGGTCCTTGAAACGCCCTTCTCTCAGAAAATCAATTCCCAAAATACAAGGTGCATCAGGTCCGGTCACAACTGTATGCTTCCTCCATTGTTTACCAGTTAAACTTATATTAACCTCTACCTTACTTAACTCTTGAGATCCACCAGTGACTCCCAGAATAGTTATAGACTCTGATCCCTGATAATTTGATGGCATTATGGTGCACTGAGCTCCTGTGTCAACCAAGGCCCTGTACTTCCGAAATTGTGAAGTGCCATGCCACTGGATGTACACATCCCAATAGATTCTATTATTACTGTTATCCCTCTCCTCCCCCTGGCGGGAGGCAGGGCACCCCTAGTTATGGGGAACATGCGCACATGTGCATTGTGCACAGTTTGCAGTGTTATAACTCTGCATGTTACAACTGGAGCCACTGTTGGAGCTACTAGAGTTGTTCTGGGGAACTGTGGAAGTAACAGCTACCCTTCGGGTATTGCTACCTCGGGTTCTGCCACTTTGCAATTCCCTCAGTCTCCTGAAAAGATTAGAAGTTGGTTGGCCATCCCAGCGGTTCATGTTCTCACCAAACTGATCACGCAGAGTTATCCAAATAGTTCTACGTGATTGCCTTGGTGGTCTGTTTTGGAACGACCTGTTTTGGAATGACCTGCTTGGAGGACGTGTGTTCCTCACAGATGAAACTTGTATCCACCTGGAGGGAGAATTGAAATTATCCCTTTGTGCCAATTGGGATATGGAATTTCTGAATTCATCTTTTAACTCTCTTATGCAATTCTGTATATCACCAGACATAGTTTTAATGGCTGAAACCTGTCACGGTCCGGAGACATTAGATGTCTCGGTCCGGAGACACAGTTCTTTTAAATATTCCCGTGTTGTGAAATTAAAGGCACAAACGAGGCCAAAGTATCAACAGCTAGACTATTTATTACATAAAGTGGACATAAGAAAGGAAGAGGGAGAAAATAAAGAGGGAGAGACGAGAGATAGATAAATAAAGTGGACATAAGAAGGGAGAGGGAGAAAAGAGAGAGGGAGAGAGAAGAGGAAAGGAATTATATTACCACACCCTCATCCCCCAAGACAGTTAAAGTCTGTGGAGGAAAGGTGCTGCAGGAGATGTTGGGTTTGTAGAGAAACGCTGGTGAGGCTTTTGCTGGAGAACAGCTGTGGTCCTCTGGGGAGATGTTGGGTTGATACAGGAACAGTGCTGAGGCTCCTCTGGGCAGCCTGGGTCTGTAGAGAAAGGGTGCTGAGGATTTGGCTGGAGCTGTGGTCCTCCGGGCAGCTTCTTTTCTCCGGAGCAGCATTGTCCCGGCTTCTCAGCGGCCTGGCCCGTCTCCTGTGTTTTCCTTCATCTCTGTTTTCCTCCCCGTTTTTCTCCTCTGTTTCTCTCCTCTGTTTCTCTCTACAAACCAGTAGTTGCTCAAGTCTTTTATACAGTTTTTTAGTCCTCAGGCAGGTGTTGGTATGTAGTCAAATATTGTCCCTCAGGAATTCCAGTGGCAGGAAATCTGTGTTTGGGCAAGAACCTGGCTGGAGGGGGAAATCTCCGTCTACCCCGTCTCCATCCAGACAAAGCTCAGGAAACAGGTGGAGATTATCTTGCCCTAAAGGTGTGATGGCTGGGTCCTTGGGTCCATTGTTGTAGTCCCATGTTATCACGATGCAATCACAAGCTGATTTGCATCCAGGATTGGTGGACAGGATTCTTTCCACCTTCTTTCCAGTGGCTCTGCTATCACTTTATCTTTGTTGACTCACATAGAGAGAGACAAACTTCTTAGACTCTCACACCACCCCGTCAATCAAAGATAAAAGGAAGAAAGAAAGAAAAGAAAGGATAGAAGTGGAAAAGAAAGGAAAGAAGTTTTAAACAATTTTTGCAATAGACATAAGTTTTGATTGGCTAATGGCACAAATCTGTTGTACACCATCATTAGACACAAACTGCATATTGGACACTACATGTTGAGTCACTGTATGCAACAGGGATTTATACAAGATTGACAATACTAACAAAATATAACAAAATTAAACCAGGTAATTACACAAGGTGAAAGCATCCTTGTTCCTCCTGGAAGCCAGGAGAACAAACAAACCCATACCCCCCCCACCCCGTCAGTCCTTCAGTTTGGAATTGAAGTGAGAGCTTCCGTCCAGGTCTGAATGTCTGCGGGGTTATGGAAAGTACAGTCCTTGAACAGATGTCTTCTGTGATGCAAAACTTGAGAAGTCTTCCATATTGTAGCAAGACAAGTCCTTCTGACAATACATCAAGTAGTCTTCAGCATTAGAACTTAAATTTAGCATTAGAACTTAAATAAGAAACACAACCTTGAAACATACAAAACTGGTATTTCCAGGTTACCATTCAGAGCCACCCTCTCAGGTGATAATTACTTTGAATGGGCCTGTAAGTATCGTTGATTGTTTCAGGTTCTCTCAAAGCCAGGCTAAACACAAAAGCCTTTTTCCAAACCAAGTACAATTTTTTAGTGATCTCCTGACTCATGCTTCACCCCCCAATTCACCACTGAGAAGTGAAGCCCTTGGTTGCCCTGGGGGCCATACCCCTCAATTCACCAAATGGTCCCACCAAGAGGGGAGCAGTGACCTCAGCCCTCTTTTTAGGCTCGGGCCAACATTGCACAATAATTTGTAGTTGTCTCGTGGCTACCCCATCAACCACTTCTTTTGGAATACCTTTCTCCCGACCCATCCCCCACCAATATTGCCGGGTATTCAAGTGTTCCCTGCCCCTAGCCAGGTGTCTGCTAGGAATACGGCGCATCTGGCCTTGGGGGCTTGGTGGGTGAGTCATTTTCACATGTCTCAAGCCTCTAGTTTGAGGTTTTTTAATTTCCTCAGGTATACTATACTGCCTAGCATAATCTAATAACTCCCTCCCCACATCTTGCCATGTCCTGGAAGAAAGTGGGGTATTAGCTATTTCTTTTTGAAGCTGGATACCTCTTATTTTAAGCAAGTCAGGGAGACCCCTGATCAAAGGAGTCATTCTGTTTGCATCCACCAGGACAGAAAGGGGAGATTCAAAATGATGTTTTAGTTCCCTTTCATAAATCATCTGCAGGCATGCAGCCTTTTGCACATTCTCCATTATCTGATTCATCCCTCCCTGCAGAGTTAGGGGTTCACCCCTCTCCTTTGGATCAAACCCCCCTGCCCAATAGGCAGCCCTCTGAGTAAGGCTTAGGGATCCACTTCTGTTTTTTGTAGTTAGAAAAACGTTATCACCCCAATAGCCCATGGCTTCAGCTTCTGTTAACAGAATCTGATCACCTCCAGTTTTTGAAACTCGCCAGACATATTCCACCTCAGATTCCTCAGCAGAGCGTGCAAATTCTGCACGAATTTTGGCCAATTCAGTGTAGGAGAAAGGCGTTTCTTTGGTTGTGATAGTGGGGGTAACCTCCCCATCCTCATATAAAACTTCAGTTTTAATGAGAGGTCTGATATGCGCAGCAGCTTCCGTAGCCGCTGTCAATTCTGCCCGAGGGCACATAGGAGCAGACTCCAAGTAATTCACACCCTCTTTTGAGTCCAAATACGAATTTTGCCTCCTCTCCTTTTCCAATTGAATTTTAAGATCTGCCACTACGTCTTTCAAAGTGGCAACATGGCTTTGTAGTGACGAAACTAAGTCCTGCAAAGAGGAAATAGTTTTATTCTCCTGTTCATGCCATTCCTCTTTCTCCTTCACTGAGGCAGCTAAACAGGCACCTAAAACCGCACAAATAAAACCTTTGCCTTTCCCGGCTTTTGCTCTTGCATCTTTCTGCAGGGCCACAATTCTATCAGCCACACTCTGGAAATTATGCCAATTTCCACGGGCCCAGTCAAGTACCTGTACAGATGGGCGGGCACCGTGAACTTCTAAAAGGCTAAAAAGCCGCTCACTCCCGGCCATCTCTTTTGTTTCACAAAGCATTTCTTAATAGGGCACTAAGTTTCACGGGGAAGTCAGATCAAAACACTGTTTGTACCAGCAAAATCTTCCCTGGAAAAACATACACTTTTAAAAGGCTTACTCCAAAATAATCTTCTCCAGGAAAAATGCACAATAGATTTCTCAGGAGAGGTCACACACAAGAAAAAACAACAGCAACCTGGGCTTCTCAAGGAAGTCACACTATTTCCCTGAGAGAACACACACCGGCAGAAGTTTCTCAACTTTTGCTTCAATACTGGGCTTCTCAGGAAAGCCACACTTTCCCTGATAGGATACACACTTTACAAATATCACCAAAACTGGGTTTTCTGAAAGAGGGTACTGAGAATTCTCGGGGAGGTCACACTATAAAGTCAACAGTTGTACCCCAGATAATCTTCCCCGGGAAAGCACACAAATTTAAAGCAGGGTACAGAGGATTCTCGAGGAGGTCACACTATAAAACCAACAGTTGTACCCCAGATAATCTTCCCCGAGAAAGCACACACATTTAAACCTTTTGAGAACTCCCACACAGTCTCTCTGAAAATTTCTGCCGTCCTTCTCCGGCCACTTCCCTCGCGGGCGAGTGGAAACGCGAATCTGGACTCCACTCTCGCTTCGTACTAAAAGTACGTCTCAGGCACACACACATTTCGGGGTTCTCAGAAATGCAATACTTTTGCTGTGATACTTTTCACTGCACGGGAATCCTGCCGACTACGCCAGTTAAATGTCACGGTCCGGAGACATTAGATGTCTCGGTCCGGAGACACAGTTCTTTTAAATATTCCCGTGTTGTGAAATTAAAGGCACAAACGAGGCCAAAGTATCAACAGCTAGACTATTTATTACATAAAGTGGACATAAGAAAGGAAGAGGGAGAAAATAAAGAGGGAGAGACGAGAGATAGATAAATAAATGGACATAAGAAGGGAGAGGGAGAAAAGAGAGAGGGAGAGAGAAGAGGAAAGGAATTATATTACCACACCCCTCATCCCCCCCCAAGACAGTTAAAGTCTGTGGAGGAAAGGTGCTGCAGGAGATGTTGGGTTTGTAGAGAAACGCTGGTGAGGCTTTTGCTGGAGAACAGCTGTGGTCCTCTGGGGAGATGTTGGGTTGATACAGGAACAGTGCTGAGGCTCCTCTGGGCAGCCTGGGTCTGTAGAGAAAGGGTGCTGAGGATTTGGCTGGAGCTGTGGTCCTCCGGGCAGCTTCTTTTCTCCGGAGCAGCATTGTCCCGGCTTCTCAGCGGCCTGGCCCGTCTCCTGTGTTTTCCTTCATCTCTGTTTTCCTCCCCGTTTTTCTCCTCTGTTTCTCTCCTCTGTTTCTCTCTACAAACCAGTAGTTGCTCAAGTCTTTTATACAGTTTTTTAGTCCTCAGGCAGGTGTTGGTATGTAGTCAAATATTGTCCCTCAGGAATTCCAGTGGCAGGAAATCTGTGTTTGGGCAAGAACCTGGCTGGAGGGGGGGGGGAAATCTCCGTCTACCCCGTCTCCATCCAGACAAAGCTCAGGAAACAGGTGGAGATTATCTTGCCCTAAAGGTGTGATGGCTGGGTCCTTGGGTCCATTGTTGTAGTCCCATGTTATCACGATGCAATCACAAGCTGATTTGCATCCAGGATTGGTGGACAGGATTCTTTCCACCTTCTTTCCAGTGGCTCTGCTATCACTTTATCTTTGTTGACTCACATAGAGAGAGACAAACTTATTAGACTCTCAGAAAACCAAAGAACCACGTGTCATGCTATCCTCCAATTGTCTCATTTGATCACTGAATTGGCCAACCGTAGGAGAAGCTCCACCATTGTGGTGAAGAGGTTATTAAATTTATGAATATGAAATATGAATTATGAAAAATATAATTTTATTAATTATCAAACTATTAATAACCGATGAATCACCAACTTATATACATGTTCTAGTGCACGTTCGTGAAATACATTCCACAACTGGCTTAGTGTTATGATTATAACGTAATTGAGCTATCTATAAACCCTTTCTGTATTTATATAACGAAGGGTGCAGTTACGCCGCTTGGCCACTAGATGGAGACTCGGCGGGACGCGGGCGGCTTCTGGTTATACACAGCAATATTACAATCTTTCTATGCGTCAGCGCTTACTCTGCTAGACGCGGATACTTTGAACTGAGTGCTAGTGGGTGGAAAGCACGTGGACGATATTCATTTCCCTTCAGACAACAGGGATCGGTCCTGGACAGGGTCGGTCCGTAGGGTCGGCCCTCTAAAGTCGGCTCGCACGGCAGGGCGGGACGACGGTGGCCGGTAGGCGGGCTCGAACGATGGAAACAGGCAAAGCTACGGGGGTCGGCCCAACCACGGTGGTTCTCGGGGCTGATGCAAACAGCCTCGGGGAGAGAATGCGGCTGCGTTAGGCGGCGGATTCTCTTTAATGAGGTTAAAGGAGCAACAGGACTCTCGCAGTGGTCCCGGGTCCGGTGCAATACAAGCACGAACAATGCTCTGGTTTTCCCTGGAATTCACAGGGCTCAGAGCGGCACCCGGCGGCTCCTCAGAGCGGCACTCGGTGGCTCCTCTCCCGCTATGGCGGGGCTAGGCATACGTGGACTCGGTATTAATCAAGTCCCTTCTCCCCGGCAACTGGGCAGATCTTACCCGCGGCGGTTGGTCCAGTCCTCCGGTGGCACGATGGGCTCTTCCGATCGGCACGACTGGTTGTAGCAATGCTGAGCTCCTCAGGCTCAGCGAAGGTCCTCCCTCTGGGCTTCTTCAACGATGCAGAGGCTTCCAGTATGCGTGCATGTATAACAGAAGCTAACAACGAAAAGCTCAATGGCAAAGGCTGCAGCTCGAGAGTTACTCTCTCGAGCAAGCACAGAGACAAAGTAAATGAGGGGGCAACTTGTTTGCCAACTGGGGTGCTACTTATAGATTCCTCGAGGCTGGGCTTGACCAATGGGCACTCTCATAAGCAACTGGCTTCAGCCTATAGAAAGTGTGAAGCTAGAATTATGCCCATACTTGGTGTCAGCACGAGTGTTGCATGCGCTGGGTGCGTGCAAGCCTGGCTAATGCCTTGGCTTTTGTCTTCCTCCTAGAGGGAGGGGGAACTTGCCCACATGCTGGGACAAGATTCAGTATTGGGGCATAATGTGCCTTCACCACAACCATAACTTCTTGACACAATTCTGCTTGCCAGAATGTTTGCATAATTGGAAGGAGCAAGTTTGATGATCTTTTTAGCAAGACCAATACCCACAGGAATGTCATCAGGATTCAGAGTTTCATGTTCACCATAGAGTAGCTCTCTAACAGCAAATTCTCTCAAGCACTTAATTCCCTCATCTATGGTAGTCCAGGGTTTAGGATTCCAGGGAAGATCATCTCGGGAAGGGTATCTCAGGGCAACCGCTATTAAAAGGCGTATCCAGAGATTAACCTTACTGAGAGCTCTACCTAGGTGTCTATCTATTCCATTATCCCTCGAGAGAGTTCCCAACTGAGCTGCTGACTTGTCTCCAACTGTTAGAGCTGAAGCACCTGTATCATAACACCGACTAAGCCAAGCTAGAACTGGCTCCTTATCTGCCCTGGTGAAATCTTTACGGACATTTCGCAAATTCCTCCCGTGGAGAAGAACACTCTAAAATATCATCTTCCTCCTGGTCTCCCTGAACTTTTTGTCCATATAATCCTGCTGTCATTCTCCTAAGGATCTCTTTAAGCTGAGAACCACCTTTGCCAGCTGCTTTCCTAACTTCATCTGTATCCTGCTTTGATCTCACTAGGTTAGCTAGATCTTTAAAACAAACCTTCTCTTCCTCCTCAGCAGGATCTTTTAGAGTAGAGGGTCCCTCACCAGGATCAGTCTCCACCTTCTTCTTCTTCTCCATCTTTGGCCTTTGTACCTCTAGTCTTTAAAGGAGCCACCTTAACTGGAGCTGTGTTTGAATTTACAGCCACCTTAATGGATGCTGACAGGTCCTGAGATAAATCAGCTGCTGGGGCAGTGACTTCCGGTCCCACCGAGGGAGTGGGTGGAAGTGACGTTGCTCCGTTAATGGCCGACGGAGAAGAAGAAGGAGGAGAAGGAGTAGGAGAAGCAGTAGGCGCCATGTTGATACCAGCCGATGCCCTTGGCTGCTTGCTAGAATCAGCAAAGTCATTTAGAACTGCTTTACCAATTGACTTTTTAGCCTTCTTTTTAGCTGACACAGATTCTGCACATTCCTCGTCTCTAGACGACTCTGGGACTGATCCAGAACCACGGCGTTTTCTTTTTGATCTAGTTTTAATAACTAAACAAGCTCTGTACACCTTTCTCTCTCGCCGTAAAGAAATCAGGAGATACACGATAATTATCACTAGCAGCAGAATTATAGACATGAAATAAATCAACTTTGGATCCCAGGCATCACCTAAAGTTACTCTCTCCTCAGGCGGAATCTTAAAACCCTTTATCTCAATTGGGAGAGTGGTGGAGGTAACATTCCTGTATCTCACTGGCCATAGGAAATTAATGCATTTTCCATACCATAATTTAACTCTATACATAACCCACATATAAATTGTCCGCACCAAATATTTACCCAGGTAATCCAAAATCAAACCCAAACAATATCTGTAAACCAGAGCCCCAAAAATTGAAAAGAATAATCGCTCCACAAACCACAATACCTTCATGTTTGCTAATTCAGCTAGAAAACACTAAATCAATCAAGTAATAAATTAAACTAATTATCTGCCCCACGTTGGGCGCCAATAAAAAAAAAATGTGGTGGGGTGGAAGGGTAAGGTCAAGAAGCCTCCTCCCTTCCCCCTTGTAAGGTAAAAGGGAAAAAAAATTGAAGGGAAAGGAAAAAAAAACTCACAAGCTGAATTAGCAAAGCAGTGGAGCTATATTTACAAAGCAATGTAGGATTTGCAGGGGAACATTTACAAATTTACAATATCTACAATATATACAAAGATATACAATAAGGTAGCACAGAAATGAGAGTAAGCCCCCTCGGCAGAGGGGATTCCCCACCTCCGCTCTCCCCTCTCTCCCCCCCCTTTCCCCAGAATAGGTTAGAAAGAGGGAAGAAGAAAGAAAGAAGTTAAAAGCAGTTTGGTGTTAATTGGAAAGGAGTTAATACCGGCCTGTATCAAGTCTTCAAGGCCGGGGCCTTGGCAGAAAGCCCAGCACAGACAGAGCTGCTGCACCGTGGAGAGGCGGAAGCAAGACTGACAGAGAAGTGCTGGAAATGCCCATTTCACTCCCAGTTCAGAAGGCGCTTCCTCCCACTTCACCAATGAAATAGTTTAGATTATTCTTTCCGTTTACCAACTTCCGTCCACCATATTCCCTTTCTTAAGGGGACAGAGTCAACCGGCCACAACCAGATAAGCAGAAAAGTTGTTGACCTTTAAATGTGACTTTTCAATATGAATCTTCCTTTAGAAAGGACTACTCAGGTTCAGCTTAATGAGTTAAGCCTATTGAATGTACTGAGCAAAAGTTATAAAGGCACTGAAATACTCTATCAGAGGAAAGATGCGTATGCAAACCACTGATGCTTCTCCAGACAACTTTCAAACACACAGCTCTTCCCAGGAAGAATAGAATAGAATAGAATAGAATAGAATAGAATAGAATAGAATAGAATAGAATAGAATTAACCAGGTTGGAAAAGACCTTTCAGATCACCGAATCCAACCTATCACCCAACACCATCTAATCAACTAAACCATGGCATCAAGTGCCTCATCCAGGCTCTTCTTAAACACCTCCAGTGAGGGTGACTCCACCACCTCCCTGGGCAGCACATTCTAATGGCCAGTTACTCTTTCTGGGAAGAATTTCTTCCTAACAACCAACCTAAACATCCCCTGGCACAGCTTGAGACTGTGTCTTCTTGTTCTGGTGCTGGTTTCCTGGAAGAAGAGACCAACCCCCACCTGGCTACAACCTCCCTTCAGGTAGTTGTAGAGGGCAATGAGGTCACCCCTGAACCTCCTCTTCTCCAGGCTAAACAACCCCAGCTCCCTCAGCCTCTCCTCACAGGGCTGTGCTCCAAAACCCTCCCCAGTTTTGTTGCTCTTCTCTGGACACCTTCCAGCAACTCAACTCTTTCCTAAACTGAGGGGTCCAGAACTGGACACAGGACTCAAGGTGTGGCCTAACCAGTGCTGAGTATAGGGGCAGAATGACCTCCCTGCTCCTGCTGGCCACACTGTTCCTGATACATGCCACGATGCCATTGGCCTTCTTGGCCACCTGGGCACACTGCTGGCTCATGTTCATCCTACCATCAACCAGTACCCCCAGGTCCCTTTCTGCCTGGCTACTGGGAGGACCACGTGGCTCAGTTGGTAGGGCATTAGACTCTGAGTGTTGAGATTGTGGGTTTGAGCTTGCAATGGGCAGTGATGTCCTTCTTTTCAAGAAAAAAAATGTGGTGGGGTAAAAGGGTAAGGTCAAGAAGCCTCTTCCCTCCCCCCTGTAAAGTAAGGGGAAAGAAAAAAAAAAATTGAAGGGAAAGGAAAAAAAAACCTCACAAGCTGAATTAGCAAAGCAGTGGAGCTTTATATTTACAAAGCAATGTAGGATTTGCAGGGGAATATATACAAATTTACAATATTTACAATATATACAAAGATATACAATAAAGTAACACAGAAATGAGAGTAACCCCCCTTGCTGAGGGGTTCCCCACCTCCGCTCTCCCCTCTCTCCCCCCTTTCCCCAGAGCAGGTTAGAAAAGAGAGAGAGAGAGGAAAAAAAATTAAAAGCAGTTTTGTGTTAATTGGAAGCAGTTAATACAGGCCTTATCAGGTTTGTCAGTTTGAAGGACGGAGTCTTGGCAGAAAGCCCAGCACAGAAAGCTGCTGCCTGAAGAAGAGGCGGAAGCAAGAGTGAAGATAAAGTTCCGGAGTGCCCAGGATACTTTCTCCTGCACTCCCAGTTCAGAAGGTGCTTCCTCCAACTTCACCAATGAAATTAGTTTAGATTATTCTTTCCGTTTACCAACTTCTGTCCACCATATTCCCTTTCTTAAGGGGGTAACGTCAACCGGTCACAATAAAGACGACTCTGGTGGGACTCGAACCCACAACCTTTGAATGACTCCCGTCAACACACAGCTAGAAGTCCAATGCGCTATCCATTGCGCCACAGAGCCCTCGCCCCCCCAGCCTGTAGCACTGCATGGGGTTGTTGTGGCCAATATGTAGAACTTGGCACTTAGATGTCTTCAATCTCATGCCGTTGGATTCTGCCCATCTGTCCAGCCTGGCAAGGTCCCTCTGCAGAGCCATCCTAGACCTTCAGGGCTTGCATTGTCGCTGGTATATTAGCCAAATAATGGGAAATATTTGTTTTTAATCCATCTTTTGTTCTAAAGGAAAATGGCCAGAGGATAAACCATAGTAATATTAAACTAAAATTCTGCCAGAATGTAGAATTTAGGCCTGGTGTTGAGTTCCTCTTACCTGTAAAGATCTGTTATCTGCCCATCATTCCAGCGGTAGCACAGATCATTGAGCAGCTGCTCGTGCTGCCCATACAAGCAAATGTAATTGGAGACAGGAAAGAGCTCCTTTGCAAAGCAGGTGATGCTCTCCACCATGCTGTCCTTGTTGAGATGCATCCAGAAATAATCCCCACGGCTTGCCTCTCCTGTTACAATCTCCATCCCCTGGAACAGAACATTGGAGGAAGGGTGTTGAGATTAGTCTGGAGAAGAGGAGGCTCAGAGGAGACCTTATTGTTCTCTACAACTACCTGAAGGGAGGTTGTAGCCAGCAGGGGATTGGTCTTTTCTCCCAGGCACCCAGCACCAGAACAAGAGGACCCAGTCTCAAGCTGTGCAGGGGGAAGTTTAGGCTTGATCTTAGAAAGAAGTTCTTCACAGAGAGATTGCCCATTGGAATGCGCTGCCCAGGGAGGTGGTGAGGTCAACGTCCATGGAGGTGTTTAAGGAAAGCCTGGATGAGGCACTTAGTGCCATGGTCTAGTTGATTAATTAGTGTTGGGTGATCGTTTGGACTTGATGATCTTGGAGGTCACTTCCAACCTGGTTGATTCTGTGCTTCTGTGACCTGGCACACAAGCAGGACTGGCTAGGGTTCCCTAGCTGGTATTTACTATTTCTTAAAACCCACAACCCTTTTATTTTTAACCAAGAATACTCCTTCCTGGTAACAGGTTTTATACAACAAGGCACTTCACTATGGTTTGGACACAGATTTGCTGTGTTGTTTAGACCCTGACCAACAGCACACAAACTGTGCAGCATATGAGTTTCAGTTCCCTGATCCCAAGTGTCATTTCAGACACTGAAGGGTATCAAAGCCATCTGAACTGCGCTGGCAGTTATGACACAGGATCCATGGGAGACCTGTGACCTCCTGGAGCAGCAGCTGGAGGTCAGGAGGGATGCCCTGGGGCATCCTAAACAACACTAGATGCCTCTGTTTAGGCAGCTGAACTGAACTCCATTAATCCTAATTTATTATACAGTCCATATCAGTGTGTACACATGGTACATCATCATTTACTGTGGGACATGGTCCTGACAAGTGAAGAACATGCTGATACACTGCCACTCTCTCTCTGGATTTATAACTATACAGCTAGATTTTTATATATGTATCTTCAGACAGTGTATGAGAAGAGCCCAACACTGCAGAAGCTATGTGATGGTGGGTAGAGGGCTGATGCTACCACACTAATCAGTTACAAGCAAACTTCACTGATTTCTCATGTATCAATGAAACATTTTTGGCTTTGTGCAGAAGCTTCTCAGCAGTCAGAAGTGTGATGAGGTAGAACAGCCTTTTGACAAGGAGAGGACTCCTCTATTCAGTTCTAAAACCTGCAGGAGACTGGGATTGATCTCTTGGAACATTTCCTTTAGGCTGTGTTCTAGACTTTGCTTTAAAAAAATATACCAACATACACTTACACCTCACATACATGTATGTGTATATACACACATCCCCACACAAACATACACATGACTGAGTGAGTCCCTCTTTGGATTGGGGCTGCCAAGTGTTGCTAATACAACTCTCCTATCAATAGAAGAAGAAGAAGGAGAAGAATGTGGATGTTGATGCTCAAATTGTAGCATTTAGTTTCAGCTAGCTAAAGCAAGCACTTAAAAGGGAAATGGAAAAATCTGTTCCCAACCTCACAGTGCAGTGGGATGCTCAAATAGCCTGAAGCTATTTTTCAAAGCTGCATTCATGTTCCAGTTCTCTATTTCTAAAACCTGTTGTTAGGCTACAGTAACCTTTGTTACTTCCACATCTCTCAGCTAATACATTTCACTGGCTTCTCTTACTTCTTTCTTAGGAAACTCTTTTAGGATTTACAGGAAGTTTCTGGAGTGGTTTTAAAGATGTTCCCTTTTCAGAGACCAGGTAATCAAAGCTGCAGCAAAAGAATCCTAATCATGTTCTAGCAATCTAGAGTGATAAAACCTTTTATTTTTTTCTCTCTCTGATAGTTCTGTCTGCTTCCCAGTGAATGCTGCTTTGCCAGCTCATCCTGGGTCTGCAAAGCTGGAACCATGCTTTGATTCCTCCCCACAAAGCATGGATTCCTTCATAAACAAAACAAAGCCTTTTTTTGCCCCTATGGCACATTAGTGTCTGAGCTTTAAAATCAACAATGAAGTAGAATTTTAAAACCCACTCTTTAGTCTTTTTTTTCAGCTACAAGAATGGACTGGATGCAGAAATCCCTGAGGAAAAAGGTATCTGCATGGAAGAGGAGCTTGCCTAGGTGGATGGTTCTCTCTGGCTTTATAGCACGTGACCATCACCCTTGCTTCACAAGTCAGGTTCTCCAGATTGTGGGCTGGGTTTTGTTGTTTGTTGTTGTTTTTTTCTTTGTTTGTTTTAAAGTAAAATATCAGAAAGCATGGAAAGGGACATCTAAGATGTTAATAATGTCACTCACATTTGTTCACTAGCTGTGCCTGCTTTATATGATGCAGCCAGGCTTAGCTGACTCTTCCTGATGGCAAGCACCACCACTACCACCTTCCAAACTTCCAAAGCAACATACTCTCTATGACAGAAAATTATTTCTCTCTCTCTCCCCCTCTCCAGAATCAAGCAAAATAAAAGCCATTCTGAAAGAAAGTCCTGAGGAAAAGCCAACATGTTAACCTCTGCTAGGACAAAATGCTCATGAACCAGGTACAGAGCTCTGGAAAAAGAGGGTCAAGGAGTTGAGCTTAGTGCTCTGCTGGGAAGCTATTTGAATCCAAAGTGCTACAGACAGTAATGAAGAGTTCAGGGCACTAGGGTTTGACAAACTCTATCTTTGGTTTCAGTTGATTTCATGGCAAAGGAATCAAGAACTGCAGTAGTGTAGTAAAGCAGATCATCTTGACTGTATGTATGCCACATTTACAATGTGACAGTGAATTCACATTCCAATTAGGTGTTCAGAAGGAGACTAGGTGTTCAGAAGGAGATTAGGTGTTCAGAAGGAGATTAGGTGTTCAGAAGGAGACTTGATGGGGTGCTTGGTGCCATGGGTTAGCTGTTTGGGTGGGTTGGATTGGTTGATGGGTTGGACACGATGATCTTGAAGGTCTCTTCCAACCTGGTTTGGTTTATTCTAATAAATGTTTATTCAATAGATTAAATATGTTCCAATAATCACAGATATTTGTTTTGATGTGGTTTGTTCTGTTCCAGAATGTACTTGTAAGTCCCAGCTCTGGAAGGTCTCTAAATAGACATTAAACCCATGCTTACTCATTATATTAAGATGCATGCACCTGTGCTGGCTTAAATAACATCTTTCCAAACGGAGGACAACATAAAGAAAGGTTAAATAATGTAACATACATGGTCACACATTGCAGGTTCTAAGTCCAAGTGGATGGGGGTTTCTGGTTTGGAAATATGCAAGTAATTATAACTTCCAGGAAGAACACTTCCTGCCACAATTGAAAACAGAGGATTTGTTATATCATACATAAAGAAGATAATAATTGGTTTGCCCTCCTTCTCACATAATCTGTTGCTGTAAACTAACTTTTCTTTTGGGTGAGTTTCATGTTCTACATGTTTTTGGGTATTTTTATACATATTGGTGCAGTAGTCAGCGGCAGCTCGCGGCAGCTTCTGTTTCAGCAGTAAGCTCCATCGGGAACACACCAAGACCAGGAGCCTCAGAAAAGCACTGACTGCTCCCTTTTCAACCTGCGGGACTCGCGCAGTATCTCAGCACTCGTCTAGGATCGGCTCTTGCCATTTCTCCATGTGCTCGGGATCGCTTGGGCTCCCTGCGTGCCACGGCACTTTAAAGGGCTTCGTGCATTAGTGCACATGCACTTCAGCTGGGTTGCTGGTTTCACCTCTGGCTCTAGCTTATCACCCCCAGACTCCTGCCTGGGGGGACTGGTTTCAGCCCCTTCCCCCTTCAAAACTAGTTTAAAGCCCTATCTATGAGACCTGCCAATTCCCTTCCTAGAATCTTTTTCCCTTTGAAGGATAGGCCATTCCTGTATACTCTGATCTTTCCCCTCCTCTGGGACAGATGTACTCCATCTGTTGCCAGCTGACCTGGTGCAGTAGAAAGTTTTTCAAGATCGAAAAACCCAAAATTCTTTTGACTGCACCAGCCTCTAAGCCACTTGTTGACTGCAGCTGCTGACCTGTTCCTTCTGATATCCCCTCCTGTGACTAAGGGTATAGACAAAAAAATTATTTGTGCACCTGACCCCTCAACGAGATTTCCCAGGGCCCTAAAGTCATTTTTGATAGCCCTGGGAGTTCTGGTTGCAACATCACAATTTCCTAACTGCATAACTACCAAGAGAGGGCTGCACCATACCAGGCAGTCTTCTGGTAACATCTCCAACCCTAGCTCCCGGGAGGGAACAAACCTCCCTGTGAGTAGGGTCTGGCCGACATATGGGGCCCTTTGTTCCCCTCAGGAGGGAATCGCCAATAACAATTACCCTCCTCTTTTTTTTAAGGGAGCAAGTCCTGATGCCGGGGGAAGGCTGTTTAACCTTAGGCTGTTTAACCTTAGGCTGTTTTACCACAGGGAAAACCCCAGATGGTGTGTCCTCCGGCATCAGAATCACCTCACCCTCGACCTCCAATGCCCCGTACTTGTTTTCCAAGGGCAGTGGGGAAGGTGAGGGGAGGCAAGGAGGTTTAACCTTGCATCTTTTGAGAGAAACCTGCATCCATTCCCCTCTGCTTTTTGGATAACCAGCCTCTGCTGGGGGGGCCCGCAGAGCCTGGTTACTCAGGTTCATCACCCTTCTACAATTGCTTACATCTTGTCGTGGGTTTGAGACGAAGGCCCAGCCTTCTCCCCCCCACAAAGAGAAAACGAAATAAATACCACAGCTAGCCACAACCAGAGAAGCAAAAAGGGAAATGCAATGCCCCATTACTGTCCTTTTCTTAAAGGCACAACCTCAAATGGTCACACATCTCTAAGTCTAGCAACCTCGTCCTTCAGTCTGGCCACCAGGCTAAGCACACAGTCTATCTGCTCACATGTTATGCAGGAGTTGTCTCCACTATCCTGCCTCTCAAGTGCCAGGCTCCAGCACTGTCTGCAGCCAGATGCCTGGACACCTACCTCTTGCTTATGACACCTACCTACCTGCTTATATTCCCCCTCAGTCTGGGTCGAGACTGACTTTTTAAGGGAGTTATTGCGGCGAGTTACCACCATGGCTAGCCCTGCCGACGGGACCTACTGGAGAAAGTTTTAGAAAAAGTGTGGCAGCGCATGCATCCGAGCGAGAAGCCACGGGCTGAAACGGAACCGCCCGCGAGCTGCCGCTGGCTTTTTAAAGTGCCGCGGCACGCAGGGAGCCCAAACGATCCCGATCACATGGAGAAATGGCAAGAGCAAGTCCTAGCCGAGTGCCGAGATTCCGTGTGGGTCCCGCAGGTTGACAAGGGAGCAGTCAGTGCTTTTCCGAGGCTCCTGGTCTCGGTGTGTTCCCAATGGAGCTTACCGCTGAAATGGATACATTTAACCTGATACATTTAGCAGTCAATTACTGAGCCTGGTAATGAGCACAGCAGATACCTATTCACTATGGTTTTGTTTGTGGGACTGAAAAAAGACATGACTTCCATTCTTTGAAAACAGTGCCTGTGATGTCTTGCTCCTCCTTACAGAACTGGCCCTGAGGTAAGGATTTATTCTGGGACCAGCATCTACTGAAGCCATGAGCTCATCTTCCTCATAGGAAGATTTCAAGGGCATTGAAACAGAATCACCCCTAATCCTTAAATTCCTCCTCCAAGTCTCACAGAGAAACAGCTAGAGATAATTCCCTTTTGTCTTCTTGTGACACCTGCACGCCCCCTCTCCTGGGACACAAGGAAGCAGATCAGACCCTATCTCCCCAGAACAGGAGCCAAGGCAGCACTACCAGGACAAGCACTCGAAAGGAGGTGGTGCTGGAAGTGGACACTGACTTGCCCTACGTGGAACAGATGTGCAGGCAGCACATCATGAGAAACATGCCAGATGCCTGAAGAGCCGCTTTGAAATCCAGTGCAGTGCAGGAGGCCGAGCAGCAGGCTCCCAGCACAGCCCTCACCCTTTGTCTGCATGCTCCACACGGGCTCCCAGCAGTCATTAGCCCAGAGGAACTTTCTAATTGATTTAGAGCCACACACAGCTGACATTTCCCTTGGGACATGTTTTATCTGGTTTTCTATATTGCCTAAAAGTAACTTTCAAGAGGTAAAAGCCCATTTGAAACCAGAAAAGTGCTTGCCAAGGACAAAAGCGCCTGCTCGAGTGAAGCGGAGAGAGGTGCTGGGGAAGGTAAAACCTGTGTCACCTGGCCGTGCCTGAGCTCTGAAACGGGAGGAATGAGGAGCAGATAAGCAAGGTTGCATCCAGACGCCTTTGTGAAGCTCCAGAGCCTGTATAAAGAGCTTTCTCTTTCACCAGTGCCCACAGCTTTTATAAAATGATTAGATGAGTTGAATGTTCCTGCTCGTCAGCAGGAAATACTACTGTACAGGCTGAGGACAGGGTGGGCAGTTATCAGATGAGTGTGTGCTGATTATCTTGCTGCCTTCATCTTGAACAGCCTGAGACCTAACTGTGTCAGGGCAAACCAGCAGCAGTAATATGTCCTTCCCTTTGTGTCAGCCTCAGGGAGGACATGGTTGTGACCTGGGTAAAGATATTACCCAATTATAGCACCAAAGAGCTTTTCTGTGAGCTAAGGGTAAGCATCAGATGCTCAGGAGAAGCTGGATGAACAGCCACGAGGAAAGACACTGGTGAGGGAAGAAAAGTGAGCTGGAAATTTTAGCCACACTGCTACTGCAGATCTGCAGCAGCAGAGGAGCCAGAGCCTTTTGGCTTGTTTGTACAGAAAACAGGTAACAAAGTATGCCCAGTTCAGGGAATTCTAACCATCTAGCAGATCCAAAATCAGAGAAGCTCTGTCTGCAAGGGTAAGGGGACCACACAGCCCCAAATCCTGCTGGCTGACAGGCAGGGCAGTGTCACCAAAGGGGAGGGGATGGCTGGGAGCCATCCGTCAGCCCAGGAGGGGAGGCAGGGAGCCTGCCGCTTCAGGGGAAGAGGAGATTTTCTTCCATTTCTTTTTTATCCTGCAGGACTCAATAAATTAAGCCCCCAAGAGCTACCAATCAACAGTTGATATTGGCTCAAATCCCAAGAGGCCTGGAGCTGCTTCAGTGCTGATTCCCGCACAGCCTGCTCCCTTGCAAACTCAGCTGCCTCCTTGGTTGAGATGGTACTATGGAGCCCTGTGCTTCTCTGAGCCCATCTTCTAGGTAGCTAATGGCAGGTACAGGAGGTTTACAGGACAGCTGAACCAGTGCTGGAGAACATGAGGCCCCTGACATCACAAGTAATTGCATGCCTCTCATCTTAGATACCGGGTAATAGAGACCTGAAGAGGGAAAACCACAGCTGAGGGAAGGATGAGCATAGGGCATGGGGTACAAAAGGGTAAGAGAACCAAACTACAAGGAAATTTGTGTCTTGAAGGAGCAGAATAGGCAAGATCATGGAACAGGTCATCCTGAGTGCATTAACACAGCACTTAGAGGATGGCCAAGGGATCAGGCTCAGCCAGCATGGATTTAGGAAGGGCAGGTCCTGCCTGACCAACCTGATCTCCTTCTATGATCAGGTGACCCGCCTGGTGGATGTGGGGAGGCCTGTGGATGTAGTTTACCTGGACCTCAGCAAGGCCTTTGACACCGTCCCCCATAGCAAACTCCTGGCCAAGCTGTCAGCCCATGGCTTGGACAGCAGCACTCTGAGTTGGGTTAGGAACTGGCTGGATGGCCGAACCCAGAGAGTGGTGGTGAATGGTGTCACATCCAGATGGCGGCCAGTCAGTAGTGGAGTCCCCCAGGGATCAGTGCTATGCCCCATCCTCTTTAACATCTTTATTGATGATCTGGATGAGGGCATTGATTCTATCATCAGTAAATTTGCTGATGACACCAAGCTGGGGACAGGAGTTGATCTGCTAGAGGGTTGAGAGGCTTTGCAGAGAGACCTCGACAGGCTGGACAGATGGGCAGAGTCCAACGGCATGAAATTTAACGCATCCAAGTGCCGGGTTCTGCACATTGGCCACAACAACCCCATGCAGTGCTACAGGCTGGGGTCAGAGTGGCTGGAGAGCAGCCAGGCAGAGAGGGACCTGGGGGTGCTGGATGATGGTAGGATGAACATGAGCCTGCAGTGTGCCCAGGCAGCCAAGAGGGCCAATGGCATCCTGGCCTGCATCAGGAACAGTGTGGCCAGCAGGAGCAGGGAGGTCATTCTGCCCCTGTACACTGCACTGGTTAGGCCACACCTCGAGTACTGTGTCCAGTTCTGGGCCCCTCAGTTTAGGAAGGATGTTGACTTGCTGGAGTGTGTCCAGCAAAGGGCAATGAAGTTGGTGAGGGGCTTGGAACACAAGCCCTATGAGGAGAGGCTGAGGGAGCTGGGGCTGCTTAGCCCGGAGAGGAGGAGACTCGGGGGTGACCTTATTGCTCTCTACAACTACCTGAAGGGGGGTTGTAAACAGGCAGAGGTTGGTCTCTTCTCCCAGGCAGCCAGCACCAGAACAAGAGGACACAGTCTCAGGCTGCGCCAGGGAAGTTCAGGCTGGAGGTCAGGAGGAAGTTTTACACGGAGAGAGTGATTGCCCATTGGAATGGACTGCCTGGGGAGGTGGTGGAGTTGCCGTCACTGGAGGTGTTCAGGAGGAGACTTGATAGGGTGCTTGGTTACATGGGTTAGTTGATTGGGTGGTGTTGGATGATAGGTTGGACGTGATGATCTTGAAGGTCTCTTCCAACCTGGTTTATTCTATTCTATTCTATTCTATATGCAAGGTGGTGGTGAAAAGTGAGGGGCTGATGGGGAGGTGGTGAATGGACATTAAGTTACAAGAACCACACTGAGATCTCTGTGGAAGAAAAATAAAACCAGAGATATTTAAGGGAAGGAGGAGAGAAGGTGAAGAGCGGCATGTGAGGAAAGAGTGGAAGGAACATCACTGTTGATATGGGGGCCAAAGTCAGGAGACTGCTACCAGATGAAGGAGCTATTCCAAGTATTCACCTCCATACAGGTGCTCCAGCTCTAATAGTTGGAGACAAGTTAGCAGCTCAGCTAGGAAATCTCTCGCGAAGGATAATGGAATAGATAGACATCTAGCCAAGACTCTCGGTAAGGTTAATCTCTGGATACACCTTTTAATGGCAGTTGCCCTGAGATACCCTTCCCGAGATGATCTTCCATGGAATCCTAAACCCTGGACCACCATAGATGAGGGAATTAAGTGCCTGAGAGAATTTGCTGTTAGAGAGGTACTCTATGGTGAACATGAAACTCTGAATCCTGATGACATTCCTGTGGGTATTGGTCTTGCTAAAAAGCTCATCAAACTTGCTCCTTCTAATTATGCAAACATTCTGGCAAGCAGGATTGTGGCAAGAAATTATGGTGGAGCTTCTCCTACGGTTGGCCAATTCAGTGATCAAAAGAGACAATTGGAGGATAGCATGACACATGTTTCTTTGGTTTCAGCCATTGAAAATCTGTCTGCAAAAATTGACAACTGCATGAAAGAGCTGAAGGATGAATTTAAAAACAACATATCCCAATTGGCACAAAGAGATAATTCCAATTCTTCCTCCAGGTGGATACAAGTTTCATCTGTGAGGAATAGACATCCCCCAAGGAGGTCATTCCAAAACAGATCAAACCAAAACAGACCACCAAGGCAGTCATGTAGGATTAATTGGTAAACTCTGCGTGATCAGTTTGGTGAGAACATGAACCGGTGGGATGGCCAACCAATTTCTAATCTTTTCAGGAGACTGAGGGAACTGCAAAGTGTCAGAACCCGAGGTTGCAATACCAGAAGGATAGCTGTTACTTCCACAGTTCCCCAGAACAACTATAATAGCTCCAACAGTGGCTCCAGTTATAACACTGCACACTGTGCACAATGCACATGTGGGCATGTTGCCCATAACTAGGGGTGCCCTGCCTCCCGCCAGGGGGAGTAGAGGGATAATAGAGATAACAGAATATATTGGGATGTGTACATCCAGTGGCGTGGCACTTCACAATTTTGAAAGTACAGGGCCTTGGTTGACACAGGAGATCAGTGCACCATAATACCATCAAATTATCAGGGATCAGAGTCTATAACTATTCTGGGAGTCACTGGTGGATCTCAAGAGTTAAGTAAGGTAGAGGTTAATATAAGTTTAACTGGTAAACAATGGAGGAAGCATACAGTTGTGACCAGACCTGACGCACCTTGAATTTTGGGAATCGATTTTCTGAGAGAAGGGCATTTCAAAGACCCTAGAGGTTACAAATGGGCTTTTGGAGTAGCTTCTATAGAAATTGATGGACAAAAATTGAAGCTGTCTCCTAGGCCTGAGCTTTCTAATGAATCTGCAGTTGTGGGACAACATAAGATATAGGACATTAAATTGCCGGTTGCTTCTCAGACTGTGCATCACAGCCAATACAGAACCAACCGTGACTCTTTGTTGCCCATTCAGAATCTGATTCGTCAGTTGGAGAGTCAGAAAGTCATCAGCAAAACTCATTCACCTTTCAACAGTCCAGTGTGGCCTGTGCGGAAGGAGAATGGAGACTGGCGTCTGACGGTAGACTACCGAGCCCTGAATGAAGTGACACCACCTATGAGTGCAGCAGTACCAGACATGATGGAGCTACAGTATGAACTGGAATCCAAAGAGGCCAAATGGTATGCTACCATAGACATTGCTAATGCATTCTTCTCTATTCCCATAGCGGAGGAATGCAGGCCTCAGTTTGCTTTCACCTGGAGAGGAATCCAGTACACTTTCAACAGATTGCCAGTGGGCTGGTTCCACAGCTCAAGCATCTGTCATGCAGTGATCCACGATGCTCTGGAGAAAGGCGGTGCTCCAGAACACATCCAGTTCATCGATGACATCATCGTCTGGGGTAAAACTGCTGAAGAAGTCTTCAAGAAAGGTAACAAAATCATTGACATTCTTCTGAATGCAGGTTTTGCCATCAAGCGAGACAAGGTGAAAGGACCTACCACAGAGATTCAGTTTCTGGGAGTGCGGTGGCAGGATGGACGCCGACATATTCCAGTGGATCTGGTAAATAGAGTCTCTACCATGGGAAATCCCACAAACAAGCAAGAGACCTTACATTTCTTGGGGATAGTGGGATTTTGGAGACTGCACATTCCTGGATACAGTCAGATTGTGAAACCTCTGTATGATGTGACTCGAAAGAGAAACCATTTCCACTGGGGACCTGAACAACAAGCAGCCTTTGACCAGATAAAGCAAGAGGTAGTTCAAGGGATGGGTCTGGGACCTGTCCAAGATGGTCCAGACATTAAGAACATTTTGTACTCGGCTGCAGGTGACAATGGTCCAACCTGGTGCTTGTGGCAAAAAGCTCCAGGTGAGACACGTGGACGACCTCTTGGTTTCTGGAGTCGAGGTTACAGAGGTTCAGAGGCTAACTACACTCCAACAGAGAAAGAAATTCTAGCTGCCTATGAAGGAGTGAAAGCATCTTCTGAAGTGATTGGAACTGAATCACAACTTCTTCTAGCTCCCAGATTACCAGTTTTGAATTGGATGTTCAAAGGCAAAGGTTCCACACCACATCATGCCACAGACTCCACATGGTCTATGTGGATGGCTCTGATAACACAGAGAGCTCGAATGGGAAATCTTGAAAGACCTGGTCTAGTGGGGGTGATCTCAAGTTGGCCTGAAGGTATCAACTGTGCTAAACCTCCAGAGGAGAAAGTAACTCGTGCTGAGGAAGCTCCTCCTTACAATGACCTTTCTGATGATGGAAAGAAATATGCTTTGTTCACAGACGGTTCCTGTCGTCTTGTTGGAAACAAGCGAAGGTGGAAGTCTGCAGTGTGAAGTCCAACACGTCCAGTTGCAGAGGCAAAGGATGGAGAAGGAGAATCCAGGCAGTTCACAGAGGTAAAAGCTGTCCAGCTAGCTCTCGATGTAGCTGAACGTGAGAGATGGCCAAAGCTTTATCTGTACACCCACTCATGGATGGTAGCCAATGCTACAACGGTTTGTTGAAGACCACTCTTAAAGCCATGGGGGGTGGATCTTTGAAAAACTGGGAAAAACACATAGCACAAGCAACCTGGCTGGTAAATTGTTGAGGTTCAGTGAACCGAGCTGGACCTGCACATTCAGATGTAATACAGAAAGTAGAAGGTGATAGAGTTCCTTTTGTTAGAGAAAAGAATCTGTTAGGTAGAACTCTTTGGGTATTTTCTCCCTCAGGAGAGGCTAAACCTGTCCGAGGGGTGGTTTCAGCTGAAGGTCCGGGTCACACTTATTGGGTAATGCAAGGGAATGGTGAAATTCAGTGTATTCCACAAAGAAATTTGACTTTAGCTGAAAGAGTTTAATTTCAAACTGCTGTACAGCTACATCACGTCCAAAGGAAGAATCTACGAGGAATCTACGGTGCACGAACCCTGAGAACCATGAGAGCCCTGAGTCAACTAAGAGATCCTGAGAATCCCTGTTTCCCTTTCCCTTCGCTTCGTCGGCGAAGAAATGAACTGTTTTCCATTTTTCTCATTTCCTGATTTTCTTGGACTTTTGAATCATCTACATCTGAGTATAGCTGGAATGGACTATGAACTTTACTTACAAACTGTAAATATTGTTTTGAATTGGATGGACAGTACGAACAGCCAGTGAAATTGTTTAGAAGGGGTGGACTGCGACCGTTTGAGGTTGTGCCTTTAAGAAAGGGACCGTGCTGGGACACTCTGGCTGAATGTTTTGGAATAATAACGAAAATAATTAGATATTCTAAACAAATTTCATTGGTAGATTGGTAGAATGCAGTTTTAAGTTTTAGAGCAGCTGGGATTTTCTCTCAGTTCGTCCCTTTCCTTCTCCTTTCCAACTTGCCTGCTTCTGGGCTCCTTGCCAGAGACACCTTGAACAGATAAGCAACTAATCCTACTAATAGGCCTACTAGAATTCTGCTTTATTTATAACTGCCTCTTTCTCTCTTTCTAACCCTTTTTGGGAAAAAAGGGAGGTAGGGGGAAAGAAGGGGTACAGGGGGGGAACCCTCCTCCAGAGGAGGGAATTTCGTTCCTGTATTCTTGGGTTTTTTTACTTTGCTGTATATTTCTGTATATATATTGTAAATACTGTATATAGTGTATATATATAACCTGCAGTTCATTTTTGCTTGTAAATATAGCATTCCTTTTGCTTCTCTGGCTGAGTTAGCTGTGGTGGTTTTTTTTCCTCTTTGTTGGGGAGAGAAAGCTTAGGTTCTCTCAAACCACATCTTCCTCACCAGAATCACAGCAGATTTGCTGCACAAAGAGGCATGCAGGCAGCAGGCTGTTCCAAGGGTACCAAATGGCTTCCTGCAGTGCACCTTTTTGAAGTGACTCTGTCAGGAGTGCTCACTGATAATAAAGAAAACCAGAACTATTCTGCCTGCAAGGAAAGGCTAAAACCTGTCTGAAATCTCATGATGAGTGTGCCTGTAATTTATTTAGACATTGATACTGTAGATGAACAAACATATGCACTGTGCTGCGACACTGGAACAGGTTGCCCAGGGAGGTCATGGATGCCCCCTGCCTGGAGGTGTTCAAGGCCAGGTTGGATGAGGCATTGAGCAACCTGGTCTGGTGGAAGGTGTCTCTGCCCATGGCAGGGGGGTTGGAACTAGGTGATCTTCGAGGTCCCTTCCAACCCAAACTATTCTATAAATCTATGCAAAAGGCAGTCATTGATGGAGATGGAGAAAAATCTGTTTAAAATACATTTTGATTGAGTTACATAGTAGGCCTCTGTATCCTGGCATTTTTGGCTTCTGTTATGACTTAATCAAATCACAGAACTCTAGACAGGAGTCACTGTGCACATTTAAATAATAAAAGGATTTCTGGAATTTTTTAGAAAAATGAATTAAGAGTATTCATTACTCAGCAGTGAACAACTAACTATCTGTGAGTCAGGTGACTTAAATACATTCTAATCCAAAGCAGCCAGGGCATTAACAATGGTTTGATTGGGATATTAAAAAAAAATCCAAAACACTCAATCCCTTTTGACTAACAAGTGGATGTTCAGTCTCCCAAGTGACAATGAGGAAAGGGAGCACCTAAAACGTGATGGTCTTTGTTTCAAAAAGCAGCCTGGAGGCAAGACAAAGCAAGCTGGCACTTATCAAGCACTGCAATTTGAAGGGCTGTGTAGCAGTAGTGAAGGCAGCGTTTGTGATCAGGCCTGGGTCCTCTCCTGGGCTCCACTCTGCCAGGATGCTCTCACAATGAACAGCCACACCAGCCTCTGACAGCGCCTCCTGAATCGCACTTTCGATTTTGCTGTTGTTAAGGCAAGTCAGGCTGGAGCTGAGCAGAGGCTGCATCAGATGTATGTGGGAGCCATTAATTCCAAGAGACAAGAGGGTTTCTACCGTGGTGTAAATGTCAATTGTATTCCCATAGACAATGATGTTCCCTAAGGGAGGGGGAAAAAAAGAAAAAACACCAACAAAAAAGGGTGGGGGGGGGAAAATTCTAAGATGTACAATGAAAACCTTATTAGTATAACTCAGATGATAATAACACGAAATTGCTCTCTTTGACCCTCTTAGTTCTCTGATGCTATGAGGCAAACAATGTTACCTAGCAACAGTAGCTAAGATAATTTAGTGAAGAATCTGTACATAACATCCCATAAAGTAGGCAAGTACTTAACAGAAGTATGACGTTCATTTTGAACCTGTAATTTGAAATTATTTTGATTGAAAATCCTCTAGGGGAAAAAAATAAAACCAAACCACAAAACAACCCACAACAAACTCAGTTTTATTTTATTCCCCTCTCCCTTCTCAATTTGGCTTATTCAAAGGACTTATAGTGGGGGGTGTGGAGAGAGAGGAATGAAACATATCATGCAGAAGAACCCTCCTCCCTCCCAGAGCAGGGAAAGGCCAGGTTCTAGAAAACAAGTTATTGTGCAATATGAGAGGCCGCCAGTGCTGCCACCAAAGCCTAATCTCCAGTGGAGGAGCACGGGGGGCCTGGGTGCTAGCAGGAGCAGCTGGCTGCTCTGCACTGCCCTTTGAACACAGCTGCCTCCCTAGAGTGCACCTCAGAGGACACCCCAAACCCAACCACATTAGCCAGCCCCCAGCCCTGCAGGCTGCCTAGAAATCAGCAGGCTTGAGGCAGGCATTTCTGAGCAGTTAGGAGAACAGCCTCTGGCTGTTGCTGCACCCTTTGCAGGGCACTGCCCACCAGAGCAGAAATCACTGCTTAAACCAGCTCCATGTTTCCACTCTCTGGGGGAAGGCAGCTCTGATTCAAACCCATGTCTCACACCTTCCAGGGGAGTGAGTGTGCTTCACTGGATTTAGTTTTGGGCCCCTCATTACAAGAAAGACATTGAGTTGCTGGAGTGTGTCCAGAGTAGGGCAACAAAGCTGGTGAAGGGCCCGGAGACATAAAAAGCAGCTGGCACTGGCTCCCCACAAGCTCTGGAGCAGTAACTGCAATCAGGCTTTGGACAAAGAATTACATTTCCAACACATCCAGCTTGATATCTTGACTTTGGGCAGTGTTTGTTCTCCTGCATGGTTCTGCAGGAAGCACAATGAGCAGGTAGGAGAGTGCCTTGAGCAGCTAACTTGCATGTTTATCTTGGCATTGGCATTTATGTCTCACTACAAGCAACAGCAATCCCCTACAACCTAAATTTTATTATTTCATAGGCTAAACTAATTTCCCCATGTTTTACTGCATGAGGCACAGAGCAATACCAAACACAGCATTCGCAATCCCTAGCTCCTAAGAATATTAATGAGACACATTTTTAGCAGATGTTCTATTATTCCCCTTTGTCTACAAAATATTTTTATCTGTCTGTATCAGCTTGGCTACTTGTGGCTGCCAAATAAATGCATCTCTTCACAACTGCCAGAGAAAAGAATTGCCCCATGATTACACATACTCAGAAAGTGAGACCTCATTTGGAAAACTGTGTCCAGCTATGGGACCCTGTCACGGTCCGGAGACATTAGACGTCTCGGTCCGGAGACACAGTTCTTTTAAATATTCCCGTGTTGTGAAATTAAAGGCACAAACGAGGCCAAAGTATCAACAGCTAGACTATTTATTACATAACTAAAGTGGACATAAGAAAGGGGAGAGGGAGAAAAGAGAGAGAGAGGGACGAGAGATAGAGATAGAAGAGGAAAGGGAGAAAATAAAGAGGGAGAGAGAAAGAGGGAGAAGAGGAACGGAATTATATTACCACACCCCTCATCCCCCCCAAGACAGTTAAAGTCTGTGGAGGAAAGGTGCTGCAGGAGGTGTTGGGTTTGTAGAGAAACGCTGGTGAGGCTTTTGCTGGAGAACAGCTGTGGTCCTCTGGGGAGATGTTGGGTTGATACAGGAACAGTGCTGAGGCTCCTCTGGGCAGCCTGGGTCTGTAGAGAAAGGGTGCTGAGGATTTGGCTGGAGCTGTGGTCCTCCGGGCAGCTTCTTTTCTCCGGAGCAGCATCGTCCCGGCTTTCTCTTCTCAGCGGCCTGGCCCGTCTCCTGTGTTTTCCTTCATCTCCGTTTTTCTCCCCGTTTTTCTCCTCTGTTTCTCTCCTCTGTTTCTCTCCTCTGTTTCTCTCTACAAACCAGTAGTTGCTCAAGTCTTTTGGGCGGAAACCACCCTGCCCAGAAAGCCTGATGGCTGGGTCCTTAGGTCCATTGTTGTAGTCCGGTGTTATCACGATGCAATCACAAGCTGATTTGCATCCAGGATTGGTAGACAGGATTCACTTTATCTTTGTTGATTTACATTAAGAGAGACAAACTTGTCGTCTTCCACACCACCCCCAACACAAAAGGGATGTAGACCTGCTGGAGTGGGTCCAGAGGAGGGCCATAAAGATGACCAGATGGCTGGAGCACCTCTCCCATGAAGTATTTGGGCTGCTCAGCCTGGAGAAGAGAAGGCTCCAGAGACAACTTATAACTACATTTCAGTATCTGAAGGGGACCTGCAGGAAGGCTGGGGAGGAACTGTTTAAAAGGCTTGCAGTGATAGGATGAGAAGCAATTGTTTGAAAGTGGAGCAGGGGAGATTTAGGTTGGACATCAAGAGGAAGTTCTTTACAATGAGAGTGGTGAAATAGTGGAACGAGTTGCCCAGGGACATGGTTGAGGCCCTGTCCTTGTAGACATTCAAGATCAGACTTAATGTAACACTGGGCAGGAGTGCAGGAGGTTTGGACAAGATGGCCTTTGAGGGTCCTTTCCAACCGAATGCAATCTGTGAAATGATGGAACACATACTTTTGCCATTCACATCAACAACCAGGGGGACAGAAAAATTTCACCTGCAAAAGCATTCCTCTTACTGCTCTCAGAAATATAACACAGACTCTGTATAATGTGTGATAATGGAAATTCCACCCAAGGTGTGCATGGCCAAGCTGACTTTCTAAGCCAGAACCCTTTCCATTGCTCATGCCTCACAGGACACCTATCTGCAGGCTGTACTGCTCTCACGAGAAAGCCAAAAAAAGAAGGAAGACACAAGGCTGATTCTTTGTGTTTTTTGCACTACTGCAGCCAGGTGTAATGCAAGAAGTAAATGAGCAGCACCAGTGGTGACCACAAACTTGGATATACTCATTATCAGTCATCTAATGTGCTAATGGTGCAGGTAAGTACACGACAGGTGGATGCTGACAGCCCTGGATTACCTTTACACATTTTCAATTAGCAAGAAGAGAAAAACATAAGCAGCTGAGGAGGGTGCAGGGGCTGGGGAAGGGGAATGAAGCAGTCTCACAAAGAAGGACTTGGAGGTTTCAGTTGAAAAACTCAGTGTCAGCTAACCATGGTCACTTACAGCCCAGAAGGGAGCCCTGTCCTGGTGCTCTGGTGAGACCCCACCTGGAGTACTGTGTCCAGTTCTGGTGTTCCCAGCGTAAGAAGGACATGGAACTGCTGGAGCAGGTCCAGAGGATACCATGAAGATGATTAGAGGGCTGGAGAGCCACCCCTGTGGGGACAGGCTGAGAGAGTTGGGGCTGTTCAGCCTGCAGAAGAGAAGGCTACAGGGAAAGGAGACCTTCCAGTACCTGAAGGGGGCCTGCATGAAAGCTGCAAAGGGACTCTTGACAAGGGCTTGTAGTGATAGGATAAGAGGGAAAGGATTGAAGCTTGAGGAGGGCAGATTTAAACTGCAGATTAGAAAGAAATTCTTTACAGTAAGGGTGGTGAGGTCATGGCACAAGAGGAGGACAGGGCCAGCCCAGCTGAAGTGCTTCTATGCAAATGCGCGCAGCTTGGGCAACAAACAGGATGAGTTAAGGGCCACTGTGCTGCTGGGATGCCATGACATAGTGGCTATTACTGAAACTTGGTGGGATGAATCCCATGACTGGAATGTAGGCATAGATGGATATAAACTCTTTAGGAAGGATAGGCAGGGAAGGAGAGGAGGAGGTGTTGCCCTCTATGTCAATAGCCAGTTGGAATCAGTGGAGCTCCAACTGGGGAGGGATGATGAGCTAGTTGAGAGCGTATGGGTTAAAATTAAAGGCAGGACAGGGGAAGGAGATATTACTGTGGGGGTCTCCTACAGGCCACCTGAGCAGCAGATCCAAGCAGATGAGGCCCTCCATAGGCAAATAGAAGCGGCTTCCAGGTCACAAGCCCTGGTCCTCATGGGTGATTTCAACCACCCGGACATCTGCTGGAGGGACAACACAGCAAGGCACCAGCAATCCAGGATGTTCCTGGACTGCATAGAAGACAACTTCCTCCTCCAAATGGTAGAGGAACCAACAAGAAATGGTGCTATGCTGGACCTTGTTCTCACCAACAGGGAAGGGCTGGTAAGCAATGTGAGGCTCAGAGACGGCCTTGGCTGCAGTGACCATGAAGCAGTTGAATTTAACATCCTCAGGGCAATCAGGAGGAAGTATTCCAAGCTCACGACCCTAGACTTTAGGCGTGCAGATTTTGATCGCTTCAGGGATCTGCTAGCCAAAGTGTCGTGGGACAAAGCCCTGGACGGAAGAGGGACCCAGGACAGCTGGTCAGTATTCAAGGACCACCTCCTCTATGTCCTGGAGCTCTGTGTACCAACAAAGAGAAAAGCAGGTAAGAATGCTAGGAGGCCTGCCTGGATGGGCAAGGAGCTACTGGACACACTATTACTCAAAAGGAAACTCTACAGGAAGTGGAGAGAAGGACAGGTAGAACAGGGGGAATATAAGGAAGCTGCCCGAGCAGAAAGAGTCCTGGTTAGGAAAGCCAAAGCAGAGTTTGAATTGAATCTAGCCAGGGAGATTAAAGGGAACACAAAGAACTTCTACAGGTATATTAATGGGAAGAAGACGACTAGGGAAGGTGTGGGCCCCCTCAGAAAGGAAAATGGTGACATGGTCACAAGTGATGAGGAAAAGGCTGAGGTACTTAATAACTTCTTTACCTCAGTCTTCACTGCAAGGGCCTCTAGCCACACTCCTGATGTTATGGAAGTCAAAGCCAGGGACGGGGAGGAAGAACTGTCCATTGTAAGTGCAGATCAGGTTCGTGATCATCTGAAGAACCTGAAAGTGTTCAAGTCCATGGGACCCGACGGGATACACCCACGGGTACTGAGAGAACTGGCAGATGAGGTTGCTAAACCCCTCTCTATTATATTTCAAAAGTCATGGCAGTCTGGGGAAGTCCCCACAGACTGGAAAAGGGGAAACATTGCCCCCATTTTCAAAAAGGGCAAGAAGGAGTAACCAGGGAACTACAGGCCAGTCAGTCTCACCTCTGTGCCCAGAAAGATCATGGAGCAGATCCTCCTGGAGGCACTACTCGCTCAGAAGAAAAGTGAAGGGGTGATTGGGAACAGTCAGCATGGCTTTGCCAAGGGCAAATCCTGCCTGACCAACCTGGTGGCCTTCTATGAGCAGGTGACAAAATTAATAGATGAGGGGCGAGCAACTGATGTCGTCTACCTGGACCTGAGCAAAGCCTTTGACACTGTCCCACACCACATCCTGGTCTCCAAACTGGTGACACATGGGTTTGATGGGTGGACCACTAGATGGATAAGGAACTGGCTTGATGGCCGCACCCAAAGAGTGGCTGTCAATGGCTCCATGTCCCAGTGGAGGCCAGTGTCAAGCGGAGTCCCTCAGGGATCAGTCCTGGGACCTGTCTTGTTCAACATCTTTGTGGGGGACATGGACAGTGGCATTGAGTGCACCCTCAGCAAGTTTGCTGATGACACCAAGCTGTGTGGTGCAGCAGACACGCTGGAGGGAAGGGAGGCCATCCAGAGGGACCTTGACAGGCTGGAGAGGTGGGCACAAGCCAACCTCATGAAGTTCAATAAGAGCAGGTGCAGGGTCCTGCATCTGGGTCGAGGCAATCCCAGGCACAAATACAGGCTGGGCAGTGACTGGCTGGAAAGCAGCCCTGAGGAGAGAGACTTGGGGGTGCTGGTGGACAAAACGCTCAACATGAGCTCTCAGTGTGCACTTGCAGCCCGCAAAGCCAATCAGATCCTGGGCTGCATCAGGAGAAGTGTGGCTAGCAGGTCGAGGGAGGTGATCCTCCCCCTCTACTCAGCCCTGGTGAGACCCCACCTGGAGTACTGCATCCAGTTCTGGAGCCCCTATTACAAGAGGGATGTGGAGGTGCTGGAACGTGTCCAGAGAAGGGCCACAAGGATGATCAGAGGGCTGGAGCACCTCTCCTATGAGGACAGACTGAAGGAGTTGGGGCTGTTCAGTCTGCAGAAGAGAAGGCTCCGAGGTGACCTAGTTGTGGCCTTCCAGTGTCTGAAGGGGGCCTACAGGAAGGCTGGGGAGGGACTGCTCAGGATCTCAGGTAGTGATAGAACTAGGGGGAATGGAATGAAGCTGGAGGTGGGGAGATTCAGGCTGGATGTGAGGAGGAGGTTCTTCACCATGAGAGTGGTGAGACCCTGGAATGGGTTGTCCAGGGAGGTGGTCGAGGCCCCGTCCCTGGGGGTGTTTAAGAGCAGGCTGGATGAGGCTCTGTCCAGCCTGATCTAGTGTGGGGTTTCCCTGCCCATGGCAGGGGGGTTGGAACTAGATGATCCTTGTGGTCCCTTCCAACCCTGAATGGATGCCTCCTCCTTGGAGGTGTTCAAGGCCTGGCTGATGAGGCCTTGAGCAACCTGGGCTAGTGGAAGGTGTCCCTGCCGATGGCAGGGTTGTTGGAACTGGATGATCACTAAGGTCCCTTCCAACAAAAAGCATTCTATGAACCTATGGAAGGCATGGCCTAGCCCAAAGGGGGAAGGGGCTGAAACCAGTCCCCCCAGGCAGGAGTCTGGGGGTGATAAGCTAGAGTCGGAGGTGAAACCAGCAGCCCGGCTGAAGTGCATGTACACTAATGCACGAAGCATGGGCAACAAACAAGAGGAGCTGTGTTGGGGTTTGTTTTGAGCAAGAGGGGACTTGGGTCCCAGGAACACCTGTGCAATTCAGGCCTTGAAGAATTCTCTGTTGACAATATAGTGGTGGAGTAGGAGATGTGAGAAAGTGCTGATTGCTTGGTATGCTGAAGTCCAGCTGCCCCTGAGAAGGGAGGCAAGCAAGATAAGGAGGAAGCGAGATCTGGGAAAAAGAGTAATTAGACCGAGTAGAAGAAATTCCAGAGTTGTGAAAACAATGATGTAACCTTTCAGAGAGCAACCAATAGTATGTTGCCAAGTGGGCATAATTATAGCAAACTGTATATAAGATGTGTCTGATGCTCAATAAAGTTGGATGATTACTATCACTCATATTGAGTGCTGTCGTCCCTGTCTCCGTTCTCGTCAAGTGGCGCCTCGAACAGGGACCCGATTCTGCGGGTACTCTGAGCTGTTTCGACGGGGACGACAGTGGAGACCGCACCCGGGGATTACGGGCGAGCCGACCGCGGAGGAAGGCTCGGGCGGGCCAGCCAGCGGGCCGAAATTGGCATGCCACTGGAAAACGTCGGCGGGCTGGAGTTTGCGGGCCGACGGCAGCTTGGGCAGGCCGGGATCGGCGGGCCTGAGGAAAGGATCGGCGGGCTGGAGTTGGCGGGCCGGCGGTGAGTTCGGGCGGGCCGGAATCGGCGGGCCTGAGGAAAGGAGTAGCGGACACCGGCGGGAAACGGAACGCGGCAGTGAAGTTCGCGGACGTCGGTGAATATGGAAAAAGAGGTAGCGCTCTCCTTATTTCAATGCTTTTTAGAAAAGCGTAAGGCGGAGATATCGTCTAAAGTAATTCCTGGGCTTTTGGCTCATGGATCCGCTTTAGGGTATTTCCCTAGCGGAGATAGTTATTTTGATGAAGCTTGTTGGAGAGAGTACGGGAACAAGTTGTGGGACTTGGTAATTGATGGTGATAAAGCTGCTATAAAACTGCAAAAGCCGTGGCGAGAATGCATAAACTGTATCAAAAAATATAAGTTAGAACAGCGAATGGCTGCTGCAGTTACAGCGAATTTGTCAGAACGGGATGCGGCACCAGTTGTATCTGAATTGCGACCGAATGATGTGTTTGAAAGATACCGGCCGGGGCCGCCTCCGGCACAGCGCACGATACCGTGCCCTGCAAGACCTGAATTTCCACCTCCACCCCCACCGACGGAATTCAGTGAGGCGCCTAATGACCTAGCCCCAGGCGCAGCCTGCCTGGCTACGGGAGCGGGGGCTTCGGCTGAACTGAACGACAGTGTAGAATCACAAACTGAGACAGTAAATCAGAGGGAGACACCGTTATCTATTTCTCCGGCTCAGCTAGAAAAGTTGGTGGAGCGTATGTGTCAAAAACTGATTTTAGAAAGTTCCCAGGAAAAAGAAATGCTCTTAGAAAATAAAGGGGGTAAAACGGAGAAGAAACCTAGATCGGGATCGGTTGTGCGAATTAACTGGAAGGCGATTGCACAGGAGGCTGTGAGAAATGGATGCTGCGATGTGGCTGCTGAGTTGTCTGAAGTACTGTGTTTTCCTGTAACGTACGATGTTGATAATAATCAAGGACACTATCAGGTTTTGGACTGGAAGATTTTACAGCAATTGAGAGCAACAGTAGCTGAAAGCGGGCTACACAGCGAGCCTGCCCGACAAATGTTGCAGTATATCTGGGGTAGTGATTTGTTGGTTCCAGAGGACATTAAGACACTGATGAGAATGATTTTGACTCCTTCTCAAATGATCATGTTTGATAAGTTTTGGGGTCAGTTTTGTCAGCTTTCAGAGAATACACAACGGCAGCAGGGGGATCCCCTGGCTGGAGTCACAGCACAACAATTAATGGGAACAGGACAATGGTTTGGTGTTGAACGACAAGTTCGGAGTAATCCTGCGGTCTTTCAGGAATCAATGGAATGTGCCCAAAAGGCATTAAAAAGAGTACAAGCAGACCCTAAGAGGCCGCACTATATGTCTTTAAGACAAAAGCCAGAAGAGTCGTTTGCAGAATTTGTAGATCGTGTATGTGAGGCAATGAGTAATTCGGATATTCCTGACTATTTAAAGGGTTATATGTTGAAAAATGTAGCTTTTGAAGGAGCTAATACAAAACCAAAATCAGTGTTGGTAAATTTACCACAGGGGGCCACAATTGAGGAGATGCTGGAAAGAGCAGCTAACATACCTTCTGGTCCACAGGCTTTCCTCATAGATAGTATGCACAAATTGGCTGAACGATCACTGAAATTAGAAGAGGCTGCGGAGTCACAAACTCAAATATTGGCAGCCTTAGCTCCTTTAAAGGCTAATACGAGGGGGCAACAAGGGATGTTTTTCAAAGGAAGATACGATGTTATAAGTGTGGTAAAGAAGGGCATATCCCATCACAATGTAGAGTGAAATTTGTATGGTGTGATAATTGTAAAAGTAATTCTCATTCCACCAATGCATGTCAAAGTTCGGGAAACGGCCAGAGCAGCGCGAAGAGCCGCCGCGCCGGGACACAAGTGGCAGCTCCAGTCTATTACCAGCAGGACGCAGAAATTAAAACGACACCTCAGCCTTGCAACCGGCAACCGGAGGGAGCATCGGCTTGGACGTGGCAACAGCAGTAGATGCTACCTTAATAGATAATCGGCCCATTAAAGTGGAAACAAATGTAAAGGGGCGTATATACATCAATGGTCAGCCTGTAGGAGCATTGTTAATGGGTCGATCATCTATGGGTGTTAAAGGGGTAATGGTATTGCCAGGGGTAATTGATGCGGATTACAGTGGTGTTATTCGTGTTGTGATGTGGAAATGGCATGCAATCAGCCTGTACGAAGTGACAAATGCTTTGGATCCACAGGGGACTGGCTCTCTTAACTATACCAATGGGAAGACGACCAGTCGCTGGTGTTGAATTTTGGTACGGGTCTCAGCACGTGAAATTAATTTGCCTGCTAGATACTGGTGCTGACATCACAATCATGAGTAATGCACACTGGCCGAGACACTGGCCTTTAGAGCCAGCAATAGAAGTAGAAGGTGTTGGAGGAGCTCAAGCGGTAATGCAGAGTAGTCACAAAATTGTAGTGAAGATTGAAGGAAAACAGGCCTTGATTACAGTTGCAGTTATGCCATTACCTAATGGAATCAATGCTTTGGTGGGCCGGGATGTGACGGGTGTGGTCTTAACCTCAACACACACACACCCCCCCCCCCCAACGGTTTCTGGTACGGCTACTGTCGACCATGCCTCTACTCTGATTTAAAGCAACAGTACTCATTTTGTCATTTCTGATTGTAATGTCTTTCACAGATTTGTTATTTAGAGTTTTGTTAAGTTTTTCTAACAAGCATAATGAATAAGTAAGCATTTGGTATTTATAAGTACTTGGTACATAGTAATTGCAGTAAGGTGTAAGTACTTTGTAATGAGTTCACATTGTATGATTTTCTTTTGGTTCGAACCTTTTTTAATTGTCTGCCTAGGCATTTCAAAGGAGCTCCATGTAATATAGTTAAGGAATGTATAAACAGGTTTTAATTTTGGAAAGTGTTTTTTAGTTAATGTAACAATTTTATTTCTTTTTAGACACTGATTTGATGGATTAATTTTAACATAGTTTTTTAAGGTTTTAAGGATTTTTGGTATTAGCATAAGTTAAGGTTTGTAGTAAATAGGTATTAATTTTAACAACTATTCTTTCACTAATGTGCAGAAGAATCAAAACTAAGAGGAAACAGCATTTCCCATGCAGTCGAACATCGATCACAATAACTGTTATGATAATCTGGGGTCAAAAGCATCGATCCAAATTGAAAAATTTAGAAATTTTAACACAAATCAATGGTGACAAAAAGAAAAAAGGGGGGGAAAGAGAGAATACCCCATAGCAAAAAGAAAAAAGAAGTTTTAATGGTACCAATAAAAGATCAGTATTACTAGGATGAGCAAAAACACATTATTATGGGTAATTTTATATTGGGCAAAGCAATGAAGCTCTTTTGCTCTTGCTGATTGCCAGCAAGTTTTCTGTCTGTGAAGCTAGAGCCTGGCCAGATCTACCTTTACAGATTAAAGAAATCTTGCTACCATTAAACAAATTATGATTTTTGATCATCCTAGAGAAAATAAAGATGCAACATAACAGGTAATAATGAATTAATTGAACTTTTTCAGACGTGTCTGATAGGGATACCCAGATTTGATGTAGGTATGTTTGTTAATTATAGTAGTAATAATTGTAGTAATGAGAGTGAAGTGGCAAATTGCAGTGCATTATTGATTAAGGGACTGACTCAGCGGTAACCATATGATCCTGAAGAACTGTGATTATTGGGCTCTCAGCAGGTTGGCAATGCATCAAGAAACTGGACTCGAACGTGTATTGTGGTTGGAGGCGTGTTTAAAGGACAGCAAGGTTTTGAGCAAGTGTTAGAAGGTTGGGGGAAAGTGCCAGTTGGGATACAAAGCAGCTCTCAGGGATGGACTGACGTTCATCCCAAAAGACCATATGCAATGAGAGCCTTTGTAAGTGTAATAGTGCCAGGTGCCGCTGCAGGAAAAGCCTTGAGTGCAGTAGAAAAATTAGCGTGTTGGTCAGTAAAAACCGCAAATGTTACCACTCAGGTGTTAGAAGGGTTATTGTTAGATCAAAAATCATTGAAGCACGCATTACTGCAAAATCGTGCTGCAATTGATTTTTTGGTGTTGGCTCAAGGGCATGGATGTGAAGATTTTGAAGGAATGTGTTGCTTTAACTTGTCGGATCACGGAGTGTCGATGCATGCTGAGATTAGGTGGCTAAAGAATCATACGCGTGCTATCACAATTGTAAAAAGTCCCTTAGATGATTGGTTAAGATCAATGTTTGGGAATGTGTCACAGTGGGTTATACAATTGATAAAAGAAGCTTTAAGGTTTTTAGGTATTATTGTACTAATTTTGATTAATGTTAAACTTGTTTATAATTGTATTATGCAAAGTGTTCAAAGAATAACCTCCAAGGCCTTACTTGCACAAAAGAAAAACGGGGGAATTTGTTGGGGTTTGTTTTGAGCAAGAGGGGACTTGGGTCCCAGGAACACCTGTGCAATTCAGGCCTTGAAGAATTCTCTGTTGACAATATAGTGGTGGAGTAGGAGATGTGAGAAAGTGCTGATTGCTTGGTATGCTGAAGTCCAGCTGCCCCTGAGAAGGGAGGCAAGCAAGATAAGGAGGAAGCGAGATCTGGGAAAAAGAGTAATTAGACCGAGTAGAAGAAATTCCAGAGTTGTGAAAACAATGATGTAACCTTTCAGAGAGCAACCAATAGTATGTTGCCAAGTGGGCATAATTATAGCAAACTGTATATAAGATGTGTCTGATGCTCAATAAAGTTGGATGATTACTATCACTCATATTGAGTGCTGTCGTCCCTGTCTCCGTTCTCGTCAGAGCTGGAAGCCTTGCTGCAGCAGGAAAGTTATGATGTAGTTGCCATCACAGAGACGTGGTGGGACGATTCACATGACTGGAGCACTGCAATTGATTGCTACAGGCTCTTCAGGAGAGACAGGCAAGGAAGAAGGGTTGGAGGGGTGGCCCTTTACATCAGGGAGGCACTAGATGCCATTGAGATGGAGATCAGGGACCATCAGATTGAGTGCCTGTGGGTGAGAAATAGAGGGAAGGCCAACAGGGCTGACATCCTGGTTGGAGTCTGTTATAGACCACCCAACAAGGCGAAGATGTTGATGAGTCATTCTATAGGCAGCTTAAGGCTGTCTCAAGATTGCCTGACCTTGTTCTCATGGGCAACTTCAGCCTACCTGATATCTGCTGGGATCTTAACATAGCAGAGAAGAGGCAATCTAGGAGGTTCTTAGAATGCATGGAGGACAGCGTCTTATCCCAGGTGCTGCGTGAGCCTACCGGGGTAAGGCTATGCTTGACCTCCTCTTCACCAACAGGGAAGTGCTGGTGGGTGATATGGTGGTCGGAGGGTGCTTAGGGGCCAGTGACCACAAGATAATTGAATTTTCGGTTGTGGTGGGTTAACACCTTTTTCTGAAAACAAAAGAAGAAAGCAGGGTGGAGGGCTTGCGGGTACTTTACACTCCATGATGGGCGTTTCCCCCTGGGAAAGCTGAGTCTGTTCCACTCCCCCCTCCCTGCCCAGCTAGGGTATTAAAAGCAGGACATCACAGCTGTTGGATCTCCTTTTTGGCTCCTGCCTCTGCTGGATGAGAGCTACTGCAGCTGCCCTCCTGCTCCTCAGCCACGTGGCCGGACCTGATCCTTTTCTCTGCTGCCTCTGCACCTCCTCAGAGAAAGACTGGTTTTGTATTATTCTTTTCTGTCCCACTCCCATACTCCCATCCATTCCTGTTCCTTGCCCTTGTGAACCTTTTTTTTTTCCTGTTATTGTTATATATATAATTTGAAGAAAAAAATTAATTGCCTCTCTACTTCCAAGCTGACTCCAGATTGTTGCTTAGTGGATTTGCTCCTTACCGTTTTTTTTTTTTTTTCCTCCTCTCCCTGTTTGGAGGGAGGAGGTGGGGGGGGATTGGGGAAGAGATTCTCAGCCTTTTCCCCATTTGAGCTTTTAACTCTCAGTTAAGGCTCAAACCACTACAATTTTTGGTGCCTCCAACGTGGGGCTTGGAAATTAATCTTGTATTGGGAAAGCAATACTTTTTTCTGAAAAAGGAGCTAGAAGTAGAAATGGCAATTTTAAAGAACCTGATGGTCCAAGCCTTTGCATGGGCTTTTGGCTGGATCTTTTGGACCCACATCTACAAATTAATAACTTACCATGTGGTGTGGTTAATGATAGAGATGCTGATCAAGTGGATAAAAACTTTACCAATTAAGTTAGACATGTATCTCTTGAATTCGTTGAATTTCACTGTCAGTGGTAACTTTTCTAACATAGGAAACTTTCCTGAAGCAAGTTATGAAACCAATGGTGTAGATAAAAGTGCCTGTGATGGAAAATTGCTCTACGTTGCAATATGCTCCATATGCCTAAATGTAATCCTTATAGTGGCATTTGCTGGGACCATGTTGGGTGGAGGACTAGCTAACCCATTAAGAGCTGTTTGGAGGGTGATAACACACTCCTTTAATGACTGGGGGCGTGTCTGCTGTGGGCATTGTAAGCACTCTGTAAACACAAAGAGGGAGGGGTCGGGTTGTAATGACTGTGCCAGCTCTCAGCCTGAGCCCCAGGCACAAGGGTTTGCCCCACCACCAGCAGTTCCACAGTTGACCCCTGATGCTCCTGCCAATGCAGTCTCTCTAGCACCGGTCACCACACGCAGGAAAAGAAATCAAAAATCATCGCCAAGCACGGATGGTGAGGAAGGAACCTCAGCAGGCCCCAGCACCTCACAGAACCCATCGGTGGATGAAGATGATTCAGACCAGGAAATAACTGTTACATTGCTGCCCAGAAAGGAACTAAGGCAAACTCGTCTGGATTACGCAAGGAAAGAGGGTGAGCCAATACTAAGCTGGTCCCTGAGATGCTGGGATGAGGGGGTGGACACAGTGGACCTGGATAAGAGGGAGGCGAAGCTTTTAGGCTCCCTGACTCGTGATGCTGGTCTGGACAAAGAGTTAGCCAAACTTGATGGAATACACACTCTCTGGGCCCGGATTCTCAATGCCATCAAGAGCCGGGACCGCTCAAGAGATGACCTGCCCTGGGCCCCAGTTAGATGGACAACTATGGAACAGGGCATTCGGTATCTGAGGCAGATGGCTGTGATGGAAATAATTTATGGGGATGGCCAGCTCCCTTTGGACCCAGATGAGGTGCCCATGAGATGGCCCTTTGTAAAGAAACTCACCCAGGGTGCTCCTCAGAAATATGCTCACACATTAGGAGGGATACTCTTGACTGGACAGGATGGAAGTCCTAAAACTGTCTGTGAGTTTGCCAATGATTTAAGGGAATATGAGGACAGCGTAAATCAGAAACCCCTGATCTCAGCCATAGAAACTATGGCTAAAGACATTGTCAAAGAGATCAAGACCTCCATGTCTGAACTGAAAAAGGGGAGCGATGCCTCCTTTTCCCCTTCTCCTTCAGAATGGGTCCAGGTTTCGGCAATCAGGAACAGGCGACCTTCCCCTAGGAGATCACCCCAAGCCAATCGGGGAATGTAAAGGGGGTCTCTGTGGAGGTTCCTCTGTGACCATGGAGAGGACATGGACACCTGGCATGGCCAACCCACCTCTGCCCTCTGGAACAGGGTGCGGGAACTGCAAGGTGGGCACCACGGGGATAACTCATCCAGGAGAAGGGCTGCCCCAGTTTCCCAGAGTGGTCCCTCTCACTCAAGAGACCCTTCCCCTAGTAACACAGGACCATGTGACAAGTGTGGACATTGCCGCCAGCATTAGAGGTGCCCTACCTCCAGCCAGGTGGAGGCCAGGGACAACAGAGTATACTGGAATGTGTACGTGAAATGGCCTGGCACTTCAGAAGCCCTGAAGTACCGAGCTCTGGTGGACACAGGGGCCCAATGCACCCTGATACCATCGGGGTACAAAGGGGCTGAGTCCATAAGCATTCAAGGAGTCACAGGAGGCTCACAAGACTTGACTGTACTGCAAGCTGAGATAAGCCTGACCGGGAATGAATGGGGAAAGCACGACATAGTGACTGGTCCAGATGCACCTTGCATTCTTGGCATTGACTTTCTGCGGGAGGGATGCTTCAAGGACTCTAGGGGGCACAAGTGGGTGTTTGGGGTGGCAGCTGTGGAGACTGCAGGCAAAGAACAGCTGTCCACCATGCCTGAGGGGGATGACCCCTCCGTAGTGGGCAGCCATAAGGTGCAGGATTTGAAGTTACCTATTGCCTCTCGCATAGTACATCGCAGGCAATACAGGACCAACAGAGTCTCTCTGCACCCCATACACCAACTGATTCGACGACTGGAGAGCCAGAGGGTGATCAGCAAGGCTCACTCCCCCTTCAACAGCCCGATATGGCCAGTGCGGAAGGCAAATGGGGAATGGAGACTGACTGTGGACTACCGTGGCCTGAATGAAGTGACTCCTCCGATCAGCGCTGCCGTGCCGGACATGCTGGAGCTCCAGTACGAGCTGGAATCGAAGGCGGCCAAGTGGTATGCCACAATTGACATTGCTAATGCCTTTTTCTCCATTCCCATTGCAGAAGAATGCCGGCCACAGTTTGCTTTCACCTGGAGGGGAGTACAGTATCAATGGAATCGGTTACCTCAGGGCTGGGTCCATAGCTCAACCATCTGCCATGAGGTGATCCAGACTGCCTTGGAGAAAGGTGGAGCTCCTGAGCATCTGCAGTTCATTGATGACATCATTGTATGGGGTGAGACAGCAGAGGAAGTTTACCAGAAGGGTAAGAGGATAATCGACATCCTGCTGGAGGCTGGCTTTGCCATCAAGAGAAGCAAGGTGAAAGGGCCTGCCAGGGAGATCCAGTTCCTGGGTGTTCAATGGCAGGATGGCCGTTGCCACATCCCTCAGGAGGTGGTGAACAGGGTAGCCATTATGGTGCAGCCCACAAACAAGAAAGAGACACAGTTGTTTTTGGGGCTTGTGGGCTTCTGGAAAATGCACATTCCCGGGTACAGTCAAATTGTGAAGCCTCTCTTCCATGTAACAAGGAAGAAAAATGATTTTGTGTGGGGACCTGAACAGCAGGTGGCGTTTGACCAGATCAAACGAGAGGTGGTCCATGCTATGGCTCTGGGACCTGTTTGAACTGGGCCAGAGATCAAGAATGTGCTGTACACTGCGGCTGGTGAGAATGGTCCTACATGGAGCTTGTGGCAGAAGGCTCCTGGTGAAATCAGGGGCAGGCCCCTAGGTTTCTGGAGTAAGGGGTACAAAGGCTCTGAGGCCAACTACACCGCGACAGAGAAGGAAATCCTAGCTGCCTATGAGGGCGTCTGGGCTGCCTCTGAGGTAATTGGGACTGAGTCACCTCTATTTCTAGATCCGAGACTTCCAGTCCTGACCTGGATGTTCAAAGGGAGAGGCTCAACCCCACATCATGCCACAGATGCTACCTGGAGTAAGTGGATGGCCCTGATAACTCAGTGAGCTCGGATGGGGAGCTTCGAACACCCTGGCATAGTGGAAGTGATCACCAACTGGCCAGAGGGTGCTGACTTTGGAATGCCACCAGAGCAGACAGTGACCCGTGCTGAGGAGGCTCCCCCATATAACAATCTCCCTGACAACGAGAAGGGCTATGCTCTATTTACAGATGGGTCCTGCTGGCTTGTAGGAAGCAAGCGGAGATGGAAGGCAGCTGTCTGGAGCCCAATAAGGCAAGTGACAGAAGCAAGGGATGGAGAAGGCGAATCCAGTCAGTACGCAGAGGTAAAACCTGTCCAGCTGGCCCTGGATATAGCAGAACGAGAGAACTGGCCAGTGCTGTACCTCTACACTGACTCCTGGATGGTAGCCAACGCCTTATGGGGATGGCTGAAGGAATGGAGGAGGAACGGGTGGCAGAGAAAAGGGAAGCCTGCTTGGGTCGCTGACCTGTGGCAAGACATCGCTACCCACCTGGACAGGCTGCCAACCAAGGTACGGCACATCGATGCACACATCCCCAAGAGCAGAGCCACAGAGGAGCACAAGCACAACCACCAAGCAGACCTGGCTGCTAAGATCTCCCAAATAGACTTGGACTGGGAACACAAGGGCGAGCTGTTCTTAGCTTGCTGGGCCCATGACACTTCTGGCCACCAAGGGAGAGATGCCACATACCGGTGGGCTCGGGACAGATCCGTGGACATCTCTATGGAGGCCATCTCACAGGTCATCCATGAGTGTGACATCTGCGCTGCCATCAAGCAGGCCAAGCGCATGAAGCCTCTGTGGTATGGGGGGATATGGTCGAAATATAAATATGGAGAGGCCTGGCAGATAGACTACATCACCCTTCCTCGGTCTCACCGTGGCAAGCAGTACGTACTGACCATGGTGGAGGCAAGTACAGGGTGGCTGGAGACCTATCCAGTACCTCATGCCACTGCTCGCAACACCGTCCTGGGCCTAGAGAGACATATCCTGTGGAGACACGGCACCCCCGGGAGGATTGAATCAGACAATGGAACCCACTTCAGGAACCATCTCATAAGGGACTGGGCAAAGGAACATGGGATTGAGTGGATTTACCACATCCCATACCATGCACCAGCTGCAGGGAAGGTCGAGCGCTACAATGGCTTGCTAAAGACCGCCCTAAAAGCCATGGGGGGTGGAACCTTCAGGAACTGGGAAAAGCACCTAGCTCAAGCCACTTGGTTAGTGAACAGCAGAGGATCTGTGAACCAAGCTGGTCCTGCCCAGTCCCACCTGCTGCAAACAGTGGATGGAGATGGAGTTCCTGTGATTGCTGAGAAGAACCTGCTGGGGAAGTCAGTGTGGGTTTTCCCTGCTGCTGGTGGGGGCAAACCAACCCGAGGGGTGGTCTCGGCTGAGGGACCTGGTCACACGTACTGGGTTATGTTAGAAACTGGGGACATTCAGTGTATCCCACAGCAGAATGTGACTCTGGCTGAGAGAGGATGAACTCAGAGGAGGTAACACTCCTCAATGTAATTATGTGAATAGTTATAAGTTGTTCTAAGTTTCTCCATCCTAGCTTAATACCAGCCCAGCATCCAGGACCCAACGTACTCACTGCACACCAACCCAAAGAGCATCATCTCACCTGTACCCATTCCTGATGTCCCTACAGTAACGGACTGTTCCCTATGTCCCTACAGCAACGGACTGTTCCTGATTTTTTTCTTTCCCTTTCAAAGACAGACTGATTCCTGATTCTTCTCCACATGCCTGCCCAGTTCAAGCACCACCTACAGTGACCATCACCAGAGAGAGAGAGAGACTGCCCTGGGAGAGAGCGAGCCGGGATACGAAGAGACTTGCACCAAGGATTCAAATACCACGTGTCAAAATCACATGAAGGGGCTGTGGCAGGAGAGAAGAAGTGGAACAGAGGGGTGGATTGCAGTGGGTTAACACCTTTCTCTGAAAACAAAAGAAGAAAGCAGGGTGGAGGGCTTGCGGGTACTTTACCCTCCCTGCAGGGCATTTCCCCCTGGGAAAGCTGAGTCTGTTCCACTCCCCCCTCCATGCCCAGCTAGGTTATAAAAAGCAGGACATCATAGCTGTTGGATCTCCTTTTTTGGCTCTCTTCACTCAGGCAACCAGCACCAGAACAAAAGGACAGTCTCAAGCTGTGCCAGGGGAGGTTTAGACTGGAAGTAAGGAGAAAGTTCTTCACAGAACAAGTAATAGGCCATTGGAATGTGCTGCCCGGGGAGGTGGTGGAGTCACCGTCCCTGGAGGTGTTCAAGAGGAGTTTGGACGTGGCACTTGGTGCCATGGTCTAGTCGTGGGGTCTGTGTTGATAGGTTGGACTCGATGATCCTCGAGGTCTCTTCCAACCTTAGTTATACTGTGATACCTCCAGTGATGGTGACTCCACCACCTCCCCGGGCAGCACATTCCAATGGCCTATTACTCGTTCTGTGAAGAACTTTCTCCTTACTTCCAGCCTAAACCTCCCCTGGCACAGCTTGAGACTGTCCTCTTGTTCTGGTGCTGGTTGCCTGAGTGAAGAGAGCAACCCCAACCTGGCTACAGCCTCCCTTCAGGTGGTTGTAGAGAGCAAGAAGGTCTCCCCTGAACCTCCTCTTCTCCAGGCTAAACAACCCCAGCTCCCTCAGTCTCTCCTCATAGGGCTTGTGCTTGAGACCTCTCCCCAGCCTCATTGCCCTTCTCTGGACATGTTCAAGTGTCTCAATGTCCTTCTTAAATTGAGGGACCCAGAACTGGACACGGTAATCAAGGTGTGGCCTAACCAGTGCTTGCGGGTACTTTACCCTCCCTGCAAGGAGTTTCCCCCTGGGAAAGCTGAGTCTGTTCCACTCCCCCCTCCCTGCCCAGCTAGGGTATAAAAAAGCAGGACATCATAGCTGTTGGATCTCCTTTTTGGCTCCTGCCTCTGCTGGATGAGAGCTACTGCAGCTGCCCTCCTGCTCCTCAGCCACGTGGCCGGACCTGATCCTTTTCCCTGCTGCCTCCGCACCTCCTCAGAGAAAGACTGGTTTTGTATTATTCTTTTCTGTCCCCCTTGTGACCCTTTTTTTTTCCTGTTATTGTTATATATATAATTTGAAGAAAAAAATTATTTGCCTCTCTACTTCCAAGCTGACTCCAGATTGTTGCTTAGTGGATTTGCTCCTTACCCTTTTTTTTTTTTTTTTTTTTTCCTCTTCTCCCTGTTTGGAGGGAGGAGGTGGGGGAGGAGTGGGGAAGAGATTCTCAGCCTTTTCCCCATTTGAGCTTTTAACTCTCAGTTAAGGCTCAAACCACTACATTGGTATTCGGTCAAGCTAAGAGGGGCAGCAAGAAGACCTCCACTCTGGACTTCCGGAGGGCAGACTTCAGGTTACTCAAGGAACTAATTCAGAAGGTTCCTTGGGATAAAGCCCTTAAAAACAAAGGGGTCCAAGAGAGCTGGTCCTACTTCAAGGAAGAACTCTTGAAGGCGCAGGAACAGGCTGTGCCAATGTGCCGGAAGATTAGCCGCCGGGGCAGACGGCCAGCCTGGATGGTTAAAGAGCTTTTAATGGAACTAAGGGAAAAAAAGAGGGTGTATCACCTTTGGAAGAAAGGTGAGGCAACCCATGAAAAATTTAAGGATGTTGTTAGGTCTTGTAGGAAGAAAATTAGGGTGCCAAAAGCACATTTGGAGGTTAAACTGGCCTCTGCTGTGAAGGACAACAAAAAGTCCTTCTATAAATACATTAATAGCAAGAGGAAGGGAAAGGACAACCTCCACTCCTTGTTGGACACGGAGGGGAACGTTGTATCAAAGGATGAGGAAAAGGCAGAGGTACTTAACACCTGCTTTGCCTCAATTTTTACTAGCAGGACAGAATGTCTTCCAGACAGCTGGCCTGCAGAGCTGGCAGAAGGAGCCAGGGAGCAGCATAGTTTTCCTCTGTTCCAGAATGGGGTAGTTGGTGATCTGCTCAGCCACTTGGATCCCCACTAGTCCATGGGACCAGATGGGATCCATCCTAGGGTGCTGAGAGAGCTGGCAGAGGAGCTGGCCAAACCGCTCTCCATCATTTTTCAGCAGTCATGGCTCACTGGCGAGGTCCCAGAGGACTGGAAGCTGGCCAACGTGGTGCCCATCCACAAGAAGGGCCGGTTGGATGAACCAGGGAATTATAGGCCTGTCAACCTGACCTCAGTGCCAGGCAAAATTATGGAACAGGTCATCTTGAGTGCAATCACACAACACTTAGAGGATGGCCAAGTGATCAGGCCCAGCCAGCATGGATTTAGGAAGGGCAGGTCCTGCCTGACCAACCTGATCTCCTTCTATGATCAGGTGACCCACCTGGTGGATGTGGGGAGGCCTGTGGTTGTAGTCTACCTGGACTTCAGCAAGGCCTTTGACACTGTCCCCCACAGCAAACTCCTGGCCAAGCTGTCAGCCCATGGCTTGGACGGGAGCACACTGCACTGGGTTAGGAACTGGCTGGAGGGCAGAGCCCAGAGAGTGGTGGTGAATGGTGCCACATCCAGCTGGCGGCCTGTTGCAGTTTGAGCTGGGTGCCCCCCTGCAATGTTTACTTCCTGTGTCCAGAAATCCAGCCCAGGGATGGACGCAGGAAATTATGTAGTATTTCATACCACAATCCTTTGCACCACTATAAGATCCAGTGCGGAGTCTAGCACTATCTCTTTTCTTCCTCCTCCGTCAGCCGGTAACTGGGGGAGATGTCTCCTGGCTTTGGGCCTGGCTAGGCCCAAGGCCACGGGGGGATGGGCAGTCTCAGATCTGGCCAGCTGAGACTAGCTTAGCAATGGGAGGGGGAAGAAGGAGCCCTGGGGGTCTTGGGTGTACCCTCAGGTAGGGATGGGGTCTCTCTGAGTCTGCTTTGGGATTTTTCTTTATCACTGTGCCTTTGCTTTTCTGTAAAAGTTCACTGCATTCTATTTAAACTTTCCATCACTTTTGCAATCCGTTTGTCTGAGTGTTTATTGTTGCCAGGGGTGGGGAAGGGGGCTGCCTCAACCCAGCACATTCTTGGTAGCAGAGGATGGTTCAGGTTGGCAGAGGATCTGCCCCCAACCCCTTTACATTCTTGGCGAGCCAGGCAGGAGAAGGAGTTGGTTATTGTGGCTACTCTGCAGATCGGATTGCAAAAGATAAGAGAGTTTAAATTTAGTTCTGGGCATCGTTTTGGTTTTTTGGCAGTTGGGGGCTCGTGTTGTTGTTGGGGCAACTGTGTTAAGTTCTTGTGGATTGCAGGGGTACTCCTGGTGCGTGACCGGTGGCACAGAGTCCCTCCTGCTATTTTCAAGCAGGGGTGGTTCGTAACCATCGGAATGGGGGCACCGCTTGAGAATGCGGGACCTGCCTTCCCCCACCTTTATTCTCTGCGGAGCGGTAAAAGCGGCAGGGAGTGAAGTGGGGGAGGAGCAGTGGCGAGCAGATCAAAGTCAGGTCCGTTCTCGCTGCGGGGTAGGGCCAGCCACGGCGAGCGGGCGAGCTCGGCTCCTTATGGGCGAACGGGGACTCCAGCTGAAGGCTGTTCTCAAGGGCCCTGAGGACGTGCTCATGGCTTTTGCTGGAGGAGACGTTTGAATGCCCGAGGGGTGGAGGCGATTTTGATCCTGTACCGCGGCGGCAGAGGTGGGCGGAGCCCTGCTGTGTGCTCGGGCGGCGGCAGGACCGGCCGTGCGCTTGGAGCGGCGGCGGCGGGACCGGTCGTACGCTCGGAGCAGCGACGGCGGTCCTGGCCGTGCGCTCGGGCTGCGGCGGCGGTGAGCGCAGCTGTGCGCTCGGAGCAGCGGCGGCGGTGAGCATGGCCGTGTGCTCGGGCTGCGGCGGCGGTGAGCATGGCCGTGTGCTCGGAGCGTGGCGGGGCCGGCCCTAGTCTCTTCCCCAACTTATTCGGACGAGTTCCGAAAATGGCGCCGAGCACCTGGCTCCACCTCCCTTCTTCTCACGAGGTTGTGGTGCAGCCCCTCCCTCCGCCAGGGGAGGGTTAAGTTGTTGGATGCTGTCACGTTTGGTACGCGAACGCCTAGGGGGAAGGCGGTGTACCGTGACATGCATCTGTAGAGCCTCGGGCCGCGGCTGAAAGCGGTCAGCACTGGGCTTGGGATAGGTCCGTGCAGGGTTGTGAAAGGCTCAGCGGGCTGTTTTCCTGGAGGGGTGAAGAAGCAGTTAGAGCCTGATTGTTCTGACTGGCTTGCCCCATGGGTGGAAACATGCCGCTGAGTAAATAGAGATGGGAATAAAGGTTGGTTGAGAAGTTGTGAGGTTCCTTCCAGGTGACCAGGATGTCCAACGGATCCGTGAAGAGCTTGCACCGCAGAAGAGTGAACTCTGCATCGCTGAGAGGTTCTACTAGATGAGGGAAGAAGAACTGGAATGGACTGACACTAGAGCCTGAATGAGAGACTGTTTGGGTGGACGCCCAGATGAAGATATGGACTTCGCCGAACATGTCAGCAGAAGATTTCTGATCTAATGATATGTTTGGGTGCAAAGATTATGGTATAGAAATAAGGGGTGGCGTGTTGCAGTTTGAGCTGGGTGCCCCCCTGCAATGTTTACTTCCTGTGTCCAGAAATCCAGCCCAGGGGTGGATACAGGAAATTATGTAGTATTTCATACCACAATCCTTTGCACCACTATAAGATCCAGTGCGGAGTCTAGCACTATCTCTTTTCTTCCTCCTCCGTCAGCCGGTAACTGGGGAGATGTCTCCTGGCTTTGGGCCTGGCTAGGCCCAAGGCCACGGGGGGATGGGCAGTCTCAGATCTGGCCAGCTGAGACTAGCTTAGCAATGGGAGGGGGAAGAAGGAGCCCTGGGGGTCTTGGGTGTACCCTCAGGTAGGGATGGGGTCTCTCTGAGTCTGCTTTGGGATTTTTCTTTATCACTGTGCCTTTGCTTTTCTGTAAAAGTTCACTGCTTTCTATTTAAACTTTCCATCACTTTTGCAATCCGTTTGTCTGAGTGTTTATTGTTGCCAGGGGTGGGGAAGGGGGCTGCCTCAACCCAGCACACGGCCAGTCACTAGTGGTATGCCACAAGGATCAGTGCTGGGCCCCATGCTCTTTAACATCTTTATTGATGATCTGGATGAGGGCATTGAGTCCATCATCAGTAAATTTGCTGATGACACCAAGCTGGGGACAGGAGTTGATCTGCTGGAGGGTAGAGAGGCTCTGCAGAGAGACCTTGATAGGCTGGACAGATGGGCAGAATCCAACGGCATGAGATTTAACACATCCAAGTGCCGGGTTCTGCACATCAGCCGCAACAACCCCATGCAGAGCTGTAGGCTGGGGTCAGAGTGGCTGGAGAGCAGCCAGGTAGAGAGGGACCTGGGGGTACTGGTCGATGGTAGGCTGAACATGAACCTGCAGTGTGCCTAGGCGGCCAGGACGGCCAATGGCATCCTGGCCTGCATCAGGAACAGTGTGGCCAGCAGGAGCAGGGAGGTCCTTCTGGCCCTGTACACTGCACTGGTTAGGCCACACCTCGAGTCCTGTGTCCAGTTCTGGGCCCCTCAGTTTAGGAAGGATGTTGACTTGCTGGGAGCGTGTCCAGAGAAGGGCAATGAAGTTGGTGAGGGGCTTGGAACACAAGCCCTATGAGGAGAGACTGAGGGAGCTGGGGTTACTTAGCCTGGAGAAGAGGAGACTCAGGGGTGACCTTATTGCTCTCTACAACTGCCTGAAGGGGGGTTGTAGACAGGCAGAGGTTGGTCTCTTCTCCCAGGCAGCCAGCACCAGAACAAGAGGACAGTCTCAGGCTGCACCAGGGGAGGTTTAGGCTGGAGGTCAGGAGGAAGTTTTACACAGAGAGAGTGATTGCCCATTGGAATGGGCTGCCCGGGGACGTGGTGGAGTCGCCATCGCTGGAGATGTTCAGGAGGAGACTTGACAGGGTGATTGGTTGCATGGCTTAGTTGGTTGGGTGGTGTTGGATAATAGGTTGGACTCGATGATCTTGAAGGTCTCTTCTAACCTGGTCTGGTCTGGTCTGGTCTGGTCTATTCTATTCTATTCTATTCTATTCTATTCTAAATTTCATTCTGACTCTCAGGCAAGCAAGTTTGGCTAAGCGGGTGGTGCTCAGCCTTTGGCTGCAGCGGCTTCCTCAGAGCACACTGCAATTACTGCATTACCTGGTGGCATTTTGGTGTATACAAGATCAGATTCAAGCCCTGCCTTTCTGAGGGAAAATTAACATTCTTGGTTTATACTGTAATATTAAACACAACTGCATTAGCTGAGGGAAGGCAATGTTCATTCACTGACCCCTTGTAAATCAACAGTTTACAGTTTGTGCTTATTAGAATTTTAGTGGCTTTTTAGATTACAGTGCTAGTAGCCTCGGAACTACAGATATTCATTATGCACTTAAATTATGTTCCCTGGACAGAGAGCCGTTCCTCAGGATGCTTTTATTATTTAACTACAGGAAAATGTATCTATCTGTGAGTAAACATCATAACCTTCCATGGGGAAAAAAAGCAGCCATAAATAAAGAGCACTAGAGTAGTTTGAACGTTTATTACTAGAATGTCAGCATTCTGCTGCAGAGCAGGCTCATTCATTTTCCACAAGTGGAAGCAGAAGATTTCAGTGACCCCACCATGACCTGAATCTTCCTAGTTTGCAAAAGCTAGAGGAGAAAATCAGCATTAGCTGAACCATCGGGGGTGCTGGGGCTGGTGATTCATGCACTGGAATTTTAATGCCAGAGTATTCCTACAAACATGCTTTTAATAAGGCAGTAAACTATGTTTAGGTAAAGAGAAAAAAATAATTGCTCCATTTTGGGCCATTAAAGCAGTTTCGTTCCTTAGCTCTACTCCCATCCTACTTTTTATTTTCATGGAAAGTACAGAGCTAATAGGAGATGAATTTCAATTAGTCACAATTACAGTTGTAATAGGTTACATGCATTAGGCGGCTGGGTTTCATCAGGGAAACTGTAGCCCTTGGGGCTGCTGCTTGCCCCACTCCCCAGCCCCCAGCAGCAGGAGGGCATTCTGGAGCCACCAGCACCACCCAGCTTGGGGACCACGCTGCAGGAGCTAGCAGCATCAGAGCTGCCTCACTACTTCTCCACAGGCTCCTTGAGCAACTCTTGCTACTGGGTGCCAGCCACCTTAGGCAAGGAGGAGCTAGATGATCTAGCTGGATTAGGGGATCTTCAGAGGTCCCTTCCAACCTGTGATTCTGGGAAGGCTGTAGTGCCTAGGCTGCTGCCCATCCTTGGTGGTACAGTCACTGCTGGAGCTTCAACAGCCTTTGACACCGTCCCCCACAGCAAATTGCTGGCTAAGCTGTCAGCCCGTGGATTGGACCATTACACTATGTGCTGGGTTAGGAACTGGCTGGAGGGCCGGGCCTAGAGAGTGGTAGTGAACGGTGCCACATCCAGCTGGCGGCCAGTCACCAGTGGTGTCCCCCAGGGATCAGTGCTGGGCCCCATCCTCTTCAACATATTCATCGATGATCTGGATGAAGGGGTAGAGTCAGTCATCAGCAAGTTTGCAGATGACACCAAGTTAGGGGCAGATGTTAGTCAGTTAGAGGGTAGAAAGGCTCTGCAGAGGGACCTCGACCGACTGGACAGATGGGCAGAGTCCAATGGGATGGCATTCAACAAGTCCAAGTGCCGAGTGCTGCACTTTGGGCACAACAATCCCATGCAGAGCTACAGGCTGGGATCAGAGTGGCTGGAGAGCTCTCAAACAGAGAGGGACCTGGGGGTGCTGATCGACAGCCACCTGAATATGAGCCAGCAGTGTGTCCAGGTGGCCAGGAGGGCCAATGGCATCCTGGCCTGCATTAGGAATAGTGCAGCCAGCAGGAGCAGGGAGGTCATTGTGCCCCTGTACTCTGCTTTGGTTAGGCCGCACCTTGAGTACTGTGTCCAGTTCTGGGCCCCTCAGTTTAAGAAGGACATCGAAACACTTGAACGTGTCCAGAGAAGGGCAACAAGGCTGGTGAGAGGCCTTGAACACAAGCCCTATGAGGAGAGGCTGAGGGAGCTGGGATTGTTTAGCCTGGAGAAGAGGAGGCTCAGGGGTGACCTCATTGCCCTCTACAACTACCTGAAAGGTGGTTGTAGCCAGGAAGGGGTTGGTCTCTTCTCTCAGGCAACCAGCACCAGAACAAGGGGACACAGTCTCAAGCTGCACTAGGGGAGGTTTAGACTCGAGGTGAGGAGGAAGTTCTTCACCGAGCGAGTCATTCGTCATTGGAACGGGTTGCCCAGGGAGGTGGTTGAGTCATCGACCCTGGAGGCGTTCAAGGGGAGATTGGACGTGGCACTTGGTGCCATGGTCTAGTCATGGGGTCTGTGTTGATAGGTTGGACTCGATGATCCTCGAGGTCCTTTCCAACCTAAGTGATACTGTGATACTGTGATACTGTGAACACTTTCACCAGTGCCTCCTGCCAGCATGCAAACCCAGCCTGGCTCTGCCTTCCACCCCCAAAAAGCATCCACTGATTTCATCCAGAACAAAGTAGTACCCAGTGCTCACAGGGAAGGGAAGTGTAGTGAACGATGCTTATGGTCAGGATTGTGCCCCAAACATTTGTAGGATATATTTCTCTGTGTGTTAACCCTCCTTTGTTCCCCCTCCTTTCTGGAGGCGGAGGGGGGGGATCCTGGCACCACTGAGTCTGTGTAAACAGCCTACCTGGGCGTGGTCTCACCCCTGTGGTACACAAGGGGCAGGCTATATGTTTGTTTCCCTAGGTATAGCATATACTTAGGCCATATTTGGTAGGTGTCAGTTCATTGGTTAATCTTTTCGTTAGCAACAGATGCTTATTGGACCAGTATTCACTGGGGCAAATGGTAAATAGGGGTCGTTTGGTAAATGAGCCCCCCACCTTGGTGTTGGAGCCTGTGTGTGTGCGTGCCAGTGCTTCAAGAGGTCTCGTGGTCTTTTGCCACCGTCACCCAGCTGCGTGCGGTGCCGTGGACAGCACTCCATGGGATCAACCGCTGCGTGATCCGTCGTTGTAGGAGAAAACCTGGTTGCCTGTGTGAACCAGCGTTGCTGACCTGCCACAGCCCCCCGAGCAGGGAATCTTTGTGTCCTGGGAGAAGCAGCAGCCACGCGGTGGGGCCACGCGGCCGGCGCCATTTCCTGTCTCCTTATTACGGCACATCCGTGCCACGTTGTCTGGACTATAAACATTATTAAGGAAAGACTTCACGAAGTTCTCAGCTTGTGAGTAAGCCAAGCCCTTCTTTATAAAGCTTCAGTTAGGGTAGCGTTTAAATTGCTCCGGGTGGAGGGTTGCCAGTCACTGACCAACCCCTCCCCTGCCACTCTCTGACTCAGTTTCAATTATAAGTTCTGTAAATCATTTAAGTGCCCATACATAACATTCTGTAAAGATAGTTCCACTAACCGAATATTGATACCTGTGAAGGGTAACTGTAAATACCCCATTACAGAGTGTGTGTGTATATATATATATAAATAAAATTATATTTTCATTGATACATCTGCCACTCATTTCTGAGGGCATATTCACTACAGGAAGCAATTAAAAACCCTACCTTAATTCTCAGAATCAGAGCCACTAATGGAAGATTTCATCCAATTAGGCTAATAAGACTCACATTGTGAAGCTCAGTGACTAACAGTTCCCTTAAAAACCCTCTAGAACTACAGGTGGTCTTGAAAGCACATTTGCTTTCCCCCATCCTGGGCTTTTCTCCCCAGACCAGGTAGCTCCATGCACCCATCATGCTGAGTGCTGGGGGGGAGCAGGTCCCTGTCCCCACCCCTGGGCTGGCTACATGGGACCCTGGAAGGGTTCACCCAGTGGCAGATCAGGAGAGTGGGGCTCAGCACAGCAGGCTCCAGGCTACTTCTGATAAACATAGCAAGTGGCTGAATGAGAGGAGCACAAGCAGAAGAAAGTTGTATGGAGAAAAAAAAATCAAGTATCAGCTGAGAAGTATCTGAAGTGGGAGGATGAAATGCCTATTTCCATGCAGCCACAACAACCAGCAGAAAACATCTTTGCCAGCCCCTTCATTTATTCTAAACAGAAGCTAATCCTAAAATGGTTTGGATTCTAACAGCTTGAAGTAGGTTAGCAGGAATCAGAATAAAAACCTTTATTAGAATAAACCAAACCAGGTTGGAAGAGACCTTCAAGATCATCGTGTCCAACCCATCAACCAATCCAACCCACCCAAACAGCTAACCCATGGCACCAAGCACCCCATCAAGTCTCCTCCTGAACACCTTCAATGACGGCGACTCCACCACCTCCCTGGGCAACCCATTCCATAGCGCAATCACTCTTTCTGTATAGAACTTCTTCCTAACATCCAACCTGAACCTCCCCTGGCGCAGCCTGAGACTGTGTCCTCTTGTTCTGGTACTGGGTGCCTGGGAGAAGAGACCATCATCAGCCTGTCTACAACCTCCCTTCAGGTAGTTGTAGAGAGTGATAAGGTCACCCCTGAGTCTCCTCTTCTCCAGGCTGAGCAACCCCAGCTCCCTCAGCCTCTCCTCATAGGGCTTGTGTTCCAAACCCCTCACCAACTTCGTTGCTCTTTTCTGGACTCGTTCCAGCAAGTCAACATCCTTCCTAAACTGAGGGGCCCAGAACTGGACACAGTACTCGAGGTGCGGCCTAACCAGTGCAGTATACAGGGGCAGAATGACCTCCCTGCTCCTGCTGGCCACACTGTTCCTGATGCAGGCCAGGATGCCATTGGCCCTCTTGGCTGCCTGGGCACACTGCAGGCTCATGTTCAGCCTGCCATCGACCAGCACCCCCAGGTCCCTCTCTGCCTGGCTGCTCTCCAGCCACTCTGACCCCAACCGGTAGCACTGCATGGGTTTTTTGTGGCCAATGTGCAGAACCCGGCACTTGGATGTGTTAAATCTCATGCCGTTGGATTCTGCCCATCTGTCCAGCCTGTCGAGGTCCCTCTGCAGAGCCTCTCTACCCTCCAGCAGATCAACTCCTGTCCCCAGCTTGGTGTCGTCAGCAAATTTACTGATGATGGACTCAATGCCCTCATCCAGATCATCAATAAAGATGTTAAAGAGCACAGGGCCCAACACTGATCCTTGGGGCACACCACTAGTGACTGGCCGCCATCTGGATGTGGCACCATTCACCACCACTCTCTGGGCTCGGCCATCCAGCCAGTTCCTAACCCATCGCAGTGTGCTCCCATCCAAGCCATGGGCTGACAGCTTGGCCAGCAGTTTGCTATGGGGGATGGTGTCAAAGGCCTTGCTGAGGTCCAGGTAGACTACATCAACAGGCCTCCCCACATCCACCAGGCGGGTCACCTGATCATAGAAGGAGATCAGGTTGGTCAGGCAGGACCTGCCCTTCCTAAATCCATGCTGGCTGGGCCTGATCCCTGGGCCATCCTCTAAGTGCTGTGTGATTGCACTCAGGATGACCTGTTCCATGATCTTGCCTGGCACTGAGGTCAGGCTGACAGGCCTATAATTCCCTGGCTCATCCAACTGGCCCTTCTTGTGGATGGGCACCACGTTGGCCAGCTTCCAGTCCTCTGGGACATCTCCATGAGCCAGGACTGCTGAAAAATGATGGAGAGTGGCTTGGCCAGCTCATCTGCCAGCCCTCTCAGTACCCTAGGATGGATCCCATCTGGTCCCATGGACTAGTGGGGATCCAAGCTGCTAAGGAGAGTTCCAACCACCTCCTCATGGAACACAGGGGAACTGTGCAGCTCCCTGGCTCCTTCTGCCAGCTCTGCAGGCCAGCTGTCTTGAAGACGTTCTGTCCTGCTAGTAAAAATTGAGGCAAAGAAGGTGTTAAGTATCTCTGCCTTTTCCTCATCCTTTGTTACAATGTTCCCCTCCGTATCCACCAAGGAGTGGAGGTTGTCCTTTCCCTTCCTCTTACTATTAATGTATTTATAGAAGGACTTTTTGTTGTCCTTCACAGTAGAGGCCAGTTTAAGCTCCAAGTGTGCTTTTGCCTCCCTAATTCTCTTCCTACAAGACCTAGCAACATCCTTAAACATTCTGTGGGTTGCCTCCCCTCTCTTCCAAAGGTGATACACCCTCTTTTTTTCCCTCAGTTCCATTAAAAGTTCATGAACCATCCAGGCTGGCCGTCTGCCCCGGCGGCTCATCTTCCAGCACACTGGCACAGCCTGTCCCTGAGCCTTCAACAATTCTTCCTTGAAGTAGTTCCAGCTCTCCTGGACCCCTTTGTTTTTAAGGGCTTTATCCCAAGGAACCCTCTGAATTAGTTCCTTGAGTAACCCGAAGTCTGCCCTCCAGAAGTCCAGAGTGGAGGTCTTCTTGCTGCCCCTCTTGGCTTGACCAAAAACTGAGAATTGAATTATCTCGTGGTCACTGGACCCCAAACACCCTCCAACCACCACATCGCCCACCAGTCCTTCCCTGTTGGTGAAGAGGAGGTCAAGCATAGCCTTGCCCCTGGTAGGCTCTCGCAGCACCTGGGATAAGAAGCTGTCCTCCATGCATTCTAAGAACCTCCTAGACTGTCTCCTCTCTGCCATGTTGAGATCCCAGCAGATGTCAGGCAGGTTGAAGTCGCCCATGAGAACAAGGTCCGGAGATCTTGAGACAGCCCTAAGCTGCCTATAGAATGCTTCATCAACATCTTCCTCCTGGTTGGGTGGTCTATAACAGACTCCAACCAGGGTGTCTGCCCTGCTGGTCTTCCCTCTAATTCTTATCCACAAGCATTCAACCCGATCATCCCTAATCTCCATCTCAATGGCATCTAGTGCCTTCCTGATGTACAGGGTCACCCCTCCACCCCTTCTTCCTTGCCTGTCTCTCCTGAAGAGCTTGTAACCGTCAATTGCAGCGCTCCAGTCATGTGAGTCGTCCCACCACGTCTCTGTGATGGCAACTACATCATAATTTTCCTGCTGCATCAAGGCTTCCAGCTCCTCCTGTTTGTTACCCATGCTTCATGCATTAGTGTACATGCACTTCAGCTGGGCTGCTGGTTTCACCTCTTGCTCTAGCTTGTCGCCCCCAGACTCTTGTCTGAGAGGACTATTTTCAGCCCCTTCCCCCTTCAAATCTGACAACCAATACAGTTTTGATGAGATGAAGTGTGATATGCAGTTTATTGGAGGCAAACCTAGGATCTTGGGAATGTCAGAGCTGAAATGTAAACACAAGCATAAAACTTTGCTCATCCTAGTAGAGTGTAGTATGGCTTGCAGAGAGCTGATAGACATCCAGATCTGTTGCTGAAGCCCACAGAAGCCTTGCCTCTGCATCTCTGTGAGCCTGTTGAACTGTCTCCAAAACAGGGGAGGTGCTCAGAAGCAGACTGATTTTCAGAAAGAGCAGGGACCTTGGATGTAGCTGTGATCAAGTGTGAAAGAATGGTTGTAAGAATATGGCTGCAAAAAGAAGCAGAGTGAGGAAGAACAGAAATGCAGATGGATGGAGAAAGAATTCCCCAGATGGACACTCTAGCTTGCACCTGCAGAGGCAGCAGCATGAGGCAGAAAGAGCAACAGAAGGGAACTGGGGCCAGAGGCAGGGTGAGGAGAAAGAGGGAAGGTATCATATCTCCTACAGACCATATCTCCAAAGAGTCCCTGTGGACCAGCCTCCTTGGAGGCTGGGGATTTAGCTTGTAATTGAAGACAGGGCAGCATCTAAGATACCCAGTTTTACCTTGCAACTACAGTCAGCAGCAATAATGAAACTATGATTAATGCAGCATTAATTTAGTATTAATAGAGGTGCATTCATCCCAAAGCAGATGAGGAGCTCTAACCCTGATGTTGGCCTGAAGAGTGATTCTCCGGGATGCCTTAGCTAGTGGCTAGCTGGCAGGCCATGTTTCTGCACAGGTGTACATGAGCACATTCCAGGACTGGGCATTGCAGGGATTTACATAGAAGACAAGTAGCAGCAATGAGGAAAATTAACCACCTCATCTGTCTGTGCAAATGCAGCTGTGCCCATCAGCTGGCCATCAGGTAAAGCTGTGCAAGCAGGGCCAGGTGTCAGCTGGAAACCAGGCAAGAGGCTGCTAAAGAGGCTCTGTTTACATGCCCAAGACCAGGAAGCTGTTGGAGGAAAATGTGAGTGCAAACACTATCATGTTTCTTGTCTCCTGTCCTCACCACAGCAAGATGTGGAGGATGATAAAGAAACTTTTCTTGAGGAAATTCCCCATAGGTCCACCAAGAAGGACATGAACCTTGTAGACCACCACACCAAACATTCCTGTTATGTTCTTTATGAATAAGGCAGATAGCCTGAACCTTTAGGAAACTCCTGTTGTTGCACTCATTCAACAGGGACTTCCCACAAAGAGCTTTCCTGCTCTGAACTCTGCCCACAGAACTGATGACACATGAATTCATGTAGTGTTTGGTGTCTTTTTCTGTAGTTAAAAGTTTGACTGGGAAGCCTGAGTGACTCCAGATCTTTCCGGCAGCATTACACATTCAGGGAATGAAATAATGAATATATGAACAACGTAGTGAAGAGGCTGAGGAAATACAGCTGCGTGATTTCAAGGGTTAAAAAGAAAATACCATGAGCCTGCAGTTCTGTGTGAGTATCTGTGGCTGATGCAACCAAATACAAAGCTGACAGACAGTGAAAGAAATCACTTCTGAATTTCTTTGTATTACACCTCAAACCTGGTGTTGTTTTTTTCCTACACAGCAGGAACCCACCCCCACATTCATTAATTAAATTATTATTTAATTGGCTAATTAATTACATCAGCCAGATTTGCTTTAGGGACTCATTTTGTTTCATATAATAATTATAGATAATTAATCTTTCTCAAGCCTCTCTTTCCTAGCTAAATATGCCAGGTATCAAAAATGACAACAAATTGTAGATTAATCTGGAAAAGAAAGAACAGCAGATGAAAGACTTTGTCAGAACTAATCAGTCATCAATTATACCATAGTATTAAGGGAAACAATAGGCCCAGAAAACATTTCTGTAAGTGTGTGTTTGTGTGTTAGGGAACTGCTTACCTTCTGAGCTGACAGCATTCTCCTTTAGCCACTGCAGTGCCTTTAAGCAATCCTGGTTGTCATTGAGGGTAAAGTGATTGGAAGGGACTTTCCCTGTGTACCTCTGTGGCCACTTACTGAGGACTTCCCTGTTAGTTGGGAGTTTACTGATGTCTGCTCCAGTGGGAGACAGGACCTGGAAGAAACAGATCAATGAGTGAATGAATATACAGCATGGACCTGTTAAGATTTAACCACAAAGAAAGAAAAAAAAAAGACACAAACTGTGCAACAGCAATGCCACATCTTGCTTCAGATTGGATGTTAGGAAGAATTTCTTCACCATGAGGGTGGTGGGACACTGGGACAGGTTGCCCAGGGAAGTGGTAGAAGCCTCATCCCTGGAGGTTTTTAAGGCCATGCTGGATGTGGCTCAGCAGCCTGATCTAGTGTGAGGTGTCCCTGTCCATGGTAGGAGGGTTGGAACTAGATGATCCTTGAGGTCCCTTCCATTCCTAACAGTTCTATGATTTGACTACCTACAGGTTTCTATCTTCCTGCATCCTAACTTTTCCTAACATTCAGCAGTAGTGTCGAGGGTTGGAAGGGAAAGGCTGGGCCTTCTCCTCCCCCCGTAAAGTGAAGGAAAAAAAACCTCACAGTCGGATTAGCAAAGGAGTGGGTGCTGTATATTTACAAAGCAGTTTAGGGAAAAATGCAGGTTTATGTACAGAATTTACAGTATTTACAATATATACAGAAATATACAACAAAGTCACACAGAAATGAGGGTTCCCTCCTCAGCTGAGGGGGGTTCCCCACCTCTGCTCCCCCTTCTCTCCCCCTTTCCCCAGAGAGGGTTAGAAAGAGAGAAAAAGAGAAAAAAACAGTTGTTAATTGGAAAGCAGTTAATACAGGCCTTGCAGATTATCAGTTTCAAGGTCAAGCCTGGCTGAAAGCCCAGAAAACTGTGAGCTGCAAAGGGAGAAAGCAAAGTGCAGGAATGCCCAGGATTCTCTGCTGCACTCCCAGTTCAAAAGGTGCTTTCCCCCAGTCCACCAATGAAATTAGTTTAGACCCGTCTTTCGTTTACAAGCATCTGACCACAATATTCCCTTTCTTAAGGGGACAGCCTCAAACGGTCACAAGTAGCAAACCCAGCAGTGGCCACAGAGAAGACAGATTCATGCTAGTCTAAGTACACACAGAGGCACACACACGTATGTAAGTATTCCATGTAGTGCCAGAACAACTCAGTCACAAACCAAGCAAAGCACCAATGAAAGGGACTCCACAGCCAGCTGCAGAAATGCACAGATACACACCTGAAGGATCCCTGCAGTCATTTCAGTAACACTGACATTTAAATAACTCTTGAAATTTTCTGTAGCAAGTCTGCCTCTGTGTCTTGTCAGCAAAAAACAACCTCCTGAAATATGAGAGATTTTGTCCCAGAGAGAGGGCTAAAACCTGACAGACTCCTAAAATACCAGGATTGACTGAAGTGCTACTTTACAGTGACAAGCTTAGTCTGAATGATATAGAGGGGAAAAAAAGGAATCTCATCTATGGCTTCTACAGCATCAGTGATTATCATCCTGAACAATGCTCTCACTGTCAGTTGGGTCAACTGATAGACTATTTGGTTGTATAAAGACAGGCATGACATCGAAAGATCAATGTTACCCAGCCAGTAAATCCTCTTAATCATAATGAATAATGTTTTACTAGGCATTAATCTGACTGCTTACCAAATAGGGGACAACTTATAGAAAGGGCAGACTACAGCTCTGTGTAATAAAAGAGAAGTCAGATGTTAAAAATGATTCCTTCTTATTTTTTGTAGAACTTAAGACTGAGAATAGATGGCATTAGGTTTTCTTCTCTAAGTTTTCCCTTGCTTTTTCAATCTTTCTTTCTCCTCCAGCATAGTTACTTCCCATAATGTATTTTGCAAGCCAGAGTTACCTCCAAACTCCTTTTTCTAGGAGCATTTTAAGTCGTGCAGACCATAATTCAGCTTTTGTTTTATCCCTGCTTGAACAGGGAACATGGATTGTTGTTTGGGGTGTGGCTCTACTCTGAAAAGTGATTAGGGAAAATCTGGGGCAGTCCAGATCTCACTACACATTCACATTTGTGACCTGTGGTGAACAGCACTGTTAAAACCTGCTCAAACACACGCTCAGCTCCATCTACTGATTTTAAAGACAAACTGCCTTGGCTTGCTATTCCTTTCCAAACCCAATTAGTAAGGCAAAATCACTGCAGGCAGCAGGGCTACACGAAAGGCGGCCACTTGGTTCACAGAGCTTGAAGGCCACATGATGATACACAAGAACAGATGAATCCTGCCTGGGATGCCTGAGTGGAAGCTGAACCTGAAGGGCTGAAAGTGAGCTTCATTTCACATGTAACTAAAGGTCTGCTTCCATCTCTCTGGAAACATGAGTGCTACAATAACATACAGCACCACGTGCATGCCCAGGCACAGTCAGCATGTGAGAGGAGTAATTACTTTGATAAGGAATTCTCTCCATTGCCCAAACTAGGTCAAATGGTGCTAGACCAGCTGGAGCTGTCTCCTGTGGCTGGGACCACATGTCAGTTGGGCCTATCTTCAGCAGGTTTAATGGTCATGGTAGCAAAAATACTGCCAGCTTTGCTTGACATCTGATGCTGAGCAGTGACTTTGCTGGTAGAAACCTTTGCAAAACCTCTCATCTACAGCAGCACTGCAATAGTCCAACCAGCTACACGGGAGAGCTGCAAACTTTCTGGTTATACACTTGCTAAGGACCACTCTGCTGCTGTGCCTATCACAGAAAGTCTGTTCACTGTGAAATCTCAATATGTTACTCTGGTTTTCACTCTGCACATGACCTTACCTGGTATTTCTGCCCTGTGCAGAGAACAAGGTAGTCGTATGGTACCTTTATCTCCTTGGACACCACCACATATTTGGCAGGGAGATTGATGCTGGTCATTTTACCAACCACCATCTTAACCCAGGAACAAAGTGACATCTGTGCATAATCTTCATCATTAAAACAGTGGCTGTGAAGAAAGAATATCTGTAAGTGACATTTCGGCAGCTGATAGCAGGCATTAATTAGACATCTGATGGGTTAGCCCAAGTCCCCCAGTGGTTCAAACCTGTTCCCTCGCTGTGAGTTTATGGCACCCCAGAGGAAGAGATTAGTCATTATGAAATACTCGGTTACAAACTGACGACTTTCTGCTAAACCCAAACAATCCCTCCCAGTGCTGGGCCACACAACCACATAATGTGAAAACAAAGTCGGAAATGTGGGGTTCACTCTGCCTTTACTGTGCAGGCTGATGAGAGGAGAAGAGTTTTGTACCTGCAAAGAAAATACTTTAACAGTCTAATTCTTCCCCCTATGTAAAACTCCCTTATTAAGCTTTTTCCCCCTTTTTTACTTCATTTGGTGCTCAACTTCACCAGCAGTGACTATGGTGAGACATAAATGCAATGAAGGCACCACTTGCTCTTCTTTACCCAGTAATAGGATGAGGAATAATGGATATAAGCTAGAACACAGGAAGTTCCATCTGAACATGAGGAGAAACTTCTTTACTGTGAGGGTGATGGAGCCCTGCACCAGGCTGCCCAGAGAGGTTGTGGAGTCTCCTTCTCTAGAAATGTTCAGCCTGGATGTGTTCCTGTGTGACCTGCCCTAGGTGATCCTGCTTTGGCAAGGGGGTTAGTCCCAATGATTTCTGGAGGTTCCTTCCAACCCCTAACATTCTATGATTCTATGATACAATATCTGCCATCCAGTTTTGCAATCTATTTTCAGTGTAAAGTATCTTATGTATCCCTGTGCAGGAAGAAAGTATTAAAGATCTTCAGGCTCCTATTTAAAGAGCCAAATTTGAAGCAAAACCTGAATGGAACAAAACCTCTTTTAATGCCTCAGTAATGAAATTGAAAATTATTTCCAAAGATCTTTTGTGAGTCAGAATATGGCCCTCCCCACACACTCAACTAAGCGAACCCCAGAATGTTTCTTTATTATTGCATTTCTACCACCCTCTCTGCTTAATAGAATTCTGGCAAGACAAAGATTTCTGAAGATAAAATGTTTCCACATAGATGTGCCATAGACACACCATTATAAAATGTGTGAACAGCAGAGAGAGCATCTTCCATAAGGTCTGTTGTGATGCTTGAGCACCACTGGATCTTGCAACAGCCTGCTATCAAAACACAAAACATGCTGCTGACCATTCTGCAAATCCACATAGACTCCACTCTACACTCTGGATTTCCAGAGGGCAGACTTCAGGCAACTCAAGGAACTAATTCAGAGGGTTCCTTGGGATAAAGCCCTTAAAAACAAAGGGGTCCAGGAGAGCTGGTCCTACTTCAAGGAAGAATTGTTGAAGGCTCAGGGACAGGCTGTGCCAATGTGCCGGAAGATCACAGTATCACAGTATCACAGTATCACTTAGGTTGGAAAGGACCTCGGGGATCACTCTTTCTGTATAGAACTTCTTCCTAACATCCAACCTGAACTTCCCCTGGCGCAGCCTGAGACTGTGTCCCCTCGTTCTGGTGCTGGCTGCCTGGGAGAAGAGGCCAACCCCCTCCTGGCTACAACCACCCTTCAGGTAGCTGTAGAGGGCAATGAGGTCACCCCTGAGCCTCCTCTTCTCCAGGCTAAACAATCCCAGCTCCCTCAGCCTCTCCTCATAGGGCTTGTGTTCAAGGCCTCTCACCAGCCTTGTTGCCCTTCTCTGGACACGCTCAAGTGTTTCGATGTCCTTCTTAAATTGAGGGGCCCAGAACTGGACACAGTACTCTAGGTGCGGCCTAACCAAAGCAGAGTACAGGGGCACTATGACCTCCCTGCTCCTGCTGGCCACACTATTCCTAATGCAGGCCAGGATGCCATTGGCCCTCCTGGCCACCTGGGCACACTGCTGGCTCATATTCAGGTGGCTGTCAATCAGCACACCCAGGTCCCTCTCTGTTTGGGAGCTCTCCAGCCACTCTGACCCCAGCCTATAGCTCTGCATGGGATTGCCATAGCCAAAGTGCAGCACTCGGCATTTGGACTTGTTGAATGACATCCCATTGGACTCTGCCCATCTGTCCAGTCGGTCGAGGTCCCTCTGCAGAGCCTTTCTACCCTCTAACTGACTAACATCTGCCCCTAACTTTGTGTCATCTGCAAACTTGCTGATGACTGACTCTACTCCTTCATCCAGATCATCAATGAATATGTTGAAGAGGACAGGGCCCAGCACTGATCCCTGGGGGACACCACTGGTGACTGGCCTCCAGCTGGATGTGGCACCGTTCACTACCACTCTCTGGGCCCGGCCCTCCAGCCAGTTCCTAACCCAGCTCAGAGTGTAATGGTCCAATCCACGGGCTGACAGCTTAGTCAGCAGTTTGCTGTGGGGGACGGTGTCAAAGGCCTTGCTGAAGTCTAGGTAGACCACATCCACAGGCCTCCCCACATCCACCAGACGGGTCACCTGATCATAGAAAGAGATCAGGTTGGAGAGGCAGGATCTGCCTTTCCTGAATCCATGTTGGCTGGACCTGAGCCCTTGGCCATCCTTCAGGTGCGCAGTTATTGCCGCCAGGATAATCTGCTCCATCACTTTCCCTGGCACTGAGGTCAGGCTGACCGGCCTGTAGTTTCCAGGTTCCTCCATCCGACCCTTCTTGTGGATGGGGACCACGTTGGCCAGTTTCCAGTCATCTGGGACCTCACCTGTGAGCCAGGACTGGAGGAAAATGATGGAGAGTGGCCTAGCTAGCACATCTGCCAACTCTCTCAGCACCCTAGGATGGATCCCATCCGGTCCCATGGACTTGTGAATATCCAAGTGGCTCAGCAGGTCCCGAACTAACTCCTCATGGATTTCCGGGGCATTACACTGCTCGCTGACCCCATCGCCCAGCTCCGGAGGCCACTCGTCCTGAACTCCTGCCTTGCTGTTAAAAATTGAGGCAAAGAATGTGTTCAGGACCTCAGCTTTCTCCTCATCCTCAGTCACCGTGTTCCCCTCCAGGTCCACTAGGGAGTGCAGGTTCTTCCTGCCCCTCTTCTTATTGTTAATATATTTATAAAAATGCTTTTATTGTCTTTGACAGAGGTGGCCAGCTTCAGTTCCAGCTGGGCCTTAGCCTCCCTAATTTTATTCCTACATAATCTAACAGCTTCCTTGAACATACCTCGAGAAGCCTTCCTCCTTCCAAAGGTGATACAGCCTCCTCTTCCCCTTAAATCCTCCAGGAGCTGCTTGCTCATCCAGGCCGGTCGCCTTCCCGCCGGCTTGCCTTCCGGCACGTAGGAACCGCCAATTCCTGTGCCTTCAAGAGCTCCTGTTTGAAGTAGGTCCAACCCTCCTGAACCCCTTGGTTCATGAGGGCTGGTACCCAGGGACTTTACAAACAAGTTTCTTAAATAGGCTGAAGTTCGCCCTTCGGAAGTCCAAGGTGAAGGTTCTGTTGGTGCTCCTCCCTATCTCCCTGCATATTGAAAACTTCACTATCTCGTGGTCACTGCACCCTAGGCAGCCTCCCACGATCACGTCTCCCACCAGCCCTTCCCTATTGGAGAACAGCAGGTCAAGCAGAGCCTGTCCCCTGGTAGGCTCGCTTAACAGCTGTGTCAGGAAGCAGTCCTCCATTCGCTCCAGGAATCTTCTGGACTGCCTCCTCCCTGCTGAATTAAGTTCCCAGCAGATATCTGGGAGGTTGAAGTCACCAACAAGGACAAGATCTGATGATCTTGAGACAGCCTCCAGTTGCTTGTAGAACAACTCATCAGCCGCCTCATCCTGGTTGGGTGGTCTGTAACAGATTCCAATCAGGATCCAATCAAGATGAGCCGCCGGGGCAGACGGCCAGCCTGGATGGTTCATGAACTTTTAATGGAACTGAGGGAAAAAAGGAGGGTGTATCACCTTTGGAAGAGAGGGGAGGCAACCCATGAAAAATTTAAGGATGTTGCTAGGTCTTGTAGGAAGAAAATTAGGGAGTCAAAAGCGCATTTGGAGCTTAGTCTGGCCTCTGCTGTGAAGGACAACAAAAAGTCCTTCTATAAATACATTAATAGCAAGATGATGCCGAATTTTGCCCCAAAAGGCGAGAATAACTGCCTAAGAGACTAAGTTTAAGTCAGATAGACAGGAGGTATTTTTATTGGCAACGCGTTGGAGAAATCACTAAATGGATTTCTGCCTTTCCCGTAACAAAAGCATGCCTTTTATACAGTTTTGGATGTACTATTACATCAGATCATATACATAATCATATCTTTGCATGCGTATTCATATGGGGCGTGGTGTAGGCTGAGCGTGGGCGGGGACATCTCTTTTGACGATCTTCTTGGTGGTCATTCCGGTGGCCTTCATCATGGGCAGCGGTTTCCTGATGAGTCTTCCTCCTTAAACTTTTGAACTCCTTTCCTAATTTGGTCAATTCCCGGTGTGCCTGGCTTGGTTCCGCTGACAAGGCTCTGAATGTTAGTTTGGCCTTGTTGGCTCTGAATGTTAGTTTGGCCCTGTTGGCTCTGAATCATGCTTGCCCCAACAGTTCTTATCAGTCTTTATTCCTTATCTCCTTTCTCTGTCACAGTGACCCCTGCCTTAGCCGATTTATTGCTCTATCTGGTTTATGCTTTCTTCAAATGCTTCATATTCTATGCTTTAACCCATTATTTCTGAAAGCTATCTGTTTTGGGGCTTCAAAGAGGAAGGGCAGAGACAGCCTCCACTCCTTGGTGGACACGGAGGGGAACGTTGTGATAAGGGATGAGGAAAAGGCAGAGATACTTAACACCTTCTTTGCCTCAATTTTTACTAGCAGGACAGAACTTCTTCCAGACAGCTGGCCTCCAGAGCTGGAAGAAGGAGCCAGGGAGCAGCATAGTTTTCCACTGTTCCAAAATGGGGTAGTTGGTGATCTGCTCAGCCGCCTGGATCCCCACTAGTCCATGGGACCAGATGGGATCCATCCTAGGGTGCCGAGAGAGCTGGCAGATGAGCTGGCCAAGCCACTTTCCATCATTTTCCAGCAGTCCTGGCTCACTGGAGATGTCCCAGAGGACTAGAAGCTGGCCAACATGGTGCCCATCCACAAGAAGGGCCGGTTGGATGAGCCAGGGAATTATAGGCCTGTCAGCCTGACCTCAGTGCCAGGCAAGATCATGGAACAGGTCATCCTGAGTGCAATCGCACAGCACTTAGAGGATGGCCAAGGGATCAGGCTCAGCCAGCATGGATTTAGGAAGGGCAGGTCCTGCCTGACCAACCTGATCTCCTTCTACAAGCAGGTGACCCGCCTGGTGGATGTGGGGAGGCCTGTGGATGTAGTCTACCTGGACTTCAGCAAGGCCTTTGACACCATCCCCCATAGCAAACTCCTGGCCAAGCTGTCAGCCCATGGCTTGGACAGCAGCACTCTGAGCTGGTTTAGGAACTGGCTGAATGGCTGAACCCAGAGAGTAGTGGTGAATGGTGCCACATCCAGCTGGCGGCCAGTCAGTAGTGGAGTCCCCCAGGGATCAGTGCTGGTCCCCATCCTCTTTAACATCTTTATTGATGATCTGGATGAGGGCATTGAGTCTATCATCAGTAAATTTGCGGACAACACCAAGCTGGGGGCAGGAGTTGATCTGCTAGAGGGTAGAGAGGCTTTGCAGAGAGACCTCGACAGGCTGGACAGATGGGCAGAGTCCAACGGCATGAGATTTAACACATCTAATTGCCGGGTTCTGCACATTGGCCACAACAACCCCATGCAGTGCTACAGGCTGGGGTCAGAGTGGCTGGAGAGCAGCCAGGCAGAGAGGGACCTGGGGGTGCTGGTTGATGGTAGGATGAACATGAGCCTGTAGTGTGCCCAGGTGGCCAGGAGGGCCAATGGCATCCTGGCCTGCATTAAGAACAGTGTGGCCAGCAAGAGCAGGGAGGTCATTCTGCCCCTGTACACTGCACTGATTAGACCACACCTCGAGTACTGTGTCCAGTTCTGGGCCCCTCAGTTTAGGAAGGATGTTGACTTGCTGGAGCATGTCCTGCAAAGGGCAACAAAGTTGGTGAGGGGCTTGGAACACCACCCCTATGAGGAGAGACTGAGGGAGCTGGGGTTTCTTAGCCTGGAGAGGAGGAGACTCAGGGGTGACCTTATTGCTCTCTACAACTACCTGAAGGGGGGTTGTAAACAGGCAGAGGTTGGTCTCTTCTCCCAGGCAGCCAGCACCAGAACAAGAGGACACAGTCTCAGGCTGCGCTAGGGGAAGTTCAGGCTGGAGGTCAGGAGGAAGTTTTACACAGAGAGAGTGATTGCCCATTGGAATGGACTGCCTGGGGAAGTGGTGGAGTCGCCGTCACTGGAGGTGTTCAGGGGGAGACTTGACAGGGTACTTGGTTACATGGGTTAGTTGATTAGGTGGTGTTGGATGATAGGTCGGACGCGATGATCTTGAAGGTCTCTTCCAACCTGGTTTATTCTATTCTATTCTATTCTATTCTATTCTATTCTATTCTATTCTATCTCTCAGGATTAGCCACATCAACAGGCTTTTGTCCCACACCAAAAACAAGGGGTGGTTGCTCTCCATGGGTGCGTGCAAACATTTCACAACCGGCACTTGAAAACAAGCCCTGATAGATGCAGACAGAAATGCACATGCAAAGACTTTGGGATGTCCATGCCAGCATGGAATTTGTGGAAATGCTCTTCTTTGCTCCAGCAATTACTTTGATGAGTTAAAAAATGGCTTTATATTTAAATCTGCTGATAACCCCATCAGTGATCTTGAAAAACGTGGACATTGAAATGAAACCGTAGCTTAGTTAGTCAGGAGATGGTGGGTGATAGGTTGGGCTTGATGATCTTTGAGGTCTTTTCCAACCTTATTGATTCTATGATTCTACACCTTCCTGAGACTGAGAACCAGGAAAAAATTCTGTTAAATTAGTTTTTTTCAGTATAATGCTACATGTTAGTTGTTGTTATTGAGTTCCCCACACTGTCATACAAGATGCCACAGAGGCAAATAAAGCTGCTTGGACAAACTGAAGAATTTCAGGACTGACTGATGAGGCTTTCTGAGGTGCTCTGCATCCTCTGCACTCACAAATACCAGAGGCAAATAAATAAGGGAAGAAATCCACTGACAGTTCTGAACTGTAATCATGCAGAAATCTATAAATAAAATGGGCATCAAGGACAGAGGAGGGTTTTCAAATGCACCTTTGTAATTGAGGTGCATAGCTCCCAGGAGACTGACACTCCAAACTCACAGGGATGCTTTCAAAAATAATACCCTGCAGAGTTCAATTTTCACCCTTAATCTGCTTTCAAATTTTAAGGGCTAATTCTGGTGAGGCAGCAAGGAACTGCAACTTTCCACTAGGAAAGCTGCTTTGTTACTGCAACTCTTTTTTTTACAGTATACTTTGGAAAAAAGAGCCACATGCTTTTATGTCAGCACACACTCCCCTCATTTGCTAGGGTTGTATTTAAGCACAGCCCTTTCTACAATAAAAAGGGAATTTAGGTAACTATTTATAAAAATAAATTGCTTGACGGGGCAAAATACCAAATGAGAAGGTAGGTTTTAAACATGTTCAGGTCAAAACCATTTTCATATCTTCAAAGAGACTTTGTGTTTAAGGTTCAGCAAGCAGACATTGACTTGTTTTCATAGAATCATAGCATTATAGAATGGTCTGGGTTGGAAGGGACCTCTGAAGGTCATCTAGTCCAACCCCCTCTGCAGTAAACAGGGGCATCCTCAGCTAGGTCAGGCGAATAGAATAGAATAGAATAGACCAGACCAGGTTGGAAAATACTTTCAAGATCATCGCGTACAACCTATTATCCAACACCACCTAATCAACTAAACCATGCAACTAAGCACCCTATCAAGTCTCCTTCTAAACACCTCCAGTGATGGTGACTCCACCACCTCCCTGGGCAGCACATTCCAATGGGCAATCACTCTCTCTGTGTAGAATTTCTTCCTAACCTCCAGCCTAAACCTCCCCTGGCACAGCTTGAGACTGTGTCCTCTTGTTCTGGTGCTGGTTGCTTGGGAGAAGAGACCAACCTCTGCCTGTATACAACCTCCCTTCAGATAGTTGTAGAGAGCAATAGGTCTCCCCTGAGCCTCCTCTTGTCCTTTAGTGCACTTGCACATACCAAGTAAGAGTTCTGGTAAAAAATAACATGCAGGTTTCAAACAGTCACATGCTAAATCTATATAAGTTAGCATAAGTTCATTCCCCAGCTATTCAAAGCAACTGGTTCAGCTGGAGATGCTCAGCCTGGAGGAGACTCCAGGGACACCTTATAGCAGCCCTCTAGTACCTGAAGAGGGCCTAGAAGAAATCTGGGGAGGGACTTTTGACAAAGGCTTGTAGTTATAGGATGAGAGGGAATGGATTAAAGCTCGAGGAGGGCAGATTTAGACAGGAGATTCGAAATTCTTTCCAGTGAGGGTGATGAGACACTAGAACAGGTTGCCCTCACCCTGGAGGTGTTCAAGGCCAGGTTGGATGAGGTTGAGCAACCTGGGCTAGTGGAAGGTGTCCAATTAGAATTAGATGATCTTCAAGGTCTCTTCCAAGCCAAACTACACAACGAATCTGTGAATCTATGAATTTAATTCTATGTCTCCTGTCTACAGTGAGGATTCCTAGTCACTACTCCAAGGTAAAAAGCAAACCCATCAAAATAGAGTAAATTTAAGTGTGTCATAGGGTTGGAAGGGTAAGGCCAAAAAGCCTCCTCCCTCCCCCCTGTAAAGTAAAGGGAAAGAAAGTTGAAAAGGGAAAAAAAACTCACAGCTGAATTAGCAAAGCAGTGTGTGCTGTATATTTACAAAGCAATACAGGATATGCAGGGGAATTTACAATATTTACAATATATACAAAAATATATAACAAAGTAGCACAGAAATAAGAGTTCCCCCCTCTGCTGAGGGGGTTCCCCACCTCTGCTCCCCCTTCTTTCCCCCTTTCCCCAGAGAGAGTTAGAAAGAGAGAAAAGAAAAAAAAATTAGAAGCAGTTATGTGTTAATTGGAAAGCAGTTAATACGGGCCTTGCAGTTTATCAGTTTCAAGGTCAAGCCTTGGCCGAAAGCCCAGAACGCTGCGAGCTGCAAAGCCACAGGAGGAGGGAAGAAAGACTGACTAGAAAAGTGCAGGAATTCCCAGGAAACTCTGCTGCACTGCCAGTTCAGAAGGTGCTTCCTCCCACTCTACCAATGAAATTAGTTTAGATCCGTTTTTTCGTTTACAAACATCCGACTACAATATTCCCTTTCTTAAGGGGACAACCTCAAACGGTCACAAAGTGAGAATTACATAATGTGCCTTTTAATGAGGTAAGATTTTATCCTACTAACTGGAAGGTATTTAATGTATCAGCAAACAAGAAATGTCCAACCACTCACTAGACACATCATAGCTACCTTTCACACCTTTCCCTTCAGCTGTTTGGTACCAGAGCCATGGCTCTGCCAGCTCAGGAAACAGGACCTGGCTGGGACTGGAGATAGACTTCCACAGTCCACTGCTCATCTCAGTTCTTACATTTTCATTTGTTCAAAATCATTTGGAACAAAACTCATGGAAGTTAAAATCCCAAAACTATTTGTTACAGTTTGAGCTGGGTGCCCCCCTGCAATGTTTACTTCCTGTGTCCAGAAGTCCAGCCCAGAGGGGTGGACACAGGAAATTATGTAGTATTTCCTACCACAATCCTTTGCACCACTATAAGATCTAGTGCAGAGTCTAGCTCTGTCTCTTTTCTTCCTCCTCCATCAGCCGGTAACTGGGGGAGATGCCTCCTGGCTTTGGGCCTGGCTAGGCCCAAGGGCATGGGGGGATGGGCAGTCTCAGATCTGGCCAGCTGAGACTAGCCTAGCAGTGGGAGGGGGAAGAAGGAGCCCTGGGGGTTTTGAGTGTACCCTCAGGTGGGGGTGGGATCTCTCTGGGTCTGTTTTGGGATTTTTCTTTGTCACTGTGCTTTTGGCTTTCTGTAAAAGTTCACTGCTTTCTATTTAAACTTTCCATCACTTTTGCAATCCGTTTGTCTGATTCTTTATTGTTGCCGGGGTGGGGAAGGGGGGCTGCCTCAACCCATCACACACTATTTCAAAATTTCTCTTTAACTTGGAGCTCTGAGCAATCTAAAAAGTCTTGGAAAGCAGAGGCAGTGCCCTGGTGCAACGCAATGGATTGCTGTCCTGGTTACTGCTTCAGCAACATTTCATTCAACTCATTTTGCAGGTGAATGCTGTCGTGGATATGCCCTCAGAAATGCGCGGCAGATCCATCAACGAAAATATAAGTTTATTTATATATATACAAACTCTGTAACGGGGTATTTACAATCGCCCCTCACAGGTATCAATATTCGGTTAGTGGAACTATCTTTACAGAATGTTATGTATGGGCATTTAAACCAAAATGATTCACAGAACTTAGAATCTAAACTGAGTCAGAGAGTGGCGGGGAGGGGTTGGTCAGTGACCGCAACCTCCCACCCGAGCAATATAAATGCTATCCTAAACGAAGCTCTACAAAGGAGGGCTTGGCTTACTCAGACGCTGAGGAAGTCGTGGAGTCTTTCTTCAATAATGTTTATAATCCAGACAACGTGGCACGGATGTGCCGTAATAAGGAGGCAGGAAATGGCGCCGGCCGCGTGGCCGCACCGCGTGGCCACACCGCGTGGCTCTGCTGTTCTCTCCCAGGATACAAAATTCCTCGCTCGGAGGGGGTGCAGTGGCAGGTCAGCAACGCTGGTTCACACGGTCTACCAGGTTTTCTCCTACGATGGATCACGCAGCGGTTGATCCCACAGAGTGCTGTCCACGGCACTGCACACAGCTGGGTAACAGTGGCAAAAGGACCACGAGGCCTCCCAGAGCACTGGCTGGCACGCACGCACACACAGGCTCCAACACCGAGGTGGGGGGGCTCATTTGCCAAACGACCCCTATTTACCATTTGCCCCAGTGAATACTGGCCCAATAAGCACCTGTTGCCAACGTGAACATTAACCAATGAACTACTAGCTACCAAATATGGCCCTGAGTATATGCTATACTTGGGGAAACAAACATATAGCCTGCCTCTAGTACTGCAGGGGTGAGACCACGCCCAGGTAGGCTGTTTACCTGGACTCAGTGGCGCCAGGATTCCCCCTGCTGCCTCCAGAAAGGGGGGGGGGACAAAGGAGGGTTAACACATACAGAAATATATCCTACCCAAATGTTTGGGGCACAATCCTGATGATAAGCATCCTTCACTACATTCCACCCCCTGCTTATGGGCAAGTATATGTGGGCAAATATTATTCTATAACTAAACTCTACCAAAGATGAATTAAACATTATATAGAAACATCACAAAAACATCATGCATATGTATATATACATATCTCAGAAGTGTACAACTGTATTCTAAACAAAGCATGCTACAACACAGTATAGAACTCCTCAAGTCTAAGGTCAGTATCGGTGACCTTAGTGTTTTCTAATCTCCACCCCCCGACCGGTGGTGGATTCCTGTTACTCCCGAGACGGGTCTTCCTTTCCAGGATAATCTGTCCACTGGAACCGTTGTCATTCTGTGGAGAAACAAAACTGGCCACGGTATTTAAAGCCGGGCTTGACAGTTAGTAATTTGGAACGACCCACCGAGCACTTATGCGATGAGTTTTCCCATTGATGTCAGTAGCCTCCCAAGCGTATAGACCCCTGGGCTTAGCCAGTGTCATGGGTACAATCCCGATAGAAGGCAGTTTCACTAACACTGGTTGGCCCACCTGCATCTGTGTTACGGAATGTGGGTGTTCATCCTTTACCTCCCCTGGCATGTGGCTGACATCCCTAACTGGGTCAGCAGGGCAAAATGCCTTGACTTTGGGGCTGCCATAATTCCCCCATCGGTTGTTTACAATGAAAACTGCAGAAGGCAGGCGTTTATCCCAATTACTCCTTGAAACATTTGCATGTTTCTTAATGAGGCCATTTGCCCTCTCCACTATGCCATTTGCCTGGGGATAATATGGAGTATGAAATGTCCATTTGACTCCTTCCCCTCGGGCCCAGTCTTGGACTGAGGTTGAGGTGAAATGTGAACCATTATCACTCTGAATATGTTCAGGCATAGGCAGAATGCTGAACCAATCCTTTAGAGTTTCAATGGTTTGAGCTCCTGAAGCAGCGCTAGTAGCAGTGGCCATGACTAAGCCTGAAACCACTTCTACCCCTACCAATATGTATTTTTTCCCATGTGAGGGTCGGAGGGGACCAACATAATCAATCTGCCATGTGCTCCATAGTACTTTGTCTTCCTTGATATGCTGGGCCGGAGCCAGACCGGGATGGTTAGCTTTTAATCTGATCTGGCACTGAGGGCAGGCTGAAACAATGGTTTCGCATGTGGTCAAAGAAACTGGCCACCCCTGGATCTGCATTCGTAGTAAAGGTCTGACTTACCTGAGTGACCTCTTTTAATATGTAGCCACTCAGCCAATCGCTCCCATTCCTTTCCCTCACGATCAACCACACTGATTTTTGCTAAGTGATCTACTTGTTGATTCCAAGTAGCAGCAGGGGTTTGCTTCCTGGAGTGTCCCTTTACCCATCCTACTTTGATGGTCCTGACTCGACTTATCTCTAGTAGTCTTTGCCAGTCGGTTGCCCTCCAAACTGGGGTATTGCCAACTATCCACTGGTTTGCTTCCCACTGGCAAATCCATTCTGTGGCACCTTTGAAAGTAGCATATGAATCAGTGTATATGGTCTCTGCACCATTTTCCACAGCTAGCATGAGGGCACGCAGTTCTCCCACTTGGGCACTGCCTTCACCCTCTTCAATAACAGTCCTGTCTGTGCCAATCTCCAGTGCTGCGGCCTTGTAATGCCACTGTGATTCTACCCTTTGGGCAGATGCATCTGTGAACCACACTCCCTCAGTATTGGCATCGGCAGTCAATTCAGGTGCTACCTGAATAGGAGATGGCTTGTAGGGCTGGCACAGTGGGATAGTATGTGGGTTGATAGGCTGCTGCAATTTGGATACTTTTGTGGGCCCTTCTCTTAGAGGCATAAGCTGAGCCATCCCTTCCAGATAGGCATACCATTTTCTTACAGTAGCCTTCTGAGCAATTCCTTCTGGTGGTGGGGTTCCATTGAGGATTGCTTTGAGCAGAGAGAATGGACCTTGCACTACGATATCCTGCGTAGTGCGCAGCTTCTCTGCCTCTTTGACAGCTCGGGTCAGAGACAGGAGTCCCTTCTCCCATTCAGAATATCTCCTTTCAGCATCTTTGAATGCTGTTGAAGAGAATAAAAGGGCTCTGTTCGGGCCTTTAGGTCCCCTTTGAAAAATCCCACAGTAGGAAGCATGTTCAGAGAAGCCCCATTCTGCCCTTAAGGGGTCATGTGGGTGCAAAGGGCCCAATTTCTGGTAAGCCTTTAATTCGTCCTTCAAAACCTTTAGGCTTTCAGTATGCCTTGGGTCCAGTCCCAGACTCTGCTCTTTTTAAGCAGGTCATAGAGGGGACGAGCAATTACTGAGAAACCTGGAATATGTTTTCTCCAGTAACCCAAGGTACCCAAGAGCCGCTGAAGCTCCCTTTGTTATTGGGAAGTTGGCCCTTTTCAATAGCCTCAAGAGCATCCTCTGGCACTGATATTGCTCCTGCTACCCACCAGGATCCAAGAAATTTAATTTCTTGGCTCGGGCCTTGACATTTAGCTTGTGGAACCTGTAACCCATTTTTGGTCAAGAGGTCCCAGATCGCTGCAGCTACTGAACCCACCTTACCTTCATCATTTCCCCCGACAAAGATGTCATCTATGTACTGGTAGACACTTACATCTTTTGGGACTTCAATGGTGTCTAACAGTGCTGCTAAGGAGTTGTGTGCAATGGTTCCTGAGTGCTTGTACCCCTGGGGAAGACGATTGAAGGTGTATTGGGAACCTTGCCATGTGAAAGCGAACTGTGGTTTATCCTCCTCACGTAGAGGGATCATAAAGTACATGTCCTTAATGTCCAGTGAAGCCATCCAAGTATGTGACGCAGCTTGGATTGCTGTCACGATGGATGTCAGGCTTGGGACTGCAGCGGTGAGAGGGGGCGTGTTGCTATTGAGCCTCCTGTAGTCAATGGTGAGTCTCCATCGTCCATCAGATTTACGCACTGGCCACACTGGTGAGTTATAGGGTGAGTGTGTCCTGGTAATGATTTGTCTCTTTTCCAGGTCTGCAATCACCTCAGTGATGCCTTGTCTGGCTGCTGCTGGTAGGGAATACTGTGCAACACATGTGATACTTGATTTGGGTAAGGGTGGAGCAATTTGGAGAGTGCCTACCCGAGCGGTTTCAGTCCCTTTTGCTCCTACTCCATAGGAGCCAAAGCACCACAGGGTACCGTTAGGAGATGCCACCGTTTGCCAGCTAAAACATCAAATCCAAGGATGTTCTCGGGGTACGGACTCAGGGCAACTTCTACCAGGGTACTCCGCTTGTCACCAGGAAGCCACAACCTTGTTTTGGCTAAATGGCACGTATGAGGCATTCCTGTAACACCCTGTATCTTAATCCTTTTCCGGGATGGCAGGATCTTCAAGCATTTAGCTTGTTGCACATTCAAAATACTGATTTGCGCCCCAGTGTCAATAAGGAATTTTACAGCAGTTCGAGTAGGTCCAGTGGGAATCAAAATGAAAGGCTCTGGATCCTCAGACCATTGACAAGCATTAACAAAGCGATGAGTGAGGCCTGGAACAGTCACCGCTGTGTCTAGTTTTTGGCTTTTTATCTGGGCTCTGGCGGCGAGGTATGAAGGGGTTAGCATCCTTGCTGGGTGAAACAGTTTTAGGACTGCTGCTTCCAGTTTCATTCTTCCCCTTGCCGCGGCGGTCACTTCGGTAGTCGTCCTCTTCCCAGCTACCGGATTTATTTTGTATGCTCAGCACTACGCCTTTTAACAGTCTCGTTGGTAATGACGCTATTAAGGATTCAGGTACATTCAAAGACAATGCTAGTCGATACCATTTCTCTCTGGGTGAAAATGATCTATTAGAAGTACGCCGTTTATCTCTCCAGCGGTCGGAATTTCTCCTCTGGGACTTCCCGAGTGACGGCGATCTGACTCCGGCTGCTGCTTGAACTCGCAGAAGTCGCAGTAGGGGATGTCTTAGTGTGGCGCACTTCCTGCTTTTTCCCCGCGGCGTCGCCGCGTGGTTGCCTTTGAAACCAGTATGGTGTCTGTCGCCGGGAGTCTTGGCCATGAGCGTATGACCAGAGTAGCCCAAGTCTCGGCCCTTGTGGGATAATGCCATCAACAGCTCTTCCCAAGTTAATTGGTGTTCCCGGGAATTAGTAGAGGCCATATTCCTTTCGACTACTCGTTCAATTTCCTCCTTTTTGGCATCACATACATTTTTCAGACCCGGCGGCAGCCCACGGATTAGAATTTTGAGTCGCACTGGGTTAATTGGGGCATCTAGTGGGGAAGGATATGCCCCTCGATCGTACATTGCTTGAACGCACGCCAATTTTTTAATCGCGGCAGTGAGTTCGGCCGAACTGGTAACCCTCACTTCTGTTGGTTCGTCTCTATCTATAGGATCTAAACTTCCAGCCCAGTGAGCAACATGGGAAGTTAACGAGTGGTATCCCTCCGGACCCATACCCAAAAATACTTCATGGCCCCATGAACAGCCTTTTGCTTCATTACGGTCCAAAATAATTGTATCCCCACCCAATTCCATAACACGATACAAAAGTCTGTTACCGACTCGTCCGGTTCTCGTGCAAACGCCTCCTGCAGGTCCCGAAGCTTTGCTCCGCTGTACGGGCGAACAGAGGTAGTTGTTGTCCTCGCCACGGCGGCCGTCCGTGTATTGCTCTTTAAGAACGGGACGTAAATGCACGGCTTTCCTCCGTATGGGTTCATCTTCCGAACTGTAATCCGTGATCGTCCCGGTCAGATGGGTTTCTCTCCGTTCGGTAGCTATGGGATTTTTCCGGCTTCGCTTCTCGGAGCACTGTTGTCAGGCGAATTTAATTCACGCGCGGCTGCTGACGTGCTGGGCTGAGCGAGTGAATCGGGACTCGGGCTTTGCAGTGTTCGAGTCTCGGCAGGTCCAAGGGGACCGTGGGTCTAAAGTCTTGCGCTACGGTGGGATTCGCTACCTTTCTGTCCTTTCCGCGAGACTGCGGTGGGGTAATTCGTAAAAGGACTGTACGGGAGAGCCGGCTCCGGGCGCGACATCGTGGTCGCGGGGCTGCTCGGGCTAGGCGGTTGGGAGATCCCAGGAAGGCTTGAAACAGAGTCTCTGTCTGATCCCGCTAATACCTTCATAGTAGCGTTGCTTTCTTTAATTTGCAACGTTAACAAGTTATGAAGTTTATCATTTTGTGCCTCAGACTTTCCTAACTCTCTTTCCAGGAAGTTATTTTTTTCCTCAAGTTTTTAATCTTTTCCTCTAATGCTGTAAATTCGTCTTGTGCTCGCATTATGCAAGCCCCGATCGCAGTAACTCTCTCCTCGGTTATTGCGGTTGGATCAGCGCATAGCTCGACCACGTATTCGGATAATTTCGTGGTGATTTGATCCGGATTTGTCAGGTTTTCTATAGCCCATTGCATATCGGATCGTTTTATTACGTATCCCATTCTGTAGAGATAGTCACTTATCGGATAACCCTTGCACTGCGCCATTAATGTCGTGGATATGCCCTCAGAAATGCGCGGCAGATCCATCAACGAAAATATAAGTTTATTTATATATATACAAACTCTGTAACGGGTATTTACAATCGCCCTCACAGGTATCAATATTCGGTTAGTGGAACTATCTTTACAGAATGTTATGTATGGGCATTTAAACCAAAATGATTCACAGAACTTAGAATCTAAACTGAGTCAGAGAGTGGCGGGGAGGGGTTGGTCAGTGACCGCAACCCTCCACCCGGAGCAATATAAATGCTATCCTAAACGAAGCTCTACAAAGGAGGGCTTGGCTTACTCAGACGCTGAGGAAGTCGTGGAGTCTTTCTTCAATAATGTTTATAATCCAGACAACGTGGCACGGATGTGCCGTAATAAGGAGGCAGGAAATGGCGCCGGCCGCGTGGCCGCACCGCGTGGCCACACCGCGTGGCTCTGCTGTTCTCTCCCAGGATACAAAATTCCTCGCTCGGAGGGGGTGCAGTGGCAGGTCAGCAACGCTGGTTCACACGGTCTACCAGGTTTTCTCCTACGATGGATCACGCAGCGGTTGATCCCACAGAGTGCTGTCCACGGCACTGCACACAGCTGGGTAACAGTGGCAAAGGACCACGAGGCCTCCCAGAGCACTGGCTGGCACGCACGCACACACAGGCTCCAACACCGAGGTGGGGGCTCATTTGCCAAACGACCCTATTTACCATTTGCCCCAGTGAATACTGGCCCAATAAGCACCTGTTGCCAACGTGAACATTAACCAATGAACTACTAGCTACCAAATATGGCCCTGAGTATATGCTATACTTGGGGAAACAAACATATAGCCTGCCTCTAGTACTGCAGGGGTGAGACCACGCCCAGGTAGGCTGTTTACCTGGACTCAGTGGCGCCAGGATTCCCCCTGCTGCCTCCAGAAAGGGGGACAAAGGAGGGTTAACACATACAGAAATATATCCTACCCAAATGTTTGGGGCACAATCCTGATGATAAGCATCCTTCACTACATTCCACCCCTGCTTATGGGCAAGTATATGTGGGCAAATATTATTCTATAACTAAACTCTACCAAAGATGAATTAAACATTATATAGAAACATCACAAAAACATCATGCATATGTATATATACATATCTCAGAAGTGTACAACTGTATTCTAAACAAAGCATGCTACAACACAGTATAGAACTCCTCAAGTCTAAGGTCAGTATCGGTGACCTTAGTGTTTTCTAATCTCCACCCCGACCGGTGGTGGATTCCTGTTACTCCCGAGACGGGTCTTCCTTTCCAGGATAATCTGTCCACTGGAACCGTTGTCATTCTGTGGAGAAACAAAACTGGCCACGGTATTTAAAGCCGGGCTTGACAGTTAGTAATTTGGAACGACCCACCGAGCACTTATGCGATGAGTTTTCCCATTGATGTCAGTAGCCTCCCAAGCGTATAGACCCCTGGGCTTAGCCAGTGTCATGGGTACAATCCCGATAGAAGGCAGTTTCACTAACACTGGTTGGCCCACCTGCATCTGTGTTACGGAATGTGGCTGACATCCCTAACTGGGTCAGCAGGGCAAAATGCCTTGACTTTGGGGCTGCCATAATTCCCCCATCGGTTGTTTACAATGAAAACTGCAGAAGGCAGGCGTTTATCCCAATTACTCCTTGAAACATTTGCATGTTTCTTAATGAGGCCATTTGCCCTCTCCACTATGCCATTTGCCTGGGGATAATATGGAGTATGAAATGTCCATTTGACTCCTTCCCCTCGGGCCCAGTCTTGGACTGAGGTTGAGGTGAAATGTGAACCATTATCACTCTGAATATGTTCAGGCATAGGCAGAATGCTGAACCAATCCTTTAGAGTTTCAATGGTTTGAGCTCCTGAAGCAGCGCTAGTAGCAGTGGCCATGACTAAGCCTGAAACCACTTCTACCCCTACCAATATGTATTTTTTCCCATGTGAGGGTCGGAGGGGACCAACATAATCAATCTGCCATGTGCTCCATAGTACTTTGTCTTCCTTGATATGCTGGGCCGGAGCCAGACCGGGATGGTTAGCTTTTAATCTGATCTGGCACTGAGGGCAGGCTGAAACAATGGTTTCGCATGTGGTCAAAGAAACTGGCCACCCCCTGGATCTGCATTCGTAGTAAAGGTCTGACTTACCTGAGTGACCTCTTTTAATATGTAGCCACTCAGCCAATCGCTCCCATTCCTTTCCCTCACGATCAACCACACTGATTTTTGCTAAGTGATCTACTTGTTGATTCCAAGTAGCAGCAGGGGTTTGCTTCCTGGAGTGTCCCTTTACCCATCCTACTTTGATGGTCCTGGCTCGACTTATCTCTAGTAGTCTTTGCCAGTCGGTTGCCCTCCAAACTGGGGTATTGCCAACTATCCACTGGTTTGCTTCCCACTGGCAAATCCATTCTGTGGCACCTTTGAAAGTAGCATATGAATCAGTGTATATGGTCTCTGCACCATTTTCCACAGCTAGCATGAGGGCACGCAGTTCTCCCACTTGGGCACTGCCTTCACCCTCTTCAATAACAGTCCTGTCTGTGCCAATCTCCAGTGCTGCGGCCTTGTAATGCCACTGTGATTCTACCCTTTGGGCAGATGCATCTGTGAACCACACTCCCTCAGTATTGGCATCGGCAGTCAATTCAGGTGCTACCTGAATAGGAGATGGCTTGTAGGGCTGGCACAGTGGGATAGTATGTGGGTTGATAGGCTGCTGCAATTTGGATACTTTTGTGGGCCCTTCTCTTAGAGGCATAAGCTGAGCCATCCCTTCCAGATAGGCATACCATTTTCTTACAGTAGCCTTCTGAGCAATTCCTTCTGGTGGTGGGGTTCCATTGAGGATTGCTTTGAGCAGAGAGAATGGACCTTGCACTACGATATCCTGCGTAGTGCGCAGCTTCTCTGCCTCTTTGACAGCTCGGGTCAGAGACAGGAGTCCCTTCTCCCATTCAGAATATCTCCTTTCAGCATCTTTGAATGCTGTTGAAGAGAATAAAAGGGCTCTGTTCGGGCCTTTAGGTCCCCTTTGAAAAATCCCACAGTAGGAAGCATGTTCAGAGAAGCCCCATTCTGCCCTTAAGGGGTCATGTGGGTGCAAAGGGCCCAATTTCTGGTAAGCCTTTAATTCGTCCTTCAAAACCTTTAGGCTTTCAGTATGCCTTGGGGTCCAGTCCCAGACTCTGCTCTTTTTAAGCAGGTCATAGAGGGGACGAGCAATTACTGAGAAACCTGGAATATGTTTTCTCCAGTAACCCAAGGTACCCAAGAGCCGCTGAAGCTCCTTTGTTATTGGGAAGTTGGCCCTTTTCAATAGCCTCAAGAGCATCCTCTGGCACTGATATTGCTCCTGCTACCCACCAGGATCCAAGAAATTTAATTTCTTGGCTCGGCCTTGACATTTAGCTTGTGGAACCTGTAACCCATTTTTGGTCAAGAGGTCCCAGATCGCTGCAGCTACTGAACCCACCTTACCTTCATCATTTCCCCCGACAAAGATGTCATCTATGTACTGGTAGACACTTACATCTTTTGGGACTTCAATGGTGTCTAACAGTGCTGCTAAGGAGTTGTGTGCAATGGTTCCTGAGTGCTTGTACCCCTGGGGAAGACGATTGAAGGTGTATTGGGAACCTTGCCATGTGAAAGCGAACTGTGGTTTATCCTCCTCACGTAGAGGGATCATAAAGTACATGTCCTTAATGTCCAGTGAAGCCATCCAAGTATGTGACGCAGCTTGGATTGCTGTCACGATGGATGTCAGGCTTGGGACTGCAGCGGTGAGAGGGGGCGTGTTGCTATTGAGCCTCCTGTAGTCAATGGTGAGTCTCCATCGTCCATCAGATTTACGCACTGGCCACACTGGTGAGTTATAGGGTGAGTGTGTCCTGGTAATGATTTGTCTCTTTTCCAGGTCTGCAATCACCTCAGTGATGCCTTGTCTGGCTGCTGCTGGTAGGGAATACTGTGCAACACATGTGATACTTGATTTGGGTAAGGGTGGAGCAATTTGGAGAGTGCCTACCCGAGCGGTTTCAGTCCCTTTTGCTCCTACTCCATAGGAGCCAAAGCACCACAGGGTACCGTTAGGGAGATGCCACCGTTTGCCAGCTAAAACATCAAATCCAAGGATGTTCTCGGGTACGGACTCAGGGCAACTTCTACCAGGGTACTCCGCTTGTCACCAGGAAGCCACAACCTTGTTTTGGCTAAATGGCACGTATGAGGCATTCCTGTAACACCCTGTATCTTAATCCTTTTCCGGGATGGCAGGATCTTCAAGCATTTAGCTTGTTGCACATTCAAAATACTGATTTGCGCCCAGTGTCAATAAGGAATTTTACAGCAGTTCGAGTAGGTCCAGTGGGAATCAAAATGAAAGGCTCTGGATCCTCAGACCATTGACAAGCATTAACAAAGCGATGAGTGAGGCCTGGAACAGTCACCGCTGTGTCTAGTTTTTGGCTTTTTATCTGGGCTCTGGCGGCGAGGTATGAAGGGGTTAGCATCCTTGCTGGGTGAAACAGTTTTAGGACTGCTGCTTCCAGTTTCATTCTTCCCCTTGCCGCGGCGGTCACTTCGGTAGTCGTCCTCTTCCCAGCTACCGGATTTATTTTGTATGCTCAGCACTACGCCTTTTAACAGTCTCGTTGGTAATGACGCTATTAAGGATTCAGGTACATTCAAAGACAATGCTAGTCGATACCATTTCTCTCTGGGTGAAAATGATCTATTAGAAGTACGCCGTTTATCTCTCCAGCGGTCGGAATTTCTCCCTCTGGGACTTCCCGAGTGACGGCGATCTGACTCCGGGCTGCTGCTTGAACTCGCAGAAGTCGCAGTAGGGGATGTCTTAGTGTGGCGCACTTCCTGCTTTTTCCCCCGCGGCGTCGCCGCGTGGTTGCCTTTGAAACCAGTATGGTGTCTGTCGCCGGGAGTCTTGGCCATGAGCGTATGACCAGAGTAGCCCAAGTCTCGGCCCTTGTGGGATAATGCCATCAACAGCTCTTCCCAAGTTAATTGGTGTTCCCGGGAATTAGTAGAGGCCATATTCCTTTCGACTACTCGTTCAATTTCCTCCTTTTGGCATCACATACATTTTTCAGACCCGCGGCAGCCCACGGATTAGAATTTTGAGTCGCACTGGGTTAATTGGGGCATCTAGTGGGAAGGATATGCCCCTCGATCGTACATTGCTTGAACGCACGCCAATTTTTTTAATCGCGGCAGTGAGTTCGGCCGAACTGGTAACCCTCACTTCTGTTGGTTCGTCTCTATCTATAGGATCTAAACTTCCAGCCCAGTGAGCAACATGGGAAGTTAACGAGTGGTATCCCTCCGGACCCATACCCAAAAATACTTCATGGCCCCATGAACAGCCTTTTGCTTCATTACGGTCCAAAATAATTGTATCCCCACCCAATTCCATAACACGATACAAAAAGTCTGTTACCGACTCGTCCGGTTCTCGTGCAAACGTCTCCTGCAGGTCCCGAAGCTTTGCTCCGCTGTACGGGCGAACAGAGGTAGTTGTTGTCCTCGGCCACGGCGGCCGTCCGTGTATTGCTCTTTAAGAACGGGACGTAAATGCACGGCTTTCCTCCGTATGGGTTCATCTTCCGAACTGTAATCCGTATCGTCCCCGGTCAGATGGGTTTCTCTCCGTTCGGTAGCTATGGGATTTTTTCCGGGCTTCGCTTCTCGGAGCACTGTTGTCAGGCGAATTTAATTCACGCGCGGGCTGCTGACGTGCTGGGCTGAGCGAGTGAATCGGGACTCGGGCTTTGCAGTGTTCGAGTCTCGGCAGGTCCAAGGGGACCGTGGGTCTAAAGTCTTGCGCTACGGTGGGATTCGCTACCTTTCTGTCCTTTCCGCGAGACTGCGGTGGGGGTAATTCGTAAAAGGACTGTACGGGAGAGCCGGCTCGGGGCGCGACATCGTGGTCGCGGGGCTGCTCGGGGCTAGGCGGTTGGGAGATCCCAGGAAGGCTTGAAACAGAGTCTCTGTCTGATCCCGCTAATACCTTCATAGTAGCGTTGCTTTCTTTAATTTGCAACGTTAACAAGTTATGAAGTTTATCATTTTGTGCCTCAGACTTTCCTAACTCTCTTTCCAGGAAGTTATTTTTTTCCTCAAGTTTTTAATCTTTTCCTCTAATGCTGTAAATTCGTCTTGTGCTCGCATTATGCAAGCCCCGATCGCAGTAACTCTCTCCTCGGTTATTGCGGTTGGATCAGCGCATAGCTCGACCACGTATTCGGATAATTTCGTGGTGATTTGATCCGGATTTGTCAGGTTTTCTATAGCCCATTGCATATCGGATCGTTTTATTACGTATCCCATTCTGTAGAGATAGTCACTTATCGGATAACCCTTGCACTGCGCCATTAATGTCGTGGATATGCCCTCAGAAATGCGCGGCAGATCCATCAACGAAAATATAAGTTTATTTATATATATACAAACTCTGTAACGGGTATTTACAATCGCCCCTCACAGGTATCAATATTCGGTTAGTGGAACTATCTTTACAGAATGTTATGTATGGGCATTTAAACCAAAATGATTCACAGAACTTAGAATCTAAACTGAGTCAGAGAGTGGCGGGGGAGGGGTTGGTCAGTGACCGGCAACCCTCCACCCGGAGCAATATAAATGCTATCCTAAACGAAGCTCTACAAAGGAGGGCTTGGCTTACTCAGACGCTGAGGAAGTCGTGGAGTCTTTCTTCAATAATGTTTATAATCCAGACAACGTGGCACGGATGTGCCGTAATAAGGAGGCAGGAAATGGCGCCGGCCGCGTGGCCGCACCGCGTGGCCACACCGCGTGGCTCTGCTGTTCTCTCCCAGGATACAAAATTCCTCGCTCGGAGGGGGTGCAGTGGCAGGTCAGCAACGCTGGTTCACACGGTCTACCAGGTTTTCTCCTACGATGGATCACGCAGCGGTTGATCCCACAGAGTGCTGTCCACGGCACTGCACACAGCTGGGTAACAGTGGCAAAGGACCACGAGGCCTCCCAGAGCACTGGCTGGCACGCACGCACACACAGGCTCCAACACCGAGGTGGGGGCTCATTTGCCAAACGACCCTATTTACCATTTGCCCCAGTGAATACTGGCCCAATAAGCACCTGTTGCCAACGTGAACATTAACCAATGAACTACTAGCTACCAAATATGGCCCTGAGTATATGCTATACTTGGGGAAACAAACATATAGCCTGCCTCTAGTACTGCAGGGGTGAGACCACGCCCAGGTAGGCTGTTTACCTGGACTCAGTGGCGCCAGGATTCCCCCTGCTGCCTCCAGAAAGGGGGGGGGGACAAAGGAGGGTTAACACATACAGAAATATATCCTACCCAAATGTTTGGGGCACAATCCTGATGATAAGCATCCTTCACTACAAATGTGCCTTGTACGGACAGACTGGATTATTTTGAAGCTATCTGTCCATATATCTACCTAAAATTTAAGACAAGCTAACAAAGAATTATGAAGTGTTTTCCCTTTGAAGCTATGGAAGCATTCAGATATTAAATCAAACCTGTTAATTAAAAATCTTCTGTGTTTGGAGCCAGGTAGGTCTTTTCCTGGAAGGCCATGAATTGAAATCAAGGTCAGGTTGTTGAACTTCAGATGTGGACTGTGGAAGGAAGAACAAACTGTCATAGTTGAACCAGTGTAAGTTTGCTGAGGCTCTGTTTGGTACCAGCACAAGGCAAGTGCATTTCAACATAGAGTTATACACAGTGGTCACAGCTCAGTGCAGCACTGGGACTTTCCAGCTGTACAACATCCACCACAGCACTGTCTTGGTCCTGACAGAGATGTTTAAGACTCCAGCATGCAACCAACAAGCTGTCCCTAAGTTTACCTCCCATGACTACAAAAGACACTGCAAGCCCACCAAGCCTTTGCTCAAACAGCTTTGCTGTTCATAGCTCATCTTCCATAAGCTGCAGAAAAGAATTCCTGACAGCTGCTCAATTCATCTACTTCCTGCAACGGCTCTGCTCAACTTAGGAGGACAAATCAAAGGAACAGCACAGACTTTAATTCCATATTCAGGAGGATACAGAAAGCAATTCCTTTACCCAGGCCAGGTACCAAGTGTTCTGTCACTTTGCTGAGACAATATCTGTGGACACAAAAAGAAGAATGCTTTCCACTGTACTTTCTAATGCCAGAGTGCTGGAGGGGAAACAAGACTGACAGTATGTTGAACTAAATGTGATATGACATTTAAAAACAAATAAATATTAGGAGTGCTTAAGCCTTCTAATCTTCCAGGCTTTCTGTGAGTTAAGTGTGGATTGATGCAAATGGTAGGAAGGAATCAGAATGTTTTCTATCAACCGCTGTTAATTTGTTATTCATACCTTTTAAAAATATACTCAAACAAAGTTGATGGTCAGTCTTAAACCAAGGAATTTCAAGGTTATGGCTGCCCCTCACAAAATGAATATTAATAGTTTAATTCTGGATTATGGATTATCTATGGTAAATCTCCATGCATACTCAGGCTGAGTGCAATGCAATAAATAACCTTAATGTAACAGAGTGCATATATTTATACAGATTATGGGCCTGATTCTCCTTTAAATTAAGGTCACTCTGCAGAGGTGGTTGTAAATAGAATTTGCTCTTCATTTGTGGCCACATTAAGCCAGCTGAGTGACACAGAGTGGTCTCTTCACGTAGATGAGAGTTAGCCCTACAGGCTAACCTGAATTTACAGCGTACAGACTACCATCTGCACTCATGGAGCACTTCTAGTGGGGAGCAAATGCGGAGGGACAATTACAATAACTTTATACACCTGAGTAATGTGACTCCTTAGCAGTTAATTTGCATGTAATTATGAGTAAAATTGCTACAACAGTACATAAACAACCCAGACATTCTCCTATCCTGCCTGCCCTCATTGCAACCAAGCTCCTTTTCAGCTCAGGGCTGAAACCACCTCTGCTCATGCTGCATGGCCTCTTGCCAACCGGTCTCCAGCTCCAGGTGCTACAATAACCCTGAGTTTAAATCACATGAACAAAGTTTAGGATGGAAATGTTGCAAGCAAGCATCGGGAAAACCACAGAAAGAAGGTCCTAGGCACCGCTAATATGCTTCTTGTGCATGACTGCACTGTATTGATCTGGTCACATACTATTTTGTGCTGCAGATGCTCTACTTTTCTTTAGCCCACATGCAGCCATCCAGTATTTCCACAGTCATATGGAATTTGTTCAGTTCTTCCCCACTGAGCGTCAGGCTTTGTGACCGGTTGACGTTGCCCCCTTAAGAAAGGGAATATCGTGGACGGAAGTTGGTAAACGGAAAGAATAATCTAAACTAATTTCATTGGAAGAGTGGGAGGAAGCACCTTCTGAACTGGGAGTGAACTGGGAGTGAACTGGGCACTCCGGGAACTTCTCTATCAGTCTTGCTTCCGCCTCTTCTTCGTGCAGCAGCTCTCTCTGTGCTGGGCTTTCTGCCAAGGCTTCGGCCTTGAAGCCGATAAGATACCAGGCCTGTATTAACTCCTTTCCAATTAACACAAAACTGCTTTTAACTTCTCTCTTTCTTCTTTCTCCCTTTTCTGACCTACTCTGGGGAAAGGGGGGGGAGAGAGAGGAGAGAGGAGGTGGGGAACCCCTCGGCAAGGGGAGTTACTCTCATTTCTGTGTTACTCTGTTGTATATCTTTGTATATATTGTAGATATTGTAAATTTGTAAATATTCCCCTGCATATCCTACATTGCTTTGTAAATATAAAGCTCCACTGCTTTGCTAATTCAGCTTGTGAGTTTTTTTTCTTTTCCCTTCAATTTTCATTCCCTTTACCTTACAAGAGGGAAGGGAGGAGGCTTCTTGGCCTTACCCTTCCAACCCACCACATTTTTTTTATTGGCGCCCAACGTGGGGCAGATAATTAGTTTAATTTATTACTTGATTGATTTGGTGTTTTTCAGCTGAATTAGCAAACATGAAGGTGTTGTGGTTTGTGGAGCGATTATTCTTTTCAATTTTTGGGGCACTGGTTTACAGATATTCTTTGGGTTTGATTTTGGATTACCTGGGTAAATATTTGGTGCGGACAATTTATATGTGGGTTATGTATAGAGTTAAATTATGGTATGGAAAATGTATTAATTTCCTATGGCCAGTGAGATACAGGAATGTTACCTCCACCACTCTCCCAATTGAGATAAAGGGTTTTAGGATTCCGCCTGAGGAGAGAGTAACTTTAGGTGATGCCTGGGACCCAAAGGTGATTTATGTGATGTGTATAATTCTGCTGCTGGTGATAACTAATGTGTTTTCTCTGTATTCCTTGTGGCGAGAGAGAAAGGTGTCCAGAGCTTGTTTTGTTATTAAAACTAGATCAAAAAGAAAACGCCGTGGCTCGAGATCAGTCCCAGAGTCATCTAGTGATGAGGAAGGTGGAGACTCTCCGTCAGTTAAAAAGAAGGCTAAAAAGTCAATTGGTAAAGCAGCTCTAAATGACTTTGCTGATTCCAGCAAGCTGCCAAAGGCGGCAGCTGGTATCAACATGGCTCCTACTCCTTCTCCTCCTTCTTCTTCTCCGTCAGCCATTAACGGAGCAATGTCACTTCCGCCCACTCCCTCGGTGGGACCGGAAGTCACTGCCCCAGCAGCTGATTTATCTCAGGACCTGTCAGCTTCCATTAAAGTGGCTGTAAATTCAAACACAGCTCCAGTTAAGGTGGCTCCTTTAAAGACTAGAGGTGGAAAGGCCAAACATGGAGAAGAAGAGGTGGAGACTGATCCTGGTGAGGGGCCCTCTACTCTAAAAGATCCTGCTCAGGAGGAAGAGAAGGTTTGTTTTAAAGATCTAGCTAACCTAGTGAGATCAAAGCAGGATACAGATGAAGTTAGGAAAGCAGCTGGCAAAGGTGGTTCTCAGCTTAAAGAGATCCTTAGGAGAATGACAGCAGGATTATATGGACAAAAAGTTCAGGGAGACGAGGAGGAAGATGATATTTCAGAATGTTCGTCACCACGTGAGGAATTGCGATATGTTCGTAAAGATTTCACCAGGGCAGATAAGGAGCCAGTTCTAGCTTGGCTTAGTAGATGTTATGATACAGGTGCTCCAGCTCTAACAGTTGGAGACAAGTCAGCAGCTCAGCTAGGAAATCTCTCGCGAAGGATAATGGAATAGATAGACATCTAGCCAAGACTCTCGGTAAGGTTAATCTCTGGATACGCCTTTTAATGGCGTTTGCCCTGAGATACCCTTCCCGAGATGATCTTCCATGGAACCCTAAACCCTGGACTACCATAGATGAGGGAAATAAGCGCCTGAGAGAATTTGCTGTTAGAGAGCTACTCTATGGTGAACATGAAACTCTGAATCCTGATGACATTCCTGTGGGTATTGGTCTTGCTAAAAAGATCATCAAGCTTGCTCCTTCCAATTATGCAAACATTCTGGCAAGCAGAATTGTGTCAAGAAGTTATGGTGGGGCTTCACCTACGGTTGGCCAATTCAGTGATCAAAGGAGACAATTGGAGGATAGCATGACACGTGGTTCTTTGGTTTTGGCCATTAAAACTATGTCTGGTGATATACAGAATTGCATAAGAGAGATAAAAGATGAATTTAGAAATTCCATATCCCAATTGGCACAAAGGGATAATTTCAATTCTTCCTCCAGGTGGGTACAAGTTTCATCTGTGAGGAATACACGTCCTCCAAGGAGGTCATTCCAAAACAGGTCATTCCAAAACAGACCACCAAGGCAATCACGTAGAACTATTTGGATAAATCTGCGTGATCAGTTTGGTGAGAACATGAACCGCTGGGATGACCAACCAACTTCTAATCTTTTCAGGAGACTGAGGGAATTGCAAAGCGGCAGAACCCGAGGTAGCAATACCAGAAGGGTAGCTGTTACTTCCACAGTTCCCCAGAACGACTCTTATGGCTCCAACAGTGGCTCCAGTTATAACATGCAAAGTTATAACCCTGCAAACTATGTGCAATGCACATGTGCGCATGTTCCCCATAACTAGGGGTGCCCTGCCTCCCGCCAGGGGGAGGAGAGGGATAACAGAGATAATAGAATCTATTGGGATGTGTACATCCAGTGGCCTGGCACTTCACAATTTCGGAAGTACAGGGCCTTGGTTGACACAGGAGCTCAGTGCACCATAATACCATCAAATTATCAGGGATCAGAGTCTATAACTATTCTGGGAGTCACTGGTGGATCTCAAGAGTTAAGTAAGGTAGAGGTTAATATCTGTCTAACTGGTAAACAATGGAGGAAGCATACAGTTGTGACCGGACCTGATGCACCTTGTATTTTGGGAATTGATTTTCTGAGAGAAGGGCGTTTCAAAGACCCTAGAGGTTACAAATGGGCTTTTGGAGTAGCCTCTATAGAAATTGATGGACAAAAATTGAAGCTCTCTGCTAGACCTGAGCTTTCAGATGAATCTGCAGTTGTGGGACAACATAAGATACAGGACATTAAATTGCCGGTTGCTTCTCAGACTGTGCATCACAGACAATACAGAACCAACCGTGACTCTTTGTTGCCCATTCAGAATCTGATTCGTCAGTTGGAAAGTCAGAAAGTCGTCAGCAAAACTCATTCCCCTTTCAACAGTCCAGTGTGGCCTGTGCGGAAGCAGAATGGAGACTGGCGTCTGACAATAGACTACCGAGCCCTAAATGAAGTGACCACCACCTATGAGTGCAGCAGTACCAGACATGATGGAGCTACATTATGAGCTGGAATCCAAAGAGGCCAAATGGTATGCTACCATAGACATTGCTAATGCATTTTTCTCTATTCCCATAGCAGAGGAATGCAGGCCTCAGTTTGCTTTCACCTGGAGAGGAATCCAGTACACCTTCAACAGATTGCCAGTGGGCTGGATCCACAGCTCAAGCATCTGTCATGCAGTGATCCACGATGCTCTGGAGAAAGGCGGTGCTCCAGAACACATCCAGTTCATCGATGATATCATCGTCTGGGGTAAAACCGCTGAGGAAGTCTTCGAGAAAGGTAACAAAATCATTGACATTCTTCTGAATGCAGGTTTTGCCATCAAGCGAGACAAGGTGAAAGGACCTACCACAGAGATTCAGTTTCTGGGAGTGCGATGGCAGGATGGACGCCAACACATTCCAGTGGATGTGGCAAATAGAGTCTCCACCATGGCAAATCCCACAAACAAGCAAGAGACCCTACGTTTCTTGGGGATAGTGGGATTTTGGAGACTGAACATTCCTGGATACAGTCAGATTGTGAAACCTCTGTATGATGTGACTCGAAAGAGAAACCATTTCCACTGGGGACCTGAACAACAAGCAGCCTTTGACCAGAGAAAGCAAGAGGTAATTCAAGCAATGGGTCTGGGACCTGTCCGAGATGGTCCAGACATTAAGAACATTTTGTACACGGCTGCAAGTGACAATGGTCCAACCTGGTGCTTGTGGCAAAAAGCTCCAGGTGAGACACGTGGACGACCTCTTGGTTTCTGGAGTCGAGGTTACAGAGGTTCAGAGGGTAACTATACTCCAACAGAGAAAGAAATTCTAGCTGCCTATGAAGGAGTAAAAGCATCTTCTGAAGTGATTGGAACTGAATCACAACTTCTCTTAGCTCCCAGATTACCAGTTTTGAATTGGATGTTCAAAGGCAAAGGTTCCACACCACATCATGCCACAGACTCAACATGGTCTAAGTGGATGGCTCTGATAACACAGAGAGTTTGAATGGGAAACCTTGAAAGACCTGGTCTAGTGGAGGTGATCTCAAGTTGGCCTGAAGGTACCAACTGTGCTAAACCTCCAGAGGAGAAAGTAACTCGTGCTGAGGAAGCTCCTCCTTACAATGACCTTTCTGATGATGGAAAGAAATATGCTTTGTTCACAGACGGTTCCTGTCGTCTTGTTGGAAACAAGCGAAGGTGGAAGTCTGCAGTGTGGAGTCCAACACGCCGAGTTGCAGAGGCGAAAGATGGAGAAGGAGAATCCAGTCAGTTCGCAGAGGTAAAAGCTGTCCAGCTAGCTCTCGACGTGGCTGAACGTGAGAGATGGGCAAAGCTTTATCTCTACACCGACTCATGGATGGTAGCCAATGCTCTATGGGGTTGGCTAAAGAACTGGAAGAAGAGTGGTTGGCAGAGGAAAAGAAAACCCATTTGGGCAGCCAACCTGTGGCAGGACATTGCTGATCGAGTCGAGAGAATTCCAGTGAAAGTGAGATACATCGATGCTCACATTCCTAAGAGCAAAGCAACTGAGGAACAGCAACACAACCATCAGGCAGATCTAGCTGCAAGAGTTTCTCAAGTAGACATGGACTCTAATCTTGATCTCGACTGGAAACACCGAGGCGAAATATTCTTAGCTCGGTGGGCACATGATTCGTCAGGACATCAAGGCAGAGATGCAACATACCAATGGGCTCGTGACAGATCCATAGACATTTCCATGGATGCTATCACACAAGTCATCCATGACTGTGACATTTGTGCTGCTATTAAGCAGGCAAAACGAATTAAGCCCTTGTGGTATGGTGACAGATGGTCCAAGTACAAGTATGGTGAAGCTTGGCAGATTGACTACATCACTCTACCACGTTCTCGTTCTGGTAAGCAATACGTGCTTACTATGGTAGAGGCAAACACTGGATGGTTGAAAACTTATCCAGTTCCACATGCAACTGCACGCAACACCATTCTCGGTCTGGAGAGACAGATCCTGTGGAGACACGGAACTCCAGAGAGGATTGAGTCAGACAACGGAACTCATTTCAAGAACAACCTTGTAAAGAACTGGGCAAAAGAGCACGGTATGGAGTGGATATTCCATATTCCCTTCTATGCACCAGCTTCAGGGAAGATTGAACGCTACAACGGTTTGTTGAAGACCACTCTTAAAGCCATGGGGGGTGGATCTTTGAAAAACTGGGAAAAGCACTTAGCACAAGCAACCTGGCTGGTAAATAGTAGAGGTTCAGTGAACCGAGCTGGACCTGCACATTCAGATTTGCTACGGAAAGTAGAAGGTGAGAGAGTTCCTGTTGTTAGAGAAAAGAATTTGTTAGGTAAAACTGTTTGGGTATTTTCACCCTCAGGAGAGGCTAAACCTGTCCGAGGGGTGGTTTCAGCTGAAGGTCCGGGTCACACTTATTGGGTAATGCAAGAGAATGGTGAAATTCAGTGTATTCCACAAAGAAATTTAACTTTAGCTGAAAGAGGTTAATTTCAAACTGTTGTGCAGCTACATTGCGTCCAGAGGAAGAATCAACCAGGAAATCTACGGTGCACGAACCCTGAGATCCCTGAGAGCCCTGAGTCAACTAAGAGACCCTGAGATTTCCCTGTTTCCCTTTTCTTTGCTTCATCGCCAAAGAAACAAACTGTTTTCCATTTTTCTCATTTTCTGATTTTCTTGGACTTTTGAATCATCTACATCTGAGCATAGCCGGAATGGACTATGAACTTTACTCACGAACTGTAAGTATCATTTTGGATTGGATGGACAGTATGAGCAGCCAATGAAATTGTGTAGAAGGGGTGGATTGTGACCGGTTGACGTTGCCCCTTTAAGAAAGGGAATATGGTGGATGGAAGTTGGTAAACGGAAAGAATAATCTAAACTAATTTCATTGGTGAAGTGGGAGGAAGCACCTTCTGAACTGGGAGTGAACTGGGAGTGAACTGGGCACTCCGGGAACTTTATCTTCAGTCTTGCTTCCGCCTCTTCTTCGTGCTGCAGCTCTCTCTGTGCTGGGCTTTCTGCCAAGGCCTCGGCCTTGAAGACCAGATAAAGGCTGGTATTAACTCCCTTCCAATTAACACGAACTGCTTCTAACATTTTTTTTTTCTCTCTTTTCTCTCTCTTTCTATCCCACTCTGGGGAAAGGGGGAAAGAGGGGAGAGCGGAGGTGTGAAACCCCCCTGAGCCGAGGGGGGAACTCTCATTTCTGTGTTACTTTATTCTATATCTTTGTATATATTGTAGATATTGTAAATTTGTAAATATTCCCTGCAAATCCTACACTGCTTTGTAAATATAGCTCCACTGCTTTGCTAATTCAGCTTGTGAGTTTTTTTCCTTTCCCTTCAATTTTTCTTTTCCCTTTACTTTACAGGGGGGAGGGAAGAGGCTTCTTGGCCTTACCCTTCCAACCCACCACACTATGAGTAATGTGTTGCCATATTGCCACCACTCTAAATTGCTTTTGTTCACTTGGACAAAGCCCGTTGCTTTCACTGGCAGAGCTGCAGAAGCCTTCAGCCTTTTCTCCCCTTCCTCCCACCCTCTGGGCAGCTACATTTGACTCAGAGAAGGAAGAATCAATACAAAATCCAGTATGAGGATATGTGAAAACACAGCAAAACTGTGCCCTGCTACGTGATGCCATTCCTCAAGGCTCTGCAACCGATCCTACATCACTCGGTTACAAAACTTTAGGTAAGGGAGTCAGCAACAGAAGCAGCAGAAAGGGTTATTTGTTTGTATCAACAATTACCAAACGCTTCTGTTCTGCAGAACCTTATGTAAGTGCATCAATTACAGCCTTTCGAACAGGGCTGCAGCTTAACTGCTGACCAACAGATGTCCATCTAGAAGTTATCCCTCTTTAATTACGAGTAAACAAAGATAAGCCAGTTCTCCGTTGGATCAACCTCAGGAAAAAGTGTTAAGATTGTGAATTAATTTGCTCGAGTAAAGAAGGGATAACAACAAAGTCTTTTCTGGGACACTTCTCAAAGCAAGGGTCAAGCAAAGGGGGGTTTCACATATTCCTTTGTCCTCTAAACTGCACCCATGATGACTCTTCCCACCCAAGATCAGCAACCGCACATCAAGAACCTCCACTGAAATACAAAGATAAAGGAATCTGATTGCCAGTCGTTCACATTTAATTTGATTGCTGCTTTTGGCACTAGGGGACAGAGAAGTCGGGTGCTTCGGTGGGAGAATTCCCATCTTTTTCTTCCCAAAACACAACCATTTCCATTCCAAGACATGCCACAACATTAGAAAGGATGGTGAATTTCCTCAGTTTCAGAAAACGCTCTTTCTAAATTGTTCAGAGCCGAGATTAAGAGGAAACTGTTCAGTTCTGATTTTGGTTTTTTGAACAGTTCAAAATGTAACTGCTATAAAACCAAGATAGCTGATGGTTTGTTTTGTTTTGGTTGTTTTGTTTTGCTTTGTTTTGTTTCAAATGGCAGCTCAGCAAAATATTTTGTCATGTCCCACCTACATTCTCTCTTCTAAAACCTACATTTTAATGAGACAATGCTTTTTATTATAGTTCTGGGGTGTTTTTTTCTGGAAACTGTGAGAAACTGACTCACTGCTGAAAATTTATAACCAGTTTATTATAAAATAAAGGCAACACAGCGCTGGGCACATAGCGAGTTTGCTAGAGGCGCACCCTAACAACACGAGGTGAACTTATATAGACGGCAAACATATATATTCATATATTAAAACGTATGTATTCCCCAACACGCTCCCACCCCTCTCCATCAGGACTGAGACAAAACCTACACTTTTGACCTGGCCAGTCTTTAGACCTCTTGGCGTCTCACCTTTCTCTCCCAATACCCCACACAATACAGACCATCAGCCCAACGATCCATCCCAATGATCGAGCCCCACAGTCCCCAGTAATTCCCCTTGCGAAAGCCAAATATTATAACCAGTTTCTCACAAAACTTCCCATTAGATTTCCTGGTGGTTAATTTTATCAGATCACAGAATACACCTGGTTGGAAGAGATCTCAAAGATCATCTAGTCCAGCCCTCGACCCAGCACTGTGTTCCAAAGGAAAGCAGCTTTACACCTGGCTTTACATCATTTCTTCCAGAAATCTCTTTTTTTTCAGTTCCTTCTTTCAAACTCCCATCCATATCACAACTCATTTTTTCTGACACAGCCCAGCCATCCTCCTGTCACTTTCACTGCTTTTATCCCTTCTAAGCACCTCTCATTTCCCAGCAACTGTTTTTACTTTCCTCACCTATGTCAACTCGTCTCTCCCAGTTCTTTTTTGCACCATTCTTCTCCGGTGATTGTGGCTCTTTACTGTAATCCAGCTGAGTCGTTTTTCCTTTGTCAGACTAATTCTTTTCCACACTTTGCTTCTCAACCCATACTGATCTTTGCAATTTTACCACTCAGCTCTTCTCCCTCCCTTAACCACCTCTCATTACACTTTCTCCTCAGCAGTCTCTGACTCTGCATCCCGTCAGTGCTTACAGGGTGGTGCAACAGGCTGTGAAAGGGTGCTATCAATATACAGATGCTGGAAAACAGCACTTGGGAGCAAACTTCTAGCACATTAAGCCTTAAGCACTTGCTTATTTATATATTGGCGTATTCACTTCTTCAGTGTAATTTTACTTCAGGTTTAAATGTGAATGGCCTCACCACCACACCAAGAAACACCAGGAGCACAGCACCAAGCAAATCATGACTCATCTGAGAACCCAGTTACAGATTTCTTTGAAGACTCTTTCTAAAACAATAGTAGTCACCAAAGATCCAAGGCATTTCCAGGGTCTATAGACCTTATAATTACATTTCATTATCTGAAGGGGATCTGCAGGAAGGCTGGGGAAGGACTGCTTAGAAGGGCTTGGAGTGATAGGACAAGGGGAAACGGTCTAAAACCAGAGCAGGGGAGATTTAGGCTGGATATCAGGTGGAAGTTTTACATGGTTGAGGGGTGAAATACTGGAACAGGTTGCTCAGGGATATGGTTGAGGCCCCATCCCTGGAGAAATTAAAGATCAGAGTTGATGTGTCCCTGGGCAGCCTTGTAAAGAACTGGGCAAAAGAGCACGGTATGGAGTGGATATTCCATATTCCCTTCTATGCACCAGCTTCAGGGAAGATTGAACGCTACAACGGTTTGTTGAAGACCACTCTTAAAGCCATGGGGGGTGGATCTTTGAAAAACTGGGAAAGACATCTAGCACAAGCAACCTGGCTGGTAAATAGTAGAGGTTCAGTGAACTGAGCTGGACCTGCACATTCAGATTTGCTACGGAAAGTAGAAGGTGATAGAGTTCCTGTTGTCAGAGAAAATAATCTGTTAGGTAAAACTGTTTGGGTATTTTCACCCTCAGGAGAGGCTAAACCTGTCCGAGGGGTGGTTTCAGCTGAAGGTCCGGGTCACACTTATTGGGTAATGCAAGAGAATGGTGAAATTCAGTGTATGCCTCAAAGAAATTTAACTTTAGCTGAAAGAGGTTAATTTCAAACTGTTGTACAGCTACATTGCGTCCAAAGGAAGAATCAGCAAGAAATCTGCGGTGCACGAACCCTGAGATCCCTGAGAACCCTGAGTCAACTAAGAGACCCTGAGATTCCCTGTTTCCTTTTTCTTCGCTTCGACGGTGAGGAAATGAACTGTTTTCCATTTTTCTCATTTTCTGATTTTTCTTGGACTTTTGAATCATCTACATCTGAGCATAGCTGGAATGGACTATGAACTTTACTCACGAACTGTAAATGTCATCTTGGATTGGATGGACAGTATGAACAGCCAATGAAATTGTTTAGAAGGGGTGGACTGTGACCGGTTGATGCTGTGCCTTTAAGAAAGGGAATATGGTGGACGGAATTTGATAAACGAAAAGAAGGATCTAAACTAATTTCATTGGTAGAGTGGGAGGAAGCACCTTCTGAACTGGGAGTGCAGGAGGGTATCCTGGGCACTCCGGCACTTTTATCTTTAGTCTTTCTTCCGCTTCTCCTTCGGGCAGCAGCTTGCAGCTCCTGGGCTTTCGGCCAAGGCTTTGGCCTTGAAACCGATAAGCTACCAAGGCCTGTATTAACTCCTTTCCAATTAACACAACTGCTTCTAATTTTTTTTTCCTCTTTCTCTCTCTTTCTAACCCTCTCTGGGGAAAAGGGGGAGAGAGGGGGAGAGCGGAGGTGGGGAACTCCCTCAGCAGAGGGGGGGAACTCTCATTTCTGTGCTAATATGTTGTATATCTTTGTATATATTGTAAATATTGTAAATTTGTATATATTCCCCTGCATATCCTACATTGCTTTGTAAATATACAGCTCCACTGCTTTGCTAATTCAGCTGTGGGTTTTTTTTTCCCCTTTCCCTTCAATTTTCTTTCTCTTTACTTTACAGGGGGGAGGGAGGAGGCTTTTGGGCCTTACCCTTCCAACGCTACGACAGGGGAGACTCCACCTGGAGTACTGCATCCAGTTCTGGAGCCCCTATTACAAGAGGGATATGGACGCTGTGGTGGGTTGGAAGGGGTAAGGCTAAGAAGCCTCTTCCCTCCCCCCTGTAAGTAAAGGGAAAGAAAAATTGAAGGGAAAGGAAAAAAAACTCACCAGCTGAATTAGCAAAGCAGTAGAGCTTTATTTACAAAGCAGTGTAGGATTTTGCAGGGGAATATTTACAAATTTACAATATCTACAATATATACAAAGATATACAACAGAGTAACACAGAAATGAGAGTAACCCCCCTCGGCCGAGGGGTTCCCACCTCCGCTCCCCTCTCTCCCCCTTTCCCAGAGTAGTTCGGAAAAGAGGGAGAAAGAGAAAGAAAGAAGTTAAAAGCAGTTTGTGTTAATTGGAAGCAGTTACTACAGGCCTGGTTATCTTATCTTCAAGGCCGAAGTCTTGGCAGAAAGGCCAGCACAGAAAAGAGTTGCTGCCCAAAGGAAAGGCGGAAGCAAGACTGACCGAGAAGTTCCCGGAGTGCCCAGGATATCTCCCAGTTCAGAAGGTGCTTCCTCCCACTCGTCCAATGAAATTAGTTTAGACTATTCTTTCCGTTTACCAACTTCCGTCCACCATATTCCCTTTCTTAAGGGGGCAACGTCAACCGGCCACAGTTGCGCTGGAACGTGTCCAGAGAAGGACCACGAGGATGATCAGAGGGCTGGGGCACCTCTCCTATGAGGACAGACTGAAGGAGTTGGGGCTGTTCACTCTGCAGAAGAGAAGGATCCAAGGTGACCTAATTGTGGCCTTCCAGTATCTGAAGGGGGCCTACAGGAAGGCTGGGGAGGGACTTCTCAGGATCTCAAGTAGTGATAGGACTAGGGGGAATGGAATGAAGCTGGAGGTGGGGAGATTCAGGATGGATGTGAGGAGGAGGTTCTTCACTGTGAGAGTGGTGAAGCCCTGGAATGGGTTGTCCAGGGAGGTGGTTATGGCCCCATCCCTGGAGGTGTTTAAGACCAGGCTGGATGAGGCTCTGTCCAGCCTGATCTAGTGTGGGGTGTCCCTGCCCATGGCAGGGGGGTTGGAACTAGATGATCCTTGTGGTCCCTTCCAACCCTGACTGATACTATTAAAAAAAAAAAAAAAAAAAAAAAGTTATCACTGACAATGAAATTCAATGAATTCAAGAGATACATGCCTACATTCATTGGTAAAGTTTTTATCCAGTTGATCAGCATCTCTATCATTAACCACACCACACGGTAAGTTATTAATTTGTAGATGTGGATCCAAAAGATCCAGCCAAACACCCATGCAAAGGCTTGGACCATCAGGTTCTTTAAAATTGCCGTTTCTACTTCCAGTTCCTTTTTCAGAAAAAGTATTGCTTTCCCAATACAAGATTAATTTCCAAGCCCCATGTTGGAGGCGCCAAAAATTGTAGTGGTTTGAGCCTTTACTGGGAGTTAAAAGCCCAAATGGGGAAAAGGCTGAGAATCTCTTCCCCACTCCCCCCCCTCCTCCCTCCAAACCGAGAGGGGGGAAAAAAACGGTAAGGAGCAAATCCACTAAGCAACAATCTGGAATCGGCTTGGAAGTAGAGAGGCAAAGAATTTTTCTTTAAACTATATATATGACAATAACTGGAAAAGTTCACAAGGGCAAGGAACAAGAATGGATGGGAGGGGGACAGAAAGGAATAATACAAACCCAGTCTTTCTCTGAGGAGGTGCGGAGGCAGCAGGGAAAAATATCAGGTCCGGCCACGTGGCTGAGGAGCAGGAGGGCAGCTGCAATAGCTCTCATCCAGTAGAGGCAGGAGCCAAAAAAGGAGATCCAACAGCTATGATGTCCTGCTTTTTTATACCCTAGCTGGGCAGGGAGGGGGGAGTGGAACAGACTCAGCTTTCCCAGGGGGAAACTCCTTGCAGGGAGGGTAAAGTACCCGCAAGCCCTCCACCCAGCTTTGTTTTTTGTTTTCAGAAAAGGGCGTTAACCCACCTCACACAGGCACAAAATGAGACACTGATTAGTAAATGTTGTAAAAGGAGTAAGAAAAAGTGTTAAGTACACAAAAAGTAAGAGTGCAGCAAGTGGAAGTGTAGGCCTGCTACTTAAGTGTGAAGGAGGAAAAAATAACAGAGGACAAGGCATAGCCTGAAATACTTAATGGACACTTGCCCTCAATTTTCAATAAAAAGCTTAATAATAATAATAGCATCCTGGTGCCCGAGCAGTCAAAAGAATTGGGCATCTAGAATGAGTTAATTCACTGTTGGAAGAGAAATGAGCACAGTCCTTGAATAGTCCTTCCCCACTACTTTATTCTGACAGTGGATCTGGTGGGTTGTTGGTTTGTTTGAAAATCATCTTCAATTCTTTTGTATGTTCCCTGTTTCATCGTGTTAATAATGTAATTCTGATCATCTTTGTGGCCCTTCTCTGGACCTGCTCCAACAGTTCCATGTCTTTGCTGTGCTGGGGGCCCCAGAACTGGATGTAGTACTGTAGGTGGGGTCCCACGAGAGCAGAGCAGAGGGGCAGAATCCCCTCCCTCATCCTCATTCCTCAGAGTTGGGGCAGTTCAGTCTGGAGAAGAGAAGGCTCCGAGGTGACCTAATTGTGGCCTTCCAGTATCTGAAGGGGGTCTACAAGAAGGCTGGGGATGGACTTCTCAAGATATCAGGTAGTGATAGGACTAGGGGGAATGGAATGAAGCTGGAGGTGGGGAGATTCAGGCTGGACGTGAGGAGGAAGTTCTTCACCATGAGAGTGGTGAAGCCCTGGAATGGGTTGTCCAGGGAGGTGGTTGAGGCCCCATCCCTGGAGGTGTTTAAGACCAGGCTGGATGAGGCTCTGGCCAGCCTGATCTAGTGTGGGGTGTCCCTGCCCATGGCAGGGGGGTTGGAACTAGATGATCCTTGTGGTCCCTTCCAACCCTGAATGATACTATGATACTACTATGATCCTGCTGGTCACACTTCTTTTGATGCAGCTCAGCACTTCTGGGCTGCCTATGACCATTGCTGGTTCATGTTGAGTTTTTTATCAACTGACACCCCCAAATCCTTCTCCTCCAGACTGTTCGAGCCACTCCTCATCCAGCCTATGTTTGTTGTGTGTCCTTTTGCTGCCACATGATTACCACATCAGCATGTATTTGGAGCTACAGTCACAGCAATCAATTTCAGCTTCTAAAAATGCTGTTCAGTGCTTCTGGAAGGCATGTTAACTTGAACATGGGAATTGTTGTCTTTAATTCATCACAGAGTGAAATTTTACACTCTTTTTCATGTAAGAAAGGCAACAGCCAATGACCTGCTTGGTGTAAAAATGCTCCTTAAAACCCTTACCTTGAAAGAAAGTATATTGAATGACTTCAGGATATTTACTCTGGCTCGCAAAGATCCATTGAGTATTTCTGGCAAGGAGATTTATGAGAGACTGGATAAATGTTGGTTAAAAACATCCAGAACTTATTACAGATTCTTCAAATTCTGGGCAGAAGGAGGCTGAATGCATGTTCAAGGGCACACCATGCATACTGGTTTCAGTTTTGGGCCCCTCACTCCAAGAGGTGCTGGAGCATGTCCAGAGAAAGGTAACAAAGTTGGTGAAGGAAAGGCTGAGAATACTGGGTCTGTTCAGCTTTGAGAAGAGAAGGCTTAGGGGAGACCTTATTACCATGGACCAGTACATGAAGAGCGGCTACCAGGAGTATGGAGACTGCCTTTTTACAAGGAGTCTCATGGAAAACACAAGGGGTGATGGGGACAAGTTAATGCTGGGGAGATTCCCTTTGGTCTCCAAAAGAAAATGTTTCACCATGAGAACTGTCAGACTGGAATCATCTTCAAAGGGAAGCAGTGGATTCCCACTCCAGCAGGTCCATGTCTCCCTTGTATGAGTGGTCCCATAAGTGGACACAGTACTCCAGGTGAGGTCTCACCAGAGCAGAGTGGCAGAATCACATCTCTTGACCTGCTGGCCACACTTTTTCTGATGCAGCCCAGGCTGCCATTGACCTTCTGGACTCCAGGTGCCCATTGCTGGCTCACGTCCAGCTTCTCATCCAACATCCTAAATCTTTTCTTGCAGGGCTCCTCTCAATCTCATCATCCCTCAGCCTGTACTGATATTGAGGATTGCCCCAACCTAGGTGCAGGACTTTGCTCTTGGCCTCATGGAACCTCATGAGATTCTCCTCAGCCCACCTTTCTGGTCTTATACACAAATTAACCCTTATGCCTTGAGGTGTGCAAGAGTGGCTAAATGAGGGTAGTATGTAGCATGTGCATGGGGAGGAGAGTATTTTAACTGTCATCATATGGGCCCAAAACAGATTGCTAACAGAACAGAAAACATGCACATGTTGCTTTTGCCTTACAGGATGGGATCCCAGTACAGACTTTTGTAGCAGAAGTCTTGGATCAAACAGTTGGCATTTCTGTCATCAGAGATGAAATGGTAATTGCTGTTTCTGTTTTGTATGAAACTGTAATAATTGGCCCTCGGCACTAAAGGCTGAGTTTTGTGCTTGCCACCATATGTATACCTAACAGAAAGTTGATGTCAAAGACACTGCTTCTATGCACTGCTTGTCCTTCTAAATTCGCTTTTTCTCCAGCAGAAGATTATGACTCACACACTGAATTTCAAAACAAGTAAAAACCAATGTTGCACATTAGTCTTCCTTACTTTTATGGCATTCTGCTATGGCTGAAAAGGCAAAGTTTGGATTGTTCAGCAGCTGTAATGCTCAGTGCTTTAAAACAGTCACTCCTGTTTTCAGAAATTAGCTCTTAATTCTCTGAAGAGCTTTGAGGTAAGAACATGGAGCAGTTTCTCTTTAAATGGACCAAATTCCCAGCCACAGGAAGAAACTTGCTGGAGGACATTTCTTACACAGCCATTCTCTGTACAACTGTCCTTTTTCACTTTAAGTTTTGAGAGGGCAGTCTGGGCTTCTCTGGCTTGAACTCAGCAAAAGAGAGGGATATTTTTCTTTTCTTCCTCCTCCTGCCCCAAATGTTTGCTGACCTGTATCAGACATTATGGTGAAAGGGTCGAAGACGTAAAGAGAGGTGGGCAAGCTGCAGTAGCAGGTTTGGTGCAACAGAAAGATTTGCAAGAAAAAGATGTTAAGTCAGTGTGCTTTAATTAAGAACAGCTCCCACAGGCACTTAATTTTGATCTTCACTGCCCCTTGCTAAAATGCCATGAACGTAGCTGGTTCATCACTCCTGATTTCCAGGTTCTTGTTTTCCAGGATATTGAGTATATTCGGTCACATTACAACATCGAAGATTTTATTAGCTTCAATCACTACCAGCATGAGGAGCATGGCCACCTTTACTGCTTTGCTTTGAATCCTATATTTCATCACTATGCAAAACACTTTCTGAAGGAGATTCTTTGCTTGGCCCACAAATCCTGTCTTTACTATCCTGTTTATCCACAGCATGTGGAAGGCAAGGTAAGGAGACAGTTACTTGTATTTCTTAACATTAAATATTGTCAGTTTTGCTCTCTTTTTCTCTTGGCTTCTGTGGATGACTGTAGGGATTGGACATGGCACTTAGTGCCATGGTTTAGTAGTGATGAAGTCTTGGGTGACAGGTTGGACTTCATGATCTTTAAGGTCTTTTCCAACCTTATTGATTCTATGATTCTAAACAGGGTTTTTTCTTAGCAACCTGCAGCAAGTTGTACTTTCTGGAGCACCTCTGCTCCAGAAAGGATAAACTGAGGGAGCTGGGGTTGTTAAGCCCAGAGAAAAGAAGACTCTGGGTGGATCTCATAGCTGCCTTCCAATACCTGAAGGGAACCTACAGAAAGGCTGTAGGGGACTTTTCATATGAGTGTCTAGAAATAGGACATGGGGGAATGGTTTGAAGCTGAGGGAGAGTAGGTTTGGACTTCATCTTAGGAAGAAGTTCTTCGGTATGAGGGTTCCAAGACTCTGGGATAGGTTGCCCAGAGTGGTTGCGGTCCCTCCCTGGAGGTGTTCAAGGGCAGGTTGGATGAGGCCTTGAGCAACCAAGTGTATCTGAGAAGCATCCCTGCCTATGGCACAAGGGTTGGAACTAGATGATCCTTGAGGTCCCTTTCAACCATGACAATTCTGTGATGTGTCTTGTCATCAGTCTGATGTTTAAAAAGGGAACACAAAGTAAAATTTACAACTGATGGATGTGTAGCCCCCTGAAGGCACTGTCTGGTCCAGCCTAATCACTTCATCTCCTGCCAGCATTCATGGGGAACTGTGGTGGTTTAGGTTGGGTACTGGCCTGGATGCCACTGCACAGAACACACCTGCGAGGTCCCAAAGGGGTGGGTCCAGCCCAGGGGGTGGTCACAGGCAGGTATTCCATTCCCATAATGCCCTGCTTCCCTATAAAATGTCCATGCGGGGTCTTCACTTCCTCTTTTTGTCCCCAGCTGCTGCCTAGGTAAAATGGCGTGAGCTGCCTCCCTTGGGCCTGCCCAGGCCCAAGGCTGGATTGTGGGGGGGGAGGATAGAGCCCTGGGGGGGGTTGGGTGTACCCCTAGGTGGGGATGGGATGTTCTTGGGTATGTTGTGGGATTTTCTCTCTTTTGTCATGGTGCTTGTGGTTCTCTGTAAAGCTTTCATTGTTGTTTGTTTTTTTAAATTGTTTTGCTATTTAAACTTTCCATCACTTTTAGAATCCGTTTGTCTGAGTTGTTATTTCTGCCTGTGGTGGGGAGGGGATCTGCCCCAACCCATTACAGGAACACAGGGTATATCTGGAGGGCAGTTCATCCCTCGGTCAGAACTGCCTATCTAGGATGGAAGGAATTGCCCTCTGCAGTTGCTGGTTTATAATTCTAGAGGGTGACTGCATGGCCAGCAAGAGCTTTTAGATGGCAGCTGAGGTATCATAGTATCATAGTATCATTCAGGGTTGGAAGGGACCACAAGGATCATCTATTTCCAACCCCCCTGCCATGGGCAGGGACACCCCACACTAGATCAGGCTGCCCAGAGCCTCATCCAGCCTGGTCTTTGTGGTGAAGAGGTTATTAAATTTATGAATATGAAATATGAATTATGAAAATATTATTTTTATTAATTATAAAACTATTAATAACCAATGAATCACCAACTTATATACATGTGTGGTGGGTGAAAGGGTAAGGCCGAGAAGCCTCTTCCCTTCCCCCTTGTAAGGTAAAAGGAAAAAAAAAATTGAAGGGAAAGGAAAAAAAACTCACCAGCCGAATTAGCAAAGCAGTGGAGCTATATTTACAAAGCAGTGTAGGATTTTGCAGGGGAATATTTACAAATTTACAATATCTACAATATATACAAAGATGTACAGCAGTGTAACACAGAAATGAGAGTAGCCCCCCTCGGCCGAGGGGGATCCTCACCTCCGCTCTCCCCTCTCTTCCCCCCTTTCCCCAGAATAGTTCGGAAAAGAAGGAGAAAGAAGAAAGAAAGAAGTTAAAAGCAGTTTGTGTTAATTAGAAGCAGTTACAGGCCTGGTTATCTTATCAAGTCTTCAAGGCCGGAGCCTTGGCAGAAAACCCAGCACAGGCAGAAAGCTGCTGCACCGAAGGAGATGCGGACGCAAGAGTGACAGAGAAGTGCTGGGAATGCCCATTTCAGTCTCAGTTCAGATGGTGCTTCCTCCCACTTGACCAATGAAATTGTTTAGAATATTCCTTCCGTTTACCAACTTCCGTCCACCATATTCCCTTTCTTAAAGGGACACCGTCAACCGGCCACAGTCCACCCCTTCTAAACAATTTTCATTGACTGTTTATACTGTCCATCCAATCCAAAATGATATTTACAGTTTATGAGTAAAGTTCATAGTCCATTCCGGCTATGCTCAGATGTAGATGATTTAAAAGTTCAAGAAAATCAGAAAATGAGAAAATGGAAAACAGTTCATTTTCTTCGCCAAGAAGCAAAGAAAAGGGAAACAGGGAAATCTCAGGGTCTCTTAGTTGACTCAGGGCTCTCAGGGTTCGTGCACCGTAGATTCCTCGTTGATTATTCCTTTGGGCGCGATGTAGCTGTACAGCAGTTCGAAGTTAACCTCTTTCAGCTAAAGTTAAATTTCTTTGTGGAATACACTGAATTTCACCATTCTCCTGCATTACCCAATAAGTGTGACCCGGACCTTCAGCTGAAACCACCCCTCGGACAGGTTTAGCCTCTCCTGAGGGTGAAAATACCCAAACAGTTTTACCTAACAGATTCTTTTCTCTAACAACAGGAACTCTATCACCTTCTACTTTCCGTAGCAAATCTGAATGTGCAGGTCCAGCTCGGTTCACTGAACCTCTACTATTTACCAGCCAGGTTGCTTGTGCTAAATGTTTTTCCCAGTTTTTCAAAGATCCACCCCCCATGGCTTTAAGAGTGGTCTTCAACAAACCGTTGTAGCGTTCAATCTTCCCTGAAGCTGGTGCATAGTAGGGAATGTGGAATATCCACTCAATACCGTGCTCTTTTGCCCAGTTCTTTACAAGGTTGTTCTTGAAATGAGTTCCGTTGTCTGACTCAATCCTCTCTGGAGTTCCGTGTCTCCACAGTATCTGTCTCTCCAGACCGAGAATGGTGTTGCGTGCAGTTGCATGTGGAACTGGATAAGTTTCCAACCATCCAGTGTTTGCCTCTACCATAGTAAGCACGTATTGCTTACCAGAACGAGAACGTGGTAGAGTGATGTAGTCAATCTGCCAAGCTTCACCATACTTGTACTTGGACCATCTGTCACCATACCACAAGGGCTTAAGTCGTTTTGCCTGCTTAATAGCAGCACAAATGTCACAGTCATGGATGACTTGTGTGATAGCATCCATGGAAATGTCTATGGATCTGTCACGAGCCCATTGGTATGTTGCATCTCTGCCTTGATGTCCTGACGAATCATGGGCCCACCGAGCTAAGAATATCTCACCTCGGTGTTTCCAGTCGAGATCAAGATTAGAGTCCATGTCTACTTGAGAAACTCTTGCAGCTAGATCTGCCTGATGGTTGTGTTGCTGTTCCTCAGTAGCTTTGCTCTTAGGAATGTGAGCATCGATGTGTCTCACTTTCACTGGAATTCTCTCGATTCGATCAGCAATGTCCTGCCACAGGTTGGCTGCCCAAATGGGTTTTCCTTTCCTCTGCCAGCCACTCTTCTTCCAGTTCTTTAGCCAACCCCATAGAGCATTGGCTACCATCCATGAGTCGGTGTAGAGATAAAGCTTTGGCCATCTCTCACGTTCAGCTACGTCGAGAGCTAGCTGGACAGCTTTTACCTCTGCGAACTGACTGGATTCTCCTTCTCCATCTTTCGCCTCTGCAACTCGGCGTGTTGGACTCCACACTGCAGACTTCCACCTTCGCTTGTTTCCAACAAGACGACAGGAACCGTCTGTGAACAAAGCATATTTCTTTTCATCATCAGACAGGTCATTGTAAGGAGGAGCTTCCTCAGCACGAGTTACTTTCTCCTCTGGAGGTTTAGCACAGTTGATACCTTCAGGCCAACTTGAGATCACCTCCACTAGACCAGGTCTTTCAAGATTTCCCATTCGAGCTCTCTGTGTTATCAGAGCCATCCACTTAGACCATGTGGAGTCTGTGGCATGATGTGGTGTGGAACCTTTGCCTTTGAACATCCAATTCAAAACTGGTAATCTGGGAGCTAAGAGAAGTTGTGATTCAGTTCCAATCACTTCAGAAGATGCTTTTACTCCTTCATAGGCAGCTAAAATTTCTTTCTCTGTTGGAGTATAATTAGCCTCTGAACCTCTGTAACCTCGACTCCAGAAACCAAGAGGTCGTCCACGTGTCTCACCTGGAGCTTTTGCCACAAGCACCAGGTTGGACCATTGTCACTTGCAGCCGTGTACAAAATGTTCTTAATGTCTGGACCATCTCGGACAGGTCCCAGACCCATTGCTTGAATTACCTCTTGCTTTATCTGGTCAAAGGCTGCTTGTTGTTCAGGTCCCCAGTGGAAATGGTTTCTCTTTCGAGTCACATCATACAGAGGTTTCACAATCTGACTGTATCCAGGAATGTGCAGTCTCCAAAATCCCACTATCCCCAAGAAACGTAAGGTCTCTTGCTTGTTTGTGGGACTTGCCATGGTAGAGACTCTATTTACCACATCCACTGGAATGTGTCGGCGTCCATCCTGCCATCGCACTCCCAGAAACTGAATCTCTGTGGTAGGTCCTTTCACCTTGTCTCTCTTGATGGCAAAACCTGCATTCAGAAGAATGTCAATGATTTTGTTACCTTTCTCGAAGACTTCCTCAGCAGTTTTACCCCAGACAATGATATCATCAATGAACTGGATGTGTTCTGGAGCACCGCCTTTCTCCAGAGCATCGTGGATCACTGCATGACAGATGCTTGAGCTGTGGATCCAGCCCATTGGCAGCCTGTTGAAAGTGTACTGGATTCCTCTCCAGGTGAAAGCAAACTGAGGCCTGCATTCCTCTGCTATGGGAATAGAGAAAAATGCATTAGCAATGTCTATGGTAGCATACCATTTAGCCTCTTTGGATTCCAGCTCATACTGTAGCTCCATCATGTCTGGTACTGCTGCACTCATAGGTGGTGTCACTTCATTTAGGGCTCGGTAGTCTACCGTCAGACGCCAGTCTCCATTCTGCTTCCGCACAGGCCACACTGGACTGTTGAAAGGTGAATGAGTTTTGCTGACGACTTTCTGACTCTCCAACTGACGAATCAGATTCTGAATGGGCAACAAAGAGTCACGGTTGGTTCTGTATTGTCTGTGATGCACAGTCTGAGAAGCAACCGGCAATTTAATGTCCTGTATCTTATGTTGTCCCACAACTGCAGATTCATCAGAAAGTTCAGGTCTAGCAGACAGCTTCAATTTTTGTCCATCAATTTCTATTGAAGCTACTCCAAAAGCCCATTTGTAACCTCTAGGGTCTTTGAAACGCCCTTCTCTCAGAAAATCAATTCCCAAAATACAAGGTGCATCAGGTCCGGTCACAACTGTATGCTTCCTCCATTGTTTACCAGTTAAACTTATATTAACCTCTACCTTACTTAACTCTTGAGATCCACCAGTGACTCCCAGAATAGTTATAGACTCTGATCCCTGATAATTTGATGGTATTATGGTGCACTGAGCTCCTGTGTCAACCAAGGCCCTGTACTTCCGAAATTGTGAAGTGCCAGGCCACTGGATGTACACATCCCAATAGATTCTATTATCTCTGTTATCCCTCTCCTCCCCCTGGCGGGAGGCAGGGCACCCCTAGTTCCCTAGGGGAACATGCGCACATGTGCATTGCACATAGTTTGCAGGGTTATAACTTTGCATGTTATAACCGGAGCCACTGTTGGAGCCATAAGAGTCGTTCTGGGGAACTGTAGAAGTAACAGCTACCCTTCTGGTATTGCTACCTTGGGTTCTGCCACTTTGCAATTCCCTCAGTCTCCTGAAAAGATTAGAAGTTGGCTGGCCATCCCAGTGGTTCATGTTCTCACCAAACTGATCACGCAGAGTTATCCAAATAGTTCTACGTGATTGCCTTGGCGGTCTGTTTTGGAATGACCTGTTTTGGAATGACCTGTTTTGGAATGACCTCCTTGGAGGACGTGTATTCCTCACAGATGAAACTTGTACCCACCTGGAGGAAGAATTGAAATTATCCCTTTGTGCCAATTGGGATATGGAATTTCTAAATTCATCTTTTAACTCTCTCATGCAAGTCTCAATTTTTCCAGACAGAGTTTCAATGGCTGAAACCAAAGAACCACGTGTCATGCTATCCTCCAATTGTCTCATTTGATCACTGAATTGGCCAACCGTGGGAGAAGCTCCACCATAACTTCTTGACACAATTCTGCTTGCCAGAATGTTTGCATAATTGGAAGGAGCAAGTTTGATGATCTTTTAGCAAGACCAATACCCACAGGAATGTCATCAGGATTCAGAGTTTCATGTTCACCATAGAGTAGCTCTCTAACAGCAAATTCTCTCAAGCGCTTAATTCCCTCATCTATGGTAGTCCAGGGTTTAGGATTCCATGGAAGATCATCTCGGGAAGGGTATCTCAGGGCAACCGCCATTAAAAGGCGTATCCACAGACTAACCTTACCGAGAGCTCTGCCTAGATGTCTATCTATTCCATTATCCCTTGAGAGAGTTCCTAACTGAGCTGCTGACTTGTCTCCAACTGTTAGAGCTGGAGCACCTGTATCATAACACCTACTGAGCCAAGCTAGAACTGGTTCCTTATCCGCCCTGGTGAAATCTTTACGGACATCACACAATTCCTCCCGTGGAGAAGAACACTCCAAAATATCATCTTCCTCTTCATCTCCCTGAATTTTTTGTCCATATAATCCTGCTGTCATTCTCCTAAGGATCTCTTTAAGCTGAGAACCACCTTTGCCAGCTGCTTTCCTAGCTTCATCTGTATCCTGCTTTGATCTCACTAGGTTAGCTAGATCTTTAAAACAAACCACCTCTTCCTCCTGAGCAGGATCTCTTAGAGTAGAGGGCCCCTCACCAGGATCAGTCTCAGCTCCTCTTCTTCTCCATCTTTGGCCTTTGCACCTCTAGTCTTTAAAGGAGCCACCTTAACTGGAGCTGTGTTTGAATTTACAGCCACCTTAATGGAAGCTGACAGATCCTGAGATAAATCAGCTGCTGGGGCAGTGACTTCCGGTCCCACTGAGGGAGTAGGCGGAAGTGACGTTGCTCCGTTAACGGCCGATGGAGAAGAAGAAGAAGGAGAAGGAGTGGGAGAAGGAGTAGGTGCCATGTTGATACCAGCCGATGCCCTTGGCTGCTTGCTAGAATCAGCAAAGTCATTTAGAGCTGCTTTACCAATTAACTTTTTAGCCTTCTTTTTGACTGACACGGGTTCTCCACAGTCCTCATCACTAGATGACTCTGGGACGGATCCAGAGCCACGGCGTTTTCTTTTTGATCTAGTTTTAATAACAAAACAAGCTCTGGACACCTTTTTCTCTCGCCACAAGGAATACAGAGAAAACACATTAGTTATCACCAGCAGCAGAATTATACACACCAAATAAATCACCTTTGGATCCCAGGCATCACCTAAAGTTACTCTCTCCTCAGGCGGAATCTTAAAACCCTTTATCTCAATTGGGAGAGTGGTGGAGGTAACATTCCTGTATCTCACTGGCCATAGGAAATTAATACATTTTCCATACCATAATTTAACTCTATACATAACCCACATATAAATTGTCCGCACCAGATATTTACCCAGGTAATCCAAAAGCAAACCCAAACAATATCTGTAAACCAGAGCCCCAAAAATTGAAAAGAACAATCGCTCCACAAACCACAAGACCTTCATGTTTGCTAATTCAGCTGGAAAACACTAAATCAATCAAGTAATAAATTAAACTAATTATCTGCCGCACGTTGGGTACGCCAATAAAAAAATGTGGTGGGTGAAAGGGTAAGGCCGAGAAGCCTCTTCCTTCCCCTTGTAAGGTAAAAGGAAAAAAAAAAATTGAAGGGAAAGGAAAAAAACTCACCAGCCGAATTAGCAAAGCAGTGGAGCTATATTTACAAAGCAGTGTAGGATTTTGCAGGGGAATATTTACAAATTTACAATATCTACAATATATACAAAGATGTACAGCAGTGTAACACAGAAATGAGAGTAGCCCCCTCGGCCGAGGGGATCCTCACCTCCGCTCTCCTCTCTTCCCCTTTCCCCAGAATAGTTCGGAAAAGAAGGAGAAAGAAGAAAGAAAGAAGTTAAAAGCAGTTTGTGTTAATTAGAAGCAGTTACAGGCCTGGTTATCTTATCAAGTCTTCAAGGCCGGAGCCTTGGCAGAAAACCCAGCACAGGCAGAAAGCTGCTGCACCGAAGGAGATGCGGACGCAAGAGTGACAGAGAAGTGCTGGGAATGCCCATTTCAGTCTCAGTTCAGATGGTGCTTCCTCCCACTTGACCAATGAAATTGTTTAGAATATTCCTTCCGTTTACCAACTTCCGTCCACCATATTCCCTTTCTTAAAGGGACACCGTCAACCGGCCACAACATGTTCTAGTGCACATTCGTGAAATAGATTCCACAACTGGCTTAGTGTTATGATTGTAACGTAATTGAACTATCTATAAACCCTTTCTATATTTATATAACGAAGGGTGCAGTTCCGCCACCTGGCCACAAGATGGAGACTCGGCGGGACGCGGGCGGCTCCTGGCTATACACAGCAATATTAGAATCTTTCTATGCGTCAGCGCTTACTCTGCTAGACGCGGATACTTTGAACTGAGTGCTAGTGGATGAAAAGCACGTGAAAGATGTTCGAATCCCTTCAGACAACAGGGATCGGTCCTGGTCGGGGTCGGTCTGTGGGGTCGGCCCTCAGAAGTCGGCTCGCACGGCAGGGCGGGACGACGGTGGCCGATAGATGGGCTCGAACGACGGAAGCAGGCAAAGCTACAGGGGTCGGCCCAACCACGGCGGTTCTCGGGGCTGATGCAAACAGCCTCGGGGAGAGAATGCAGCTGCATTAGGCGGCGGATTCTCGTTTACCGAGCTTAAAAGAGAAACAGGACTCTCGTATTGGTCCCGGGTTCGGTGCAGTATAGGCACGAACAATGCTTTAGTCTTCCCTGGGATTCACAGGGCTCAGAGCGGCACTCGGCGGCTTCTCTCCTGCTACGGCGGGGCTAAGCATACGTGGACTCGGTTATCAATCGAGTCCCCTTCTCCCCGGCAACTGGGCAGATCTTACCCTCGGGGGTCAGTCCAGTCCTCCGGTGGCACGATGGGCTCTCCCGGTCGGCACGGCTGGCTGCAGCAACGTTGAGCTCCTCAGGCTCAGCGAAGGTCCTCCCTATGGGCTTCTCAACGATGCAGACGCTTCCAGTATGTGTGCATGTATAACAGAAGCTAACAACAATAAGCTCAATGGCAAAGGCTGCAGCTTGAGAGCTACTCTCTCGAGCAAGCACAGAGACAAAGTGAATGAGGGGGGCAACTTGTTTACCAACTGCGGTGATACTTATAGATTCCTCGAGGCTGGGCTTGACCAATGGGCACTCTCATAAACAACTGGCTTCAGCCTATAGAAAGCGTGAAGCTAGAATTATGCCCATACTTGGTGTCAGCACGAGCACTGCATGCGCTGGGTGCATGCAAGCCTAGCTAATGCCTTGGCTTTTGTCTTCCTCCAGAAGGAGGGGGAACTTGCCCACATGCTGGGACAAGATTCAGTATCTGGGCATAATGTGCCTTCACCACAGTCTTAAACACCTCCAGGGACGGGGCTTCGACCACCTCCCTGGTCAACACATTCCAGGGTTTCACCACTCTCATGGTGAAGAACCTCCTCCTCACATCCATCCTGAATCTCCCCACCTCCAGCTTCATTCCATTCCCCCTAGTCCTATCACTGCTTGAGATCCTGAGAAGTCCTTCCCCAGCCTTCCTGTAGGCCCCCTTCAGATACTGGAAGGCCACAATTAGGTCACCTCGGAGCCTTCTCTTCTGCAGACTGAACAGCCCCAACTCCTTCAGTCTGTCCTCATAGGAGAGGTGCTCCAGCCCTCTGACCATCCTTGTGGCCCTTCTCTGGACACGTTCCAGCACCTCCACCTCCCTCTTGTAATAGGGGCTCCAGAACTGGACACAGTACTCCAGGTGGGGTCTCACCAGGGCTGAGTAGAGGGGGAGGATCACCTCCCTTGACCTGCTGGCCACACTTCTCCAGATGCAGCCCAGGATCTGATTGGCTTTGTGGGCTGCAAGTGCACATTGAGAGCTCATGTTGAGCTTTTTGTCCACCAGCACCCCCAAGTCTCTCTCCTCAGGGCTACTTTCCAGCCAGTCACTGCCCAGCCTGGATTTGTGCCTGGGATTGCCTCGACCCAGATGCAGGACCCTGCACTTGCTCTTATTGAACTTCATGAGGTTGGCTTGTGCCCACCTCTCCAGCCTGTCAAGGTCCCTCTGGATGGCCTCCCTTCCCTCCAGCGTGTCTGCTGCACCACACAGCTTGGTGTCATCAGCAAACTTGCTGAGGGTGCACTCAATGCCATTGTCCATGTCACCCACAAAGATGTTGAATAAGACAGGTCCCAGGACTGATCCCTGAGGGACTCCGCTTGTCACTGGCCTCCATTGGGACATGGAGCCATTGACAGCCACTCTCTGTGTGCGACCATCAAGCCAGTTCCTTATCCATCTAGTGGTCCACCCATCAAACCCATGTGTCACCAGTTTGGAGACCAGGATGTGGTGCGGGACAGTGTCAAAGGCTTTGCTCAGGTCCAGGTAGATGACATCAGTTGCTCGCCCCTCATCTATTAATTTTGTCACCTGCTCATAGAAGGCCACCAGGTTGGTCAGGCAGGATTTGCCCTTGGCAAAGCCATGCTGACTGTTCCCAATCACCCCTTCACTTTTCTTCTGAGCGAGTAGTGCCTCCAGGAGGATCTGCTCCATGATCTTTCTGGGCACAGAGGTGAGACTGACTGGCCTGTAGTTCCCTGGTTACTCCTTCTTGCCCTTTTTGAAAATGGGGGCAATGTTTCCCCTTTTCCAGTCTGTGGGGACTTTGCCCTCAGTGATTTGAGTGCTTTTGAAATCGCCACTGGTTTTAACAGGGGATATTGACAGGTTAGTGTTGCAGTTTGAGCTGGGTGCCCCCCTGCAGTGTTTACTTCTTGTGTCCAGAGGAAATTATGTAGTATTTCATACCACAATCCTTTGCACCACTATAAGATCCAGTGCGGAGTCTAGCACTATCTCTTTTCTTCCTCCTCCGTCAGCCGGTAACTGGGGGAGATGTCTCCTGGCTTTGGGCCTGGCTAGGCCCAAGGCCACGGGGGGATGGGCAGTCTCAGATCTGGGCAGCTGAGACTAGCCTAGCAGTGGGAGGGGGAAGAAGGAGCCCTGGGGGTCTCGGGTGTACCCTCAGGTGGGGATGGGATCTCTCTGGGTTTGCTTTGGGATTTTTCTTTATCACTGTGCTTTTGCTTTTCTGTAAAAGTTCACTGCCTTCTATTTAAACTTTCCATCACTTTTGCAATCCGTTTGTCTGAGTGTTTATTGTTTGCCAGGGGTGGGGAAGGGGGCTGCCTCAACCCAGCACAGTTAGCCACAGGTACATTTTCAGAAGGATGGTTTTTTTCCTGTGCACCTTTGTGGGGTTTTATGAAGTGTTCTCTTGAGGAACCAATGTCCTCTTGTAGCATGAGAATCTCAGATTCTGAAGAGGCACTTAGAAATATGCAGTTTAATGGCAGAGGATGGAAGAGAAAAGTTAAATCTTACTAATGATTCTGGTTTGGTCTATTTCCAGGCTACAGAGTTCAAGTTACTTTAGCTTACCATTGGTCTCTAATAAGTGGTAAATGTGCAATTTTCCTCAATTCTCAGCATAGTGAGATCAAGGGTTTTTTTTCAGGATTTGTAGATGGAATGGTACTTGGATGTAATTGAGTTTGCATTAATGTTCATTCTATGTTTCCTGTAATTCTCTTACTTATTTTTTTCCCCTTTCATGTCGTAAATGATGACAGAGCCAGTCACACTGTGACAAATGGTACACAGCTATTTCTAATGATGCCTGCTATTCACATTAGCATTAAGGATTTTGTTCACTTCAAGCTGATGCCAGTTTATTAACATTTATTACTTGGATGAAATTGACATTTTGGTGAGTATAGGATTTCTATATAAATTCATAACCCTTCCTTGCCAAACAAGGAAAGGTTAGCAGTAAGCAGCTAACATAGCTTAATGAGGTAAAATCAAGCTGATTCATGATCACTATGGAGAAAAATATCCTCCTGGGGAAAATACTTGTGCTGAAAAATTCCATAAACCAAACCACTTGTTTATCTGTCATTCCCACAGAGATAGTAATGTAATTACTCTCATAATTATCTTCATTAGTGTCAGGAATTATCTGCAATTCATTCCTCTGCTCTGAGTATGTTTGTTTGTTTACCGATTTTTTTCTCTCAGATTTCGCCAACAGAGCTAAGAATTTTTGTATTAGCAAAACCATTCAGCAGACATCTGTGATGCAGTGTTCTGACATTCTCTCTGCTGAAATATAGATTGCTGCCTTTCAGTTGCAGAATCCCTGTGCCCATTCCCTGACATCTGCCCTTCATTACATGGTTCCCGTGCGACCCAGATGATAGATTGTCTATCTTCTGGAAGAGCTTGGCATAAACCCTCCATCAGAGCAGGTCTCCAAGGATCAGGTGGGTAACAGAAGCAGCAGCAGGCAGGAGGCACAGTGCCAGCTAATGCAGGGTTTGGCAGATGGGGTGGCATTACCATCTTCATGTTGATAGGTTGCTTCTTAATTACATTGAATGTGGAGTCCATACCCTTACGATCCCAGCGTCGCTTCTGCACGACGGTCGCTGCCTCTAGGCTTGAATTTCAAATGCATTACAAACACCAATCACTGAACTATAACGTGCTAAATACTTACAACTGAACACTCTTCTCTCCTCTCAGTACTTTCAAGCTCCTAACACAGTTTAAATGCTCTGGCTTACTGTTTAGCCCTTCTCCTGTGAAGTTTAGCTAGGTACTGTGCTCTGCAAGTGGAAAAAAAGACAATGACACTCTTCTGACAGTTCCTGGAGAAACTGCTGAAGTAAATTTTATTTCCCAGGCCCCAATTTGGGTTTCTTCTGTGCACCAGATACCCTCAAAGAGCACTTCAGGAATGATGTAACAACAAGGGCAAAGATTGTTTTCACTACTGCTACTTCTTATTTGTGTAGCACTAAGGCAGTCTGTGGGTTCTAAATGAAGTCTCTTAGAATTTTATTTGTTAAATAAACTTCTGTACCTTATTCTGCCTTTACATTTTTAAGCAATGCCTGTTACAGTTTTAAGTAACTAAAACTCAGTGTGACAATGATGCCTCATAAAAGCAACCAGCAAAGCTGAAATAATATGGAAAACTCCATTAGCGATGAATACTCTCAGTAGGTAGCTGTAATTTCCTAAAGAAACATAATTAGGGAGCTTTATATCTGTCTTCTAACTTACAGTTGACTGAGATGGGCTCCCATATAATATTTTTAGTGCTGTCCTTTTCACAGTTAGTAAGTAATTTTTGGCATCCAAAAGTCTTAATTAGGCAGCAGTTGGCAAAGCAAAATCTAGAATATGGCTGCGGCCATTGGTCTGATTTCAGCTTTGAACAGTCCTCCCTCAACATGCACATTCCTGCCTTCCCTGCAGAATAAACTGTCTGAAGCTGTTCTTTGAACTGTTTTATCTTGACAGTGAACTGTTACTTTCATACTTGAAGAGCTCATCTTAGTTGTTTTTTTTTTTAAAGCTGCAAAATCTGACTTCCTGCGCTCAAGAGATTTGCAGATCTGTTGTCTGTTCTGTCCCCAGGTTTCTCCTGAGGAGTTGTTAGAGTCACAGGTAGTGAAATGATTATTTGAAGCCTTCAAAGTTTAATGAATTTCTATTTAATTAAATGTGTTAGATTTCTCCTAACAAAGTTTGGCTGAAAAACTCTGAAGGGTAGCCACTGTAGAAGGATCCCTGAATGTGCGCTGGCATTAATTATGGATTTAGACAGACTGTGTTCTATCAAACCTGACATCTGGGGCTGATCCCTAGGTGGTAACTTGAGGATAAAGCTAGTCTGCTACTACTGCTGGTAGCTGTCAGAAATACCAAGAATTTGAAACCATGCAAAGCTAAATTGACTCTTCTGAGTGAATGAAATGACCTTTGGGCACCATACGCTGGGAGAGCTTTATAACTTGAGAGGTAACCTACCATAGGGGACTGAGTAGGCTCATAAAAGAATGAAGCTGGTGCTGCCTTTAAGTCTTGGATATTTTGTTAGCTCTGATAGTAGCCAGGCAAAAGGCAGTTGAGAAGATTTTTACTGCTTGTATGAGGGGGAAAAAAAAAAAATCACAGAATGCCAGGTTGGAAGGGACCCCAAGGATCATCTGGTCCAACCTAGGCAATAAAACAGATTAAATGAGCTGGCCCAGCACCCTGTCAAACTGAGTCTTAAAAATGCCCAGTATAGGGGAATCCACCACTTCTCACATCAAATGTATGTCCTAGAGTGACAGCAGCCAGGAAACTGAGTGCTGCAATGGAAGTTCTCTGACTGGCTGGGCCAGGCTTTGTTCCTGCAGCATGTAAGTCAGATACTGAAGCCATAGTTTGTAACTGCAGCAACACATTTACCTCCCCTTTTCCCCAGAGGTGTGAACATGCTGGTGACTCTTCAATTGTCCAGCAGCTTGAATAAAAACCAGAAACTGAAATCAGGAGCCTGCATGCAGACTCAGCATTTGCCCCCTCTCTGCTTTAATGCTTCAGAAAGGAAGATTGATCCCCATCGGTACTCTGGCACTTCCATGCAAAACCCTGCAGCTAAGTTGTGATTAAAACAGGGTGTATTTGATAACATTCATGTACTCAGATTTCAACAGACACACAAAATTATTATACTTCTACCTTTTTGGTAGCAATCAAAAGACAGACAATATGTAGAGGTATGTGTTGCAAAGAGCATAATATTGTACCAAGTTGTGGTTATAACTGCAAAATAGAAAGGCTGAGATTAATCACCTTAAGCACTATGAGACAAGGTTTGCCTATAGGAGATGCTAGCAGACTAGAAAGTGAGGAAAAGGGGGAATGGAAACAGTGTTGTAATGAAAGTAGAGAAGAGAGAGAAGTGAAAGGCAGGGAAAAGAGACTGGAGCAGGATTAGTGGAAAGTTGTCTGAGGCAAGCATCTGGGTAGCAGTAAGGAGAAAATGTCTGCTGCCATTTTTGTCAGGGTGGTTTTAAACAAGATAGGGGCAGGAGCATGCAGGATCTTAAAAGCAGGCAGATTCCAAATAGTTGAGACCACTTCTCTTTTCTTAAATTGCAATTTTCTAGCTCACCAAGCTTGTACTAGCTGAGGGGGCTTTGCTTTCTCATAGTAGAAAGAACTTCTTTTTGACTTTAACCCATGATTGCTGTGCTCCTGAAAGTTGGTGGATGGCTTAATATTTGTTGTTATATGATCAAACTCTTGTATTAGATGGCTATGCAATGATGGCAGGAGATTTTTCTTTTACCTGCAATACAAAGATGGTAAATGAAAGTCAGTTTCAGAAAAGTGAAATTTTCCTTTGCCTGTCCTAATTGATTGCTTGACTATTGCTTTTGGATGGAGATAATTGTAATGAAAGTCTTGCTTTGATACCCACAAGATGCGACTTGATATCTAGCCATTAACATCTGCCTCTCATCTGCTTTTTCAGCTGCCTCCCTTGTGCTCCAGCCTTTTTTGATCTCTCCCTCTCTCTGCTTTTCTTGACACAAAACATTTTTCAGCAGCCACAACCTGGGGACTCAGCAGCTCAGCCATTCGGTGTCTAAGCACTGCTCTTGATTTGTGCATCTCTATCTCTGTAGCCTTTAGTGGCATGCAGGGATCCCTGGGGCTCAGTCAGCTTGTGTCTCTCTCTACTACATTCCATCCAGCTTGTGAGCTTGAAGATTCACTCATAAATATTGACCCAGTACAGATAACTCAAGCAGGACCCACAAGGACTCTCTCCTATTTCCTCCAAAACCAGAAGTGAAAGCAGCCATCTAAACCAGGAGAGTTTTGCCCTCAGCTGATGCTCATGCATTGCCAGTCCAGATGGATTTGCTCTGCTGAAGAGGTGGCTTTCGTGCATGTTTTGATCTGTTGGTACAGGCAGATGAGCACAGAAATTAAGTCTGTGGTAACCTGACTTGTTGTCCCTGTCAAATGTCTCTGTTCTACTACAGTTCCTGTCAAAATTAAACAGGGGAAGCACCAAGTGCCATCCTGCCATGCATTCCTGGCCTGCTCACTCCTGCAGGAGCTGTATTTCATGGGGTCCCAGAAAGCACAGATCCTTCTTCCTGTTATCTCTTGGGGCAGTTTAGATGGAAGGTGGAGAGATTTACTCTTACCATTACCTGGATGACTTTTTAACTGCAGTTTTTCAGAAGAGTTTTTCTCTCTCTCTCCTTGCAACATTTCTCTTGGCTCAATATTGTTTCTAGTTCAAGCCAGGCTTTTGGTTTGTGTTGCCTCTTTGCTTTTGGCTAGAATGACTGTGACTGAAGAAACGCAGAGTTTAGGAATTCTGTCTGTTCCTCTTCTCTACTGCCTGGCCTTTTTTCTAAAGCTTTGCATAGGTTTGCATAGGCAAACACAGGGTTTTTTCACTCTCTCTCTGAAACCACAACTCTGTGCTGCTTCATCTCTGCATCAAAAGACCTGTCATCTCCCAAATAGTGGCTCTCCAAGGGCTGCAAACTCTCATGACCATAACAGTATCTCCATGTACCAGTCACTAATGAGAGAGTCTGGTTTTACCTCGCTCTTTGAGATGACAAATACAATTTGCCTCTGATTTTAGAATAGAATAGAATAGAATAGAATAGAATAGAATAGAATAGAATAGAATAGAATAGACCAGGTTGGAAGAGACCTTCAAGATCATCGTGTCCAACCCATCATCCAACACCACCTAATCAACTAAACCACGCAACCAAGCACCCCACGTGTCTCTTCCTACAAACTCCATCTCCCATTACTCTACTGAAGAGATTTGGGTAGATTGGTTAAGGCCTAACTGAGAAAGCACAGAGGGGGAGGCATTAAACTCCCCTGTCTTCCACTTGCAGCCCTCTTGAATAACACAGATGCTAGTGGTCTTATTTCCAACTAGTCCTGGAAGTGCCCAGACCTGGGCATGCCTGTGCAGGCCTTGCCTCCGCAGCAAGCATGTCAGAGGCTCCACATATTGGCTCAAAATTGCATCAGACCACACATCTGCCATGCTCTAGGGTTCCAGGGGATGGACCTGAAAAAACTCCTGTCTGCTCATTAGATCAAACACTTGTTCAGAATCAAAAGGAGATCTCTGATTTTGGTATTCTAAGCCAGTAAGCAGCATTGAAGTGCCAACTGGTAGAAGATCCAAAGACTCAAAATCTTAATTCCCACAGTGTGAAAACAGATCAGATTATTATTGTGTTTTGCACATCTGTCAGTCATCCCAGTCATGTGATGTTAAAAGCCAGTTGGTTACAACAGAATACTATCTTATGTAGTGCTACTGGCCTTTACGGTGCATGTAATTATTGGTGGAGTAGGAAACTATAGGTAATGAAATAATTTTTAATTATTTCTTCATAAATAAACAATTTTATAAACTTGTTTGCTTTCTCACCATCTGGGAGCATTCTGTTATCCATCTGCTTCATATAATTATCAATAATAGGTGATATAATTAAAAAGAATGACTGATCCACAATGAGGAACAAAAATGTCACACATCTGTTGAATTATTTTCTTGGTTCTGCCCTTTCATTATTATTCATGCTATTGGGGGGTGAGTTTTTTTGGGGGGGGTGTTTAGTTGTTTAGGGTTTTTTTTATTTCATTCAAGCTGACCGGTTGTGACCGGTTGACGTTGTCCCCTTAAGAAAGGGAATATGGTGGACGGAAGTTGGTAAACGGAAAGAATAATCTAAACTAATTTCATTGGAAGAGTGGGAGGAAGCACCTTCTGAACTGGGAGTGAACTGGGCACTCCGGCACTTCTATCTTCAGTCTTGCTTCCGCCTCTTCTTCAGGCAGCAACTTTCTGTGCTGGGCTTTCTGCCAAGGCTTCGGCCTTCAAACTGACATACCTGATAAGGCCTGTATTAACTGCTTCCAATTAACACAAAACTGCTTTTAACTTTTTTCCCTCTCTCTCTCTCTTTTCTAACCTGCTCTGGGGAAAAGGAGGAGAGAGGGGAGAGCGGAGGTGGGGAACCCCTCGGCAAGGGGGGTTACTCTCATTTCTGTGTTACTTTATTGTATATCTTTGTATATATTGTAAATATTGTAAATTTGTATATATCCCCCTGCAAATCCTACATTGCTTTGTAAATATACAGCTTCACTGCTTTGCTTATTCAGCTTGTGAGTTTTTTTTCCCTTTCCCTTCAATTTTTTTTTTCTTTCCCCTTACTTTACAGGGGGGAGGGAAGAGGCTTCTTGGCCTTACCCTTCCAACCCACGACACTGGTTTTATTGCACAGTTCAGAATTATTAATTTTTTTTGCTGCTGTAGCTCACAGAAAGAAGCCAGCACAGTTTGAATGACTACTGAATCACTGCAGAAGCTCATACAATGTTGCATGAATTTATTTTGAAGGAAACCAAGTTAACCTAGTGCTTTCTCAGTTAATATTGTCCTTCTCAGGTGGTGCTACAGGTGCATGACATGAAATGTTTAAGTCAGGACAAGAAGTACTGAGTGAATGAGGGTCAGGCAAAAAGCAAGTGGGGTGCTGAGCTCAGCTTTAAGTTCTCCAGGCTAGTTGACTTCAAAACTGAGTGTTGCCAGGGTGGCTGGATGGATATCCAGGAAATTACTTGGGGGCCAATGTCTGTACAGCAGCAAGTTTTGTACTCCACTGGTGTCATGTCTGTGTGATTAAAGAGTGTGCTTTCTCAGCAGTCCTTTAGCTGCACCTCTAAACAAAGTCAGCTTTCATCTTACAGCCTTTAATCTGCTGCTGGAATAAATTTATAAATTTTCCTGAAGTTAGTTGAAAGTCAATTTACCTGACTGAAAAGCACACATAGGACCTCATCAGGAGAAACACTGTTTGGGAGCTGAATGAAAGACCTCATGTACATAAAATTCTGTAACACAGTGCATGAAAATGTGCCCCCTTTTGTTATGAGCAGTGTCATCATCTGGGAGAGGGCACCAGTACAGAACAGGGGTCATCTTATCATAGAATCAACCAGGTTGGAAAAGACCTCAGAGATCAAGTCCAACCTATTACCTAATACCTAACAGGACAACTAAACCACGGCTCCAAGTGCCATGTTCAATCCTTTTTTCAACACCTCCAGGGATGGTGACTCCACCACCTCCATGGGCAGCCCATTCCAATGGCTGATCATTCTTTCTGTGAAGAACTTCTTCCTAACATCCAGCCTAAACCTCCCCTGGCACAGCTTGAGACTGTGTCCTTTTGTTCTGGTGCTGGTTGCTTGGGAGAAGAGACCAACCCTCACCTGTCTACAAGCTCCTTTGAGGTAGTTGTAGAGAGCAATAAGGTCTCCCCTGGAAAGCTACTTTCTTGCTGGAAAGCAGCTCCATGGAGAAAGACCTTGGAGTCCTAGTGGACAATAAGTTATCCATGGGACGGCAAAGTGACCTTGTTGCCAAGAGGACCAATGGCATCCTGGGGTCCATCAAGAAAAGTGTGTCCAGCAGGTCTAGAGAGGTTCTCCTCCCCTTCTGCTCTGCCCTGGTGAGACAACACCTAGAATACTGTATCCAGTTTTGGGCTCCCCAGTTCAAGAGAGACAGGGATCTGCTGGAGAGAGTCCAACAGTGTCACAGTGTTGCTAAGGTTGGAAGAGACCTTGAGGATCATCGAGTCCAACCTGAACAGAGAGCTACAAGGATGATGAAGGCACTTGAAAATCTATGTGATGAGGAAAGGCTGAGAAACCTGGGACTATTCAGTCTTGAGAACACTGAGAGGGGATCTTATGAGTGTTTATGAATATCTGAAGGGTGGCTATCAAGATGAAGGTGCCAGGCTCTCTTCAGTGATGCACAGTAATAGGACAAGGGGCAATGGATACAAACTGAGGAGAAACTTTTTTACTGCGATGGTGACAGAGCACTGGAACAGGTTGCCTGGAGAGGTTGTGGAGCTTTTTTATGTCCATTGTATGTGTCAGAACTTGAAAACAGAATACAACACACCCAGTATGTTTGCCATGGTTTCTGAAAGAAATTAGAACCTAAAAATGCTAAATTAGAATTAAAACTTATTCAAACATTCTCAAGCCTGACAGAAACTTTCACTTGTTTAAAAAGGAAACTAAGATATATTTTGAGTGTTGGTATAAGAAATCCTTCTCTAGATGATAGCCTCCACCAGCAAACCCTTGAGGCATTTCACTCTGTAGCTTCTACTTTTTTTATGCTTAGGCCAGCTAATTAGAAGTTCACTTAACTCTTCGCATTGGGACATACCTGACTACACCTCCTTCAGTGCTTCTTACTGAAAACTGAGATGGATCTTGAGTGTTTTGGAATGTTTTGGGGCCTAGAAGAAAGCTGGAAAGGGACTTTTTACAAGGGCTTGTATTGATAGGATGAAAGGGAATGGATTGAAGCTTGTGGAGGGCAGATTTAGGAAGAAATTCTTTACAGTGAGGGTGGTGAGACACTGTAACAGGTTGCCCAGAGGGGTCATGGATGTCCCCTATCTGGCGGTGTTCAAGGCCAGGTTGGATGAGGCTTGAGCAACCTGGGCTGGTAGAAGGTGTCCCTGCCCATAGCACGGGGTTTGCAACTGATCAGAGGGCTGGAGCACCTCTCCTATGAGGACAGACTGAAGGAGTTGGGGCTGTTCAGTCTGGAAAAGAGAAGGCTCCGAGGTGACCTAATTGTGGCCTTCCAGTATCTGAAGGGGGCCTACAAGAAGGCTGGGGAGGGACTTCTCAGGATCTCAGGTAGTGATAGGACTAGGGGGAATGGAATGAAGCTGGAGGTGGGGAGATTCAGGCTGGACGTGAGGAGGAAGTTCTTCACCATGAGAGTGGTGAAACCCTGGAATGGGTTGTCCAGGGAGGTGGTTGAGGCCCTGTCCCTGGAGGTGTTTAAGACCAGGCTGGATGAGGCTCTGGCCAGCCTGATCTAGTGTGGGGTGTCCCTGCCCATGGCAGGGGTTGGAACTAGATGATCCTTGTGGTCCCTTCCAACCCTGACTGATACTATGATACTATGATTCTGTAACTGGATGATCTTTAAAGTCCCTTCCAACCTAAACCATTCTATGCATCTATGAATCAGCCCAGACTGAGTATAATCCATTACCCTGATCTTTCATGGAAGAGAAGTAGAAAGGACTGACAGCTAATACTTTGGTGTCAAGGTCCAGGAGAGCAGAGGAACAGGAAGGACACAGGACTGCAAGTCCCAGCTAGACTAGAGAGTGCTGTGAGAGAATTTTAGCTTGGTTGCATCTAAGAGATAATAAACCCAAGGAGCTGAAGTAAACAGGTTTTTTAAACATGGTGGACAGGCTCTGTGTGACAGAACAATCTGTTCTGAACAAGCAAAGCTTTTTGCTTCTAACTGAGCAGTTGAGAGGAATTAGGGGAGCAAGGTTTTTCACTTTACATTTCCAGAGGGAAATGTCAAGAAGGTAGCCAGGGATGGATACAAGCATTATAAAGCAAAACAGCCTTTGCTGTGGAGTGCATGGCTGCCTGAAGTGCAGAGGCGTGCCAGAGCAAAGCACAGCTTACTGGGGAGTATCCATTCTGGTGTCCCCATCATAACAAGGACATAGAACTGCTGGAGCGAGTCTGGAAGAGGGTCACAAAGATGACCCAAGGGCTGGAGCCCATCTGCTATGGGAGTAGGCTGAGGGAGCTGGGGTTGTTCAGCCTGGAGAAGAGAGGACTCTGGGGGGACCTCATAGCTGCCTTCCAATACCTGAAGAGAAGCTACAGGAAAGCTGAAGAGGGACTTTTCCTAAGTGTGTCTAGTGATAGGATAAGAGGAATGGTTTGAAGCTGAGGGAGAGTAGGTTTAGACTGAATCTTAGGAAGAAGTTCTTCAGTACAAGGGTGGTGAGACTTTGGAATGGGTTGCACAGAGAGGTTGTGAATGCCTCCTCCCTGGAGGTATTCAAGGCCAGGTTGGGTGAGGCCTTGAGTTGCCAAGTCTACCTGAGAGGTGTCTCTGCTCATGGCAGGGAGGTTGGAGTAGATGATTGACGCACTGAATTTAGGGAGTAGAACCTCAAAGCAATGCTCAGCTGATAGAAGGAAATGTTTTAGCCCTTGTAGGCCACAGACCTTGGGAACAAACTGCAGCTATGTAGAGAGAAAAAAACCTTTAGCTGATTACCGACGGCCATTGTGACTCAGGAAGCCACACAACGACCTGAGAATAAGAGTTGGTAAACATTGCAAGAGAGTCTTTTGTCTTCTCTCTGAACTTAGATAAGAGATGCTTGATCGTTTGCCTTTTGTCTAACACCTGCCTGGGCCTTTTACCAATCATGAGTTGCTTTTGATTATGTTAGGCTATATAAAGAAAAGACGTTGTACAATAAAGTAGACACTTTACTTGCATCAAGCTTTGTCTCCATCTCTCAGTCGCGGTAGATGATCTCTAAGTTCCCTTCCAATCTAAGCTGTTCTGTGATTCCCTGCTGGGGTCTGTATGCGTTACCACAGGCACGGTTTGATGTGTGTCGATTAGTGCCTGCTCTCCAGCTCTATTCTTCCATCAAAGCTGGAAATGCACTGAATTGCCAAGAGTGGTTAAGAAAAGCTGCTGGTGCTGTCTCCATACAGAGTGTGTGGTGAGTTTGTAGAAAATCTTTAGTAATAGGAGGTTTCATTTTGGCCTGGTTTCACTCCTGTGTGAACACATTTGAGGCGCTGGAATGTACTGGAATAGGGCACAAGGTAGGGTCAATTGAGAAGTCAGGAACCCAGCTGCAGTGCATGTACACCAATGCACGCAGCCTGGGTAATAAGCAAGAGGAGTTGGAGGTCCTGATCCATCAGGGTGACTATGATATAGTCGCCATCTCAGAAACTTGGTGGGACAACGCACACAATTGGAGTGCTACACTGGGGGGTTACAGGCTCTTTAGGAGAGACAGGCAAGGGAGAAGAGGAGGAGGGGTGGCTCTGTATATTAGGGAGTCACTCACTGCCACAGAACTTGAGGTGGAGTCACCGTCCCTGGAGGTGTTCAAGAGGAGTTTGGACGTGGCACTTGGTGCCATGGTCTAGTCGTGGGGTCTGTGTTGATAGGTTGGACTCGATGATCCTCGAGGTCTCTTCCAACCTTAGTTATACTGTGATACCTCCAGTGATGGTGACTCCACCACCTCCCCGGGCAGCACATTCCAATGGCCTATTACTCGTTCTGTGAAGAACTTTCTCCTTACTTCCAGCCTAAACCTCCCCTGGCACAGCTTGAGACTGTCCTCTTGTTCTGGTGCTGGTTGCCTGAGTGAAGAGAGCAACCCCAACCTGGCTACAGCCTCCCTTCAGGTGGTTGTAGAGAGCAAGAAGGTCTCCCCTGAACCTCCTCTTCTCCAGGCTAAACAACCCCAGCTCCCTCAGTCTCTCCTCATAGGGCTTGTGCTTGAGACCTCTCTCCAGCCTCATTGCCCTTCTCTGGACATGTTCAAGTGTCTCAATGTCCTTTTTAAATTGAGGGACCCAGAACTGGACACGGTAATCAAGGTGTGGCCTAACCAGTGCTGAGTACAGGGCCACAATGACTTCCCTGCTCATGCTGGGCATTCTTCATCCATAGACCTCAGAGGCCTTTAGGAAGGAAGTCAGTGCTATGCCAGTCATCATATGGGTTGATGTTGATCTTCAGCTTCTGGAAACACAGCCTGTCCATTCGTGAGCTGTCCTATGCCATCCCTGTGCCTCCCTGGGAAACTGTGAAGCTCCAGAAAGCAGCAAAGGAGAGCAGAGCACACATACACACACACTTTTAATTTCCTTGCAGAACCATTGTTACCATGGTAAGGAGCTGCTCTTTTTTTCCTTTCAGCATCAACACATGGATTCCCAGCCCAAAGAGGGACTTAATTTGCATAAAGATCTCATAACACATGGAATTTCAGGGGCTGGAAAGGACCTCGAAAGGTCGTCCAATCCAACCCTGCTGATCAGTTTGAAACCAGATGTAAATGGTGCCATTTTCAAAGAGTTCAGTTCTCCTCCCTCTTTGAGGGAAAGAGAATCATATACAGGAAGGCACAGAAGGTTACAGCTCAAATACAGGGTTCAGTTTTAGGCGGCTCACTACAAGAAGGACATTGAGGTGCTGGAATGTGTCCAGAGAGGAGCAACAAAGCTGGGGAAGGGTCTGGAGAACAGGGCTGGTGAGGAACAGCTGAGGGAACTGGGGGTATTCAGTCTGGAGAAGAGGAAACTGAGGGGAGACCTCATTGCTCTCTACAACTCCCTGGAAGGAGGTTGGGGTGAGGTGGGAGTCAGTCTCTTATCTCTAGTACCAGGTGACAGAACAAGAGGAAATGGCCTGAAATTGTGCCAGGGGAGGTTTAGGTTGGAGATTAGGAAAAAATAATTTACTGGAAGAGTGGTCAGGCATCAGAACAGGCTGCCCAGGGAGGTGGTGGAGTCACCATCCCTGGAGGTGTTCAAGATATGTATGGACATGGCACTTCTGGATGTGGTTTAATGGCCATGGTGGTGTTAGGTCAGTGGTTATACTTAATGATCTTAGAGATCTTTTCCAACTGAAACAATTCCATGATTCTATAATCAGTCACTCAGGCTGGCAAGGGGGTAAAGCACGTGGTTGGTCAGTTTTCCTTGATTTTTAAGATAAAGAATTCTGCTTTATGGAGACCAGTTCTCATTTGCTAAGAAAGTCAAGGACCCTCTGACAGCAGTTAGTGTTTCCCAGTTCATCTTTGCCTCTTTATTTCTGTCCCACAGGGTATTCTTGGAGGGGGAGGACATCAGGCAGTAAACAGAAACTTTTTTTTTTTTTTTTTTTTGGCCAAGATTTAGAAAAACAAAATTAAGAAATTATATATATATATTTACAAAAATGTAGCAGCATCCAGGAACTTCAGCCTGAAATACCTCACAGATATTATCTGCTTGTACTCCTAACATAAATATGGAAGGAAATGCAGGAGAGGTTGGGCTGGATGGCTTTCAATTCTGTATGCCTGATTTACATAAAACATCTTCACCAGGTCAAGAGAGGTGATTCTTCCCCTTTACTTTCCTGCTCATGGCAGGGTGGTTGGAACTAGATGATCTTCAGGTTCTCTTCCAACTCAATCCATTCTATGAATCTATGGACTTTCCAGCATTGTTATGCCATCAGAGTACACGTTGATTCCACTGTCCACATGTACAATAAGCAGCCTAAAATAACATTAAGAATTATCTGTAAACAGCAAATATATTTAACTGAAAATACTGCCAGACTTTACTCTCTGCCACAATGAACAAAAGGACTTTGTGAAGCTTTGATTTTAAGCAGGTCTTGCTTCAACTATCTGGTCCAGCTCCAAAAGGCACTACGAAACCCCCCTGAACAACCCTGATCAGACCTCACTGGGGAAAATCTTTCAGTGTTGCCTGGCTCAGGAAAGTTCCTTTCTGAGAGAAGACAGCAACACAAGATGTCACACAACCACCTCCATACCCATATCAAAACAGGACTGGGTTTTGGACAGGGAGAAGGCAGCAGCATCTCTGCCCACTTACAGACTCACAGCAACTAAGGGAGCATTTTCTGCACATACCAAATTCAGTGACAAATGTAATAGATGAATACAATTAAAAGCTTTAAAAACAAAATGTCACAAACATCATCACATTTCCTTCTGAAAATAATGGACAGAAGGTAACTAAGTAACAGAACGAGGCTACAAGGGGAGATTGATTTGCAGCTTCCCAGAGCTGGCAGCAGCTGTGGCTCTCCATTTTGTAACAGCAAACATTACCTTCCAGTGGAAAAAAACAACCAACCAAATACCTGTGCCCTCCTCACAAGTTGGAATTATGCTATTTCCAAAGGCAGGCTACAAAATGCTGTGGAAAAGCTTTAAAATGAGTCTGACCTGTTTTGAGCCAAATCAACTACTTTAGTTAGCTGCAAATGTCATTAACACCTGTGTATCACTGACACCCTGCTTTCAAAATAAAGAGAGGTCATCTTACTTTTAATTTCACACATGCACATAAGTGGTAAACATTCAGAGCATTCCTGTTAATGACGCCATCTGGTGTCTCCCATAATTGTGTAATATTCAGCCTTCCAAACAAGATGTAATGGCAGCACCACACAAAACTCGCTGACATTTACAGTAAGGAAATTTATTGTTATCAGCCACCAGTTCAAAATGGGCTCTGAGTGCATGACTACTGCTGCTAGGAAATCATCACCTTTACCCATCAAGTGGACACACAAAAAATAATGGATTTTCATCCACACACACAGGACAAAAGCATTAAAAATTAATCACTTGAGCACAATAGCATCTTAAGCAACAGTTGCTGCTTTAAAAATTAATAATCCTTTCTGGTTAAGTGAAAACTATAAACACCAAGCCTTTGTTTGGAACACCAGTGTGCACACAAACAAATTAGAACACGCAGGAATGCTTCTGTTTCCACTTGGATACACAAATCATATTTATAAAGAAGGGAATTCTCTTGTCCATCCTAGCTAGGCTCTCTTTGCTCTGTTTTTTACCTATCTTGTCTTAGTAGAGTCCTAAAGACTAAACAATTCCATCAAAAGCCTTCCACATTTTAGCCCCTTCCAGTATCACAGTATCACAGTATAACTAAGGTTGGAAGAGACCTCGAGGATCATCGAGTCCAACCTATCAACACAGACCTCATGACTAGACCATGGCACCAAGTGCCACGTCCAATCTCCTCTTGAACGCCTCCAGGGACGGTGACTCCACCACCTCCCTGGGCAGCCCATTCCAATGACGAACGACTTGCTCGGTGAAGAAGTTTCTCCTCACCTCGAGCCTAAACTTCCCCTGGTGCAGCTTGAGACTGTGTCCCCTTGTTCTGGCGCTGGTTGCCTGGGAGAAGAGACCAACCCCTTCCTGGCTACAACCACCTTTCAGGTAGTTGTAGAGGGCAATGAGGTCACCCCTGAGCCTCCTCTTCTCCAGGCTAAACAATCCCAGCTCCCTCAGCCTCTCCTCATAGAGCTTGTGTTCAAGGCCTTTCACCAGCCTTGCTGCCCTTCTCTGGACATGTTCAAGTGTTTCGATGTCCTTCTTGAACTGAGGGGCCCGGAACTGGACACAGTACTCAAGGTGCGGCCTAACCAATGCAGAGTACAGGGGCACAATGACTTCCCTGCTCCTGCTGGCCACACTGTTCAAAAAGGGATTGGATGTGGCACTTGGAGCCATGGTTTAGTAGTCATGAGGTGTTGGGCGACAGGTTGGACTTGCTGATCTCTGAGGTCTTTTCCAACCTTATTGATTCTATGATTCTATGTCATAGAAGGATTAGGTATTATCTGTGCAAACTGCTTTTGTAGAGCCACAGTTACTAAAGAAAGATTCTTTGACAAAGACAGCAATGTGATTTGTTAGTGTTTGACTACAAATGGTTTGTATCTGTGTTCCAGTTTGTAGCTAGTGTGTATCCAAACTGGAACACAGGAAGTTCCACCTCAACATGAAGAAAAATTTCTTTACTGTAAGGGTGATAGAGCTCTGGACCAAGCTGCCCAGAGAGGTTGTGGAGTCTCCTTCTCTGGAGACTTTCAAGACCAGTTTGGATGCATTCCTGTGTGACCTGCCTTAGGTGATACTGGTCTGGCAGTGGGGTTGGACTGGGTGATCTTCAGAGGTTCTTTCTAACCCCTACTATTCTCTGATTCCATGCTAAGGCTAAAATCTTCACCAGAGCTGTATTTCATTTCCTTTTGCCTTCTGGTTCTGGTGTTTGTGTACATCTGTGATAGCTTGGAAACAACTTTTGAAAACATGTTTGCAGACACTCCTAATGAGAATTTTTGGAGTATGTAGGAAAAAAAACAAGAATGCAGGCTGAAAAAGCATGCATTTCCCAGTAATTATTGTTCATATCTCCTTAGTAAACATTAATTTTCCTTTTCCTCTTGTGATTAAAATGGAGTTGGAAATTAAAATAGCTCTGTTTGTTCAACACCTTGTTTGCCCACCACTGTTGCTGATCTCAGCACTAATCTAGGAACAGGTTTGTTAATCATTTATACTCCTTCTGCTGTTTTTTACAGTAAGAGAGTACAGATTATGCACATAATGTACTGCAGTAGCTATCACTCAAGTTTCTCGAGAGCAAATGCTAAATTAAAACAAACCCACTGCAGATTGGCATAGAATCCTCCAAGATCAAGCAGGGAAGGTCCCTGTGCCTTGCTGTAGTAAGGAGGGATCTGAGCAGCCTGGGGCTATTTAGTCTGGAGAGGAGAAGGCTGAATGGGGACCTTATCTGTGTCTGCCCAGAGGGCAGACTTCAGGTTACTCAAGGAACTAATTCAGAGGGTTCCTTGGGATAAAGCCCTTAAAAAGAAAGGGGTCCAGGAGAGCTGGACCTTCTTCAAGGAAGAACTGTTGAAGGCTCAGGAACAGGCTGTGCCAATATGCCAGAAGATGAGCTGCCGGGGCAGATGGCCAGCCTGGATGGGTAATGAACTTTTAATAGAACTAAGGGAAAAAAAGAGGGTGTATCATCTTTGGAAGAAAGGTATCACAGTATCACAGTATAACTAAGGTTGGAAGAGACCTCGAGGATTATCGAGTCCAACCTATCAACACAGACGTCATGACTAGACCATGGCACCAAGTGCCACGTCCAATCTCCTCTTGAATGCTTCCAGGGATGGTGACTCCACCACCTCCCTGGGCAACCCGTTCCAATGACGAATGACTCGCTCAGTGAAGAACTTCCTCCTCACCTCGAGTCTAAACCTCCCCTGGTACAGCTTGAGACTGTGTCCTCTTGTTCTGGCGCTGGTTGCCTGGGAGAAGAGGCCAACCCCTTCCCGGCTACAATCACCTTTCAGGTAGTTGTAGAGGGCAATGAGGTCTCCCCTGAGTCTTCTCTTCTCCAGGCTAAACAATCCCAGCTCCCTCAGCCTCTCCTCATAGGGCTTGTGTTCAAGGCCTCTCACCAGCCTTGTTGCCCTTCTCTGGGCACGTTCCCTGGCTCATCTGAGCGGCCCTTCTTGTGGATGGGCACCACGTTGGCCAGCTTCCAGTCTTCTGGGACCTCTCCAGTGAGCCAGGACTGCTGAAAAATGATGGAGAGTGGCCTGGCCAGCTCATCTGCCAGATCTCTCAGCACCCTAGGATGGATCCCTTCTGGTCCCATGGACTTGTGGGGATCCAAGTGGCTGAGCAGAGCTCCAACTGCCTGCTCATGGAACATAGGGAAACTATGCAGCTCCCTGGCTCCTTCTGCCTGCTCTGCAGGCCAGCTGTCTTCAAGACGTTCTATCCTGCTAGTAAAAATTGAGGCAAAGAAGGTGTTAAGTACCTCTACCTTTTCCTCATCCTTTGATACAACGTTCCCCTCCGTGTCCACCAAGGAGTGGCGGTTGTCCTTGCCCTTCCTTTTGCTATTAATATATTTATAGAAGGACTTTTTGTTGTCCTTCACAGCAGAGGCCAGTCTAAGCTCCAAATGTGCTTTTGCTTCCCTAATTTTCTTCCTACATGATTTAGCAACATCCTTAAACATTCCGTGGGTTGCCTCACTGGAAACTGGCCAATGTGGTCCCCATCCACAAGAAGGGTCGGATGGAGGAACCTGGAAACTACAGGCCAGTCAGCCTGACCTCAGTGCCAGGGAAAGTGATGGAGCAGATTATCCTGGCGGCAATAACTGCGTGCCTGAAGGACAGACAAGGGCTCAGGTCCAGCCAACATGGATTTAGGAAGGGCAGGTCCTGCCTCTCCAACCTGATCTCCTTCTATGATCAGGTGGCCCATCTGGTGGACGTGGGGAGGCCTGTGGATGTAGTCTACCTGGACTTCAGCAAGGCCTTTGACACCGTCCCCCACAGCAAACTGCTATCTAAGCTGTCAGCTCGTGGCTTGGACCACTACACTCTGTGCTGGGTAAGGAACTGGCTGGAGGGCTGTAATGGGTTGGGGCAGACCCCCCCACCACCACGCGCAGAAATAACAACTCAGACAAACGGATTGCAAAAAGTGATGAAAAGTTTAAATAGAACAGTGAGTGCGTGCAGAGAACTAGAAACACAGTGACAAGAGAGAAACCCAAAACAGACCCAGAGAAATCCCATCCCCCACCTGAGGGTGCACCCAAAACCCCAGGGCTCCTCCTTCCCCCCCCCCACTGCTAGGCTAGTCTCAGCTGGCCAGATCTGAGACTGCCCATCCCCCCGTGGCCTTGGGCCTAACCAGGCCCATGGCCGGGAGATCTTCTCCCCAGTTACCAGGCGGCGAGGAGGAAGGAAAGAGGAAGTGCCAGACCCCGCCGTGAAACTTATAGTGGTGCAAGGGATCATGGTAGGAAATAACCTAATTTCCTGTGTCCACCCACTGGGCTGGACTTCTGGACACAGGAAACACCCCTGTAGCAGAGGGCACCCAGCCCAAACTACGACAAGGGCCAAGCCCAGAGAGTAGTTGTGAATGGTGCCACATCCAGCTGGCGGCCAGTCACCAGTGGTGTCCCCCAGGGATCAGTGCTGGGCCCCATCCTCTTTAACATCTTCATTGATGATCTGGATGAGGGGGTCGAGTCAGTCATCAGCGAGTTTGCAGATGACACCAAGTTAGGAGCAGATGTTAGTCAGTTAGAGGGTGGAAAGGCTCTGCAGAGGGACCTTGACAGACTGGACAGATGGGCAGAGTCCAATGGGATGGTATTTAACAAGTCCAAGTGCCGAGTGCTGCACTTTGGGCACAACAATCCCATGCAGAGCTACAGGCTGGGGTCAGAGTGGCTGGAGAGCTCCCAAACAGAGAGGGACCTGGGGGTGCTGATTGACAACTGCCTGAACATGAGCCAGCAGTGTACCCAGGTGGCCAAGAGGGCCAGTGGCATCCTGGCTTGCATTAGGAATAGTGTGGCCAGAAGGAGCAGGGAAGTCATTGTGCCCTTGTACTCTGCTTTGGTTAGGTCGCACCTTGAGTACTGTGTCCAGTTCTGGGCCCCTCAGTTTAGGAAGGATGTTGACTTGCTGGAGCGTGTCCAGAGAAAGGCAACAAAGTTGGTGAGGGGCTTGGAACACAAGCTCTATGAGGAGAGGCTGAGGGAGCTGGGGCTGCTTAGCCTGGAGAGGAGGAGACTCAGAGGTGACCTTATCACTCTCTACAACTACCTGAAGGGAGGTTGTAGAGAGGTGGATATTGGTCTGCTCTCCCAGGCAGCCAGCACCAGAACAAGAGGACACAGTCTCAGGCTGCGCCAGGGGAGGTTTAGGTTGGATGTTAGGAATAAGTTCTATACAGAGAGAGTAATTGCCCATTGGAATGGGCTGCCTGGGGAGGTGGTGGAGTCACCATCATTGGAGGTGTTCGGAAGGAGACTTGATGTGGTGCTTGGTGCCATGGGTTAGTTGTTTAGGTGGGTTGGATTGGTTGATGGGTTGGACGCGATGATCTTGAAGGTTTCTTCCAACCTTGTTTATTCTATTCTATTCTGTTCTACAAATATCTGAAGGGTGGTTGTCAGGAGGATGAAGCCAGGCTCTGTTCAGTGACACACAGTAGTAAAATGAGGGGCAGTGGATGTAAACTCATCACATCTCAGCATGAGAAAAACATTTTTCACTGTGAGTGTGGTGGAGCCCTGGAGCAGGCTGCCCGGAGAGGTGGTGGAGTCTCCTTCTGTAGAGATCTTCAAAACCCATCTGGATGCATTCCTGTGTGACCTGCCCTATGTGATCCTGCTTTGGCAAGGGGTTTGGACTCAATGATCTTTGGAGGTCCCTTCCCACCCCTACCTTTCTATGATTCTAAGACACTGAGTACCTGTCAAGTCAGTCCCATGTTTGTACCTTGAGCAGTCCTCCCAAATTCAGGGACACTTTAAGAGACTTAAAATTGAGCCCAATAAACAAGTGTTTAGCTTGAAAAGGTCCAAGTCCTTGGTGTGTAATCAAATCAAGTCTAAGTTCTGCTGTGTTACAGACCTTTTGTGTGAAGAGTTCCTGTGACACCTCTTTGCACACTGTTGATGTTTCACCAAGATACATTTACCAACACCCTGTTCAGAGCATAGCACTGCTGCTTTCCTGTCCAAGCCGAAATCCTCTGTCCAGCTTGTATGTTCATTTTTGGGTGGTTAGTCTCCATTTTTTTCACTGTAAATGTAAACAGAACTAAAAGGAGCTGCAAAATACTCTGTGAGTGTGTACCACCAATGTACACCAATTATGCTGCGAGATCACAAGTGGGAGGCAGGTAGGTTTTTTAATAGAACAGAATTAACCAGGTTGGAAAAGACCTTTGAGATCATCAAGTCCAACCTATCACCCAACACCATCTAATCAACTAAACCATGGCATCAAGTGCCTCATCCAGTCTCCTCTTAAACACCTTCAGTGATGGTAACTCCAACACTTCCCTGGGCAGCACATTCCAATGGCAAATCTCTCTTTCTGGGAAGAACTTCTTCCTACCATCCAGCCTAAACCTTCCCTGGTGCAGCTTGAGACTGTGTCCTCTTGTTCTGGTGCTGGAGAAGAGAAGAGACCACCTGGCTACAACCTCCCTTCAGGTAGTTGCAGAGAGCAATACGGTCTCCCCTGAGCCGCCTCCTCTTTGTTTTCAGAGGAGTACCCTGAGAAATGCATAAGCAGTTTTAGTGCAGGAACAGTTGCAAAGCCTCTCCCTGCCTGCCACTGGCTGTCCCCATGAAGCGCTGTCCCCTGTGGTTTAAGGAAGGCAAGCCAGCTCTGTCAGCACCTGAGCTTGGGGTTGTGGGTGGCACCTCTGCCCACCTATGGGGAAGCAAGGTGGTAGGTGGTGCAACTGCAGAGGCTGTCAGGTGCCACAGTGGCCAGGAGGGAAAAATCATCCTTCTGATAACCAAAGAAAATACTTTTCTTTCTTTTTCTGAGCTATGCATGCCTCCTCTAATGATGGCAATTATTGTTTTTTGCCTTCCATTAGTTAATGATTGCTGGTTTCTTTAATAAATTGGACACAAATTAAACAAGTTACTTTGCTATTGACCTATCAATTATGATGTCTGATTGCTCCTCTGGGGAACATATGTAGTCATTTGTCCTGACATTTCGTTAGAATAAGGTGGTATTATGGGACCCATCCACCTAATTCCTTACTCCCTGGGGCCGTTTAGTGTACTTAGCTGTTAGAAAGGTGATTTCTGAAGCATGACAGCTGTTGGTGTTGGGGCCATTGTGTGGGGAACAAAAACAGTTCCACTCTACTCACATGCTGCCTTTTTATCATTGCTACAGAAGCCATTTAATAAATTAGATGCAACTCTTGCCTAGGAAATGGGTTTGTGTTTGGATTTTATTGCTGGAGTACATTTCAAAACCAACCAAACCACAACAACACAGCACTGCAAGACAAGGAGGTATTTGAACTAGGCATGGCTCTAAGGTCTCTTGGGTTCATCTTATTAGCTGGTGATGTTCCTGTCTAGTTATTCTGGTTGATTAGATCCATTACAAGTAGCTTCTCTTAATTTCACCATTTTATTAATTATGTTAAAAGCCACATTTCAGGGAAACCATCACTACTAATTTCCCCTCCAGAAGATGTTGCTTTTCTATGAGCAGCACAAAAAGCCTGTCAGAGCTCCTGTATGCAGAGCTCACAACCCAAGGAAATTGAGTACCAAGAGCAGGGCTTTAAGTGCAGTGTCCCCAGCACCTGTTTGTGGTACATCAGATCTGTGCAAGTGTTAGAACAACACCAGAATGGTCAGGACCATGTCAGATGTTGTAGTTGAGGCAGAGCCATTTAGTGCTGTAGAAAACACACAAGCTGGATTTTTAAGCAGTGGGGCTTGCCTTTAATAATTGGCATCAGTTCTTCTCACTTCTTGAAGTCTCTTAGAGTTTTCAACGTCTTTCCAGTTCTCAATAAAGATAAAATGTTTGCAATTATCTTCTGGAATTTTCTCAGTGAAGTGAGGTCCCTGAGATGAATCTGTCTCACCACTGGATGTCATCGTTGCACTGTGATGAACTGCAACTGGAAGAACATTTATCTGGCAGTAAAAAATAATGTTGCCCGGCCAAGGAAGAGACTTCATTTTCTCACATTTTAAATTACTTGCTCTACAGTGATGACAGTTTGCAAGTAATTGGTACATGACCTTTCTGTGAGGTATAGGACAGCTCTCTGGTGTGTTACGTGGATAATTGTCCACCTTGTGCAGGGAGGGTGTGTTGAAATCTCAGCTATGGGTCTGTGCTGTTGCAAAGACCTGGTATTGAAGGTCTTTTGGGAATCACAGTGTGCCAAGTATTTCTTGAGAAGGCCACTATCATTGCCATAGCTTTAAATCAAAATGCTTATTCTGCACATGGCCCTGGGCAGCCTGATCTAGTTGGAGGTGTCCCTGCTCACTGCAGATGACCTTTGAGGATCCCTTCCAACCAGATGCAATTTGTGAATATCTTGAGTTATTCTGTTAACTTCTACATAAAGAATGTCTTTATACTGCAATTTCATAGGAAGAATTTAGAGGACTGAATTTTATTAGCCCTCTGTCTCCTATTCATAAGAGAAGAACACGTTAGAAGCCTTAGATTGCTCCCAGCCAAAGTGACACAGCAGAAATACATCAGTGTCTGACAGGATCAAAGTGGCTGCATCTTCTGTTGGTCTCTTCAGTGCATTTTTAAATCTGCAGCTGTGCACCCTGTGAAAGGGGAGTGTATGCAACCCAAAGCAGTACTAAATGTGTGATGCTGCAAGATGGAAAATACTCCCTGTCTTGCATTAGAAATTTGCAAACTATAGTTCAGGGCAAATTTGACAACTGCAGTGTTACCTCTTGGCACTTTCTTCTATATTTGAGAGTCTCTGTTAGCTATTGAGACACCTAGAGACATAACTGGAAAAAGAAAACCCAGCACAGAGTTTATTACAGAATCACAGAAATGTTAGGGTTGGAAGAGACCTCAAGGATCGTCCAGTTCCAACCTCCCTGCCATGGGCAGGGACACCTCCCACTAAATCAGGTTGCCCAGAGCCACATCCAGCCTGGCCCTTGTGACCGTTTGAGGCAGTGCCTTTAACAAAGGGATATTATGGCCGAATGTTTGTAAACGAAAGACAGATCTAAACTAATTTCATTGGTGGAGAGGCAGAAGCACTGCCTTAAGTTTGATTCCCAGTGGGACTAGTCTCAGTCTTTTTTCCCCTCCTTCAGTGGCTTGCAGCTCGCAGCTTTCTGGTCTTTCGGCCAGACTGACTGATAAGATAAGGCCTCTTCTAACACATAACCGCCTAACTGCTTTTTAACATTTTTTAACATTTGATCTCTTTCTCTCTTTCTAACCCTCTCTGGGGAAAGGGGGAGAGAAGGGGGAGCAAGGGTGGGGAACCCCCCTCAGCAGAGGAGGGAACCCTCATTTCTGTGTGACTTTGTTGTATATTTCTGTATATATTGTAAATACTGTAAATTCTGTATATATTTCCCTGTGTTCCCTAAACTGCTTTGTAAATATACAGCACCCACTCCTTTGCTAATCCGGCTGTGCATTTTTTTTTCCTTTCAATTTTCTTCCTTCTACTCACAGGGGGAGGAGAAGGCCCCGGCCTTTCCCCCAACCCTACAACAGCCCTAAAAAACACTAAGGACTGGGGCTTCCACTACCTCTTTGGGCAACCTCTTCCAGTGTCTCACCACCCTTATGGTGAAGAACTTCTTCCTAACATCTAATCTAAATCTCCCCTCCTCTACCTTGGATCTGTTCCCCCTAGTCCTATCACTACCTGACACCCTGAAAAGTCCCTCACCATTATTGTCTAAACCAATGTTTGCATTAAGAAGAATAGAAATGAGAAGGGCAACAAAGCTGGTGAAGGGTCTGGAGAACAAACAGGTCTAGTGAGGGGCAGCTGAGGAACTTGAGGTTGTTCAGTCTGGAGAAAAGAAGGCTGAGGGGAGACCCTGAAAGGAGGTTGGAATGAGGTGGGGATTGGTCACTTCTCTCTAGTGTTAGCTGAAAGGATGAGAGGAAATGGCCTGAAATTGTGCCGGGGAGGTTTAGGTTGGAGACTAGGAAAAAATTCTGTATGGAAAAAGTGGTCAGGTATTGGAACAGGCTGGAAAGTGGTGGAATCACTGTCCCTGGAAGTGTTCAAGAGCTGTGGGGACATAGCACTTCAAGACACGGTTTAATGACCATGGTGGTGTTAGGTCACCGTTTGGATTTGATGATCTTAGAGGTCTTTTCCAACCCCAACAGTTCTGTGATTCCATGAGAAGCCAGTAATTAAAAACTCTGTTGTAAGACATTTGGCCAGAGTACTGATCTTGGTGGCACTGGGATTCCAGTTTGCTCCTCTGACAGCCTGGCTTGCAGTGTAGCTGCTCTATATCTGAGAAAAAAAAAGTAAGTTAATCCAATCATTTTGGAAGAGCGTTTTCAATTAAACACACAAAAACACTCAAGATAAAAGTTTGTCATTAATTTACAAGTAAAACCATTTCCAAAAGGAAACAGCAAGAGTTGAAAACTGGAAGGTATAAAGGGAAGAAGGTATAAAAATGGCCTTAACACCAGGTAATTTTGTGTTCCCCAGGTTCTGGCTAAGTGGTAGTAAACTGGAGAAGCAACAGTGTTTTCTTCTCTCTTACAAGCACTCCACAGAGTATTTTGCAGGAGGAGTCAGACCATTAAGCTCTGCTGATTTTTGGTGACCTATTAAACATGCACAGCTTTCCACTTCTTAGTACCACTCATCTTGTGCTGTGCACAGAAAAATCATAGCATTAGTCATGCTGGTGTGCCAGGCTAGGTGTTGAGTGAAAGGAAGATAATGCAGTACTGATGGTTTTGTGATTCTCAGCAAGTTATCCATGGAACACCAATGTGTCCTTGTGGCCAAAAGGGCCAATGGCATCCTGGGGTGCATCAAGAAAAGTGTCCAGCAGGTCTAGGGAGGTTCTCCTGCCCCTCTACTCTGCCCTGGTGAGACCACACCTGGAATATTGCATCCAGTTTTGGGCTCCCCAGTTCAAGAGAGACAGGGATCTGCTGGAGAGAGTCCAACAGAGAGCTACAAGGATGATAAAGGGACTTGAACATCTCTCTTCTATGAAGAAAGACTGAGAGACCTGGGGCTGTTTAGTCTGGAGAAAAGAAGGGTGAGAGGAGATCCTATTACTGAGGGGCGGATGTCAAGATGAAGGTGCCAGGCTCTTTCCAGTGGTGCCCAGTAATAGGACAAGGAACAACAGGTACAAGCTGGAACACAGGGGGTTCCACCTCAACATGAGGAGAAACTTCTTTACAGTGAGGGTGGTGGAGCTCTGGAGCAGGCTGCCCAGAGAGATTGTGGAGTCTCCTTCTCTGGAGACTTCAAAAACTCCCCTGGCTGCATTCCTGTGTGACTGCCCTAGGTGATCCTGCTTCAGCAGGGGGGATTTGGACTCGATGATTTCCTTTCCAACACCTCTAACATTTTCTGATTCTCTAACTAGCAGACTTTAGCTGGTTTATTTGGTTTTAATGCATTTCTATGTGATTTTTTCCCCCCCTACAGCTGAGTTATTCTTTGAATCACATAAACCGAAAGCTGGTGCTGGACTCAAGAGTGTCTCTCAACAGCAGGATTGTGGTGGTTGGTGCATCTGATGTTGGAATCTCTTTTCTGGAAACGCTCATTTTTTGGTAAGTTCTTGTGGTGGGTTTGAGAGAAGGGCTCAGCCTTCTCCCCCCCACAAAGAGGAAGGAAAAAAAAAACACAGCTAGCCAGCCGGAGAAGCAAAAGGGAAAATGCTATATTTTACAAGCAATTTTTGGGGAATGCAGGATATATACACAATTTACAGTATTTACAATATATACACAGAAATATACAGCAAAGTAAAAAAAAACAACAATGATACAGGAACAAAATTCCCTCCTCTGGAGGAGGGTTCCCCCCCCTGTACCCCCTTCTCTCCCCTTTTTCCCCAAAGAGGGTTAGAAAGAGAGAAAAAGAGCAGTTATTAATTAAAGCAAAGTATATTAGTAGGCCTTAGTTGCTTATCTGTCCAAGGTCAGTCTGGCAGGGAGCCCAGAAGCAGACAAACTGGAAAGGGAGAGGGAAAGGAGCGAACTGAGGAAAGTCCCAGCTGCACCTAAGCTTAAAACTGCATTTTTACCAATCCACCAATGAAATTAGTTTAGAATATCTGATTGTTTTCATTAATATTCCAAAACATTCAGCCATAGTGTCCCAGCACTGTCTCCTTTCTTAAAGGCACAGCCTCAAACGGTCACAGTTCTTTGTTTCCTTTCCTTTCCTGAGCAGAGTGTTTTGCCTTTTGTTCAAAGGGGCTTGTGTCTTCCGTTTAGAAACATGCTTTGTGTCTAACCAAGTGCTAAGTGTTAAAGGTCTGAGTGTCTGAGGATGTGAAGAGACAGACGCTGGCATGCTGGCTGTCTCTAGAACTCTCACGTGCTGACAGAGTTGCTCATAGATCCTCAAGGTGAAAGCACACAGAAGATGAGAAACTCAGCTGCTTACAATCTCTTTGTTTCTTACACAAAAATACTGGAGGAGGAGGTTAAGTCCATAGCCCTATTAACTTTAAAGCTAGGTGTGCCCAGGGGGTCACAAATCAGTGAACCACTTCTTATACCTCCTTGTGATGCTGTTTTCCTTGTAATGCTGTTTTCAGAGTTAGGCTGTAATCACAGAATGGCTTAGGTTGGAAGGGACTTTAGAGATCATCTACTCCAACCTCCCCACCATGGGCAGGGATACCTCTCAACTAGACTTGGCTGCTCAAGGCCTCATCCAAACTGGCCTTGAACACCCTCAGGGAAGAGGCATCCACAACCTCCCTGGGTAGCCTATTCCAGAGTCCAAAGACTCTCATAGTAAAGAACTTTTTCCTAAGATCCATTCTCATGTATGTCATGAGCTTGTGGGATTGTTCTCTCACTGTGAGCCTTTTGATTTTGACAACACCTCTTCATACCTTTTGATTGCAATGAGACTTTTTGATGTCTGGGATTCTTCAGCAACCAAACAAATGGTCATTCCTGGTCCTCCTGCCACTTCTGCTGTAGGCTCCTGGAGTGGGTCCTACTGTGGGAAAGGGTTCTGCAGTAGAACTGCACATCGAGTAGCTGTGCTTGCTTTGAGTTACCTGAACTGGTGACACACAAACTATATAAGAGGAAGAAATGTATACAGCTGTTCTTAGACTGTCCCCAGTTTAAGCCAGAGTCAACTTGTGGACAAATCTTGATGTTCTACAGACTTTTCAAACCTAGGACAGGAGTGGTCTCTCCCTGATCTTGCTGCTTGCACCTTCTTTGCCAACATCCCTTCCATAGTAGTTTTAGGGGGTATGAGGAAGTCACATTCTGTGTGTGAGAATGTAATTCCTTTAATGCAATTGTTTTCCTCATAAATCAAACATGCTAGAGGTGTCTTGAAAAACTTGCATACATGAACATAAAATTCAAGCTCTGAATGTGATTGTTACAACAGAAGATTGGTTACAAAAACTAAGGGAGGCTGCATTTTATGGGTGGCAAAGAATTGAAACTTTTACTTATTTTTTCAGACAAGAGTTTGTATTTGCAGACAAGAGATTGTATTTCTACACCAACCATTAATAACATCACAAATTAAAATAGCAATTTGGCAAGAAAAGAACAAGCTGAAGTGCTCTATGGATGTTGTTATTTCTGGAGCAGTGAACAAAAATTGCTTCTTGCTCTCTTAGTTCCTGACTTCCTGCAGAGCAACCTTACTTGGGGTAGATCCATTCTCCTGTCATCCTTCCATTCTCAGTAGCTTTTAGGCTTTCAGTTCCACTCAAAATTCAGTTAAAAATGTACTTTAGATCTATCAACCACTTTCTTGTTATTCATCCTGTGCTGCTTATTACTAGGCTTTCAATATAAAATACTGTGAGAGAAAAACAAAGCCTATTTACAATCCAGGTCTGTGAGTCAGAAGATAAGACAATGTGTCCTTGTGGCCAAAAGGGCCAATGGTATCCTGGGGTGCATCAAGAAAAGTGTGTCCAGCAGGTCTAGGGAGGTTCTCCTCCTCCTCTACTCTGCCTTGGTGAGACCACACCTGGAATACTGTGCCCAGTTTTGGACTCTCCACTTCAAGAGAAACAGGGATCTGCTGGAGAGAGTCCAACAGAGAGCTACAAGAATGATAAAGGGACTTGAACATCTCTCTTCTATGAAGAAAGACTGAGAGACCTGGGGCTGTTTAGTCTAGAGAAGAGAAGGCTGAGAGGGGATCTTATCAGCATCTATAAATATCTGAGGGGTTAAATATCAAGATGAATGTTCCAGTATCTCTTCAGTGATGCCCGGTAATAGGACAAGGAACAACAGGTATGAGCTGAAACACAGGAAGTTCATCTCAAAATGAGGAGAACTTCTTAACAGTGGAGGTAGAGCCCTGGAGCAGGCTGGCCAGAGAGGTTGTGGAGTCTCCTTCCTGGGGTATTTCAAAACTCTCCTGGATGCATTCCTGTGTGACCTGCCCTAGGTGATCCTGCTTTGGCAGGGGGGTTGGCCTTGATGATCTCTGGCCCATCCAACCCCTACTATTCTATGAATCTAAGACATTCTGTATTGAACAAGACATGCAAATAGTGGTGTGTCTGTGAGGCAGTCCTCTGTAAGTATCCTTCTCTGAGATGCCTCAGCCAAGACCGTTCAGCCAGAAGTGTTGTGCAAACCATAGTCTAGCAAAGAATTCTTGTGGCCTGTGTCCTTCTACAGAGCAGAGAGTGCTTGTCTTGAGTGCTGCACAGCTGGAGAAGAAATTTGAGAGCAATGGAGTATTGCTCCAAGAGGGCAGAAAGCAAGCAGTCAGCAGGGTCACAGAATCTGTGTTAATGTGTATATAAATGCTCTTCGTCGGGCAGCTCGCTCGGGACAGCACCAAGACCAGCCACCGCTGGGGACCAGCCGCTGCTCTCCTTTTCAGGCTGCGGGAATCGCCATCGCTGCTGAGTTTTGCCGCGAGGAAGGAGCAGCCGTCCTTTCACGTGGTCAGACTCATGACCCCAGCGGTGGGAGCGGCTGAATTTAAAAGGGTCAGCTGCGGCTCGCGTGAGCTCTCTTCGTCGAGCAGGCCGTATTGTCTTGTACTCTCACGCGCCGCCCCACTTTTTCTAATTTGTTGTTGTTGTTGTTGGCAGTAGGTGCTGTGGCCAGGGACAGGCATGGTTGTAACTCACAGCAAAATCTCCCTAAAAAAATCAGTGTCGACCCAGACTGAGGTAGAACAGAAGCACGTAGCTGTCCAGGTATCTGGCTGTAGAGAACGCTGGAGCCTGGCACTTGAGACGCAGGGTAGTGGGGGCAACTCTTGTATAAGGTGTGAGCAGGTTGACTATCTGCTTAATATGGTGGCCAGACTGAAGGATAAGGTTGCTAGCCTTAGAAATGTAAGGGAATGTAGGAAACAGATGAACCAGAGGAGGAAGGAGATGGACCAAAGGAGGAAAGAGATGAACGAGAGGAGGAAAGAGTTGAATCAGAGTAAGCAGGCTCTGCAGGCTCCCCCAGTAGAGGCTGGTTATTCAAAAAGCAGAGGGGAATGGATGCAGGTTCCTCTCAAAAGACGCAAAGTTAAACCTCCTTGCCTCCCCTCACCTTCCCCGCTGCTCTTGGAAAACAGATATGGAGCACTGGAGATCGAGGGTGAGGTGGTCCTGATGCCAGAGGACACACCATCTGGGGTTCTCCCTGAGGCTAAGCAGCCTAAGGTTAAATAGCCTTCCCCTGACATCAGGACCTGTTCCCTCAAATCAAAAGAGGAGGGTAATTGTTATAGGTGATTCCCTTCTGAGGGGAATGGAGGGCCCTATATGTCCGCCTGACCCATCTCATAAGGAACTCTGTTGTCTGCCAGGAGCCCAAGTTAATGATGTTACCAGTAGGCTGCCTAGACTGGTGCAGCCTACTGACTACTACCCTTTACTAGTTATGCAGTTAGGGAATGATGATGTTGCAACCAGGACTCCCAGGGCTATCAAAGATGACTTCAGGGCCCTGGGAGACCTGGTTGAGGGGTCAGGGGCACAAATAATTTTTTCATCAATACCCTTAGCTGCAGGAGGGAATACCATAAGGAACCAGTGGCGTCCCCCAGGGATCAGTGCTGGGCCCTATCCTCTTTAACATCTTCATTGATGATCTGGATGAAGGGGTCAAGTCAGTCATCAGCAAGTTTGCAGATGACACCAAGTTAGGAGCAGATGTTAGTCGGTTAGAGGGTGGAAAGGCGCTGAAGAGGGACCTCGACCAACTGAGCAGATGGGCAGAGTCCAATGGGATGGCATTCAACAAGTCCAAGTGCCAAGTGCTGCACTTTGGCTACGGCAATCCCATGCAGAGCTACAGGCTGGGGTCGGAGTGGCTGGAGAGCTCCCAAACAGAAAGGGACCTGGGGGTACTGATCGACAGCCGCCTAAACATGAGCCAGCAGGGTGCCCAGGTGGCCAAGAGGGCCAATGGCATCCTGGCCTGCATTAGGAATAGTGTGGCCAGCAGGAACAGGGAAGTCATTGTGCCCCTGTGCTCTGCATTGGTTAGGCTGCACCTTGAGTCCTGTGTCCAGTTCTGGGCCCCTCAGTTTAAGAAGGACATTGAAACACTTGAACGTGTCCAGAGAAGGGCAACAAGGCTGGTGAGAGGCCTTGAACACAAGCCCTATGAGGAGAGGTTGAGCGAGCTGGGATTGTTTAGCCTGGAGAAGAGGAGGCTCAGGGGAGACCTCATTGCCCTCTACAACTACCTGAGGGGTGGTTGTGGCTGGGAAGGGGTTGGTCTCTTCTCCCAGGCAACCAGCACCAGAACAAGGGGACACAGTCTCAAGCTGCACCAGGGGAGGTTTAGACTCGAGGTGAGGAGGAAGTTCTTCACTGAGCGAGTCATTTGTCATTGGAACGGGTTGCCCAGGGAGGTGGCTGAGTCACCATCCCTGGGGGCGTTCAAGAGGAGATTGGATGTGGCACTTGGTGCCATGGTCTAGTCATGGGGTCGGTGTTGATAGGTTGGACTCGATGATCCTCGAGGTCCTTTCCAACCTAAGTTATACTGTGATACTGTGATACTGTGAACAGGTCAGCAGCTATAGTTAACAAGTGGCTTAGAGGCTGGTGCAGTCAAAAGAATTTTGGGGTTTTTGATATTGGGAAACTTTCTACTGCACCAGGCCAGCTGGCAACAGATGGAGTACATCTGTCCCAGAGAAGGGGAAAGGTCACAGTATATGAGAACGGCCTGTCCCCCAAAGGTAAAAAGATCCTGGGAAGGGAATTGGCAGGTCTCATCGACAGGGCTTTAAACTAGTTTCAAAGGGGGATGGGGCTGAAACCAGTCCCCTCAGGCAAGAGTCGGGGGGCGACAAGCTAGAGTCGGAGGTGAAACCAGCAGCCCAGATGAAGTGCATGTACACTAATGCATGAAGCATGGGTAACAAACAAGAGGAGCTGGAAGCCTTGTTGCAGCAGGAAAGTTATGATGTAGTTGCCATCACAGAGACGTGGTGGGATGACTCACATGACTGGAGCACTGCAATTGATGGCTACGAGCTCTTCAGGAGAGACATGCAAGGAAGAAGGGGTGGAGGGGTGGCCCTGTACATCAGGAAGGCACTAGATGCCATTGAGACGGAGATTAGGGACGATTGGGTTGAATGTTTGTGGGTAAGAATTAGAGGGGAGACCAGCAGGGCAGACATCCTGGTTGGAGTCTGTTATAGACCACCCAACCAGGAGGAAGATGTTGATGAAGCATTCTATAGGCAGCTTAGGGCTGTCTCAAGATCTCCGGACCTTGTTCTCATGGGCGACTTCAACCTGCCTGACATCTGCTGGGATCTCAACACAGCAGAGAGGAGACAGTCTAGGAGGTTCTTAGAATGCATGGAGGATAGCTTGTTATCCCAGGTGCTGCGAGAGCCTACCAGGGGCAAGGCTATGCTTGACCTCCTCTTCACCAACAGGGAACGGCTGGTGGGTGATGTGGTGGTCGGAGGGTGTTTGGGGTCCAGTGACCATGAGATAATTGAATTCTCATTATTTGGTGAAGCTAAGAGGGGTAGCAAGAAGACCTCCACTCTGGACTTCCGGAGGGCAGACTTCAGGTTACTCAAGGAACTAATTCAGAGGGTTCCTTGGGATAAAGCCCTTAATAATAAAGGGGTCCATGAGAGCTGGACCTACTTCAAGGAAGAATTGTTGAAGGCTCAGGGACAGGCTGTGGCAATGTGCCGGAAGATGAGTCACCGGGGCAGACGGCCAGCCTGGATGGTTAATGAACTTTTAATAGAACTAAGGGAAAAAAAGAGGGTGTATCACCTTTGGAAGAAACGTGAGGCAACCCACGGAATGTTTAAGGATGTTGCCAAATCATGTAGGATGAAAATTAGGGAGGCAAAAGCACATTCGGAGCTTAAACTGGTCTCTACTGTGAAGGACAACAAAAAGTACTTCTATAAATATATTAAGAGGAAGGGAAAGGACAACCTCCACTCCTTGGTTGACATGGAGGGAAATGTTGTATCAAGGGATGAGGAAAAGGCAGAGATACTTAACACCTTCTTTGCCTCAATTTTAACTAGAAGGACAGAACGTCTTCAGACAGCTGGCCTGCAGAGCTGGCAGAAGGAGCCCGGGAGCTGCACAGTTTCCCTATGTTCCATGAGGAGGTGGTTGGAACTCTCCTCAGCAGCTTGGATCCCCACAGGTCCGTGGGACCAGATGGGATCCATCCTAGGGTGCTGAGAGAGCTGGCAGATGAGCTGGCCAAGCCACTCTCCATCATTTTCCAGCAGTCCTGGCTCAGTGGAGAGGTCCCAGAGGACTGGAAACTGGCCAACGTGGTGCCCATCCACAAGAAGGGCCGGTTGGATGAGCCAGGGAATTATAGGCCTGTCAGCCTGACCTCAGTGCCAGGCAAAATTATGGAACAGGTCATCCGAAGAGAGGAGGAGGGGCAGGGGGCTCAGACTGCCTACTTGCCGGAGGGCACTGACGCAGCTGGGGGAGGGGTTGCCACGGAGACCGCGCGCAAACCAAACAGAACCCAGCGCGTGGCTGAGGAGAGAGGAGGCAGCTTGAGCTTGAGCAGCGCAGCTCTGGGAGTTTGGCTTTTGGCTTTGATTCCCTTGCTTTTCAGGCGGTAAGGGGCTGGTGGCTTGAGGCTTCCCGAAGAGAGGAGGAGGGGCAGGGGGCTCAGACTGCCTACTTGCCGGAGGGCACTGACGCAGCTGGGGGAGGGGTTGCCGCGGAGACCGCGCGCAAACCAAACAGAACCCAGCGCGTGGCTGAGGAGAGAGGAGGCAGCTTGAGCTTGAGCAGCGCAGCTCGGCTTCTCACTGACAGGGGGTGGTTACTGCAAGATGGTCACCACTAGAGCAAAGGCTAGCAGAAGGACAGTGGGCACCCAAACAGAGACCACACACAAGCATGCAGATGTTCAGGTAGGTGGCTGCAGTGAGTGCTGGAGCCTGGCACTCGATATGGAGGCTGGAGGAGCAGCTGTTTCAGGTGTGAGCAGGTCAGTGATCTGATGAGCATGGTGGTCAAACTAAAAGAAGAGGTGGAAAGGCTAAGAGCTAGAAGAGATGGTGAGCAGAAAATTGACGATTCCCATAACGTAATCTCTTCTAAACCAGAACAGGGGGTAACACTTAGGGAACAGGGAGTTTGATACCTCCCCAGAAGCAAGATTCTCAACCTCCTGTAGTAACCCACATGAGCAGGGCCAATGGGAACAGGTCTCTGCCCGACGGAAGAAGTGCAAACAAAGGAAGTCTGCTCCTGTGAGCAGCACGCTGCCTCCAGTGCAGTTACAGAACAGGTATGAGGCTCTGCAGGAGGAACAGGTCATTGGTGAGGCTGAGGACTCAAGAAGGTCAGAAGCTGTACCAATGACAGGTTGCCTCAGGCCAGCCATCAAAACTTACCCAGAAAAGAAACCTCGCAGGGTCATCGTCATAGGAGACTCCCTACTGAGGGGAACAGAGGGCCCAATATGCAGACCAGACCAATTTCATAGAGCGGTCAGCTGCCTCCCTGGTGCCCAAGTAAAAGACGTTGTAGATAGAATTCCCAACCTCGTGAGTCCTTCAGACTACTACCCACTGCTGGTCTTTCAGGTGGGCAGTGATGATGTAACAATGAGAGGCTCACAATCTATTAAAAAAGACTTCAGAACTTTAGGGCAAATGCTAAAGGGATCAGGGGCTCAAGTCATGTTCTCAGCCATCCCTCTAACGTCAGCAATGGATGAGGACACACTGAGGAAGGGCCGACAGATCAATTCATGGCTCAGGGGCTGGTGCCATCGACAGGGCTTTGGGTTCCACAATCATGGATTGGTTTTCAAGGCACCTGAGCTGAAAACAACTCATGGGACACACTTGTCCCAGAGGGGGATAAGAATCCTGGGGCAGGAATTGGCAGGGCTCATTGATAGGGCTTTAAACTAGATTTGAAGGGGGAAGGGGTTTATAGTCTCCTGCTGGCTGGTGACAAACAGAGGGGCAGCTCACCAGCAGTAGAGAGAAGGAGAGATGGTAAGGGCTCTCAACTTGCTGCCCTGAGGCAAGCCACGAATGATCCACCAGGACATTCTGTGGAAACCGAGGGAATTGGCACAAGAGGAGGACAGGGCCAGCCCAGCTGAAGTGCTTCTATGCGAATGCGCGCAGCTTGGGCAACAAACAGGATGAGCTAAGGGCCACTGTGCTGCTGGGATGCCACGACATAGTGGCAGTTACTGAAACTTGGTGGGATGAATCCCATGACTGGAATGTAGGCATAGATGGATATAAACTCTTTAGGAAGGATAGGCAGGGAAGGAGAGGAGGAGGTGTTGCCCTCTATGTCAGTAGCCAGTTGGAATCAGTGGAGCTCCACCTGGGGAGGGATGATGAGCTAGTTGAGAGCGTATGGGTTAAAATTAAAGGCAGGACAGGGGAAGGAGATATTACTGTGGGGGTCTCCTACAGGCCACCTGAGCAGCAGATCCAAGCAGATGAGGCCCTCCATAGGCAAATAGAAGCGGCTTCCAGGTCACAAGCCCTGGTCCTCATGGGTGATTTCAACCACCCGGACATCTGCTGGAGGGACAACACAGCAAGGCACCAGCAATCCAGGATGTTCCTGGACTGCATAGAAGACAACTTCCTCCTCCAAATGGTAGAGGAACCAACAAGAAATGGTGCTATGCTGGACCTTGTTCTCACCAACAGGGAAGGGCTGGTAAGCAATGTGAGGCTCAGAGATGGCCTTGGCTGCAGTGACCATGAAGCAGTTGAATTTAACATCCTCAGGGCAATCAGGAGGAAGTATTCCAAGCTCACGACCCTTGACTTTAGGCGTGCAGATTTTGATCGCTTCAGGGATCTGCTAGCCAAAGTGTCGTGGGACAAAGCCCTGGAGGGAAGAGGGACCCAGGACAGCTGGTCAATATTCAAGGACCACCTCCTCTGTGTCCAGGAGCTCTGTGTACCAACAAAGAGAAAAGCAGGTAAGAATGCTAGGAGGCCTGCCTGGCTGGGCAAGGAGCTACTGGACACACTATTACTTAAAAGGAAACTCTACAGGAAGTGGAGGGAAGGACAGGTAGAACAGGGGGAATATAAGGAAGCTGCCCGAGCAGCGAGAGTCCTGGTTAGGAAAGCCAAAGCAGAGTTTGAATTGAATCTAGCCAGGGAGATTAGAGGGAACACTAAGAACTTTTACAGGTATATTAATGGGAAGAAGAAGACTAGGGAAGGTGTGGGCCCCTCAGAAAGGAAAATGGTGACATGGTCACAAGGGATGAGGAAAAGGCTGAGGTACTTAATAACTTCTTTACCTCAGTCTTCACTGCAAGGGCCTCTAGCCACACTCCTGATGTTATGGAAGTCAAAGCCAGGGATGGGGAGGAAGAACTGCCCATTGTAAGTGCAGATCAGGTTCGTGATCATCTGAAGAACCTGAAAGTGTTCAAGTCCATGGGACCCGACGGATACACCCACGGGTACTAAGAGAAGTGGCAGACGAGGTTGCTAAACCCCTCTCTGTTATATTTCAAAAGTCATGGCAATCTGGTGAAGTCCCCACAGACTGGAAAAGGGGAAACATTGCCCCATCTTCAAAAAGGGTAAGAAGGAGGAACCAGGGAACTACAGGCCAGTCAGTCTCACCTCTGTGCCTGGAAAGATCATGGAACAGATCCTCCTGGAGTCACTACTTGCTCAAAAGAATAGTGAAGAGGTAATTGGGAACAGGCAGCATGGCTTTGCCAAGGGCAAATCCTGCCTGACCAACCTGGTGGCCTTCTATGAGCAGGTGACAAAATTAATAGATGAGGGCGAGCAACTGATGTCATTTACCTAGACCTGAGCAAAGCCTTTGACACTGTCCCGCACCACATCCTGGTCTCCAAACTGGTGACACATGGGTTTGATGGGTGGACCACTAGATGGATAAGGAACTGGCTTGATGGCCGCACCCAAAGAGTGGCTGTCAATGGCTCCATGTCCCAGTGGAGGCCAGTGACAAGCGGAGTCCCTCAGGGATCAGTCCTGGGACCTGTCTTGTTCAACATCTTTGTGGGGGACATGGACAGTGGCATTGAGTGCACCCTCAGCAAGTTTGCTGATGACACCAAGCTGTGTGGTGCAGCAGACACACTGGAGGAAGGAGGCCATCCAGAGGGACCTTGACAGGCTGGAGAGGTGGGCACAAGCCAACCTCATGAAGTTCAATAAGAGCAAGTGCAGGGTCCTGCATCTGGGTCGAGGCAATCCCAGGCACAAATCCAGGCTGGGCAGTGACTGGCTGGAAAGTAGCCCTGAGGAGAGAGAGACTTGGGGGTGCTGGTGGACAAAAGCTCAACATGAGCTCCCAATGTGCACTTGCAGCCCGCAAGGCCAATCAGATCCTGGGCTGCATCAGGAGAAGTGTGGCTAGCAGGTCGAGGGAGGTGATCCTCCCCTCTACTCAGCCCTGGTGAGACCCCACCTGGAGTACTGTGTCCAGTTCTGGAGCCCCTATTACAAGAGGGATGTGGAGGTGCTGGAACGTGTCCAGAGAAGGGCCACAAGGATGATCAGAGGGCTGGAGCACCTCTCCTATGAGGACAGACTGAAGGAGTTGGGGCTGTTCAGTCTGCAGAAGAGAAGGCTCCGAGGTGACCTAATTGTGGCCTTCCAGTATCTGAAGGGGGCCTACAGGAAGGCTGGGGAGGGACTGCTCAGGATGTCAGGTAGTGATAGGACTAGGGGGAATGGAATGAAGCTGGAGGTGGGGAGATTCAGGCTAGATGTGAGGAGGAGGTTCTTCACCATGAGAGTGGTGAGACCCTGGAATGGGTTGTCCAGGGAGGTGGTCGAGGCCCCGTCCCTGGGGGTGTTTAAGAGCAGGCTGGATGAGGCTCTGTCCAGCCTGATCTAGTGTGGGGTTTCCCTGCCCATGGCAGGGGGGTTGGAACTAGATGATCCTTGTGGTCCCTTCCAACCCTGAATGAAACTATGAAACTATCTTGAGTGCAATAACACAGCACTTAGAGGGTGGCCAAGGGATCAGGCCTAGCCAGCATGGATTTAGGAAGGACAGGTCCTGCCTGACCAACCTGATCTCCTTCTATGATCAGGTGACCCACCTGGTGGATGTGGGGAGGCCTGTGGATGTAGTCTACCTGGACCTCAGCAAGGCCTTTGACACCGTCCCCCATAGCAAACTCCTGGCCAAGCTGTCAACCCATGGCTTGGACGGGAGCACACTGCGATGGGTTAGGAACTGGCTGGAGGGCTGAGACCAGAGAGTGGTGGTGAATGGTGCCACATCCAGCTGGTGGCCCGTCACTAGTGGTGTGCCCCAAGGATCAGTGTTGGGCCCTGTGCTCTTTAACATCTTTATTGATGATCTGGATGAGGGCATTGAGTCCATCATCAGTAAATTTGCTGATGACACCAAGCTGGGGGCAGGAGTTGATCTGCTGGAGGGTTGAGAGGCTTTGCAGAGGGACCTCGACAGGCTGGACAGATGGGCAGAATCCAATAGCATGAGATTTAACACATCTAAGTGCCAGGTTCTGCACACTGGCCACAACAACCCCATGCAGTGCTACAGGCTGGGGTCAGAGTGGCTGGAGAGCAGCCAGGCAGAGAGGGACCTGGGGGTACTGGTCGATGGCAGGCTGAACACGAGCTTGCAGTGAGCCCAGGCAGCCAAGAGGACCAATGGCATCCTAGCCTGCATCAGGAACAGTGTGGCCAGCAGGAGCAGGGAGGTCATTCTGCCCCTGTATACTGCCCTAGTTAGGCCACACCTCGAGTCCTGTGTCCAGTTCTGGGCCCCTCAGTTTAGGAAGGATGTTGACTTGCTGGAGCATGTCCAGAGAAGAGCAACAAAGTTTGTTTGGAACACAAGCCCTATGAGGAGAGACTGAGGGAGCTGGGGTTGCTCAGCCTGGAGAAGAGGAGACTCAGGGGTGACCTTATCACTCTCTACAACTACCTGAAGGGAGGTTGTAGACAGGCGGATGATGGTCTCTTCTCCCAGGCAGCCAGCACAAGAACAAGACGACACAGTCTCAGGCTGCACCAGGGGAGGTTCAGGTTGGATGTTAGGAAGAAGTTCTATACAGGGAGAATGATTGCCCATTGGAATGGGCTGCCCAAGGAGGTGGTGGAGTCGCCGTCATTGGAAGTGTTTAGGAGGAGGCTTGATGGATTACTTGGTGCCATGGGTTAGTTGTTTAGGTGGGTTGGATTGGTTGATGGGTTGGACGTAATGATCTTGAAGGTCTCTTCCAACTTGGTTTGGTTTATTTTTTTATTCTGTTCTATTTTTTTTTATTCTATTCTAAATGTAGGAAAGATTCTTGATTTAGTTTTCACATCAGCAGCAGATAAGTCTCCTGATCAATGTGAAGGCCTTTGGATAGAATTTACTTTCATTTACTCACAATTTTCTAATACACGTTGCAGAGGTTACATGCAACTAAAAACAGCTAGGCTGAAGCAGTTTTTAAGCCCCTAATCCTTAAAAAGAGGAAGTAGTTTTGTCCTCATTATTCTTCATACTTAATGGCAATGCACAATGTAATTCAGTTACCTACATAACAGTGACTAGAACTAGATTTCACAGGTGTTTTTCAACTTCTTCAAGACTGAAGAAACACATTTTTCACTGAACAGGGAAATAATCACAAGTGCAGCCTCTCCTCATTGGAGAGCTGTGGCTGCTGACTCTCTCTCCCATGGTGGTGGGGCATGGACCTGCTGTTGGCAGCTCTCAAGGAGGTTCAGTGTGGTCATTCTTTGAGCAGGAGCAGCTATGGCCACTATTTCTTAGTCACCCTATCTGAAAACAAGTATTTCTCACACTACTCACCACTTGTCAGGTCACACCGGAAGCACTGCATACCGTTTTGGTCCCCATTGCACACACACAAAAAAGATGTAGACAGGCTGGAAATTGTCCAGAGAAGGGCCATGAGAATGATCATAGGACTGGCAGCCCTGCCACGTGAGGAAAGGCTAAGGGAAATGAGTTTGTTCAGCCTTGAGAAGAGAAAGCTTAGGGGAGACCTCATTACCATGGACCAGTACGTAGAGGGTGGCTACCAGGAAGATGAAGACTTCCTTTTTAAAAGGAGTCACAACAAAAAGACAGGGACAAGTTACTGCTGGGGAGATTCCCATTGGACTTAATATATTTCAAAAGTCATGGCAGTCTGGGGAAGTCCCCACAGACTGGAAAAGGGGAAACATTGCCCGCATTTTCAAAAAGGGTAAGAAGGAGGAACCAGGGAACTACAGGCCAGTTAGTCTCACCTCTGTGCCTGGAAAGATCATGGAGCAGATCCTCCTGGAGGCACTACTCGCTCAAAAGAATAGTGAAGACGTGATTGGGAACAGTCAGCATGGCTTTGCCAAGGGCAAATCCTGCCTGACCAACCTGGTGGCCTTCTATGAGCAGGTGACAAAATTAATAGATGAGGGGCGAGCAACTGATGTCATCTACCTGGACCTGAGCAAAGCCTTCAACACTGTCCTGCACCACTGCAGTGAAGGATGCTTATGATCAGGGTTGTGCCCCAAACATTTGGGTAGGATATATTTCTCTATGTGTTAACCCTCCTTTGTTCCCCCTCCTTTCTGGAGGCAGCAGGGGGGATCCTGGCGCCACTGAGTCCAGGTAAACAGCCTACCTGGGCGTGGTCTCACCCCTGTAGTACAAGAGGCAGGCTATATGTTTGTTTCCCTGAGTATAGCATATACTCAGGCCATATTTGGTAGGTGTTAGTTCATTGGTTAATGTTTGCGTTGGCAACAGATGCTTATTGGGCCAGTATTCACTGGGGCAAATGGTAAATAGAGGTCTTTTGGTAAATGAGCCCCCCCCCACCTCGGTGTTGGAGCCTGTGTGTGTGCATGCGTGCCAGGCAGTGCTTCGGGAGGCCTCGTGGTCCTTTTGCCACCGTCACCCAGCTGCGTGTGGTGCCGTGGACAGCACTCCGTGGGATCATCTGCTGCGTGATCCATCGTAGGAGAAAACCTGGTAGACCGTGTGAACCAGCGTTGCTAACCTGCTACTGCCCCCCTCCCGAGCGAGGAACTTTTGTATCCTGGGAGAGAACAGCAGAGCCACGCGGTGCGGCCACGCGGCTGGCGCCATTTCCTGTCTCCTTATTACGGCACATCCGTGCCACGTTGTCTGGATTATAAACATTATTGAGGAAAGACTCCACGAAGTTCTCAGCTTGTGAGTAAGCCAAGCCCTTTTGTAAAGCTTCTGTTAGGATAGTGTTTATATTGCTCCGGGTGGAGGGTTGCCGGTCACTGATCAACCCCTCCCCCGCCACTCTGACTCAGTTTAGATTATAAATTCTGTGAATTATTTTGATTTAAATGCCCATACATAACATTCTGTAAAGATAGTTCCACTAACCGAATATTGATACCTGTGAAGGGCAATTGTAAATACCCCGTTACAGAGTTTGTACATATATAAATAAACTTATATTTTCATTGATGGATCTGCCGCGCATTTCTGAGGGCATATCCACGACAACCACATCCTGGTCTCCAAACTGGTGACACATGGGTTTGATGGGTGGACCACTAGATGGATAAGGAACTGGCTTGATGGCCGCACCCAAAGAGTGGCTGTCAATGGCTCCATGTCCCAGTGGAGGCCAGTGACAAGCGGAGTCCCTCAGGGATCAGTCCTGGGACCTGTCTTGTTCAACATCTTTGTGGGGGACATGGACAGTGGCATTGAGTGCACCCTCAGCAAGTTTGCTGATGACACCAAGCTGTGTGGTGCAGCAGACACGCTGGAGGGAAGGGAGGCCATCCAGAGGGACCTTGACAGGCTGGAGAGGTGGGCACAAGCCAACCTCATGAAGTTCAACAAGAGCAAGTGCAGGGTCCTGCATCTGGGTCGAGGCAATCCCAGGCACAAATCCAGGCTGGGCAGTGACTGGCTGGAAAGGAGCCCTGAGGAGAGAGACTTGGGGGTGCTGGTGGACAAGAAGCTCAACATGAGCTCTCAATGTGCACTTGCAGCCCGCAAAGCCAATCAGATCCTGGGCTGCATCAGGAAAAGTGTGGCCAGCAGGTCGAGGGAGGTGATCCTCCCCCTCTACTCAGCTCTGGTGAGACCCCACCTGGAGTACTGTGTCCAGTTCTGGAGCCCCTATTACAAGAGGGATATGGACGTGCTGGAACGCGTCCAGAGAAGGGCCACAAGGATGATCAGAGGGCTGGAGCACCTCTCCTACGAGGACAGACTGAAGGAGTTAGGGCTGTTCAGTCTGGAGAAGAGAAGGCTCCGAGGTGACCTAATTGTGGCCTTCCAGTATCTGAAGGGGGCCTACAAGAAGGCTGGGGAGGGACTTCTCAGGTTCTCAGGTCTAGGACTAGGGGGAATGGAATGAAGCTGGAGGTGGGGAGATTCAGGCTAGATGTGAGGAGGAGGTTCTTAAACATGAGAGTGGTGAAGCCCTGGAATGGGTTGTCCAGGGAGGTGGTCGAGGCCCCGTCCCTGGAGGTGTTTAAGACCAGGCTGGATGAGGCTCTGTCCAGCCTGATCTAGTGTGGGGTGTCCCTGCCCATGGCAGGGGGGTTGGAACGAGATGATCCTTGTGGTCCCTTCCAACCCTGACTGATACTATGAATTGTGATTCCCACACTTCCTGCATGAGGCTACTCCTGGGCAGTGTAATTATCTGCTTCCCCTTGGACAAAGCCAGGACTTAGGTCACTCTCCAGCACTAAGACAAAACTTAGCTACGTTGCAGCAGCATCAGACCGTTTGTTGCAGTGGTGTAAACTCCAAGCGACGTCCGGTCCTAAAGGAGAAGCAGCATCTGAACAAACAGCCGCCTTGTGACAAGCGGCTCAGCCCAGCAACACGAGCCTCAGCCTCTGTTGTTCTCTGCCCTCCAAACTGTTTGTGCTAACTGCCGCTCCTGCCTTCCCTTAGTTGTAGGGTGCAGGGAGAAAGTCCTTTCAGCACCCAAAGAATCGAGTCAAAGAAACGGCAAAGAAAGGTTAAGCTAAAATGCAAGTCTGTTTATTTTTAGTTTCTCTTGAGTGACTTGGTCTTGGGAGGCAGGGAGAATTACCAGGGAAAGAGTTTGATCAGTTGTTCTGGTAAATACTTGTGTGCCCCCACTCAGACTTGCAGTACTACAGAATGAATTACGATCCAAAAAAGGGGGCAGATTTAAGACTAAAGTAAGTTTTTTTTAAGTTACCCTTTTTTGGCATTCCTACTGAGATCAAGTTCTGCATACAATGAACTTACAAATTCAAAAACTATTTTGTTATGCATCTACCGAATGGATAAATTACAGAGCTATTTTGTTATGAATATGCTGTACTGTGCTGGGTTGAGGCAGCCCCCTTCCCCACCCCTGGCAACAATAAACACTCAGACAAACGGATTGCAAAAGTGATGGAAAGTTTAAATAGAAAGCAGTGAACATTTACAGAAAAGCAAAAGCACAGTGATAAAGAAAAATCCCAAAACAGACCCAGAGAGATCCCATCCCCACCTGAGGGTACACCCAAGACCCCCAGGGCTCCTTCTTCCCCCTCCCACTGCTAGGCTAGTCTCAGCCGGCCAGATCTGAGACTGCCCATCCCCCCGTGGCCTTGGGCCTAGCCAGGCCCAAAGCCAGGAGACATCTCCCCCAGTTACCGGCTGACGGAGGAGGAAGAAAAGAGATAGTGCTAGACTCCGCACTGGATCTTATAGTGGTGCAAAGGATTGTGGTATGAAATACTACATAATTTCCTGTGTCCACCCCTCTGGGCTGGACCTCTGGACACAGGAAGTAAACATTGCAGGGGGCACCCAGCTCAAACTGTAACATGTACTTAAACATTAAAAAGCTGCTTTGTTCTGCATACACTGAATTGATAAATTACAAAGCTGCTTTGTTATGCATATAGAGAATTGTTGAATTAAAAAAGCTGTTTTAAGTGTCCAGCCTGCAAGCACTCAATGAAAATTGTGCCTGAAAATTATTTGCAAGGGTAAAATCTGTTTTGGTGAACACAGAATATCCAGTACCTATAAATATGAGAAGAGGAATTCAGAGTTCTGCAAATACCAGCTCTTGGAGGTGAGGTTCAGCAGAAGAAATACCAGTTGCAGTTAAGTAATTTATCTGAAAGCCTGCGAACAGCCAGGGTTCCTCAGTTCCCCTAAATCTGTATCCTGACTCTCCAACATTTTCCTCTTTTCATATTCCCCAAATGCTTCTGAAAAATAACCTCACTGCTACATCCTAATTTACCAGGAGGGCAGGGTTGGGGCCTTGTTTCTTTTTGTTTTCTTTGAAAACTTCAGAACGATGGTGATGGGAGCAGCATTAGGCCAGAAGAACATACAATTAACATCCCCCCAGCCTTTTCAGTTTGTTCTGAGGCAACAGCATGTTAACTACTGCTCCCTGACAGCAGGTGATTGAAGTTTGGCTGCAAGAACGCAGGGAGCTCACTCACAGCAGTATCTTGTCATTGGTTTCAGGGTAGTGAACCAATTAGCTTTTTATCCACCTCTGCATATAGCTGTGGAAAGCATTATTGTCTTCTGATTATAGGGAAAACCCTTTTTAATCCACGATTTCCACAACCCCCTTAATCCAACCACTGGTATAAACAATGCCTTCTTCTCAAAGGACCTGGGAATTACACATAACAGTGCTGCACCATCCAGCAATAAACAAATGCTAACCAGGATCACAACATTTGTACATGAAAAGGTTGTGAAATGCATTTCCCTCTCCACCCGTGTGCAGTAAAATATTTATGGCAGCTCAAAAGCAAACGAATTAAAATGTATTTTTGTCAAGGCCCTGAACTGTTTTCTTTCTTTCTTTTTTTTCCCCTCTTCTTCAAGTTAAATTAGAATTTGAGACAGTAAATTTGTGACTTCTTTGCTGGGATCTAAAACGGTAAATCTGAGAGGTTTTATCTGGAATCTAGGACTGTAAATCTGTGAGTTTTTGTCTGCAGGATGGTTTCTCCTTTGTGAGCTAAAGGTATCTCAGATTAGCTTCAAAGTGGCAAGGGTTTCTAAATGCCATTGCTGACAGAAGAGCTACAACTGCTGTTATCTGGCAGCACAGCACTATACAATATCCTGCACATCTGTCCTGTTTGGCAATAGTTAGCATAATGCTTGCTGTTTAATTAGGCTTTTCATCTTTGCATTTGTCTGAGAACATCTGAAGCCTTCCATGTTGCCTGTCACTAATTAGTTGACTAATTAAATAGTTAGTGCTTACTTGCTTACAGAACTAACACATAATGAATGGTTTGGTGATCTTCATTGTTTTATCCTATCTATCTTTGCCACGTGAATTGATCTACATGTGCTTCCCTTTGCCTGTTGGGGTGGGTTTTTTTCATACCAAGGCAAACCCAGAACAATGTGGCAGTCAACCATGTGTTCAGTGTCACCAGGCCTGTGTCCTGACATTGTTGCCTTCCTCTGGTTTGTGGTGAGCAGAGATCAAGTCGTGACAGAGATAAATCAGACAGGTCATATCTCGCCTTGTTGCGCAGCCAGGATCACAATGAGCATTGTCAGTGACTGATGCCAGACACAGAGTGGGGGAGAGGATCTGGGTCAAGATCAGCCTTCCTAACAGCCATTTGACATGCCTCTGCCTAAAAATGATACTCAATTAGCAGCGATATGTGGTTGGTTTAAAGTTATATTCTGGCCTTGAAGGCAGTTTTGAGTTTTAGATTAGCTAATTTCAGCTTTTAAGTACTTGCTCTTTAAACACACACAGACGTCTGAGCCCAAACTGTTCTTTCACACTTTGAATGTGTGTAACTATTTTTAGCTTTTCTTTTGCTGCTATTTCTATGTTAATACTCAGAACGTCTTGCTAAAGCTGATGGTGGAAATGGCAGTTTTCCATGCAAGGCCTAGTTCTAAATGGAAATGAGTCAGAAGAATTTTTATAGAGTGGTGTTTTATATTTTTTATACCTCTCCTGCTGACTAAATGTGACATTAGGCTGGCTGCTTCAGTAGTTCTATACAGAGCTGTAACCTGACTGCCTAAAACATCTGGTAGCTCTCTGATCAGTGCAGTTCAAATCAAACAAGCAATCCAAGGGCAAACACTGCATTTAGGTTTCCACTTCTCTGCTAAAGCAGTGGAGGAGAAGCACCTTTCTTCTCTTCATATTTATTTTCCTTTGTTTGAAGCATATTTCTCAGAGGAGCTGTGGAGGTGTAACTACCATATTCTTCAGAGCAGCCTATAAACTGCCTGTAGGTTGGTTTTGAAGCACAGAAGGCTCTTTGGACTACTGCAGTGGAGAAAAATTAGTTGGCTGGTTAAGCTGTGATCCTACCCTCTAGTGATGAACACAGATTTTATTCCTGTTCATATGTACATGTGTATGTATCCCAAGGGGCAGAGTGAGGGATGTGACAAAGGGAGATCACTAGTGGAGATAAGTCTGAGTGCACTTTATATTCACAGAATTGTTTTGCTTGGAAAGAGACTTCTAAGATCATCAAATCCAACCATCAGCCCAACACCACCATGACCATTAAACTACATCCTGAAGTGCCATGTCCACATGTTCCTTGAACACCTCCAGGGATGGTGACTCTACCATCTCCCTGCCAGCCTTTTCTAGTGCCTGGCCACTCCTGCAGCAAAGAAATTTTTCCTAATATCCAACCTAAACCTCCCCTGGCACAATTTCAGGCCACTTCCTTTTGTTTTATCACCTGGTACTAGAGATAAGAGACTGACTCCCACCTCACTACAACCTCCTTTCAGGGAGCTGTAGAAAGCAAGGAGGTCTCCCTTCAGCCTCGTCCAGACTAACCAATCCCAGCTCCCTAACCCATTCCTCACCAGTCTTGTTCTCTGGAGCCTTCTCCAGCTTTGTTGCCCTTCTCTGGACATGCTCCAGCACCTCAATGTCACTGAAATGAGAGCTGGGAGTTTGTACAAGGAGGTGTTTTGTTATGAGATGGTGAATCTCTGCTGTGTGTGGCGTTACCCAAGCTCCCAATGCAGATTGGTATGGTTGGGTGGAGCTCCAGAGTGCTGTAGCTGGATTGCTTCCAGTACACACCTTACCACACTACACTGTGGCATGGACTGTAAGACATGGTGGTGTGCAGTTTGCTTCCCTTGGAGTGTGGTGGTCAGTAGCACTTTTGCATTAATCAGGCAGAGCTGCAGGACATGGGTGGTTGGAGCAGGAGCTGCTGGAGAAGAGTTATTGCCCTGGTGAAGAGAAGGGCTGCATGGCTCTGTGGTGCTGCGCTCCAGGGGTTGTTCCACGCCGAGGGCTGCAATATCAGCACAGCAGCTGTACTCACAAGGCTGCCAGGGCTGGAGGTGCTGCAAGGCCCAGATCTGCAGCTGCCACATGCAGATGTTTGAGACCAGGAATTTTTGCCCAGCCAATTCTTCTGTGTCCTTCCTGGGCTGCCAGCTTTCTGTCAAGAGACGTGGCACTGGTGTGGTGCATACAACTGTTATGTGTATCTTCTCCTTCTGCACTATCTTTCTCTTTTCTGGCACTAAGCAAGTACAAAAACATTGGTGCAAATCTCAAGCCCCTCAAATGCAAGGGGAGTCCATCTTTTGACATCTATGAGCTTTTCTGGGGTGTGTGGGGTTTTTTGTCTTTGAGAACGCAGCGTTGCCAGATCTGCACCAGGCAACATCACAGAGTCAAAATGTAATCTCCTCTGCAAAAACAGGGGAAATTTGGTTCTGGGAAGTAGACAGCCATAAAAAAAAAAGAAATCCACTTTGTTTTAACATGGATGACTGGCAAATAATATAAGTGGGACATCTTTAACAGGCTGAAATTTACATCATATGTTATTTAGTGAACCATACAAAGAGGAGCAGACAAAACAGCAGAATTTCAGCCATTCTCTCATTTTATGCCCCAATTTGTGGCATCTTTATTTGTAGGAAATGGTGTGGATGTCTCTCAACTGTGATTTGGAATCTGCCAGATGATTAGATTTAAACAGCTTGAGACTGTAACTAGTAAGGTCATCATCAGATATCCCCCATTTTCTGTCTAGAAAAATAATGGCCCTCTTTTGTACTTTGAACAGGATGAAATGCTGAAACATTTATGGAATGGAAATTGAAATTTTAGTAAGGAAATGCTCTCACTAAAGCAGTGGTTGGATGCACTTTGGATTGCTCATATTCAGAGCCAATTGGCATGGTAGTGCTAACCTTGTAAACTTTGTGGCTATAGATGTTCCCACATCATTATGTGGATGAGTCTGATTGAGCTGTGCATATTGGATAGGCCAAGGAAAGAGCTCTTTAGATTTTATGTCAGGTAACTGTCCTGGTTGGACATGACTAGGCCCAAGACAGGTTTCAGTAAGATCCCTAAGAAGCTGGGGGAGATAGACAAAAGGAAACATGTACCAGTAAAAAGCTAGCCAAACCTTTTTGGCAGGTATCCTGACCATTCACCGCTGTGCTGATGCCCAGAAGGTGATTGGCTAAGTTTCAAATCACTTTTTTGCCAGTGGTCAGTTTTGTTTCAAAAAAGCAGTTCAATAGAGGGGTTCTTCAGTAACCCGGCCCCTTTTTTCCCTTTGGTTCTGGCTCGTCTTCAGCCAGCGAGGTGTGTGCTACTCGCCCATCCCCCTCCACCAGCATCCACCACGTGTACTCCAGTTTCACTTTCAGTGTCAGGCAACGTGCTTGGGTCTTATTTTTTACTTTTCCTTGACTTTACAAAAATTATACCAAGAACAGAATTCTGGATTATAAACTTTCCTGCCCGCTGCTCTCAACACCAGGTCTTGGACTGATTCAGAATCTCTGGACTGAATATTACTTCGTAAGTGATTCTAATTATTGACTTCATAAAGCATATTGGACATAAATATCCTTCTCACTCTCTGCCTTTGCTCCACCAGGGAGCAAAGGAGACCCACCTTATCCCAGGTGCTGCGTGAGCCTACCAGGGGCAAGGCTATGCTTGACCTCCTCTTCACCAATAGGGAAGGGCTGGTGGGTGATGTGGTGGTTGGAGGGTGCTTAGGGGCCAGTGACCACGAGATAATTGAATTCTCATTATTTGGTCAAGCTAAGAGGGGTAGCAAGAAGACCTCCACTCTGGATTTCCGGAGGGCGGACTTCAGGCTACTCAAGGAACTAATTCAGAGGGTTCCTTGGGATAAAGCCCTTAAAAACAAAGGGGTCCAGGAGAGCTGGTCCTACTTCAAGGAAGAACTCTTGAAGGCGCAGGGACAGGCTGTGCCAATGTGTCGGAAGATGAGTCACCAGGGCAGATGGCCAGCCTGTATGGGTAATGAACTTTTAATAGAACTAAGGGAAAAAAAGAGAGTGTATCATCTTTGGAAGAAAGGTGAGGCAACCCATGAAAAATTTAAGGATGTTGCTAGGTCTTGTAGGAAGAAAATTAGGGAGGCAAAAGCTCATTTGGAGCTTAGCCTGGCCTCTGCTGTGAAGGACAACAAAAAGTCCTTCTATAAATAAATTAATAGCAAGAGGAAGGGCAGAGACAACCTCCACTCCTTGTTGGACACGGAGGGGAACGTTGTGATAAGGGATGAGGAAAAGGCAGAGATACTTAACACCTTCTTTGCCTCAATTTTTACTAGCAGGACAGAATGTCTTCCAGACAGTTGGCCTGCAGAGCTGGCAGAAGGAGCCAGGGAACAACATAGTTTTCCACTGTTCCAGAATGGGGTAGTTGGTGATGTACTCAGCCGCTTGGATCCCCACTAGTCCATGGGACCAGATGGGATCCATCCTAGGGTGCCGAGAGAGCTGGCAGAGGAGCTGACCAAGCCACTCTCCATCATTTTCCAGCAGTCCTGGCTCACTGGAGATGTCCCAGAGGACTGGAAGCTGGCCAACGTGGTCTGCATCCACAAGAAGGGCCGGTTGGATGAGCCAGGGAATTATAGGCCTGTCAGCCTGACCTCAGTGCCAGGCAAGATCATGGAACAGGTTGTCTTGGTGCAATCACACAGCACTTAGAGGATGGCCAAGGGATCAGGCCTAGCCAGCATGGATTTAGGAAGGGCAGGTCCTGCCTGACCAACCTGATCTCCTTCTATGATCAGGTGACCCGCCTGGTGGATGTGGGGAGGCCTGTGGATGTAGTCTACCTGGACTTCAGCAAGGCCTTTGACACCGTCCCCCATAGCAAACTCCTGGCCAAGCTGTCAGCCCATGGCTTGGACAGCAGCACTCTGAGCTGGGTTAGGAACTGGCTGGAGGGCCGAGCCCAGAGACTGGTGGTGAATGGTGCCACATCCAGCTGGCTGCCAGTCAGTAGTGGAGTCCCCCAGGGATCAGTGCTGGGCCTCATCCTCTTTACCATCTTTGTTGATGATCTGGATGAGGGCATTGAGTCCATCATCAGTAAATTTGCTGACGACACCAAGCTGGGGGCAGGAGTTGATCTGCTGGAGGGTAGAGAGGCTCTGCAGAGAGACCTCGACAGGCTGGACAGATGGGCAGAGTCCAACGGCATGAGATTTAACACATCCAAGTGCCGGGTTCTGCACATCGGCCACAACAACCCCATGCCGAGCTACAGGCTGGGGTCAGAGTGGCTGGAGAGCAGCCAGGCAGAGAGGGACCTGGGGGTGCTGGTTGATGGTAGGCTGAACATGAGCCTGCAGTGTGCCCAGGCAGCCAGGAGGGCCAATGGCATCCTGGCCTGCATTAAGAACAGTGTGGCCAGCAGGAGCAGGGAAGTCATTCTGCCCCTGTACACTGCACTGGTTAGGCCACACCTCGAGTACTGTGTCCAGTTCTGGGCCCCTCAGTTTAGGAAGGATGTTGTCTTGCTGGAACGAGTCCAGAGAAGGGCAACGAAGTTGGTGAGGGGCGTGGAACACCACCCCTATGAGGAGAGACTGAGGTAGCTGGGGCTGCTTAGCCTGGAGAAGGTGACCTTATTGCTCTCTACAATTACCTGAAGGGGGGTTGTAGACAGGCAGAGGTTGGTCTCTTCTCCCAGGCAGCCAGCACCAGAACAAGAGGACACAGTCTCAGGCTGCGCCAGGGGAGGTTCAGGCTGGAGGTCAGGAGGAGTTTTACACAGAGAGAGTGATTGCCCATTGGAATGGGCTGCCCGGGGAGGTGGTGGAATTGCCATGACTGGAGGTGTTCAGGAGGAGACTTGACAGGGTGCTTGGTTGCATGGGTTAGTTGATTAGGTGGTGTTGGGTGATAGGTTGGACGTGATGATCTTGAAGGTCTCTTCCAACCTGGTTTATTCTATTTATTTATTCAATTCTATTTATTTATTTATTTATTGTGTTTGTTTATTTGTTATTGAGTCAGGAATTGCGGCTCCTCGCTCTCCCTTCCACTTTGAGTTTGATATCAGGAGTGTAGTTACTCTAGATCAAATCCTTCCTCTATCTAAAGTGTTTACTTCATTAATATTACCAACGTTTTGTGTTAAGCGATTCCCCACCGGATACCCGAACCTAAACAAATTGTAAATAAGTTTATTAACATTTGGCGCAGAAAAGTTACTATTAATAAAATAAATTAATTCCTTTTATTAATTAATCGTCCCGCTTATCAAGCGTTAGTAGCCTTATTTTCTGAATTAATTCAATTCAGGTGGCGCAGCGAGCAGTGTATCCAATGCTGGAATACTTACAGAAAATGGGGTACGCTATTAGACATTCTGATTTAGAATGGACTAGATATAATTGCAAAAATCCGAATGCAATCATTAAAAAATTGGCTGAGAGTGCGACTGACCTATGTTGCAAGCCCACAGTCAAAAGATATGCTGTGGTGCTGGGCTCCTGCATAAGTCATTTGATGAGAGAATTTAAATGCTATAAGGAAAAGATTCAGTCTTTGAAGGAAATGAATGATGACTTAGATAGAAAATTAATGGAGGAAAGGGCACAGAACCAGATACTCCATGGTTTATCAGCCGTACAAACTAAAGAAATTAAAGGGGCAAGGGTAGCTCTAAGAATGCAAAGCGAGCCGAGCCCCGAACTTTATAATCTTGGCGGGAACCAAAAGGACGAACGGGTGTTAGCTGCCAGACCCCATTCACCGAGTTCTCCTACCTACTGGATGCCCGAACCACAAGCAGTGGACGTTAACTGGGTAGGGGAACTGAGTTTGCCGACAACGGTGGACACGATAATGGCGAACTTCTCCGCACTATATACGCCAGAAGAACCATGTGTCTCGCCGCAGCAGGCCATTCCCTACTCAGCTCCAACAACCCTGTACCAGCTGGGAGCTTTTACCGCTGGCTCTACAGCCATGCGATAGGCGCAAGCCTCGATGCAAAACCAGCCGAATCTGCCTGCCACTTACCCAACGAGCTGGCAGCCCAGATCGAACCCCTTCGCCCTGCAGCCGACAAGTCTGCAGCCCGGACCACCCGTGGCTCGTCTGGTAGATGCAACAGTGTGTCCCAATGCAGGCAAACCCCGAAAGAAAAAAAACTATGACTGCCCGATCAACACAACCCCCTTGGGATCGCAGCTCTGGGGAGGCTAGCTCGGACGAGGACACCGCAAGAGAACGGAGCGTCCGCCCCGTGATCAAACAAGAGATCACAAAGAGTCACCGCGGTGCCACAACCACCACGTGGATTCGTCCTTACTCCGATTTGAAACTGAGTGAGATACGGGAGAAATTTACCTGGGAACCAGAAGAATCGGTTACTGACTTTTTACTTCAAGTCTCAAACACGGGAGGTGATGAAATTTTTTTGAGTGACAAGGAAGCGAGAGGCAACTGGGGGCATGAGGTCTTTCTGTTCCCAGGGCCAGAGGGAAACCTTTCTTTAACTGCACGAATTGTCTACCGGGCTGGTGGTCTCTTCAGAATAGACAGGGGGGAACCAGATGAAGTGAAAGTAAACAGCACACCTGAACTGTTTGTAGCTATTAGGAAGCTTGTCTGCATACAAGCGATGCACCACAGATCACTTTTTGACTCTCCCCTGGATGCCCCAATCAAACCTATGCTACTTAAGATTCTTATTAGGGGCATGCCTGCAGCCTTAAAGGCACATACCAGTGTATTAAAAGGACAGATTGAACAAACACTTGAGTGAAGTCTTGACCCAAGAAACACCCCAGAGCACGTTATGACTTGGCAGGAGCTTTTAGTGGACCTTTCCTGTAATGGCAAGGACCTCGGATATACAGACCATATGCTTGCAGCTAAGCCAAGCGAGGGGATACACCAGTATGGCACAGGCAGACGCAGTGATGTGACACCACCAAATGGCAGAACACGTGAGGTTCGCCCAGCAAAAGCATTCCCCCAAGCAAGCCCCTGAAGCAGCCCGGAGCAGAATCGACGCTACAACCGAGGACGACAGGACTACTACAGAAGAAACAGTTTTCCCAATGAATTTAAAAGATCCTATTCACTGCCTGGAAGCTGGTACCAGCAAGCACTTGCTTTGGGAGTGGCTGAGTATCGTTTGAAGCAGCTGTCAACCCAGCAAATCAAAGAAATAGTGATCACCATGACAAGAAAAGGTGACCAGAGGAGAGAGCACTGCAGCAATAGCCCCCCCAAAGCAGTTTCACCAAACAAGGGAACCAATCCTTTTCTGCCTTGACCCCAGAGTCCCCAGGAGAATCAAAAAAACTAAACACGTCAGCGATTGATCCAGGCCTCCCTCACTGCTTCATACACGCTTTACAACGGTCTGAAAATAGGGTCCTTCTGTTCTCCCCAACGGCATTCATAGGTACTGAAAAGAGGTATTCTGAATGGGAAAAGGGACTCTTGTCCCTAACGCGAGCCACCAAAGAGGCAGAGAAGCTGTGCACTACACAGGATATTATGGTACAAGGCCCTTTCCTTCTGTTAAAAGTAATCCTTAAAGGAATTCCTCCACCAGAGGGGATTGCACAGCTTACGCCTCTAAGAGAAGGGCCCACAAAAGTGTCCAAACTGCAACAGCCTGTGAATTTAGATGGTGTTCTATTATGCCAGCCATACAAGCCATCCCCAATTCAGGTAGCGCCTGGACTGGCCATAAACTCCAATACAGAAGGAGTATGGTTCACAGACGCATCCTCCTGTAGAGTGGGATCACAATGGCAATATAAGGCTGCAGCCATGGAGATTGGCACAGGCCAAACTGTAACTGAAGAGGGCAAAGGTAGTGCACAAGTAGGGGTAGAAGTGGTTTCAGGCTTAACGATGGCCATAGCCACCAGTGCAGCCACAGGAACCCATACCATTGTGGCTCTCAGGCACTGGTTCAGCATTCTGCCAATGCCTGGGTGTGTTCAAAGCGACAATGGGTCACACTTCACCGCAGCCTCAGTACAGGACTGGGCTCGAAGTGAAGGGGTCAAATGGGTGTTCCATACCCCATACTACCCACAGGCAAATGACATAGTGGAGAGGACAAATGGTCTCATAAAAAACATGCGAACGCATCTAAAGGTAATTGGAGTACATGATTGGCCCAAGCAGTATTCATTGTCAATAACCGCTGGAGTGGTTATGGAAGCCCCAAAATAAAGGCATTTTGCCCAGGTGAACCAGCAATGAATGCTAGCCAAGTGCCAGATGAGCCAGAAGGTAATACACCGCCATCACTGTTTTGAATTCAAGCAGGCCAACCTGTGTTAGTTAAGTTGCAATCGATTGGTGTAGTCTTTATGACACTGGCCAAACCCAGAGAGCTGTATGCCTGGGAAGCTATAGACATAAATGGTAAAACACACCACATTAGTGGATCATCCCAGACTATTGACTGAAAGGCCCAGTTTTACATACCATGGGCAGGTTTGTTTCTCTACAGGGCAAGAACCAGCTCCAATAAAGCATACTACACCTGGTGAGCAAGGATTTCTCCCACAGAGACACAAGCATATCAACAGGGTGGACAACTGAAGAAAGCTGACAGAGAATTACCCAAATAAGGATTGATTGGACTAAAACTGACATTGTTCCTAGTTATATGGTTTATGATATTGTTCATAGAATGTTCGAAAGTGACTTTTATGTGTTTAATGTAAGTTGTTCTGTTTCATGAAGGGAGAGAGAGTATCCTCAATCACAAGGATAATTATTGTTGATATAGATACAAAACTGCCCACGGGCAACGGGCTGGATTGTCCTGGTTGGACATGACTAGGCCCAAGACAGGTTTCAGTAAGATCCCTAAGAAGCTGGGGGAGATAGACAAAAGGAAACATGTACCAGTAAAAAGCTAGCCAAACCTTTTTGGCAGGTATCCTGACCATTCACCGCTGTGCTGATGCCCAGAAGGTGATTTGCTAAGTTTCAAATCACTTTTCTGCCAGTGGTCAGTTTTGTTTCCAAAAAGCAGTTCAATAGAGGAGTTCTTCAGTAATCCGGCCCCTTTTCTCCCTTTGGTTCTGGCTCGTCTTCAGCCAGCGAGGTGTGTGCTACTCGCCCATCCCCCTCCACCAGCATCCACCACGTGTACTCCAGTTTCACTTTCAGTGTCAGGCAACGTGCTTGGGTCTTATTTTTTACTTTTCCTTGGCTTTACAAAAATTATACCAAGAACAGAATTCTGGATTATAAACTTTCCTGCCCGCTGCTCTCAACACCAGGTCTTGGACTGATTCAGAATCTCTGGACTGAATATTGCTTCGTAAGTGATTCTGATTATTGACTTCATAAAGCATATTGGACATAAATATCCTTCTCACTCTCTGCCTTTGCTCCACCAGGGAGCAAAGGAGACCCACCTTGTTATTGAGTCAGGAATTGCGGCTCCTCGCTCTCCCTTCCACTTTGAGTTTGATATCAGGAGTGCAGTTACTCTAGATCAAATCCTTCCTCTATCTAAAGTGTTTACATCATTAGTATTACCAACGTTTTGTGTTAAGTGATTCCCCACCGGATACCCGAACCTAAACAAATTGTAAATAAGTTTATTAACGTTTGGTGTGGAAAAGTTATTATTAATAAAATAAATTAGTTCCTTTTATTAATTGATCATCCCACTTATCAAGCGTTAGTAGCCTTATTTTCTGAATTAATTCAATTCAGTAACAACTCATACTGTAAGGACTTTGGCACACTGATTTTGATAATCTAGATTCACCAATTGCATTGGGTTGGAAGGAACCCTCAAAGCTCATCTTGTCCAACCTCCCTGTGGTCAGCAGGGACACCTCCAACTCCATCAGGCTGCCCAGGGACACATCAACTCTGATCTTTTATTTCTCCAGGGATGGGGCCTCAACCATATCCCTGAGCAACCTGTTCCAGTATTTCACCCCTCAACCATGTAAAACTTCCGCCTGATATCCAGCCTAAATCTCCCCTGCTCTGGTTTTAGACCGTTTCCCCTTGTCCTATCACTCCAAGCCCTTCTAAGCAGTCCTTCCCCAGCCTTCCTGCAGATCCCCTTCAGATAATGAAATGTAATTATAAGGTCTATAGACCCTGGAAATGCCTTGGATCTTTGGTGACTACTATTGTTTTAGAAAGAGTCTTCAAAGAAATCTGTAACTGGGTTCTCAGATGAGTCATGATTTGCTTGGTGCTGTGCTCCTGGTGTTTCTTGGTGCGGTGTTGAGGCCATTCACATTTAAACCTGAAGTAAAGTTACACTGAAGAAGTGAATACGCCAATATATAAATAAGCAAGTGCTTAAGGCTTAATGTGCTAGAAGTTTGCTCCCAAGTGCTGTTTTCCAGCATCTGTATATTGATAACACCCTTTCACAGCCTGTTGCACCACCCTGTAAGCACTGACAGGATGCAGAGTCAGAGACTGCTGAGGAGAAAGTGTAATGAGAGGTTTTAATATATGAATATGTATGTTTGCCGTCTATATAAGTTCACCTCGTGTTGTTAGGGTGCGCCTCTAGCAAACTCGCTATGTGCCCAGCGCTGTGTTGCCTTTATTTTATAATAAACTGGTTATAAATTTTCAGCAGTGAGTCAGTTTCTCACAGTTTCTAGAAAAAACACCCCAGAACTATAATAAAAAGCATTGTCTCATTAAAATGTAGGTTTTAGAAGAGAGAATGTAGGTGGGACATGACAAAATATTTTGCTGAGCTGCCATTTGAAACAAAACAAAGCAAAACAAAACAACCAAAACAAAACAAACCATCAGCTATTTTGGTTTTATAGCAGTTACATTTTGAACTGTTCAAAAAACCAAAATCAGAACTGAACAGTTTCCTCTTAATCTCGGCTCTGAACAATTTAGAAAGAGCGTTTTCTGAAACTGAGGAAATTCACCATCCTTTCTAATGTTGTGGCATGTCTTGGAATGGAAATGGTTGTGTTTTGGGAAGAAAAAGATGGGAATTCTCCCACCGAAGCACCCGACTTCTCTGTCCCCTAGTGCCAAAAGCAGCAATCAAATTAAATGTGAACGACTGGCAATCAGATTCCTTTATCTTTGTATTTCAGTGGAGGTTCTTGATGTGCCGGTTGCTGATCTTGGGTGGGGAAGAGTCATCATGGGTGCAGTTTAGAGGACAAAGGAATATGTGAAACCCCCCTTTGCTTGACCCTTGCTTTGAGAAGTGTCCCAGAAAAGACTTTGTTGTTATCCCTTCTTTACTCGAGCAAATTATTTCACAATCTTAACACTTTTTCCTGAGGTTGATCCAACGGAGAACTGGCTTATCTTTGTTTACTCGTAATTAAAGAGGGATAACTTCTAGATGGACATCTGTTGGTCAGCAGTTAAGCTGCAGCCCTGTTCGAAAGGCTGTAATTGATGCACTTACATAAGGTTCTGCAGAACAGAGGCGTTTGGTAATTGTTGATACAAACAAATAACCCTTTCTGCTGCTTCTGTTGCTGACTCCTTACCTAAAGTTTTGTAACCGAGTGATGTAGGATCGGTTGCAGAGCCTTGAGGAATGGCATCACGTAGCAGGGCACAGTTTTGCTGTGTTTTCACATATCCTCATACTGGATTTTGTATTGATTCTTCCTTCTCTGAGTCAAATGTAGCTGCCCAGAGGGTGGGAGGAAGGGGAGAAAAGGCTGAAGGCTTCTGCAGCTCTGCCAGTGAAAGCAACGGGCTTTGTCCAAGTGAACAAAAGCAATTTAGAGTGGTGGCAATATGGCAACACATTACTCATAGTGTGGTGGGTTGGAAGGGTAAGGCCAAGAAGCCTCTTCCCTCCCCCCTGTAAAGTAAAGGGAAAAGAAAAATTGAAGGGAAAGGAAAAAAAAACTCACAAGCTGAATTAGCAAAGCAGTGGAGCTATATTTACAAAGCAGTGTAGGATTTGCAGGGGAATATTTACAAATTTACAATATCTACAATATATACAAAGATATAGAATAAAGTAACACAGAAATGAGAGTTCCCCCCTCGGCTCAGGGGGGTTTCACACCTCCGCTCTCCCCTCTTTCCCCCTTTCCCCAGAGTGGGATAGAAAGAGAGAGAAAAGAGAGAAAAAAAAAATGTTAGAAGCAGTTCGTGTTAATTGGAAGGGAGTTAATACCAGCCTTTATCTGGTCTTCAAGGCCGAGGCCTTGGCAGAAAGCCCAGCACAGAGAGAGCTGCAGCACGAAGAAGAGGCGGAAGCAAGACTGAAGATAAAGTTCCCGGAGTGCCCAGTTCACTCCCAGTTCACTCCCAGTTCAGAAGGTGCTTCCTCCCACTTCACCAATGAAATTAGTTTAGATTATTCTTTCCGTTTACCAACTTCCATCCACCATATTCCCTTTCTTAAAGGGGCAACGTCAACCGGTCACAATCCACCCCTTCCACACAATTTCATTGGCTGCTCATACTGTCCATCCAATCCAAAATGATACTTACAGTTCGTGAGTAAAGTTCATAGTCCATTCCGGCTATGCTCAGATGTAGATGATTCAAAAGTCCAAGAAAATCAGAAAATGAGAAAAATGGAAAACAGTTTGTTTCTTTGGCGATGAAGCAAAGAAAAGGGAAACAGGGAATCTCAGGGTCTCTTAGTTGACTCAGGGCTCTCAGGGATCTCAGGGTTCGTGCACCGTAGATTTCCTGGTTGATTCTTCCTCTGGACGCAATGTAGCTGCACAACAGTTTGAAATTAACCTCTTTCAGCTAAAGTTAAATTTCTTTGTGGAATACACTGAATTTCACCATTCTCTTGCATTACCCAATAAGTGTGACCCGGACCTTCAGCTGAAACCACCCCTCGGACAGGTTTAGCCTCTCCTGAGGGTGAAAATACCCAAACAGTTTTACCTAACAAATTCTTTTCTCTAACAACAGGAACTCTCTCACCTTCTACTTTCCGTAGCAAATCTGAATGTGCAGGTCCAGCTCGGTTCACTGAACCTCTACTATTTACCAGCCAGGTTGCTTGTGCTAAGTGCTTTTCCCAGTTTTTCAAAGATCCACCCCCCATGGCTTTAAGAGTGGTCTTCAACAAACCGTTGTAGCGTTCAATCTTCCTGAAGCTGGTGCATAGAAGGGAATATGGAATATCCACTCCATACCGTGCTCTTTTGCCCAGTTCTTTACAAGGTTGTTCTTGAAATGAGTTCCGTTGTCTGACTCAATCCTCTCTGGAGTTCCGTGTCTCCACAGGATCTGTCTCTCCAGACCGAGAATGGTGTTGCGTGCAGTTGCATGTGGAACTGGATAAGTTTTCAACCATCCAGTGTTTGCCTCTACCATAGTAAGCACGTATTGCTTACCAGAACGAGAACGTGGTAGAGTGATGTAGTCAATCTGCCAAGCTTCACCATACTTGTACTTGGACCATCTGTCACCATACCACAAGGGCTTAATTCGTTTTGCCTGCTTAATAGCAGCACAAATGTCACAGTCATGGATGACTTGTGTGATAGCATCCATGGAAATGTCTATGGATCTGTCACGAGCCCATTGGTATGTTGCATCTCTGCCTTGATGTCCTGACGAATCATGTGCCCACCGAGCTAAGAATATTTCGCCTCGGTGTTTCCAGTCGAGATCAAGATTAGAGTCCATGTCTACTTGAGAAACTCTTGCAGCTAGATCTGCCTGATGGTTGTGTTGCTGTTCCTCAGTTGCTTTGCTCTTAGGAATGTGAGCATCGATGTATCTCACTTTCACTGGAATTCTCTCGACTCGATCAGCAATGTCCTGCCACAGGTTGGCTGCCCAAATGGTTTTCTTTTCCTCTGCCAACCACTCTTCTTCCAGTTCTTTAGCCAACCCCATAGAGCATTGGCTACCATCCATGAGTCGGTGTAGAGATAAAGCTTTGCCCATCTCTCACGTTCAGCCACGTCGAGAGCTAGCTGGACAGCTTTTACCTCTGCGAACTGACTGGATTCTCCTTTTCCATCTTTCGCCTCTGCAACTCGGCGTGTTGGACTCCACTCTGCAGACTTCCACCTTCGCTTGTTTCCAACGAGACGACAGGAACCGTCTGTGAACAAAGCATATTTCTTTTCATCATCAGAAAGGTCATTGTGAGGAGGAGCTTCCTCAGCACGAGTCACTTTCTCCTCTGGAGGTTTAGCACAGTTGATACCTTCAGACCAACTTGAGATCACCTCCACTAGACCAGGTCTTTCAAGGTTTCCCATTCAAACTCTCTGTGTTATCAGAGCCATCCACTTAGACCATGTTGAGTCTGTGGCATGATGTGGTGTGGAACCTTTGCCTTTGAACATCCAATTCAAAACTGGTAATCTGGGAGCTAAAAGAAGTTGTGATTCAGTTCCAATCACTTCAGAAGATGCTTTTGCTCCCTTATAGGCAGCTAAAATTTCTTTCTCTGTTGGAGTATAATTAGCCTCTGAACCTCTGTAACCTCGACTCCAGAAACCAAGAGGTTGTCCACGTGTCTCACCTGGAGCTTTTTGCCACAAGCACCAGGTTGGACCATTGTCACTTGCAGCTGTGTACAAAATGTTCTTAATATCTGGACCATCTCGGAAAGGTCCCAGACCCATTGCTTGAATCACCTCCTGCTTTCGCTGGTCAAAGGCTGCTTGTTGTTCAGGTCCCCAGTGGAAATGGTTTCTCTTTCGAGTCACATCATACAGAGGTTTCACAATCTGACTGTATCCAGGAATGTGCAATCTCCAAAATCCCACTATCCCCAAGAAACTTAGGGTCTCTTGCTTGTTTGTGGGATTTGCCATGGTAGAGACTCTATTTACCACATCCACTGGAATGTGTCAGCGTCCATCCTGCCACCGCGCTCCAAGAAACTGAATCTCTGTGGTAGGTCCTTTCACCTTGTCTCGTTTGATGGCAAAACCTGCATTCAGAAGAATGTCAATGATTTTGTTACCTTTCTCGAAGACTTCCTCAGCAGTTTTACCCCAGACGATGATATCATCGATGAACTGGATGTGTTCTGGAGCACCGCCTTTCTCCAGAGCATCGTGGATCACTGCATGACCGATGCTTGAGCTGTGGATCCAGCCCATTGGCAGTCTGTTGAAAGTGTACTGGATTCCTCTCCAGGTGAAAGCAAACTGAGGCCTGCATTCCTCTGCTATGGGAATAGAGAAAAATGCATTAGCCATGTCTATGGTAGCATACCATTTGGCCTCTTTGGATTCCAGCTCATACTGTAGCTCCATCATGTCTGGTACTGCTGCACTCATAGGTGGTGTCACTTCATTGAGGGCTCGGTAGTCTACCGTCAGACACCAGTCTCCATTCTGCTTTCGCACAGGCCACACTGGACTGTTGAAAGGTGAATGAGTTTTGCTGACGACTTTCTGACTCTCCAACTGACGAATCAGATTCTGAATGGGCAACAAAGAGTCACGGTTGGTTCTGTATTGTCTGTGATGCACAGTCTGAGAAGCAACCAGCAATCCTGTATCTTATGTTGTCCCACAACTGCAGATTCATCAGAAAGCTCAGGTCTAGCAGACAGCTTCAATTTCTGTCCATCAATTTCTATAGAAGCTACTCCAAAAGCCCATTTGTAACCTCTAGGATCTTTGAAACGCCCTTCTCTCAGAAAATCAATTCCCAAAATACAAGGTGCATCAGGTCTGGTCACAACTGTATGCTTCCTCCATTGTTTACCAGTTAGACTTATATTAACCTCCACCTTACTTAACTCTTGAGATCCACCAGTGACTCCCAGAATAGTTATAGACTCTGATCCCTGATAATTTCATGGCATTATGGTGCACTGAGCTCCTGTGTCAACCAAGGCCCTGTACTTCTGAAATTGTGAAGTGCCAGGCCACTGGATGTACACATCCCAATAGATTCTGTTATCTCTGTTATCCCTCTCCTCCCCCTGGCAGGTGGCAGGGCACCCCTATTTATGGGGAATGAAGCCCCAAAACAGATAGCTTTCGAAAGCATAAACCAGGTAGAGCAATAAATCGGCTAAGGCAGGGGTCACTGTGTCAGAAAAAGAAGATATGTCAGGAGACTAATTTGCAGTGGTATCAAGCTCTGCCTATTGCTCTACTGAGGCTGAGAGTCAAACCAAGATCAAAAGAAAAGTTAAGCCCATTTGAAATTTTGTATGGTAAACCTTATGCTATGCAAGTCGTAAATGGGGATGCTATGGGCCAAATCGGTGATCAGTACATTTATGATTATGTAATTACAGTGGGGAAACAATTCGACAGGAATGCTACTATGGTAATAGAGCACCAACCTAAACAACCTGATTGCAAATTACATCCATTTAATCCCGGTGATTGGGTGTATGTTAAGAATCTTTTAGCAAAACCCCTACAAGAGAAGTGGGAAGGACGTTTCCAAGTACTGCTGACTACCTTCACCGCGGTTCGGATCAAGGAGCGACCTACGTGGATCCATTATTCACGAGTCAAGAAAGCTCCGGAGAACAAACAAGAGGAGCAGACGTCATGATCCTGACTCCACCTCAAGCCATTACAACTCTGATCATTGGACTCTCGATAAGTATAGCTCTTCCCCAAGGCTCTGCCCCAATAGACCCATGGTCTCATGCACACCAGTGTATCCACCCAGAGAAGGGACAGAAGGGACCCTATTTCGAGGTTTATGCCTTACGTAACAATCAGCCATACATGAGTGAAGTATGGCATCAGCCCTCCATGGTAGCATACAAGGGGGACCAAATCCAAATTGGGTGTCGAGAGCTTGACCCAGAGGAAGGGAAAACAAGACAGCTAGTATTAACAATTCGACCCTCGATGCCAGCTTCTAAACATAACCTAGTTACCTTTAGTCCAGTGAAAATGGGCAAGCCCACCGTCTGGATCCAGCAAAAGGGCCCAATTTCATGCCGAAATTACAAATAGGGATGGACGTCAAAATTCTTAAAGCAATGCTAGCACATCCTAAAGTGAAGGAATTGGTGCAAAAGGAGAATCAAACGACTAAACAAATGGTATGGCAGGTAGAACATAATTCAGAAAAAATAAAAGATGTCCAGACCGAGGTAGAACAGGTAGGCCAGCATCATTGGTGGGACATCTTTACAGGATACTCCCCAACAGCTACGCAGGTCTTCAACTATCTGGTGCACCCAATGCTAATAGTAATTGTAGTTCTGCTACTATTAACTCTCACAAATATTTGTATGTGGTGGAAACTAAGAATCATAATAAAAAGGACCCAAATAGTTTGGGCTATGGTACGAGCGTATCAGCGCCCTATAGGATTAGAATTTGACGAAAGAATTCGTCAGTTATAAGAAAAAGGGGGGAAATGAAGCCCCAAAACAGATAGCTTTTGAAAGCATAAACCAGGTAGAGCAATAAATCGGCTAAGGCAGGGGTCACTGTGACAGAAAAAGAAGATAAGGAATAAAGACTGATAAGAACTGTTGGGGCAAGCATGATTCAGAGCCAACAAGGCCAAACTAACATTCAGAGCCAACAAGGCCAAACTAACACTCAGAGCCTTGTCAGCGGAACCAAGCCAGGCACACCGGGAATTGACCAAATTAGGAAAGGAGTTCAAAAGTTTAAGGAGGAAGACTCATCAGGAAACCCCTGCCCATGATGAAGGCCACCGGAATGACCACCAAGAAGATCGTCAAAAGAGATGTCCCCGCCCACGCTCAGCCTACACCACGCCCCATATGAATACGCATGCAAAGATATGATTATGTATATGATCTGATGTAATAGTACATCCAAAACTGTATAAAAGGCATGCTTTTGTTACGGGAAAGGCAGAAATCCATTTAGTGATTTCTCCAACACGCTGCCAATAAAATACCTCCTGTCTATCTGACTTAAACTGAGTCTCTTAGGCAGTTATTCTCGCCTTTTGGGGCAAAATTCGGCATCAGGAACATGCGCACATGTGCATTGCACATAGTTTGCAGGGTTATAACTTTGCATGTTATAACTGGAGCCACTGTTGGAGCTACTAGGGTTGTTCTGGGGAACTGTGGAAGTAATAGCTACCCTTCTGGTATTGCTACCTCGGGTTCTGCCACTTTGCAATTCCCTCAGTCTCCTGAAAAGATTAGAAGTTGGTTGGCCATCCCAGCGGTCCATGTTCTCACCAAACTGATCACGCAGAGATATCCAAATAGTTCTACGTGATTGCCTTGGTGGCCTATTTTGGAATGACCTGTTCTGGAATGACCTCCTTGGAGGACGTGTATTCCTCACAGATGAAACTTGTATCCACCTGGAGGGAGAATTGAAATTATCCCTTTGTGCCAATTGGGATATGGAATTTCTAAATTCATCTTTTAACTCTCTTATGCAGTTCTGTATATCACCAGACATAGTTTTAATGCCGAAACCAAAGGAAAACGTGTCATGCTATCCTCCAATTGTCTCATTTGATCACTGAATTGGCCAACCATGGGAGAAGCTCCACCATAACTTCTTGACACAATTCTGCTTGACAGAATGTTTGCATAATTAGAAGGATCAAGTTTGATGATCTTTTTAGCAAGACCAATACCCACAGGAATGTCATCAGGATTCAGAGTTTCATGTTCACCATAGAGTAGCTCTCTAACAGCAGAGAAATGAGAGTTCCCCCCCTCTGCTGAGGGGGTTCCCCACCTCCGCTCTCCCCCTCTCTCCCCCTTTTCCCCAGAGAGGGTTAGAAAGAGAGAGAAAGAGGAAAAAAAAATTAGAAGCCGTTGTGTTAATTGGAAAGGAGTTAATACAGGCCTTGGTAGCTTATCGGTTTCAAGGCCAAAGCCTTGGCCGAAAGCCCAGGAGCTGCAAGCTGCTGCCCGAAGGAGAAGCGGAAGAAAGACTAAAGATAAAAGTGCCGGAGTGCCCAGGATACCCTCCTGCACTCCCAGTTCAGAAGGTGCTTCCTCTGACTCTACCAATGAAATTAGTTTATATCCTTCTTTTCGTTTATCAAATTCCGTCCACCATATTCCCTTTCTTAAAGGCACAGCATCAACCGGTCACATCCCCAGAGCTGAGTAGAGGGGGAGGATCACCTCCCTCGACCTGCAGTCCACACTTTTCCTGATGCAGCCCAGGATCTGATTGGCCTTGCGGGCTGCAAGTGCACATTGGGAGCTCATGTTGAGCTTTTTGTCCACCAGCACCCCCAAGTCTCTCTCCTCAGGGCTACTTTCCAGCCAGTCACTGCCCAGCCTGTATTTGTGCCTGGGATTGCCACGACCCGGATGCAGGACCCTGCACTTGCTCTTATTGAACCTCATGAGGTTGGCTTGTGCCCACCTCTCCAGCCTGTCAAGGTCCCTCTGGATGGCCTCCCTTCCCTCCAGCGTGTCTGCTCCACCACACAGCTTGGTGTCGTCAGCAAACTTGCTGAGGGTGCACTCAATGCCACTGTCCATGTCACCCACAAAGATGTTGAACAAGACAGTGTGGTGAAGAGGTTATTAAATTTATGAATATTAAATATTAATTATGAAAATATTATTTTTTTAAATTATAAAATTATTAATAACGATAAATCACCAACTTATGTACATGTTCTAGTGCACGTTCGTGAAATAGATTCCACAACTGGCTTAGTGTTATGATTATAACTTAATTGAAGTAGTTACAGACTATCTCTATATTTATATAATGAAGGGTGCAGTTCTGCTGCCTGGCCACTATGTGGAGACTCGGCGGGACCGCGGCGGCTTCTGGCTATACACAGTAATATTACAATCTTTCTATGCGTCAGCTCTTACTCTGCTAGATGCGGATGCTTTGAACTGAGTGCTAACAGATGGAAAGCACGTGGACGATATTCTATTCCCTTCAGACAACAGGGATCGGTCCTGGTCGAGGTCGGTCCATGGGGTCGGCCCTCTAAAGTCAGCTCGCACGGCAGGGCGGGACGATGGTGGCCGGTAGATGGGCTCGAACGACGGGCAGCGGGCAAAGCTACGGGGGTCGGTCCAATCACGGCGGTTCTCAGGGGTGATGCAAACAGCCTCGGGGAGAGAATGCGGCCACATTAGTGGCGGATTCTCGTTTACAGATCTTAAAGGAGCAACAGGACTCTCAAAGTGGTCCCGGGTTTGGTGCAGTATAGGCACGAACAATGCTTTAGTCTTCCCTGAGGTTCACAGGGCTCAGAGCGGCACTCGGCGGCTCTGCAGAGCAGCACTCGGTGGCTCCTCTCCCGCTACGGCGGGGCTAGGCAATACGTGGACTCGGTTATGATCAAGTCCCTTCTCCCCATCAACTGGGCAGATCTTACCCTCGGGGGTTGGTCCAGTCCTCTGGAGGTACGGTGGGCTCTCCCGGTCGGTACTGGCTGTGGCGACGCTGAGCTCCTCAGAAACAGCGAAGGTCCTCCCTCTGGCCTTCTCACCATGCACGGGCTTTCAGTATGTGTGCAGGTATGACAGAAGCTAACAACAATAAGCTCAAAGGCAAAGGCTGCAGCTCGAGGGTTAATCTCTCAAGCAAGCACAGAGACAAAGTGAATGAGGGAGCAACTTGTTTACCAACTGGGGTGATACTTATAGATTCCTCGAGGTTGGGCTTGACCAATGGGCACTCTCATAAACAACTGGCTTCAGCCTATAGAAAGCGTGAAGCTAGAATTATGCCCATACTTGGTGTCAGCACGAGCACTGCATGCGCTGGTTGCGTGCAAGCCTAGCTAATGCCTTGGCTTTTGTCTTCCTCCTGGAGGAGGGGGAACTTGTCCACATGCTGGGACAAGATTCAGTATCTGGGCATAATGTGCCTTCACCACAGACAGGTCCCAGGACTGATCCCTGAGGGACTCCGCTTGTCACTGGCCTCCACTGGGACATGGACCCATTGACAGCCACTCTCTGGGTGCGGCCATCAAGCCAGTTCCTTATCCATCTAGTGGTCCACCCATCAAACCCATGTGTCACCAGTTTGGAGACCAGGATGTGGTGTGGGACAGTGTCGAAGGCTTTGCTCAGGTCCAGGTAAATGACATCAGTTGCTCGCCCCAGTGGTGGGGTTGGAAGGGTAAGGCCAAGAAGCCTCCTCCCTTCCCCTTGGAAAGTAAAGGGAAAGAAAATTGAAGGGAAAGGAAAAAAACCTCACAGCTGAATTAGCAAAGCAGTGGAGCTGTATATTTACAAAGCAATGTAGGATATGCAGGGGAATATATACAAATTTACAATATTTGCAATATATACAAAGATATACAATAAAGTAACACAGAAATGAGAGTTTCCCCCCCCTTGCTGAGGGGATTCCCCACCTCCGCTCTCCCCCTCTCTCCCCCTATTCCCCAGAGCAGGTTAGGAGAGAGAGAGAAAGAGAAAAAAAAATTAGAAGCAGTGTTAATTGGAAAGCAGTTAATACAGGCCTTATAGCTTATCGGTTTCAAGGCCGAAGCCTTGGCAGAAAGCCCAGGAGCTGCAAGCTGCTGCTGCCCGAAGGAAAAGCGGAAGCAAGACTGCAGATAGAAGTGCCGGAGTGCCCAGGATACTCCTCCTGCACTCCCAGTCCAGAAGGTGCTTCCTCCCACTTCACCAATGAAATTAGTTTAGATTCTTCTTTCATTTACCAACATCCGTCCACCATATTCCCTTTCTTAAAGGCACAGCCCCAAACGGTCGCAGCCCCTCATCTATTAATTTTGTCACCTGCTCATAGAAGGCCACCAGGTTGGTCAGGCAGGACTTGCCCTTGGTGAAGCCATGCTGACTGTTCCAAATCATCTCTTCACTATTCTTCTGAGCTAGTAGTGACTCCAGGAGGATCTGCTCCATGATCTTTCCAGGCACAGCGGTGAGACTGACTGGCCTGTAGTTCCCTGGTTCCTCCTTCTTACCCTTTTTGCTAATGGGGGCAATATTTCCCCTTTTCCAGTCTGTGGGGACTTCCCCAGATTGCCATGACTTTTGAAATATAGAGAGGGATTTAGCAACCTCATCTGCCAGTTCTCTCAGTACCCGTGCGTGTATCCCGTGGGGTCCCATGGACTTGAACACTTTCAGGTTCTTCAGATGATCACCAACCTGATCTTCACTTACAATGGGCAGTTCTTCCTCCCTGTCCCTGGCATTGTCTTCCATAACATCAGGAGTGTGGCTAGAGGCCCTTGCAGTGAAGACTGAGGTAAAGAAGTTATTAAGTACCTCAGCCTTTTCCTCATCACTTGTGACCATGTCACCATTTTCCTTTCTGAGGGGGCCCACACGTTCCCTAGTCTTCTTCTTCTCATTAATATACCTGTAGAAGTTTTTAGTGCATTGGAAATTTTCCTGAAGCAGGCTATGAAACCAGTGGTGTAGATAAAAGTGCCTGTGATGGAAAATTGCTTTACATTGCAATATGCTCTGTATGCTTACATGCAATCCTTATAGGGGCGTTTGCTGTGACCTTGTTGGGTGGGGGATGAGTTAACCCATTAAGAGCTGTTTGGAGGGTGATAACACACTCCTTTGTGCTCTTTAATGACTGGGGGCATGTCTGCTGTGGGCATTGTAAGCACTCTGTAAACACAAAGAGGGAGGGGTCGGGTTGTAATGAATGTGCCAGCTCTCAGCCTGAGCCCCAGGCACAAGGGTTTGCCCCACCACCAGCAGTTCTACAGTTGGCCCCTGGTGCTCCTGCCAATGCAGTCTCTCTAGCACCGGTCACCACACGCAGGAAAAGAAATCAAAAATCATCGCCAAGCACGGATGGTGAGGAAGGAACCTCAGCAGGCCCCAGCACCTCACAGAACCCATCGGTGGATGAAGATGATTCAGACCAAGAAATAACTGCTACATTGCTGCCCAGAAAGGAATTAAGGCAAACTCATCTGGATTATGCAAGGAAAGAGGGTGAGCCAATACTAAGCTGGGCCCTGAGGTGCTGGGACGAGGGGGTGGACACAGTGGACCTGGATAAGAGGGAGGCGAAGCTTTTAGGTTCCCTGACTCGTGATGCTGGTCTGGACAAAGAGTTAGCCAAACTTGATGGAATACACACTCTCTGGGCCCGGATTCTCAATGCCATCAAGAGCCGGTACCGCTCAAGAGATGACCTGCCCTGGGCCCCAGTTAGATGGACAACTATGGAACAGGGCATTCGGTATCTGAGGCAGATGGCTGTGGTGGAAATAATTTATGGGGATGGCCAGCTCCCTTTGGACCCAGATGAGGTGCCCATGAGACGGCCCTTTGTAAAGAAACTCACCCAGGGTGCTCCTCAGAAATATGCTCACACATTAGGAGGGATACTCTTGACTGGACAGGATGGAAGTCCTAAAACTGTCTGTGAGTTTGCCAATGATTTAAGGGAATATGAGGACAGCGTAAATCAGAAACCCCTGATCTCAGCCATAGAAACTATGGCTAAAGACATTGTCAAAGAGATCAAGACCTCCATGTCTGAACTGAAAAAGGGGAGCAATGCCTCCTTTCCCCCTTCTCCTTCAGAATGGGTCCAGGTTTCAGCAATCAGGAACAGGCGACCTTCCCCTAGGAGATCACCCCAAGCCAATCAGGGGATGTCAAGGGGGTCTCTGTGGAGGTTCCTCTGTAACCATGGAGAGGACATGGACACCTGGCATGGTCAACTCACCTCTGCCCTCTGGAACAGGGTGCGGGAACTGCAAGGTGGGCACCACGGGGATAACTCATCCAGGAGAAGGGCTGCCCCAGTTTCCCGGAGTGGTACCTCTCGCTCAAGAGACTCTTCCCCTAGTAACACAGGATCATGTGACAAGTGTGGACATTGCCGCCAGCATTAGAGGTGCCCTACCTCCAGCCAGGTGGAGGCCAGGGACAACAGAGTATACTGGAATGTGTACGTGAAATGGCCTGGCACTTCAGAAGCCCTGAAGTACCGAGCTCTGGTGGACACAGGGGCCCAATGCACCCTGATACCATCGGGGTACAAAGGGGCTGAGCCCATAAGCATTCAAGGAATCACAGGAGGCTCACAAGACTTGACTGTACTGCAAGCTGAGATAAGCCTGACCGGGAATGAATGGGGAAAGCACGACATAGTGACTGGTCCAGATGCACCTTGCATTCTTGGCATCGACTTTCTGCGGGAGGGATGCTTCAAGGACCCTAGGGGGCACAAGTGGGTGTTTGGGGTGGCAGCTGTGGAGACTGCAGGCAAAGAACAGCTGTCCACCATGCCCGAGCTGTCGGATGACCCCTCCGTAGTGGGCAGCCATAAGGTGCAGGATTTGAAGTTACCTATTGCCTCTCACATAGTACATCGCAGGCAATACAGGACCAACAGAGTCTCTCTGCACCCCATACACCAACTGATTTGATGACTGGAGAGCCAGAAGGTGATCAGCAGGGCTCACTCCCCCTTCAACAGCCCGATATGGCCAGTGTGGAAGGCAAATGGGGAATGGAGACTGACTGTGGACTACTGTGGCCTGAATGAAGTGACTCCTCCGATCAGCGCTGCCGTGCCGGACATGCTGGAGCTCCAGTACGAGCTGGAATCGAAGGCGGCCAAGTGGTATGCCACAATTGACATTGCTAATGCCTTTTTCTCCATTCCCATTGCAGAAGAATGCCGGCCACAGTTTGCTTTCACCTGGAGGGGAGTACAGTATCAATGGAATCGGTTACCTCAGGGCTGGGTCCATAGCTCAACCGTCTGCCATGAGGTGATCCAGACTGCCTTAGAGAAAGGTGGAGCTCCTGAGCATCTGCAGTTCATCAATGACATCATTGTATGGGGTGAGACAGCAGAGGAAGTTTACCAGAAGGGTAAGAGGATAATCGACATCCTGCTGGAGGCTGGCTTTGCCATCAAGAGAAGCAAGGTGAAAGGGCCTGCCAGGGAGATCCAGTTCCTGGGTGTTCAATGGCAGGATGGCCGTCGCCACATCCCTCAGGAGGTGGTGAACAGGGTAGCCACTATGGTGCAGCCCACAAACAAGAGACACAGTCGTTTTTGGGGCTTGTGGGCTTCTGGAAAATGCACATTCCCGGGTACAGTCAAATTGTGAAGCCTCTCTTCCATGTAACAAGGAAGAAAAATGATTTTGTGTGGGGACCTGAGCAGCAGGTGGCGTTTGACCAGATCAAATGAGAGGTGGTCCATGCTATGGCTCTGGGACCTGTTTGAACTGGGCCAGAGATCAAGAATGTGCTGTACACTGCGGCTGGTGAGAATGGTACTACATGGAGCTTGTGGCAGAAGGCTCCTGGTGAAACCAGGGGCAGGCCCCTAGGTTTCTGGAGTAAGGGGTACAAAGGCTCTGAGGCCAACTACACCGCAACAGAGAAGGAAATCCTAGCTGCCTATGAGGGCGTCTGGGCTGCCTCTGAGGTAATTGGGACTGAAGCTCTGAGGCTTCCAGTCCTGACCTGGATGTTCAAAGGGAGAGGCTCAACCCCACATCATGCCACAGATGCTACCTGGAGTAAGTGGATGGCCCTGATAACTCAGTGAGCTCGGATGGGGAGCTTCGAACGCCCTAGCATAGTGGAAGTGATCACCAACTGGCCAGAGGGTGCTGACTTTGGAATGCCACCAGAGCAGACAGTGACCCGTGCTGAGGAGGCTCCCTGACAACGAGAAGGGCTATGCTCTATTTACAGATGGGTCCTGCCGGCTTGTAGGAAGCAAGCGGAGATGGAAGGCAGCTGTCTGGAGCCCAATAAGGCAAGTGACAGAAGCAAGGGATGGAGAAGGCGAATCCAGTCAGTACGCAGAGGTAAAACCTGTCCAGCTGGCCCTGGATATAGCAGAACGAGAGAACTGGCCAGTGCTGTACCTCTACACTGACTCCTGGATGGTAGCCAACGCCTTGTGGGGGTGGCTGAAGGAATGGAGGAGGAACGGGTGGCAGAGAAAAGGGAAGCCTGCTTGGGTCGCTGACCTGTGGCAAGACATCACTACCCACCTGGACAGGCTGCCAACCAAGGTACGGCACATCGATGCACACATCCCCAAGAGCAGAGCCACAGAGGAGCACAAGCACAACCACCAAGCAGACCTGGCTGCTAAGATCTCCCAAATAGACTTGGACTGGGAACACAAGGGCGAGCTGTTCTTAGCTTGCTGGGCCCATGACACTTCTGGCCACCAAGGGAGAGATGCCACATACCGGTGGGCTCGGGACAGATCCATGGACATCTCTATGGAGGCCATCTCACAGGTCATCCATGAGTGTGACATCTGTGCTGCCATCAAGCAGGCCAAGCGCATGAAGCCTCTGTGGTATGGGGGGAGATGGTCGAAATATAAATATGGAGAGGCCTGGCAGATAGACTACATCACCCTTCCTCGGTCTCACCGTGGCAAGCAGTACGTACTGACCATGGTGGAGGCAAGTACAGGGTGGCTGGAGACCTACCCAGTTCCTCATGCCACTGCTCGCAACACCGTCCTGGGCCTAGAGAGACATATCCTGTGGAGACACGGCACCCCTGGGAGGATTGAATCAGACAATGGAACCCACTTCAGGGACCATCTCATAAGGGACTGGGCAAAGGAACATGGGATTGAGTGGATTTACCACATCCCATACCAAGCACCAGCTGCAGGGAAGGTCGAGCGCCACAATGGCTTGCTAAAGACCACCCTAAAAGCCATGATGTTGGGGATTGTTTTGAGCAAGAGGGGACATGGGTCCCAGGAACACCTGTGCAATTCAGGCCTTGAAGAATTCTCTGTTGATAATATAGTGGTGGAGTAGGAGCTGTGGGAAAGTGTTGATTTCTTGGTATGCTGAAGTCCAGCTGCCCCTGAAAAGGGAGGCAAGCAAGATAAGGAGGAGGCGAGATCTGGGAAAAAGAGCAATTAAACTGAGTAGAAAAATTCCACAGAGTTGTGAAAACAATGATGTGACCTTTTAGAGAGAAACCAATAGTATGTGTTAAATTAGAATACAATTAACTATGCATAAGATGAGACTATAAATAATGAAGTGTGGAACAATAAAGTTTGATGATTACTATCACTCATATTGAGTGCTGTCGTCCCTGTCTCCGTTCTCATCACCATGGGGGGGGTGGAACCTTCAGGAACTGGGAAAAGCACCTAGCTCAAGCCACTTGGTTAGTGAACAGCAGAGGATCTGTGAACTAAGCTGGTCCTGCCCAGTCCAACCTGCTGCAAACAGTGGATGGAGATGGAGTTCCTGTGATTGCTGAGAAGAACCTGCTGAGGAAGTCAGTGTGGGTTTTCCCTGCTGCTGGTGGGGGCAAACCAACCAGAGGGGTGGTCTCGGCTGAGGGTCCTGGTCACATGTACTCGGTCATGTTAGAAACTGGGGACATTCAGTGTATCCCACAGCGGAATGTGACTCTGGCTGAGAAGGGATGAAATCAGAGGAGGCAACACTCATCAATGTACTATAGTAATTGTGTGAATAGTTATAAGTTGTTCTAAGTTTCTCCCTCCCGGCTTACTAGAAGGACAGAACGTCTTCCTGACAGCTGGTCTGCAGAGCTGGCAGAAGGAGCCAGGGTGCTGCACAGTTTCCCTATGTTCCGTGAGGAGGTGGTTGGAACTCTCCTCAGCAGCTTGGATCCCCACAAGTCCATGGGACCAGATGGGATCCATCCTAGGGTGCTGAGAGAGCTGGCAGATGAGCTGGCCAAGCCACTATCCATCATTTTCCAGCAGTCCTGGCTCACTGGAGAGGTCCCAGAGGACTGAAACTGGCCAACGTTGTGCCCATCCACAAGAAGGGCCGGTTGGATGAGCCAGGGAATTATAGACCTGTCAGCCTGACCTCAGTGCCAGGCAAGATCATGGAACAGGTCATCCTGAGTGCAATCACACAGCACTTTCAGGATGGCCAAGGGATCAGGCCTAGCCAGCATGAATTTAGGAAGGGCAGGTCCTACCTGACCAACCTGATCTCCTTCTATGATCAGGTGACCTGCCTGGTGGATGTGGGGAGGCCTGTGGATGTAGTCTACCTGGACCTCAGCAAGGCCTTTGACACCGTCCCCCATAGCAAACTCCTGGACAAGCTGTCAGCCCATGGCTTAGACGGGGGCACACTGCATTGGGTTAGGAACTGGCTGGAGGGCCAAACCCAGAGAGTGGTGGCGAATGGTGCCACGTCCAGCTGGCGGTCAGTCACTAGTGGCGCCCCCCAGGGATCAGTGCTGGGCCCTGTGCTCTTTAAAATCTTTATTGATGATCTGGATGATGGCATTGAGTCCTTCACCAGTAAATTTGCTGACGACACCAAGCTGGGGGCAGGAGTTGATCTGCTGGAGGGTAGAGAGGCTCTGCAGAGGGACCTTGACAGGCTGCACAGGTGGGCAGAGTCCAACGGCATGAGATTTAACACATCCAAGTGCCGGGTTCTGCACATTGGCCACAATAACCCCATGCAGTGCTACAGGCTGGGGTCAGAGTGGATGGAGAGCAGCCAGGCAGAGAGGGACCTGGGGGTACTGGTCGATGGCAGGCTGAACATTAGCCTGCAGTGTGCCCAGGCAGCCAAGAGGGCCAATGGCATCCTGGCCTGCATCAAGAACAGTGTGGCCAGCAGGAGCAGGGAGGTCATTCTGCCCCTGTACACTGCACTGGTTAGGCCACACCTCGAGTCCTGTGTCCAGTTCTGTGCCCCTCAGTTTAGGAAGGATGTTGACTTGCTGGAGCGTGTCCAGAGAAGGGCAACAAAGTTGGTGAGGGGTTTGGAACACAAGCCCTATGAGGAAAGACTGAGGGAGATGCTCAGCCTGGAGAAGAGGAGACTCAGAGGTGGCCTTATCACTCTCTACAACTACCTGAAGGGAGGTTGTAGACAGGCGGATGATGGTCTCTTCTCCCAGGCACCCAGTACCAGAATCGAGGACACAGTCTCAGGCTGCGCCAGGGGAGGTCCAGGTTGGATGTTAGGAAGAATTTCTATACAGAAAGAGTGATTGCCCATTGGAATGGGCTGCCCAAGGAGGTGGTGGAGTCGACGTCATTGGAGGTGTTCAGGAGGAGACTTGATGGGGTGCTTGGTGCCATGGGTTAGTTGTTTAGGTGGGTTGGATTGATTGATGGGTTGGACGCGATGATCTTGAAGGTCTCTTCCAACCTGGTTTGGTTTATTCTAAATAAAGGTTTTGGTTTAATACCAGCCTAGCATCCAGGACTCAACGTACCCACTGCACACCGACCCAGAGAGCTCCTGCATCATCTCACCTGCACCTGTTCCTGATGTCTCTACACCAACAGATTGTTCCTGATTTTTTTGTTTCCCTTTCAAAGACAGACTGATTCCTGATTCTTCTCCATATGTCTGCCCAGTTCAAGCACCACCTACAGTGACCATCACCAGAGAGAGAGAGAGACTGCCCTGGGAGAGAGCGAGCCGGGATACAAGGGACTTGCACCAAGGATTCAAATACCATATGTCAAAATTGCATGAAGGAGCTGTGGCAGGTGCGAGGAAGTGGAACAGAGGGGTGGATTGTGGTGGGTTAACGCCCTTTTCTGAAAACAAAAAACAAAGCTGGGTGGAGGGCTTGCGGGTACTTTACCCTCCCTGCAAGGAGTTTCCCCCTGGGAAAGCTGAGTCTGTTCCACTCCCCCCTCCCTGCCCAGCTAGGGTATATAAAAGCAGGACATCATAGCTGTTGGATCTCCTTTTTGGCTCCTGCTTCTGCTGGATGAGAGCTACTGCAGCTGCCCTCCTGATCCTCAGCCACATGGCCGGACCTGATCCTTTTTCCCTGCTGCCTCCGTGCCTCCTCAGAGAAAGACTGGTTTTGTATTATTCTTTGTCTGTCCCCCTCCCATCCATTCTTGTTCCTTGCCCTTGTGAACTTTTCCGGTTATTGTCATATATATAGTTTAAAGAAAAATTCTTTGCCTCTCTACTTCCAAGCCAACTCCAGATTGTTGCTTAGTGGATTTGTTCCTTACCCTTTTTTTTTTCCCCTCTCTGTTTGGAGGGAGGAGGAGAGGGAGTGGGGAAGAGATTCTCAGCCTTTTCCCCATTTGGGCTTTTAACTCCCAGTTAAGGCTCAAACCACTACACTGTGTCGTCATATTCCAAACTTCTTAGCCCTGTTTTTCTTTTAATCCATTTTCTGTCACTTCCTTTTCACTCTCATGCCTTTTGAGAGCCCTTGGTACAAGTACAATATATTGACCTCCTACTTTTGCAGATTTTGTGGTTATCTAAGAGTATCTGCTCTTCAGAAACTTCTCAAATGCTTCACCTGTTTTCTTCCACAGCTCTTCTCAGCTGGGTGTGTGATGCTATTATTCTACACTCATGGCAGGGCTGCCATCATTTGGAATGTGCAAAATTTAATCAGAATTGTAAGGGTTTTTAAAAACCTTAATAACAAGTTTAATTTTGACCAAATTCACAAGAGGACATCTGACTACCAGTCCTACTGGTGGATTACTGAGCAGCTGTGGCTGAGAATCCTGGGGCAGGAATTGGCAGGGCTCATTGATAGGGCTTTAAACTAGATTTGAAGGGGGAAGGGGTTAATAGTCTCCTGCTGGCTGGTGACAAACAGAGGGGCAACTCACCAGCAGCAGAGAGAAGGAGAGCTGGTAAGGGCTCTCAACTTGCTGCCCTGAGGCAAGCCACAAATGATCCACCAGGACATTCTGTGGAAAACGAGGGGATTTGGCACAAGAGGAGGACAGGGCCAGCCCAGCTGAAGTGCTTCTATGCGAATGCGCGCAGCTTGGGCAACAAACAGGATGAGTTAAGGGCCACTGTGCTGCTGGGATGACACGACATAGTGGCTATTACTGAAACTTGGTGGGATGACTCCCATGACTGGAATGTAGGGATAGATGGGTATAAACTCTTTAGGAAGGATAGGCAGGGAAGGAGAGGAGGAGGTGTTGCCCTCTATGTCAATAACCAGTTGGAATCAGTGAAGCTCCACCTGGGGAGGGATGATGAGCTAGTTGAGAGCGTATGGGTTAAAATTAAAGGCAAGAGAAGGGAAGGAGATATTACTGTGGGGGTCACCTACAGGCCACCTGAGCAGCAGATCCAAGCAGATGAGGCCCTCCATAGGCAAATAGAAGCGGCTTCCAGGTCACAAGCCCTGGTCCTCATGGGTGATTTCAACCACCCGGACATCTGCTGGAGGGACAACACAGCAAGGCACCAGCAATCCAGGATGTTCCTGGACTGCATAGAAGACAACTTCCTCCTCCAAATGGTAGAGGAACCAACAAGAAATGGTGCTATGCTGGACCTTGTTCTCACCAACAGGGAAGGGCTGGTAAGCAATGTGAGGCTCAGAGACGGCCTTGGCTGCAGTGACCATGAAGCAGTTGAATTTAACATCCTCAGGGCAATCAGGAGGAAGTATTCCAAGCTTACGACTCTAGACTTTAGGCGTGCAGATTTTGATCGCTTCAGGGATCTGCTAGCCAAAGTGTCGTGGGACAAAGCCCTGGAGGGAAGAGGGACCCAGGACAGCTGGTCAGTATTCAAGGACCACCTCCTCTGTGTCCAGGAGCTCTGTGTACCAACAAAGAGAAAAGCAGGTAAGAATGCTAGGAGGCCTGCCTGGATGAGCAAGGAGTGACTGGACACACTATTACTTAAAAGGAAACTCTACAGGCAGTGGAGAGAAGGACAGGTAGAACAGGGGGTATATAAGGAAGCTGCCCGAGCAGCAAGAGTCCTGGTTAGGAAAGCCAAAACACAGTTTGAATTGAATCTAGCCAGGGAGGTTAAAGGGAACACTAAGAACTTCTACAGGTATATTAATGAGAAGAAGAAGACTAGGGAAGGTGTGGGCCCCCTCAGAAAGGAAAATGGTGACATGGTCACAAGTGATGAGGAAAAGGATGAGGTACTCAATAACTTCTTTACCTCAGTCTTCACTGCAAGGGCCTCTAGCCACACTCCTGATGTTATGGAAGACAATGCCAGGGACGGGGAGGAAGAACTGCCCATTGTAAGTGAAGATCAGGTTCGTGATCATCTGAAGAACCTGAAAGTGTTCAAGTCCATGGGACTCGACAGGTTACACCCACGGGTACTGAGAGAACTGGTAGATGAGGTTGCTAAACCCCTCTCTATTATATTTCAAAAGCCATGGCAGTCAGGGGAAGTCCCCACAGACTGGAAAAGGGGAAACATTGCCCCCATTTTCAAAAAGGGTAAGAAGGAGGAACCAGGGAACTACAGGCCAGTCAGTCTCACCGCTGTGCCTGGAAAGATCATGGAGCAGATCCTCCTGGAGGCACTACTCGCTCAGAAGAATAGTGAAGAGGTGATTGGGAACAGTCAGCATGGCTTTGCCAAGGGCAAATCCTGCCTGACCAACCTGGTGGCCTTCTATGAGCAAGTGACAAAATTAATAGATGAGGGGAGAGCAACTGATGTCCTTTACCTGGACCTTAGCAAAGCCTTCGACACTGTCCCGCACCACATCCTGGTCTCCAAACTGGTGACACATGGGTTTGATGGGTGGGCCACTAGATGGATAAGGAACTGACTTGATGGCTGCACCCAGAGAGTGGCTGTCAATGCCTCCATGTCCCAGTGGAGGCCTGTGACAAGCGGAGTCCCTCAGGGATCAGTCCTGGGACCTGTCTTATTCGACATCTTTGTGGGTGACATGGACAGTGGCTTTGAGTGCACCCTCAGCAAGTTTGCTGATGACACCAAGCTGTGTGGTGCAGCAGACACGCTGGAGGGAAGGGAGGCCATCCAGAGGGACCTTGACAGGCTGGAGAGGTGGGCACAAGCCAACCTCATGAGGTTCAATAAGAGCAAGTGCAGGGTCCTGCATCTGGGTCGAGGCAATCCCAGGCACAAATCCAGGCTGGGCAGTGACTGGCTGGAAAGTAGCCCTGAGGAGAGAGACTTGGGGGTGCTGGTGGACAAAAAGCTCAACATGAGCTCTCAATGTGCACTTGCAGCCCACAAAGCCAATCAGATCCTGGGCTGCATCTGGAGAAGTGTGGCCAGCAGGTCAAGGGAGGTGATCCTCCCCCTCTACTCAGCTCTGGTGTAACCCCACCTGGAGTACTGCATCCAGTTCTGGAGCCCCTGTTACAAGAGGGATCTGGAGGTGCTGGAAAGGGTCCAGAGAAGAGCCACAAGGATGGTCAGAGGGCTGGAGCACCTCTCCTATGAGGACAGACTGAAGGAGTTGGGGCTGTTCAGTCTGCAGAAGAAAAGGCTCCGAGGTGACCTTATTGTGGCCTTCCAATATCTGAAGGGGGCCTACAGGAAGGCTGGGGAAGGACTTCTCAGGATGTCAGGTAGTGATAGGACTAGGGGGAATGGAATGAAACTGGAGGTGGGGAGATTCAGGCTGGATGTGAGGAGGAGGTTCTTCACCATGAGAGTGGTGAAACTCTGGAATGGGTTGTCCAGGGAGGTGGTTGAGGCCCCGTCCCTGGGGGTGTTTAAGACCAGGCTGGATGAGGCTCTGGCCAGCCTGATCTAGTGTGGGGTGTCCCTGCCCATGGCAGGGGGGTTGGAACTAGATGATCCTTGTGGTCCCTTCCAACCCTGACTGATACTATGATACTATGATAGATTGACAGGAATTACTCCAGTGGCTTTCTCTCCAGCCAGCTGGATTCTTCTATTGAACACAGAAGCCCAATTTGATCCCATGGTAAAAGCTTCTGCACAGGTCCAAGAGTAGCCTGGCAGTTCCTGTGTGAGCTATTTGTACACCACCAAGGGTGATTAAGTGTGCAATTAAACCAGAAGTATTTCTCTGAAGCCATGCAGCATTTAGCTACATTAAGACAAACACAGGAAAATCTCTGTGCCACAATTTAAGCTTGGTGTTTGGGCCACTATAGGCTTCTTGTACAAACAAAGCACTGGAAAACTCATACCACGTAGCATCCATCATAGCAAGAGAGGTTTTGTGTCCCTGTTCACCACTATTTCAGACTGCAGAAGTGTTCAGAGTGTCACAGAAATTGCCAGGTATGAAAGAAATAATTCAACAGAAAAATAAAGAATTAAAGTTATATAAAATATGATTAAGGGACTGGAACATCTGTCTGATGAGGAAAGGCTGAGGACCTGGGGCTGTTTATTCTGGAGGAGAGAAGGCTGAGAGGAGATCTTATTAATGTTTATAAATATCTGAAGGCTAGGTGTCAAGAAGAAAGGGCCAGTCTTTTTTCAGTGGCATCCCATGATAGGACAAGGGGGCAATGGATACAAACTGGAACACTGGAGGTTCTACCTCAACATGAGGAAAAACTTCTTTACTGTAAAGGTGACAGAACACTGGAGAAGGCTTGTGAGCTTGTGGAGTCTCATCCTCTGGAGACTTTCAAGACCTGTCCAGACATGTTCCTATGTCACCTGCTCTGGGTGATCCTGCTCCGGCAGTGGGGTCAGACTCAATGATCTCTAGAGGTCCCTTCCAGCCCCTACCATTCTATGATTCTAGAAAAATACTCAGTGAGGTTACTGTTGAGTTCTGCATGTTCTAGAAATGCAGAACTGCCTTTCTCTTAAGGGACTTATATCACATTTCCAAGAATTAAATCTCCACCAGGCTTGCAGGTATCAATGTTAGGCAACCTGACTCATGTCCAAAGAGCCAAATTCTGCACCATGTTTCCCTGGTGGCCTTGGTCCACAATGAGGTAACTTGAGGAAGGTGCTTGTCCATACCACTGTTCATCTTTATTCATTTAGCACTGTATATACAAATTATACCTGAATCCTCTCATTGTACTTTGGTTTTACTGAAAGAAATCTCTATATGGATGCTGGCAGTCCAAAGGCTTCTTCTTTTACCCTTTCATGTTATTTTTGGCTTCATTAAAAATCATGTCACTGACTACTTCATTTCTGCATTGTCCAGTGTAGTGCTGTGTGGAGACACACCTGATGAGGCTTAGAATTCACTCCAGAATGAGAAGCAAGGCATCTGCAGTAACACTCCTAAAGACCAAGTTACTTACCTGTGCTCCTAATTCATAGATTCATAGAACATTTTAGGTTGGAAGAGACCTTAAAGATCATCTAGTTACAACTACCTGCCTTGGGCAGGGACACTTTGCACTAGACTAGGTTGCTCAAGGCCTCATCTAACCTGACCTTGACCACCTTCAAGGAGGGAGCATTTAGGACCTGTTCCAGTGTCTTGCTACAAAAAGTCCTTCTATAAATACATTAATAGCAAGAGGAAGGGCAAGGACAACCTCCACTCCTTGGTAGACATGGAGGGAAACATTGTATCAAAGGATGAGGAAAAGGCAGAGGTACTTAACACCTACTTTGCCTGAATTTTTACTAGCAGGACAGAACGTCTTCCAGACAGCTGGCCTGTAGAGCTGGCAGAAGGAGCCAGGGATCTGCATAGTTTCCCTATGTTCCATGATGTTGCAGTTTGAGCTGGGTGCCCCCCTGCAATGTTTATTTCCTGTATCCAGAAGTCCAGCCCAGAGGGGTGGACACAGGAAATTATGTAGTATTTCCTACCACAATCCTTTGCACCACTATAAGATCCAGTACGGAGTCTAGCGCTTTCTCTCTCTGGCTAGGCCCACGGCCATGGGGGGATGGGCAGTCTCAGATCTGGCCAGCTGAGACTAGCCTAGCAGTGGGAGGGGGAAGAAGGAGCCCTGGGGGTCTTGGGTGTACCCTCAGGTGGGGATGGGATCTCTCTGGGTCTGTTTTGGGATTTTTCTTTGTCACTGTGCTTTTGCTTTTCTGTAAAAGTTCACTGCTTTCTATTTAAACTTTCCATCACTTTTGCAATCCGTTTGTCTGAGTGTTTATTGTTGCCAGGGGTGGGGAGGCGGGCTGCTTCAACCCAGCACATTCTTGGTAGCAGACGATGGTTAGATGGGCAGGGGGTCTGCCCCCAACCCCTTTGCATTCTTGGCGAGCCAGCCAGGAGTAGGAGTTGGTTATTATGGCTACTCTGCAGATCGGATTGCAAAAGATAAGGGAGTTTAAATTTAGTTCTGGGCGACATTTTGGTTTCTTGACAGTTGGGGGCTCATGTGTTGTTGTTGGGGCGATTGTGTTAAGTTCTTGTGGATTGTAGGGGGACACCTGGTGCGTGACTGATGGCACAGAGTCCCTCCTGCTATTTCAATCAGGGGTGGTTCTTAACCATCGGAATGGGGGCACTGCTTGAGAATGTGGGACCTGCCTTCCTCCACCTTTATTCTCTGCGGAGCGGCAGAAGCGGCAGGGAGTGAAGTGGGGGAGGGGCAGCGGTGAGCAGATCAAAGTCAGGTCCATTCTCACTGCAGGCTAGGGTCAGCCGCGACGAGCGGGCGAGCTCGGCTCCCTGAGAGAATTGGCAGATGAGGTTGCTAAACCCCTCTCTATTATATTTCAAAAGTCATGGCAGTCAGGGGAAGTCCCCACAGACTGGAAAAGGGGAAACATTGCCCCCATCTTCAAAAAGGGTAAGAAGGAGGAACCAGGGAACTACAGGCCAGTCAGTCTCACCGCTGTGCCTGGAAAGATCATGGAGCAGATCCTCCTGGAGGCACTACTCGCTCAGAAGAATAGTGAAGAGGTGATTGGGAACAGTCAGCATGGCTTTGCCAAGGGCAAATCCTGCCTGACCAACCTGGTGGCCTTCTATGAGCAGGTGACAAAATTAATAGATGAGGGGAGAGCAACTGATGTCATTTACCTGGACCTGAGCAAAGCCTTCGACACTGTCCCGCACCACATCCTGGTCTCCAAACTGGTGACACATGGGTTTGATGGGTGGACCACTAGATGGATAAGGAACTGGCTTGATGGCTGCACCCAAAGAGTGGCTGTCAATGCCTCCATGTCCCAGTGGAGGCCAGTGACAAGCAGTATCCCTCAGGGATCAGTCCTGGGACCTGTCTTGTTCAACATCTTTGTGGGTGACATGGACAATGGCATTGAGTGCACCCTCAGCAAGTTTGCTGATGACACCAAGCTGTGTGGTGCAGCAGACACGCTGGAGGGAAGGGAGGCCATCCAGAGGGACCTTGACAGGCTGGAGAGGTGGGCACAAGCCAACCTCATGAGGTTCAATAAGAGCAAGTGCAGGGTCCTGCATCTGGGTCGAGGCAATCCCAGGCACAAATCCAGGCTGGGCAGTGACTGGCTGGAAAGTAGCCCTGAGGAGAGAGACTTGGGGGTGCTGGTGGACAAGAATAGAACAGAATAGAATAGAATAAACCAGGCTGGAAGAGACCTTCAAGATCATTGCGTCCAACCTATCACCCAACACCACCTAATCAACTAACCCATGTAACCAAGCACCCTATCAAGTGAGCTCTCAATGTGCACTTGCAGCCCACAAAGCCAATCAGATCCTGGGCTGCATCAGGAGAAGTGTGGCTAGCAGGTCGAGGGAGGTGATCCTCCCCCTCTACTCAGCCCTGGTGAGGCCCCACCTGGAGTACTGTGTCCAGTTCTGGAGCCCCTATTACAAGGGGGATGTGGAGGTGCTGGAACGTGTCCAGAGAAGGGCCACGAGGATGATCAGAGGGCTGGAGCACCTCTCCTATGAGGACAGACTGAAGGAGTTGGGGCTGTTCAGTCTGGAGAAGAGAAGGCTCCGAGGTGACCTAATTGTGGCCTTCCAGTATCTGAAGGGGGCCTGCAGGAAGGCTGGGGAGGGACTTCTCAGGATCTCAGGTAGTGATAGGACTAGGGGGAATGGAATGAAGCTGGAGGTGGGGAGATTCAGGCTAGATGTGAGGAGGAGGTTCTTCACCATGAGAGTGGTGAGACCCTGGAATGGGTTGTCCAGGGAGGTGGTCGAGGCCCCGTCCCTGGGAGTGTTTAAGACCAGGCTGGATGAGGCTCTGGCCAGCCTGATCTAGTGTGGGGTGTCCCTGCCCATGGCAGGGGTTGGAACTAGATGATCCTTGTGGTCCCTTCCAACCCTGAATGAAACTATGAAACTATGAAACTAAGAAACTATGAAACTATGAAACTATGGGCAAACGGAGACTCCTGTTGGAAAGCTGTTCTCAAGGGCCCTGAGGACGTGCTCATGGATTTCGCTGGAGAAGGCATTTGAATGCCCAAGGGGTGGAGGCGATTTTGATTCTGTACCATGGCGGCAGAGGGGGCCGGAGCCCTCCTGCATGCCTGGCAGCGGCGGGCAGAGCCGTGCGCTCGGAGCGGCGACGATGGTCCGCAGCCGTCCACTCGGGCTGCGGCGGCGGCGGGCCTGGATGTGCGCTCGGAGCGGCGACGGTGGTGAGCACGGCCGTGCGCTCGGGCTGCGACAGGGCCGGCCCTAGTGTCTTCCCTGACCTTTTCGGACGAGTTCCGAAAATGGCGCCGAGCACCTGGCTCCATCTCCCTTCTTCTCACTAGGTTGTGGTGTAGCCCCTCCCTCTGTCAGGGGAGGGTTAAGTTGTTGGATGCTGTCACCTCTTGGTACGCGAACGCCTAGCGGGAAGGCGGTGTACTGTGATATGCATCTATAGAGCCTCGGGCCATGGCTGGAAGCAGTCAGCACTGGGCTTGGGATAGGTCCGTGCAGGGTTGTGAAAGGCTCAGCGTGCTGTTTTCCTGGAGGGCTGGAGAAGCAGTTAGAGCCTGATTGTTCTGACTGGCTTGCCCCAGGGGTGGAAATATGCCACTGAGTAAATAGAGGTGGGAATAAAGGTTTGGTTGAGAAGTTGTGAGGTTCTTTCCAGGTGACCAGGATGTCCAATGGATCCATGAAGAGCTTGCACCGCAGAAGAGTGAACTCTGCATCGCTGAGAGGTTCCATTAGATGAGGGAAGAAGAACTGGAATGGACTGACACTAGAGCCTGAATGAGAGACTGTTTGGGTGGACGCCCAGATGAAGATATGGACTTCGCCAAACATGTCATCGGAAGATTTCTGATTTAATGATGTGTTTGAGTGCAAAGATTGTGGTATGAAATAAGGGGTGGCGTGTTACAGTTTGAGCTGGGTGCCCCCCTGCAATGTTTATTTCCTGTGTCCAGAAGTCCGGCCCAGAGGGGTGGACACAGGAAATTATGTAGTATTTCCTACCACAATTCTTTGCACCACTATAAGATCCAGTGCGGAGTCTAGCGCTTTCTCTTTTCTTCCTCCTCTTTCAGCCGGTAACTGGGGGAGATGCCTCCTGGCTTTGGGCCTGGCTAGGCCCAAGGCCACGGGGGGATGGGCAGTCTCAGATCTGGCCAGCTGAGACTAGCCTAGTAGTGGGAGGGGGAAGAAGGAGCCCTGGGGGTCTTGAGTGTACCCTCAGGTGGAGGTGGGATCTCTCTGGGTCTGTTTTGGGATTTTTCTTTGTCACTGTGCTTTTGCTTTTCTGTAAAAGTTCACTGCTTTCTATTTAAACTTTCCATCACTTTTGCAATCCGTTTGTCTGAGTGTTTATTGTTGCCAGGGGTGGGGAAGGGGGCTGCCTCAACCCAGCACACATGAGCAGGCAGTTGGAGCTCTCCTCAGTCGCTTGGATCCCCACAAGTCCATGGGACCAGATGGGATCCATCCTAGGGTGCTGAGTGAGCTGGCAGATGAGCTGGCCAAACCACTCTCCATCATTTTTCAGCAGTCCTGGCTCACTGGAGAGGTCCCAGAAGACTGGAAGCTGGCCAATGTGGTGCCCATCCACAAGAAGGGCCAGTTGGATGAGCCAGGGAATTATAGGCCTGTCAGCCTGACCTCAGTGCCAGGCAAGATCATGGCACAGGTCATCTTGAGTGCAATCACACAGCACTTAAAGGATGGCCAAGGGATCAGGCCCAGTCAGCACGGATTTAGGAAGGGCAGGTCCTGCCTGACCAACCTGATCTCCTTCTATGATCAGGTGACCTGCCTGGTGGATGTGGGGAGGCCTGTGGATGTAGTCTACCTGGACCTCAGCAAGGCCTTTGACACCGTCCCCCATAGCAAACTCCTGGCCAAGCTGTCAGCCCATGGCTTGGACGGGGGCACACTGCACTGGGTTAGGAACTGGCTGGATGGCCGAGCCCAGAGAGTGGTGGTGAATGGTGCCACATCCAGCTGGCGGCCAGTCACTAGTAGTGTGCGCCAAGGATCAGTGCTGGGCCCTGTGCTCTTTAACATCTTTATTGATGATCTGGATGAGGGCATTGAGTTGATCACCAGTAAATTTGCTGACGACACCAAGCTTGGGGAAGGAGTTTATCTCCTGGAGGGTAGAGAGGTTCTGCAGAGGGATCTGGACAGGCTGGACAGATGGGCAGAATCCAACGGCATGAGATTTCATAGTATCATAGTATCCGTCAGGGTTGGAAGGGACCACAAGGATCATCTAGTTCCAACCCCCCTGCCATGGACAGGGACACCCCGCACTAGATCAGGCTGGACAGAGCCTCATCCAGCCTGCTTTTAAACACCTCCAGGGATGGGGCCTCAACTACCTCCCTGCACAACCCATTCCCAGGTTTCACCACTCTCATGGTGAAGAACCTCCTCCTCACATCCAGCCTGAATCTCCCCACCTCCAGCTTTATTCCATTCCCCCTAGTCCTATCACTACCTGAGATACTGAGAAGTCCCTCCCCAGTCTTCCTGTATGCGCCCTTCAGATACATAGTATCATAGTATCATTCAGGGTTGGAAGGGAAACTCATTCAAGTGCTGGGTTCTGCACATTGGCCACAACAACCCCATGCAGTGCTACAGGCTGGGGTCAGAGTGGATGGAGAGCAGCCAGGCAGAGAGGGACCTGGGGGTACTGGTCGATGGTAGGATGAACACGAGCCTGCAGTGTGCCCAGACAGCCAAGAGGGCCAATGGCATCCTGGCCTGCATCAGGAACAGTATGGCCAGCAGGAGCAGTGAGGTCATTCTGCCCCTGTACACTGCACTGGTTAGGCCACACCTCGAGTACTGTGTCCAGTTCTGGGCCCCTCAGTTTAGGAAGAATGTTGACTTGCTGGAACGAATCCAGAGAAGGGCAACGAAGTTGGTGAGGGGGTTGGAACACAAGCCCTATGAGGAGAGACTGAGGGAGCTGGGGTTGTTTAGCCTGGAGAGGAGGAGACTCAGGGGTGACCTTATCACTCTCTACAACTACCTGCAGGGAGGTTGTAGACAGGCGGATGATGGTCTCTTCTCCCAGGCAGCCAGTACCAGAACAAGAGGACACAGTCTCAGGCTGCACCAGGGGAGGTTTAGGTTGGGCGTTAGGAAGAAGTTCTATACAGAAAGAGTGATTGCCCATTGGAATGGGCTTCCCTGGGGAGGTGGTGGAGTCACCATCATTGGAGGTGTTCAGGAGGAGACTTGATGTGGTGCTTGGTGCCATGGGTTAGTTGTTTAGGTGGGTTGGATTGGTTGATGGGTTGGGCACGATGATCTTGAAGGTCTCTTCCAACCTGGTTGATTATTATTATTATTATTATTATTATTATTATTTCCTCACTGTAAAGAGTTTCTTCCTAATAATCCAGTCTAAATCTGCACTCCTCAAGCTTCAATCCATTCCTCCTCATCTTATCACTGCAAGACTTCCTGGATTTCTTCTAGAACCCCTTCAGGTACTGGAAGGCTGCTATAAGGTCTGTCCAGAGTCTTCGCTTCTCCAGACTGAACAGCCCCAGACCAGCTTTGTGGCTTCATCTGGACTCACTCCAGCAGGTCCATGTCCTTTATATGCTGGGGGCACCAGAACTGGATGCTGTAGGCCAGGTAGGGTCTCACGAGAGCAGAGGGGGAGAGTCACCTCTCTCATCCTGCTGGTCACATTTTTCTTGATGCAGCCCAGGACATGATTAGCCTCCTGGCAATTGCTTCAGGCACAGCCCTGTGCTATGCAGCTATACTGTTCTGGGGACTTGAGATATTGTATTTTCAAGCTGTTGTGCCACAGCAGCTTGATCTGAGTGTGCTGGGTTGAGGCAGCCCCCTTCCTCACCACTGGCAACAATAAACAGACAAACGGATTGCAAAAGTGATGGAAAGTTTAAATAGAAAGCAGTGAACATTTACAAAAAGCCAAAAGCACAGTGACAGAGAAAGATCCCAAAACAGACCCAGAGAGATCCCATCCCCACCTGAGGGTACACTCAAAACCCCCAGGGCTCCTTCTTCCCCCCCCCCATTACTAGGCTAGTCTCAGCTGGCCAGATCTGAGACTGCCCATCCCCCCCGTGGCCTTGGGCCTAGTCAGGCCCAAAGCCAGGAGGCATCTCCCCCAGTTACTGGCTGACGGAAGAGGAAGAGAAGAGAAAGTGCTAGTCTCCACACTGTATCTTATAGTGGTGCAAAGAATTGTGGTAGGAAATACTACATAATTTCCTGTGTCCACCCCTCTGGGCTGGACTTCTGGACACAGGAAGTAAACATTGCAGGGGGGCACCCAGCTCAAACTGCAACACTGAGATAGGAGAGGAACATCCCTTTGGTACTAGGTGGGATGACCCAAGTCTATTGGGCAAAAGCAGTTCAGAGCACATCATTTGTTGTCACTCACTTGATCAGTGCTGCACGGTGGAACACATAAAGCTCATGACTGAGTCTGGATGTAAAGGAAGGCACAACCCAAACAAAACTCCGGAGCAGGTGGGGCTCTGGGACATGATGTGGCACTAGGATGACACAGAAGTCTTTGTCCTGAAGAAAAATTGTAGACAATAAAGGCTCTTAGTGATCTCATTGTAAACCTTACAGAAAAGCTTCTGACTAGAGGGGACAGGAAAACTGAATGCAGTGCTTATAACATGTGTGTGCTCCAAGTGTGGCTCTACCTAGATGGCTTGGCTCCAGGGCTGCAGAGGAACCGAGGAGCCCAACATTAATTTGGCTCACAGTGATGGGCCTTTTAGCTACCATATTGAAGATTTATTTAATACCTGATATTCCCCATCACCCCTCCTCTTTTCTTCCTCAGCAGAATAGAATATTCCAGTTGGAAGGGACCTGCAATGACCATCTAATCCAACTGTCCAGCAGCAACACTATTAGGGTTACCATTTTCCCTCCAAAGGTACTTTTTTCCCTACCTTACTCTTCTTTCACAGTAAAATCTCAGGACAATGTATGCCTGTAGTGGGTTGAGAGTGGCTTTCTCTCCCCCACAAAGAGGAAAAAAAAAACCAGATAACTCAGCCTGAGAAGTGGAAGGAATGCTATATTTTACAAGCAATGTGGAAAGGTAGGTTAGATATACACAACATATACAGTATTTACAATATATGTACAGAAATATACAGCAAAGAAAAAAAGAATACAGGAACGAAATTCCCTCCTCCAGACAGAGGAGGGTTCCCCTCCCTGCACCCCACTATCTCCCCCTACCTCCCTTTTTTCCCAAAAAGGGTTAGAAAGAGAGAAAAAGGTAATTAATAAGGATGAAATTTGGTTAGGCCTTAAAAGCGCATGCAGTATTAGTGCTTATCTGGTATCCAAGGTCAAAACTCCAGCTGCTCAGAAGCAGACAGGTTGGAAAAACAGGACAGAGAGAAACTGAGAAAAATTCCAACTGAACTCAAACTTAAAGTTGCATTCTACCAATGGAATTTGTTTAGAATATCTGATTGTTTTCATTATTATTCCAAAACATTCAGCCAGAGTGTCCCAGTAACGTCCCTTTCTTAAAGGCACAGCCTCAAACGGTCACAGTCCACCCCTTCTAAACAATTTCATTGGCTATTCATACTGTCCATCCAATCTAAAACAATATTTACAGTTCGTAAGTAAAGTTCATAGTCCGTTCCAGCTATACTCAGATGTGGATGATTCAGAAGTCCAAGAAAATCAGAAAATGAGAAAAATGGAAAACAGTTTGTCTCTTCACAGACGAGCGAAGAAAAAGGGAAACAAGGATTCTCAGGGTCTCTTAGTTGACTCAGGGCTCTCAGGGTTTGTGCACCGTAGATTCCTCATAGATTCTTCCTTTGGACGCGATGTAGCTGTACAACAGTTTGAAATTAAACTCTTTCAGCTAAAGTTAAATTTCTTTGTGGAATACACTGAATTTCACCATTCTCTTGCATTACCCAATAAGTCTGACCCGGACCTTCAGCTGAAACCACCCCTCGGACAGGTTTAGCCTCTCCTGAGGGCGAAAATACCCAAACAGTTTTACCTAACAGATTCTTTTCTCTAACAACAGGAACTCTCTCACCTTCTACTTTCTGTAGCAGATCTGAATGTGCAGGTCCAGCTCGGTTCACTGAACCTCTACTATTTACCAGCCAGGTTGCTTGTGCGAAATGTTTTTCCCAGTTTTTCAAAGATCCACCCCCCATGGCTTTAAGAGTGGTCTTTAACAAGCCGTTGTAGCGTTCAATCTTCCCTGAAGCTGGTACATAGTAAGGAATATGGAATATCCACTCAATACCGTGCTCTTTTGCCCAGTTCTTTACAAGGTTGTTCTTGAAATGAGTTCCATTGTCTGACTCAATCCTCTCTGGAGTTCCGTGTCTCCACAGGATCTGTCTCTCCAGACCGAGAATGGTGTTGCATGCAGTTGCATGTGGAACTGGATAAGTTTCCAACCATCCAGTGTTTGCCTCTACCATAGTAAGCACGTATTGCTTACCAGAACGAGAACGTGGTAGAGTGATGTAGTCAATCTGCCAAGCTTCACCATACTTGTACTTGGACCATCTGTCACCATACCACAAGGGCTTAATTCGTTTTGCCTGCTTAATAGCAGCACAAATGTCACAGTCATGGATGACTTGTGTGATAGCATCCATGGAAATGTCTATGGATCTGTCACGAGCCCATTGGTATGTTGCATCTCTGCCTTGATGTCCTGACGAATCGTGAGCCCACCGAGCTAAGAATATCTCGCCTCGGTGTTTCCAGTCAAGATCAAGATTAGAGTCCATGTCTACTTGAGAAACTCTTGCAGCTAGATCTGCCTGATGGTTGTGTTGCTGTTCCTCAGTCGCTTTGCTCTTAGGAATGTGAGCATCGATGTGTCTCACTTTCACTGGAATTCTCTCGACTCGATCAGCAATGTCCTGCCACAGGTCGGCTGCCCAAATGGGTTTTCCTTTCCTCTGCCAACCACTCTTCTTCCAGTTCTTTAGCCCGCCCCACAGAGCATTGGCTACCATCCATGAGTCGGTGTAGAGATAAAGCTTTGCCCATCTCTCACGTTCAGCTACGTCGAGAGCTAGCTGGACAGCCAGAGTGTTCCAGCACTGTCCCTTTCTTAAAGGCACAGCCTCAAACGGTCACAGTGCCTGTCTGGTAGTCTTTTGCACATTTGCAGCCAAGTGAGACCACAGCTAGAGCAGCATGCCCTGAAAGCCTGACCAAGCAGCCAATGTGTAGAGACTGACATGAATCCATGGGTGTGGTGATGTCCAGCTTATCCTACATGAATCTGGCACTGCTGGGGTGTATGCACTATGCACACCACAATAGTCTGTATTGGCAGTTGGTGTAACTGTCCAGAGATCTGTGCTCTGAAGGCTGCAGAGGTGCAAAGGAATGCAGGAATCTCCAGTGAATGCTCTCAGATGGAAGAGAGCATCCTCTGAAGATAAAACTGCATGCCACAAATAACTTTATCCATTCAAACTGCTCAGGGCTCCCTTCCACCAGAGTCTCCCTCATCCTTGTGTATTGAATACACATTTTAAGGTAATCTCACTGTACACTGGGATGTTGGAGAACTCTGACAATGCAGAAGGAATGCTTCATGCAACATGACACATGCTGAGAGACTCCCAAGTAGCACAGATCTGAAAGATCTTTAATCTGTTTAACTCTGGCTGATTAGTCTATTGGGTATCTTTCAGTAAGAAGATAGTATTTGAATCTCACTCAGTTTCTCCTCCTCCAGCACACTACAGTCTGGATCTAGACATGATTGTAAAGGAGTTGAAAACATTTGCTTTCTGCATCTGCATCTCATAAAAGTGCCAATGGAATATAAACAAAGGATTTACGTACACAACATAAAGCCCAAGAACAGGCAAGGAGAGGAGTTAAATCCCTCAAGGGGACTCAGCCCAGGGTAATAACCCATTGCATACTTCTGTGAGCCACTTATTTGGCCTTCACATCCCAACACTCTGGTTGACAACTGCACTACTTCCCATCATGTTTTAGGCTCCCCAATTAAAGAGAGATAGGAATGTCCTGGAGAGAGTCCAATGGAGAGCTACAAGGATGATGAAGAGACTGGACCACCTCTCTGCTGGCAAAAGGCTGAGAGACCTGGGGCTGTTTAGTCTGGAGAAGAGAAGGCTGAGAGGGATCTTATCAATGTCTATAAATATCTGAGGGGTAGGTGTCAAGAAGGAGCCAGCCTCTTTTCAATGATACCCAGTGATGGGACAAGGGGAAATGGGTATAAGCTGGAACACAGGAGGTTCTACCTCAACATGAGGAAAAATTTCTTTATTGTAAAGGTGACAGAGCCCTGGAGCAGGTTGCCCAGAGAGGTTGTGGAGTCTCCTTCTCTGGAGACTTTCAAGACCCATCTGGATGCATTCCTGTATGACTTACCCTAGATGACCATGCTTTGGCAGAGGAGCTGGACTCAATGATCTCTAGAGGTGCCTTCCAACCCCTAACATTCTGTGATTCTATGCATAGAAACATTAAAACTTTAGTCATACATACCGGGAAAAGCTTGAAAACATAAGGCAGAAAATCCAGCGACCTGCAACCCAGAGGAAACACTGTGAAATAAAGCACACCTCAGACAGATCCTCTACACTTCCATATTTACATGCCCACAGGTGCAAGGAACATTCATTCACAGCACTAATCAGCAGTCCTGCTAGTTCATCATTAACCTACTGCAGGTGTTGCACGCTGCACACCGGCTGCTGACTTCCAGTGCTTAAAGCATCACTGGTAGCAAAGCTAACCCCCAGTGTCTGAAATAATATCAAAATATTGGGCTCTTCACTAAAAGAAGACAGTCTGACTCTCAGGTTGTTTACTCCAACGTTGTTCAGAAGCCATTTATGTTCTGTCAGAGCAGCATTAGGATACAGCAAACATTAGCTGAGGTTGCAAACAGTTGTTGCTATGTCCCACAATATTTTCTTCCATTTCTCTCACTATCTACTTGGACAACCCAATCAATGTCACCTTAGCAGGCTACAGGAACATCAATACCTAGAAATGGAGTTTGAGTACTTCGCTTCATTCCACTTCTCACCTGCTGGTTTAGAGTAATTCTGCTCTCTTTTCCATGGTGACAGTGAAATGTGAGACATGAGCAATCTAACAAATTCTTCCCGTTTCTCCTATGGTTTCGGATATCAGAGCTCTGAAACTATCAGAGTTGTGCTGAAGCTTTATGAAATATTTCCCACCACACAAAATGTGGTTTTTGAAAAAAGTGAATAGAGATGTTACCTAAATATATTCCTCAAACCCTCTATTCCCTCCAAAGCTGTAATTAAATTGCCATTAACTACTTCACCAATAATATTACTGAATTAAAAGAGTTGAGGCTGTTCAGCCTGGAAAAAAGAAAGCTCCATGGAGACCTTATGGGGGCTTTCCAGTACATGAAAGGGGGCTACAAGAAAGCCAAGAAGGGACTTTTTACAAGGGCTTCTACTGATAGGATGAGTGGGGAATGGGTTGGAACTTGAGGAAGGCAGATTTAGACTAGAGATAGGAAGAAATTCTTTACAATGAGGGTGGTGAGGCACTGGAATAGGTAGCCCACAGAGGTCATGAAAGTCCCCTCCCCAAAGGTGTTCAAGGCCAGGCTGGATGAGGCCTTGAGCAACCTGGTCTAGTAGGAAGTGTCCCTGCCCATGGCAGGGGGGTTGGAACTAGATGATCTTCAAGGTCTCTCAACTCAAACCATTCTATGAACCTATGAAATGAGGTAGGGGATTCTTCAGGGGGCATTAGAAGGTATCACTATCTTCTGAGAAACCAGTAACTTAGTTCTTTGCACTTCACTAAAGCACTAGCAAACCTCATAACAGCTCTGTATTTAAGAGATGGAAACATTCAGCAGTGTGACTGGTTAGCACAAATTCCCCAGCTGTAAACTTGCCCTGAGGGCTACGATGCAATCATACCTACGCTTTCAACCAACCATTTCTGGATTCAGGCTGTGCAGGGGCAGCAGAAACTCCTTCAGGACAAGACTCTCAGATACAGTCAGGATTACCTCATGCCATCCTTTCAACATATGTGCTTTTCTAGTGTTTTTCACAAACAGGTGGATCAAGCAAATGCAAGCAAGGGGAGCCCACAAGTGAAATACTTGAAAACACCAACATCTACAGATTCCTCAGCTCTAAGAAGAGGATCTTGCATGAGTTAACCTTAGGAAAATTCTTCAGAGAGTAATGCTATCTTCTCCACTGATATCCATCTTGGAGTCCAAACTGTTAGAGAGATGTCTCCAGGGATAAATAAATGGGACTGTTGAATGATAAACACAGTGAAGGTAACTTTAACAGACACAACAATGGGGCATATGAAGAACAGAATATCAGAAGGGGGCAAAAAAAGTGACAGATTCAAAGCAGAATGCTGCAAGTAGAAAACTCAGCTGTTTTCCAGAGAGATTATTTCCTGACACAGGTATAGATCACTGCTTTATGTTGCTGTTTCAGTGTAAAGGAGCCATTCCAGAGTAAGTCACTCATCTCGACACTGTCTTCGACAGTCTTCTTTTTTTAAGATAAAAAAAAAGAAGCCTCTGTCTTCACCCTGCTGCAGTGGATTATAAAAAAGTGAATCAATTGTCTCAGTGATGGGAGATTGAGTGTTCGGAAATGAGCTTATTTAACTGCAGAGTTAAAAACCATTTTATTGCTCCATGAAATGAGATTGCCAGCATTGTAAGGTCCAGCTCTCCCTGCAGTTAGGCAGCTCCGTAATTACTGTTTCTTCAGAGGAAGAAGTGGCCTTCTGCCACAACTTCAACTAGCATTTTTCCAACAGCAATACATTCTCAGCTTTTTGTCCCCACAAGAGATGGAAGTCTGCATCTGGAGGTTGAAATTTTGAGTAAGTAATTAGTGATGGTTAAAGAAATGGAAATCAAACCAAACCAAGAAGTCATGAAAAGTACAACCTAACTGCAGTTGATGCTATCATTTTCAGATTTACCCTGAAAAAAACACAGAAAACTTATTAAGATTGGTAATGCAGGAACTATTTTAGAATAGAATAAACTTTTAGAATAGAATAAACCAAACCAGGTTGGAAGAGACCTTCAAGATCATCGCGTCCAACCCATCAACCAATCCAACCCACCTAAACAATTAACCCATGGCACCAAGCACCCCATCAAGTCTCCTCCTGAACACCTCCAATGACGTCGACTCCACCACCTCCTTGGGCAGCCCATTCCAATGGGCAATCACTCTTTCTGTATAGAACTTCTTCCTAACATCCAAACTGAACCTCCCCTGGCGCAGCCTGAGACTGTGTCCTCTTGTTCAGGTGCTGGCTGCCTGGGAGAAGAGACCATCATCAGCCTGTCTACAACCTCCCTGCAGGTAGTTGTAGAGAGTGATAAGGTCACCTCTGAGTCTCCTCTTCTCCAGGCTGAGCAACCCCAGCTCCCTCAGCCTCTCCTCATAGGGCTTGTGTTCCAAACCCCTCACCAACTTTGTTGCCCTTCTCTGGACTCGTTCCAGCAAGTCAACATCCTTCCTAAACTGAGGGGCACAGAACTGGACACAGGACTCGAGGTGTGGCCTAACCAGTGCAGTGTACAGGGGCAGAATGACCTCCCTGCTCCTGCTGGCCACACTGTTCCTGATGCAGGCCAGGATGCCATTGGCCCTCTTGGCCGCCTGGGCACACTGCAGGCTCATGTTCAGCCTACCATCGACCAGTACCCCCCGGTCCCTCTCTGCCTGGCTGCTCTCCAGCCACTCTGACCCCAGCCTGTAGCTCTGCATGGGGTTGTTGTGGCCAATGTGCAGAACCCGGCACTTGGATGTGTTAAATCTCATGCCGTTGGATTCTGCCCATCTGTCCAGCCTGTCGAGGTCCCTCTGCAGAGCCTCTCTACCCTCCAGCAGATCAACTCTTGCCCCCAGCTTGGTGTCGTCAGCAAATTTACTGATGATGGACTCAATGCCCTCATCCAGATCATCAATAAAGATGTTACAGAGCATGGGGCCCAGCACTGATCCCTGGGGCACACCACTAGTGACTGGCCGCCAACTGGATGTGGCACCATTCACCACCACTCTCTGGGCTCGGCCCTCCAGCCAGTTCCTAACCCAATGCAGTGTGCTCCCGTCCAAGCCATGGGCTGACAACTTGGTCAGGAGTTTGCTATGGGGGATGGTGTCAAACGTCTTGCTGAGGTCCAGGTAGACTACATCCACAGGCCTCCCCACATCCACCAGGCGGGTCACCTGATCATAGAAGGAGATCACGTTGGTCAGGCAGGACCTGCCCTTCTGTTACAGTTTGAGCTGGGTGCCCCCTGCAATGTTTACTTCCTGTGTCCAGAGGTCCAGCCCAGAGGGGTGGACACAGGAAATTATGTAGTATTTCATACCACAATCCTTTGCACCACTATAAGATCCAGTGCGGAGTCTAGCACTTTCTCTTCTCTTCCTCTTCCGTCAGCCAGTAACTGGGGGAGATGCCTCCTGGCTTTGGGCCTGACTAGGCCCAAGGCCACGGGGGGGATGGGCAGTCTCAGATCTGGCCAGCTGAGACTAGCCTAGCAGTGGGAGGGGGAAGAAGGAGCCCTGGGGGTCTTGGGTGTACCCTCAGGTAGGGATGGGATCTCTCTGGGTCTGCTATGGGATTTTTCTTTATCACTGTGCCTTTGCTTTTCTGTAAATGTTCACTGCATTCTATTTAAACTTTCCATCACTTTTGCAATCCGTTTGTCTGAGTGTTTATTGTTGCCAGGGGTGGGGAAGGGGGCTGCCTCTACCCAGCACATTCTTGGTAGCAGAGGATGGTTAAAGTGGGCAGGGGGTCTGCCCCCAACCCCTTTGCATTCTTGGCGAGCCAGCCAGGAGTAGGAGTTGGTTATTATGGCTACTCTGCAGATCGGATTGCAAAAGATAAGGGAGTTTAAATTTAGTTCTGGGCGTCGTTTTGGTCTTCTGGCAGTTGGGGGTTCAAGTGTTGTTGTTGGGGCGATTGTGTTAAGTTCTTGTGGATTGCAGGGGGACTCCTGGTGCGTGACCGGTGGCACAGAGTCCCTCCTATTTCAAGCAGGGGTGGTTCTTAACCATCGGAATGGGGGCACTGCTTGAGAATGCGGGACCTGCCTTCCTCCACCTTTATTCTCTGCGGAGCAGCAGAAGCGGCAGGGAGTGAAGTGGGGGAGGAGCAGTGGCGAGCAGATCAAAGTCAGGTCCGTTCTCGCTGCGGGGTAGGGCCAGCCGCGGTGAGCGGGCGAGCTCGGCTCCCTATGGGCGAACGGGGACTCCAGCTGAAAGCTGTTCTCAAGGGCCCTGAGGACTTGATCATGGCTTTTGCTGGAGGAGACGTTTGAATGCCCGAGGGGTGGAGGCGATTTTGATTCTGTACCGCGGCGGCAGAGGTGGGCGGAGCCCTGCTGTGTGCTCGGGCGGCGGCAGGACCGGCCGTGCGCTCAGAGTGGCGGCGGCGGTCCCCGGCCGTCCACTTGAGCTGCGGTGGCGGCGGGAACGGCCGTGCGCTCGGAGCGGCGACGGCGGTCCTGGCCGTGCGCTCGGGCTGCGGCGGCGGTGAGCACAGCCGTGCGCTCGGGCTGCGGCAGCGGTAAGCACAGCCGTGCGCTCGGAGCGGCGGCGGCGGTGAGCACGGCCGTGCGCTCGGGCTGCGGCGGGGCCGGCCCTAGTCTCTTCCCCGACTTTTTTGGACGAGTTCCGAAAATGGCGCCGAGCACCTGGCTCCACCTCCCTTCTTCTCACTAGGTTGTGGTGTAGCCCCTCCCTCCGCCAGGGGAGGGTTAAGTTTTTGGATGCTGTCACGTTTTGGTACGCGAACGCCTAGCGGGAAGGCGGTGTACTGTGATAAGCATCTGTAGAGCCTTGGGCCGCGGCTGGAAGCGGTCAGCACTGGGCTTGGGATAGGTCCGTGCAGGGTTGTGAAAGGCTCAGCGTGCTGTTTTCCTGGAGGGGTGGAGAAGCAGTTAGAGCCTGATTGTTCTGACTGGCTTGCCCCAGGGGTGGAAATATGCCGCTGAGTAAATAGAGATGGGAATAAAGGTTTGGTTGAGAAGTTGTGAGGTTCCTTCCAGGTGACCAGGATGTCCAATGGATCCATGAAGAGCTTGCACCGCAGAAGAGTGAACTCTGCATCGCTGAGAGGTTCTACTAGATGAGGGAAGAAGAACTGGAATGGACTGACACTAGAGCCTGAATGAGAGACTGTTTGGGTGGACGCCCAGATGAAGATATGGACTTCGCCGAACATGTAATGAGAAGATTTCTGTTTTAATGATATGTTTGGGTGCAAAGATTATGGTATGAAATAAGGGGTGGTGTGTTACAGTTTGAGCTGGGTGCCCCCTGCAATGTTTACTTCCTGTGTCCAGAGGTCCAGCCCAGAGGGGTGGACACAGGAAATTATGTAGTATTTCATACCACAATCCTTTGCACCACTATAAAATACAGTGCGGAGTCTAGCACTATCTCTTTTCTTCCTCCTCTTTCAGCCGGTAACTGGGGAGATGTCTCCTGGCTTTGGGCCTGGCTAGGCCCAAGGCCACGGGGGGATGGGCAGTCTCAGATCTGGGCAGCTGAGACTAGCCTAGCAGTGGGAGGGGGAAGAAGGAGCCCTGGGGGTCTTGGGTGTACCCTCAGGTAGGGATGGGATCTCTCTGGGTCTGCTTTGGGATTTTTCTTTATCACTGTGCCTTTGCTTTTCTGTAAAAGTTCACTGCATTCTATTTAAACTTTCCATCACTTTTGCAATCCGTTTGTCTGAGTGTTTATTGTTGCCAGGGGTGGGGAAGGGGGCTGCCTCAACCCAGCACACCTTCCTAAATCCATGCTGGCTGGGCCTGATTCCTTGGCCATCCTGTAAGTGCTGTGTGATTGCACTCCGGATTACCTGTTCCATGATCTTGCCTGGCACTGAGGTCAGGCTGACAGGCCTATAATTCCCTGGCTCATCCAGCCGTCCCTTCTTGTGGATGGGCACAACGTTGGCCAGCTTCCAGTCTTCTGGGACCTCTCCAGTGAGCCAGGACTGCTGAAAAATGATGGATAGTGGCTTGGCCAGCTCATCTGCCAGCTCACTCAGCACCCTAGGATGGATCCCATCTGGTCCCATGGACTTGTGGGGATCCAAGCTGCTGAGGAGAGTTCCAACCACCCCCTGACGGAACATAGGGAAACTGTGCAGCTCCCTGGCTCCTTCTGCCTGCTCTGCAGGCCAGCTGTCTTGAAGACGTTCTGTCCTGCTAGTAAAAATTGTTGATACAACATTTCCCTCCATGTCCACCAAGGAGTGGAGGTTTTCCTTGCCCTTCCTCTTGCTATTAATGTATTTATAGAAGGACTTTTTGTTGTCCTTCACAGCAGAGGCCAGTTTAAGCTCCAAATGTGCTTTTGCCTCCCTAATTTTCTTCCTACATGATTTGGCAACATCCTTAAACATTCCGTGGGTTGCCTCGCCTTTCTTCCAAAGGTGATACACCCTCTTTTTTTCCCTTAGTTCTATTAAAAGTTCATTAACCATCCAGGCTGACTGTCTGCCCCGGCGGCTCATCTTCCAGCACATTGGCACAGCCTGTCCCTGAGCCTTCAACAATTCTTCCTTGAAGTAGGTCCAGCTCTCCTGGACTCCTTTATTATTAAGGGCTTTATCCCAAGGAACCCTCTGAATTAGTTCCTTGAGTAACCTGAAGTCTGCCCTCCGGAAGTCCAGAGTGGAGGTCGTGCTACCCCTCTTAGCTTGACCAAAACCCGAAATATCAATTATCTCGTGGTCACTGGACCCCAAATACCCTCCGACCACCACATCGCCCACCATCCCTTCCCTATTGGTGAAGAGGAGGTCAAGCATAGCCTTGCCCCTGGTAGGCTCTCGCAGCACCTGGGATAAGAAGCTGTCCTCCATGCATTCTAAGACTGTCTCCTCTCTGCTGTGTTGAGATCCCAGCAGATGTCAGGCAGGTTGAAGTCACCCATGAGAACAAGGTCCAGAGATCTTGAGACAGCCTTAAGCTGCCTATAGAACGGCTCAACATCTTCCTCCTGGTTGGGTGGTCTATAACAGACTCCAACCAGGGTGTCTGCCCTGCTGGTCTTCCCTCTAATTCTTACACACAAACATTCAACCCGATCGTCTGTACTCTCCATCTCAATGGCATCTAGTGCCTCCCTGATGTACAGGGCCACCCCTCCACCCCTTCTTTATTAGAATAAACTTTATTAGAATAAACCAAACCAGGTTGGAAGAGACCTTCAAGATCATCGTGTCCAACCCATCAACCAATCCAACCCACCCAAACAGCTAACCCATGGCACCAAGCACCCCATCAAGTCTCCTTCTGAACACCTTCAATGACGGCGACTCCACCACCTCCCCGGGCAACCCATTCCATAGCGCAATCACTCTACCCTCCAGCAGATCAACTCTTGCCCCCAGCTTGGTGTCGTCAGCAAATTTACTGATGATGGACTCGATGCCCTCATCCAGATCATCAATAAAGATGTTAAAGAGCACAGGGCCCAGCACTGATCCCTGGGGCACACCACTACTGACTGGCTACCTGCTGGATGTGGCACCATTCACCACCACTCTCTGGGCTCGGCCCTCCAGCCAGTTCCTAACCCATCGCAGTGTGCTCCCGTCCAAGCCATGAGCTGACAGCTTGGCCTGGACTTTGATATGGGGGACGGTGTCAAAGGTCTTGCTGAGGTCCAGGTAGACTACATCCACAGGCCTCCCCACATCCACCAGGCGGGTCACCTGCTCATAGAAGGAGATCAGGTTGGTCAGGCAGGACCTGCCCTTCCTAAATCTTCCTAACTTCTTCCTTGCCTGTCTCTCCTGAAGAGCCTGTAACCATCAATTGCAGCACTCCAATCATGTGAGTCGTCCCACCACGTCTCTGTGATGGGAACTACATCATAACTTTCCTGCTGCAACAAGGCTTCCAGCTCCTCTTGTTTGTTACCCATGCTTCGTGCATTAGTGTACATGCACTTCAGCTGGGCTGCTGGTTTCACCTCTGACTCTACCTTATCGCCCCCAGACTCTTGCCTGAGGGGACTAGTTTCTGCCCCTTCCCCCTTCGAAACTAGTTTAAAGCCCTGTGAATGAGACCTGCCAATTCCCTTCCCAGGATCTTTTTACCTTTGGGGGACAGGCCGTTCTCATATACTGTGACCTTTCCCCTTCTCTGGGACAGATGTACTCCATCTGTTGCCAGCTGACCTGGTGCAGTAGAAAGTTTTTCAAGATCGAAAACCCCAAAATTCTTTTGACTGCACCAGCCTCTAAGCCACTTGTTAACTATAGCTGCTGACCTGTTTATTATGGTATTCCCTCCTGCAACTAAAGGTATTGATGAAAAAATTATTTGTGCACCTGACCCCTCAGCCAGATCTTCCAGGGCCCTGAAGTAATTTTTGATAGCCCTGGGAGTTCTGGTTGCAACTATTTTTCCATCCTTACCTAGTTTCATGGTTCTCATCAATGCAAAACTGTTGGATGCAGAAAGCATTTGAAGCTCCTCTGTAGACTGGATGAAAAGCGCCTTGTTCTTTGGTCTCAAGAAATGTGGCAGAGGCTTTGAGATCTTTGACATCATCTACCAGCAGGTCAGCATGGGAAGGGGTAATGGCTCCATCCTTCTGCAGTAACAACAGACAGTGGAGCAGCTACGGCATTTCAGAAAATAGATACAATTTTTACTTGGATCATTCCTATCTTGTGGCATTCCAAGCACACACAGAGGGATGTACAAGAATGATCAGGAGACTGGAAGCTCTGCCATGAGAAAAGGCTGAGAGAGTTGGGTTTGTTCAGTCTTAAGAAGAGAAGGCTTAAGGGAGATCTTATTACCATGGACCAGTCCATAAAGGGTGGCTGCCAGGACAATGGAGACTCCCTTTTATAATGAGTCTCAGAGAAAAGACAAGGGGTGATGGGGGCAAGTTACTGCTGGGGAGATTCCCATTGGAATCCAGAAGAAAATGTTTCCCCATGAGAACAGTCAGACATTGGAATCATCTCCCAAGGGAAGCAGTGGATTCTCCTCCATTAATCTAGTTTTAAGACTCAGCTTGCCAAGGTGCTGGGCCATCTCATTTCAACTGCAGAATCACCTAGAAAGATCCTTTGGGTCACTTCCAACCTGGTGTTCTGTGATGTTCGTCACATTTTCACAAACACAGAAGTTCAAGGAGGTATCTTTACTGTGGTATCTATCTGTTTCTGATCTTTACTGTGGTATCTATGTGTTTCTGAAACACTGGCTAAAAGCAACCTTTAAAAAGATACACACTGGTGCTGAAGAGCAGTACATTCACCACCTAGTTAACATTGCAGTCACTTTGTGAGGCAACAGAATATCCACCTTTCAGAAATGTTTAAAACAACTGATAAGAAAATGTTTGTTTCCACATGAAAATATGTGTAGGCTACAAACATGTTGCTGAAGAAAATGAGGCTATTGTGCAAATGGAAATGAACAGCAATGAGAAGAAAATCAGAGCAGCTTTGACACATTGCTGAGAGACTAAAATACAGATGCAACCATATAAAGTTTCTCAGGATAAAGGTCCTGCTGATTTATGCTGCCCCAAGACATTTCATAGTAGTGGTCTTTTATCAAGCTGAGCTTCACACAACAGAAGAGGCATAGACAGAACATGTGCCCTTTAACTTCTGCAAATGACAGGGGCAAATGAAGCTATATTGCTCCTTCTCAGCTTTGGTTGCTTTCTGTCAGCCAAATTTTTAGCTCAGTTCCTCAGTTCCACAGTCTCAGAACTTGCAGATGTTCAGAGTATGAGAATTCTTGCCCTGTGATACAGGAATGCTCTCTCCACATCTGCAGAGGAGCCCACTCAGAAGCTGTGCTCCCACAAGCCTTTACTCAGCAGCAGGCCTGCACAAATATGGTCTTCATCCTTCTCTCAGGGCCACTTTATTCCTACCCCATGCTGGCTGGCTGTTTGGGTGGAACTGGAGGGGAGAACTCATCCCATTAAAACCCACCTCCATCCAGAATCTAGAGCAGCTTCTGATCCACATGCAGTAGGTAAGTAGCAATGTGGGCCTGGGCAGAGGGCAGTACAGAAGTGGGAATAAGAAGCATTTCTTGTCCTAGCAGCCTCCACCTTTTCTTTCTGTTTTCTTTTAATGTCATCAGCATTGCTCCATACAGTGGTGCTACCTGCACAGCTGCATCCTGGTCCTGAATGGCTTCAGCATTTATAGATGAAACAGACTCTGTTTCTTGACTTGTTTGCCTGCTTAAATCTTCATCTGAGTAATAAAAAAAGAATAAACTGATCAGGTTTAAAAACAGGAGCTTAACCCTCAGAGTCACAGCAATAACCAGTGTGTGCCAGACTACCTCTGTTGCAAGGCTGATTTATTTTTAGCAACCACAGCTAAAATGGACCCTTCTAGAGTTATTTGGCTAAGAACTTACTGCAAGAAGGGGCCGCTATAATGACCAATGTGATCAGCGGAATCCAACTTTATTGAGCATCAGACACATCTTATATACAGTTTGCTATAATTATGCCCACTTGGCAACATACTATTGGTTGCTCTCTGAAAGGTTACATCATTGTTTTCACAACTCTGTGGAATTCTTCTATCCGGTCTAATTGCTCTCTCCCAGATCTTGCTTCCTCCTTATCTTGCTTGCCTCCCTTCTCGGGGGCAGCTGGACTTCGGCATACCAAGCAATCAGCACTTTCTCACATCTCTTACTCCGCCACTATATTGTCAACAGAGAATTCTTCAAGGCCTGAATTGCACAGGCGTTCCTGGGACCCAAGGCCCCTCTTGCTCAAAGCAATCCACAACAATTCCCCTTTTTTTCTTTTGTGCAAGTAAGGCCTTGGAGGTTATTCTTTGAACACTTTGCATAATACAATTATAAAGAAGTTTAACAATAATCAAAAATGAGTACAATAATGCCTAAGAACCTTAAAACTTACTACTATAACTAACAAACATATTTATTTTTAGTCTGGGTATCCCTATCAGACACGTCTGAAAAGTTCAATTAATTCATTATTACCTGTTATGTTGCATCTTTATTTTCTCTAGGATGATCAAAAATCATAATTTGTTTAATGGTAGCAAGATTTCTTTAATCTGTAAAGGTAGATCTGGCCAGGCTCTAGCTTCACAGACAGAAAACTTGCTGGCAATCAGCAAGAGCAAAAGAGCTTCATTGCTTTGCCCAATATAAAATTACCCATAATAATGTGGTTTTGCTCATCCTAGTAATACTGATCTCTTATTGGTACCATTAAAAAACCTTTTTATTTTTGCTATGGGGTCCTTTTTATTTTTGCTATGGGGTATTCTCTCTTTCCCCCCCCCTTTTTTTTTTTTTTTTTTTTTTTTTTGTCACCATTGATTTGTGTTAAAATTTCTAAATTTTGCAATACTTCTTTAACTGGATCATGACGAGGTTCATCTGTTCTGATCACATTCTGATCATAATTCTCTACTTGTAACTCGTTGACATGAGCAATCTTACTTAAAGGTCTTAGTATTTTGTAACCATTGCAGAGTATTATGCATAGCAATATTACAATTATTCCAACAATATTACAAACAAATGTTTAAGCCAATTTAGATTTGGTAACCAGGAAGTTAATTTATCCCATATTTCTTTAAATCCACAAGAAGTATCATCTAAAGAAATCTGATGTAATATCTGATTGTGGTTTACAATCGCCTGTAAATCTGTTGCCACTCGTTTATCTAGATTAACATAACTACAACAACTTACATTTATGACTACACATACACCCCCCTTCTTTAACATATAAAAAATCCAAAGCTAATCTATTCTGAGTAGATATTTTCGAGAGACTATTGATTTCAATTTGCTGCACTTTTATTGCATCTATGCTTGCATTCATCATAATTTCAACTGTAGCAGAAAAATTTGCTATTGCTTTTTCAAGTTCAAGTCTTTTCTCTCCGGTCTGATCAAGATTCCACACACGGGAACGTGGTTTTTGATTTCGATTGGATTCCTTATGTGCAAATAGGGGTAGGATCAAAATTAGGCTCCACCAGTATATGTTAACTCTGCCTCCTTAGCCTACTGGGTGCAACCAGCAGCCAGGTGTTTTTTCTTCTCGGCAGCAGTTACATTCTTCAGGAGCCCTACAGATTTTAACTCCTTAACCCACTTCAAAATTCCATTTGGAGTCTCTTCTCTACTTCTTTGGTTAGTTCGTTTACCATTTCCCATTTTGCTTTTGTTATTTCAATTCCTCTTCCTTCAAAATCTTATGTCTCTTACTTTTCCTTTTACTAATCCTTTTAATTATTCCTGATATTTCCCAACTAAAATTTCTCTAGTCTTTATTTCCCACTTATGCCAATCCCTTTCAATAATTTTCCATGGGGATTTAAATCCTTTTCCTCGCCACAAAATAGGTTTTCTGTATTTACCAGCCCAAACTGCCTATTTTCAGATTCAGCATTCAGGAAAATTTTTTTTTTTTTTTGATCGATGCTTTTGACCCCAGATTATCATAACAATTATTGTGATCCTTAACTTATGCTAATACCAAAAATCCTTAAAACCTTAAAAAACTATGTTAAAATTAATCCATCAAATCAGTGTCTAAAAAGAAGTAAAATTGTTACATTAACTAAAAAACACTTTCCAAAATTAAAACCTGTTTATACATTCCTTAACTATATTACATGGAGCTCCTTTGAAATGCCTAGGCAGACAACTAAGAAGGTTCGAACCAAAAGAAAATCTTACAATTTGAACTCTTAACTAAGTGCATACACCTTACTGCAATTACTATGTACTAAGTACTTATAAATACCAAATGCTTACTTATTCATTATGCTTGTTAGAAAAACTTAACAAAACTCTAAATAACAAATCTGTGAAAGACATTACAATCAGAAATGACAAAATGAGTACTGTTGCTTTAAATCAGAGCAGAGCAGTGCGGCTGAAGCCGCTGCGGGGAAAGGGGTGGGGGCTGCTGCATGATCGCTGCTCTGCCGCCGTCGTGGCCGCTGCTGGGCCGCTGCTACTGTCGGTGCTGTCGGTGTCGGTGGTGCGTCAGCCGGTACCGCCTTGGTCGGAGCCGTCGGTATCCGCGGGGCCGGCAGGGCTCGCGGGAGGAGTGCGGTGGTAGGAATGCTGTAATCGCGAGCCTCAAGCGCTCAATTTTTTTTCTAAGAGGGCCGTAAAGCAAAGTCGGCGCTGTTTGAATTCCTTGTTGCCGGTGTTGTCTTCGAATCCGAGCTCTCGGGCGATTTCAGAGGAGGGTGTTGATAAAGGGGTCGAACACACTGAGCTGCCTTTTTCGGCTTTTTCCCCGCTGTGTGCAAACGGCAGTGGTGACGGCTGGCAAACGGTGTGGTCGCAAAGATGTATCGGGGGCGGCCCCGGTCGATCGGTCGATAGTTCTCAAACACATCTTTCAGCTGCAACTCAGATACACCTGGCGCTGCATCTCGTCCTGACAAAGTTGCTCTAACTGCAGCAGCCATTCGCTGTTCCAGTTCATAGGTTTTATCACAGTTTTGCATTCTCGCCACGACTTTTGCAGCTTTATAGCAGTTTTATCACCATCTATAGCCAAGTCCCACAACTTGTTCCTGTATTCTCTCAACAAGCTTCATCAAAATAACTATCTCCGCTAGGAAATGCCCTAAAGCGGATCCATGGGCCAAAAGTCCAGGCATTACTTTAGACGATATCTCCGTCTTATGCTTTTCTAAAAGCACTTAAATAAATCATACGCCGCTTGCCTCTCCATATTTACCGTCAGTCTGCACTGTTTTGCAGCTTTTCCAGAGGTATCGGCAGCGTATCTTGGCTGGATCACTTCTGTAAGTGCATCCAAGGTGCGGAGCCTTTCCTGCTTGCCGGCTGCCCTTTTGACCCACCAGCGCAGTGTTTCTCTAATTTTCCGCTTACCAGCTGCCTTTGCTCCTAACTCTTCTGCCTAGCTTAACAACGCACCAACTCCTTTTAAAATTTATCTTACACTGTCGCTTTTCTAAAAGCACTTAAATACGCTGCCTACCTATCCATATCCGTATTTAAACTTCAATACCTGTGCGCACAGTCCTCGTTTAAGCAGTTTCCGGCTCTACAGCGTCTTCGGCTTCAAGGCTGTCTTCCCTTTTCTTGCAGCCTCCGGTACTGCTATCCCGGGCCGGCCGTCTTCTTGCCTCCCGGCTTACTCCGAATCTCCCAAGTCCTGAAGAACTTCTTAGACCCTAAACCTTCGTCTTCATTAGGGTCCCGTGTTCGAGCGCCACTTACTGCAAGAAGGGGCCGCTATAACGACCAATGTGATCAGCGGAATCCAACTTTATTGAGCATCAGACACATCTTATATACAGTTTGCTATAATTATGCCCACTTGGCAACATACTATTGGTTGCTCTCTGAAAGGTTACATCATTGTTTTCACAACTCTGTGGAATTCTTCTATCCGGTCTAATTGCTCTCTCCCAGATCTCGCTTCCTCCTTATCTTGCTTGCCTCCCTTCTCGGGGGCAGCTGGACTTCGGCATACCAAGCAATCAGCACTTTCTCACATCTCTTACTCCGCCACTATATTGTCAACAGAGAATTCTTCAAGGCCTGAATTGCACAGGCGTTCCTGGGACCCAAGGCCCCTCTTGCTCAAAGCAATCCACAACAAGAACTTAATTAGACTATTTGATTTCAAGGCAAAACCAAAAGAAGTCAGATAATTAGTTGTAAAATAAGAACTGAACAAGACACAGTTTGGAAGCAATTCCTGACTTGTGTATTGCATGCAATAAATTTGTACCTATCTGAAGAGAGTAGAATGAGTCATTAGTGTATTGACTGGTGTCTCAAACCCTGTGCCTCGTGTTAATTTGTGTTCTGATAACCTCAAGGATGATCAAGGGCTTGCGATTCTCAGATTAGTTCCCTGAACAGAACTGAAATTCAAAATAAATCCTAATCAAGTCAAACCCCTTACTTATTGGCACGAGGAGGGACAAGAAACAGGGATTTAACTTTCCTTCCCAGGTCCTAAACCTAACTAGCTCTCTGAACAACTTCTTTTCTTCTTCATCAGTGTGTCTCTAAAGAAAGAAATGTTGAAATACTCTGAAATTAACCTCTTTCAGCTAAAGTCAAATTTCTTTGTGGAATACACTGAATTTCACCATTCTCTTGCATTACCCAATAAGTCTGACCCGGACCTTCAGCTGAAACCACCCCTCGGACAGGTTTAGCCTCTCCTGAGGGCGAAAATACCCAAACAGTTTTACCTAACAGATTCTTTTCTCTAACAACAGGAACTCTATCCCCTTCTACTTTCCGTAGCAAATCTGAATGTGCAGGTCCAGCTCGGTTCACTGAACCTCTACTATTTACCAGCCAGGTTGCTTGTGCTAAATGTTTTTCCCAGTTTTTCAAAGATCCACCCCCCATGGCTTTAAGAGTGGTCTTCAACAAACCGTTGTAGCGTTCAATCTTCCCTGAAGCTGGTGCATAGTAGGGAATGTGGAATATCCACTCAATACCGTGCTCTTTTGCCCAGTTCTTTACAAGGTTGTTCTTGAAATGAGTTCCGTTGTCTAACTCAATCCTCTCTGGAGTTCCGTGTCTCCACAGGATTTGTCTCTCCAGACCGAGAATGGTGTTGCGTGCAGTTGCATGTGGAACTGGATAAGTTTCAACCATCCAGTGTTTGCCTCTACCATAGTAAGCACGTATTGCTTACCAGAACGAGAACGTGGTAGAGTGATGTAGTCAATCTGCCAAGCTTCACCATACTTGTACTTGGACCATCGGTCACCATACCACAAGGGCTTAAGTCGTTTTGCCTGCTTAATAGCAGCACAAATGTCACAGTCATGGATGACTTGTGTGATAGCATCCATGGAAATGTCTATGGATCTGTCACGAGCCCATTGGTATGTTGCATCTCTGCCTTGATGTCCTGACGAATCGTGAGCCCACCGAGCTAAGAATATCTCACCTCGGTGTTTCCAGTCGAGATCAAGATTAGAGTCCATGTCTACTTGAGAAACTCTTGCAGCTAGATCTGCCTGATGGTTGTGTTGCTGTTCCTCAGTAGCTTTGCTCTTAGGAATGTGAGCATCGATGTGTCTCACTTTCACTGGAATTCTCTCGATTCGATCAGCAATGTCCTGCCATAGGTTGGCTGCCCAAATGGGTTTTCCTTTTCTCTGCCAACCACTCTTCTTCCAGTTCTTTAGCCAACCCCATAGAGCATTGGCTACCATCCATGAGTCGGTGTAGAGATAAAGCTTTGGCCATCTCTCACGTTCAGCTACGTCGAGAGCTAGCTGGACAGCTTTTACCTCTGCGAACTGACTGGATTCTCCTTCTCCATCTTTCGCCTCTGCAACTCGGCGTGTTGGACACCACACTGCAGACTTCCACCTTCGCTTGTTTCCAACAAGACGACAGGAACCGTCTGTGAACAAAGCATATTTCTTTTCATCATCAGAAAGGTCATTGTAAGGAGGAGCTTCCTCAGCACGAGTTACTTTCTCCTCTGGAGGTTTAGCACAGTTGATACCTTCAGGCCAACTTGAGATCACCTCCACTAGACCAGGTCTTTCAAGATTTCCCATTGGAGCTCTCTGTGTTATCAGAGCCATCCACTTAGACCATGTGGAGTCTGTGGCATGATGTGGTGTGGAACCTTTGCCTTTGAACATCCAATTCAAAACTGGTAATCTGGGAGCTAGAAGAAGTTGTGATTCAGTTCCAATCACTTCAGAAGATGCTTTTACTCCTTCATAGGCAGCTAGAATTTCCTTCTCTGTTGGAGTATAGTTAGCTTCTGAACCTCTGTAACCTCTACTCCAGAAACCAAGAGGTCGTCCATGTGTCTCACCTGGAGCTTTTTGCCACAAGCACCAGGTTGGACCATTGTCACTTGCAGCCGTGTACAAAATGTTCTTAATGTCTGGACCATCTCGGACATCTTGAGTGCTGGGCTGCTGTGGCATGTTGAGAACATCTTCAGGATGTGGTTTACAGAGCCCATGGAACAGTCTTAGCTCAAAACACTCTTGTAACAAGGAAAGATTTACTTGAGAACATAAGCTCATGAATCCTACTGCAGTGTCACCATCCTGGAACATAAAAGCAGCATTACACATGTAAAGGCTGAGCATGTGATTTTAGTTCAGGACAAAAAAACTCAACAAAAGAAATTTCTGGAACTTGAGGTTAGTGTTCCATCTCTGGCTGTGCATAATGGAAAAGTACAAAGGAACTGCTTCAGCAAAAGCTGAAGATATATATTTTTCCCTTCTAGTGTGTGTATTAGTACTTGTATATTAGATAGTATAATTCTTTTGTCAGGTATAGCATTAGGACTGCATATATGTGTCCTGAATGGACAAAAAGCCTCAAAATTACTCTGAATCAGACAATGAGGCAGAAGTTAGTAGATCTGGTTCTTTAGGCTTGCCTGAACATGTTTCAGAGCCAGAATAAGCCAGGTGGGCGTGCTTTTGGCCATGTTTGGAAAGAAGGCTTTCTATAGGTTGCAATACCAGGGTTTTAGCCCTAGATCTGTGTTGCTACTGGCCATTATTGCCTCGGGAAATCTATAAGTATCAGCCCAAAGAGCCAGAGCGTCGTCTTGCAAGTGTCCATGCTCTGGAAGGAACCACAAGCTTCGCTTGGAAGGTGAACTGTGTTTCAGTTTACCCAGACAAGACAGCAAGGACCCCTCGCTATTTTCAGCGTTGTAAAGCCCAGAGGACAGACACACGTCTTGCCGGGCCGAGAGGCAAAACCCCAGAGGAGCTGAGTCCCTGGGACAGTTTCGTTTGACTGGAGAAAGGAGCGAGCGCTGCTACAAAAGGATTACAGCTGAGAAACCTCTCTACAAAGCTTTCAGCTACAAATCCTTTGGGAACAAATCCTGCCTCAGTAATAAGCTGCAGACACCAACAGAAAGTGAAACGGTGCTCCTGCAGCTTCCACCTGGTCAATGCCATTTTGATTTGTCTAGATCTTAACGTGTGCCACGAGGTATCAGGATCAGTGAGTAATTACAATATCTGATTTTATAAGCATCTATTGAAGGTCTGTTGCCTTAGGGAATTCTAGAGTTCCCCCCCCTCGTTGGGGGCAATCGCCGGCTTCATTGCTGAGGTTGCTTTTCTTTAAAGTGATGTTTGTTGTTTCTAGATTTTTGTACATATTGCTTAAATTGCTACTTGCTCCTGCTGGTGAGGTATCTGTTCCACAACCGAACCCCTCGAATCTGTAAATAGGTTTTGATTAGTGTTTTTTGCGGGATTTTTTTTTATTATTAATAAAATTATTAATATTTTTTTAATTAATCCCTCTGCTTATTGAACATTAATATATCCTTTTATAGACCACAACAATATGGACCAAACAATGATCTACAGCTTCAATAAAACATTGATTACAGTAAATAAAAAATACCTGAAATACATACCTCCAAAAAAAAAGGTGTAATTTTCCTTGGACTTAAAAGCACAGCTAAAGCAAAATCTGGTTATAGCCAACCACAAGGGATGAATACTTACTAAGCACACTGCTTAGGAAATCAAGTTGTGCTGCCATCAAAAAGTGTACTTTATTTCCTTATGACAGCGATTCAGACAGCAAAGCAATTATATAAGGATATAAACAGTATGTAATACCAAATATAGTATGTGTGGGACATACTATTTGCAGCAGTAGTGAGAACTAAATATTCACAGTATCACTAAGGTTGGAAGAGACCTCGAGGATCATCGAGTACAACCTTTCACCACAGATCCATGACTAGACCATGGCACCAAGTGCCACGTCCAATCTCCTCTTGAACACCTCGAGGGATGGTGACTCCACCACCTCCCCGGGCAGCCCGTTCCAATGATTAATGACTCGTTTGGTGAAGAACTTTCTCCTCACCTCGAGCCTAAACTTCCCCTGGCGCAGCTTGAGACTGTGTCCCCTTGTTCTGGGGCTGGTTGCCTGGGAGAAGAGGCCAACCCCCTCCTGGCTACAACCACCTTTCAGGTAGTTGTAGAGGGCAATGAGGTCACCCCTGAGCCTCCTCTTCTCCATGCTAAACACCCCCAGCTCCCTCATCCTCTCCTCATAGGGCTTGTGCTCAAGGCCTCTCACCAGCCTTGTTGCCCTTCTCTGAACATGTTCAAGTGTCTTGATGTCCTTCTTAAACTGAGGGGCCCAGAACTGGACACAGTATTCAAGGTGCGGCCTAACCAATGCAGAGTACAGGGGCACAATGACTTCCCTGCTCCTGTTGGCCACACCATTCCTAATACAGGCCAGGATGCCATTGGCCTTCTTGGCCACCTGGGCACACTGCTGGCTCATGTTTAGGTGGCTGTTGATCAGCACCCCCAGGCCCCTCTCTGTTTGGCAGCTCTCCAGCCACTCTGACCCCAGCCTGTAGCTCTGCATGGGGTTGCTGTAGCCAAAGTGCAGCACCCGGCACTTGGACTTGTTAAATGCCATTCCATTGGACTCTGCCCATCTGTCTAGTTGGTCGAGGTCCCTCTCCAGAACCCTTCCACCCTCTAACTGACTAACATCTGCTCCTAACTTGGTGTCATCTGCAAATTTGCTGATGACTGACTCAATCCCCTCATCCAGATCATCATAGTATCACAGAATCATAGTACCATTCAGGGTTGGAAGGGACCACAAGGATCATCTAGTTCCAACCCCCCTGCCATGGGCAGGGACACCCCACACTAGATCAGGCTGGACAGAGCCTCATCCAGCCTGCTCTTAAACACCCCCAGGGACGGGGCCTCGACCACCCCCCTGGACAACACATTCCAGGGTTTCACCACTCTCATGGTGAAGAACCTCTTCCTCACATCTAGCCTGAATCTCCCCACCTCCAGCTTCATTCCATTCCCCCTAGTCCTATCACTACCTGAGATCCTGAGAAGTCCTTCCCCAGCCTTCCTGTAGGCCCCTTTCAGATACTGGAAGGCCACAATTAGGTCACCTTGGAGCCTTATCTTCTGCAGACTGAACAGCCCCAACTCCTTCAGTCTGTCCTCATAGGAGAGGTGCTCCAGCCCTCTGATCATCCTTGTGGCCCTTCTCTGGACACGTTCCAGCACCTCCACATCCCTCTTGTAATAGGGGCTCCAGAACTGGATGCAGTACTCCAGGTGGGGTCTCACCAGGGCTGAGTAGAGGGGGAGGATCACCTCCCTCGACCTGCTACCCACACTTCTCCTGATGCAGCCCAGGATCTGATTGGCTTTGCGGGCTGCAAGTGCACACTGAGAGCTCATGTTGAGCTTTTTGTCCACCAGCACCCCCAAGTCTCTCTCCTCAGGGCTACTTTCCAGCCAGTCACTGCCCAGCCTGGATTTGTGCCTGGGATTGCCTCGACCCAGATGCAGGACCCTGCACTTGCTCTTATTGAACTTCATGAGGTTGGTTTGTGCCCACCTCTCCAGCCTGTCAAGGTCCCTCTGGATGGCCTCCCTTCCCTCCAGCCATGCTGACTGTTCCCAATCACCTCTTCACTATTCTTTTGAGCGAGTAGTGACTCCAGGAGGATCTGCTCCATGATCTTTCCAGGCACAGAGGTGAGACTGACTGGCCTGTAGTTCCCTGGTTCCTCCTTCTTACCCTTTTTGAAAATGGGGGCAATGTTTCCCCTTTTCCAGTCTGTGGGGACTTCCCCAGATTGCCATGACTTTTGAAATATAGTGGAGAGGGGTTTAGCAACCTCATCTGCCAGTTCTCTCAGGACCCGTGGGTGTATCCCGTCGGGCCCCATGGACTTGAACACTTTCAGGTTCTTCAGATGATCACGAACCTTATCTGCACTTACAATGGGCAGTTCTTCCTCCCCGTCCCTGGCTTTGACTTCCATAACATCAGGAGTGTGGCTAGAGGCCCTTGCAGTGAAGACTGAGGTAAAGAAGTTATTAAGTACCTCAGCCTTTTCCTCATCACTTGTGACCATGTCACCATTTTCCTTTCTGAGGGGGCCCACACCTTCCCTAGTCGTTTTCTTCCCATTAATATACCTGTAGAAGTTCTTAGTATTCCCTTTAATCTCCCTGGCTAGATTCAATTCAAACTCTGCTTTGGCTTTCCTAACCAGGACTCTTGCTGCTCGGGCAGCTTCCTTATATTCCCCCTGTTCTAGCTGTCCTTCCCTCCACTTCCTGTAGAGTTTCCTTTTAAGTAATAGTGTGTCCAGTCACTCCTTGCCCATCCAGGCAGGCCTCCTAGCATTCTTACCTGCTTTTCTCTTTGTTGGTACACAGAGCTCCTGGACACAGAGGAGGTGGTCCTTGAATACTGACCAGCTGTCCTGGGTCCCTCTTCCCTCCAGGGCTTTGTCCCACGACACTTTGGCTAGCAGATCCCTGAAGCGATCAAAATCTGCACGCCTAAAGTCTAGGGTCGTAAGCTTGGAATACTTCCTCCTGATTGCCCAGAGGAGATTAAATTCAACTGCTTCATGGTCACTGCAGCCAAGGCTGTCTCTGAGCCTCACATTGCTTACCAGCCCTTCCCTGTTGGTGAGAACAAGGTCCAGCATAGCACCATTTCTTGTTGGTTCCTCTACCATTTGGAGGAGGAAGTTGTCTTCTATGCAGTCCAGGAACATCCTGGATTGCTGGTGCCTTGCTGTGTTGTCCCTCCAGCAGATGTCCGGGTGGTTGAAATCACCCATGAGGACCAGGGCTTGTGACCTGGAAGCCGCTTCTATTTGCCTATGGAGGGCCTCATCTGCTTGGATCTGCTGCTCAGGTGGCCTGTAGGAGACCCCCACAGTAATATCTCCTTCCCCTGTCCTGCCTTTAATTTTAATCCATACACTCTCAACTAGCTCATCATCCCTCCCCAGGTGGAGCTCCACTGATTCCAACTGGCTATTGACATAGAGGGCAACACCTCCCCCTCTCCTTCCCTGCCTATCCTTCCTAAAGAGTTTATACCCATCTATCCCTACATTCCAGTCATGGGATTCATCCCACCAAGTTTCAGTAATAGCCACTATGTCGTGGCATCCCAGCAGCACAGTGGCCCTTAACTCATCCTGTTTGTTGCCCAAGCTGCGCGCATTCGCATAGAAGCACTTCAGCTGGGCTGGCCCTGTCCTCCTCTTGTGCCAAATCCCCTCGATTTCCACAGAATATCCTGGTGGATCATTCGAGGCTTGCCTCAGGGCAGCAAGTTGAGAGCCCTTACCAGCTTTCCATCGATCTGCTGCTGGTGAGCTGCCCCTCTGTTTGTCACCAGCCAGCAGGAGACTATTAACCCCTTCCCCCTGCAAATCTAGTTTAAAGCCCTATCAATGAGGCCTGGCAATTCCTGCCCCAGGATTCTTATCCCCCTCTGGGACAAGTGTGTCCCATGAATTGTTTTCAGCTCTGGTGCCTTGAAAACCAATCCATGATTGTGGAACCCAAAGCCCTGTCGATGGCACCAGCCCCTGAGCCATGAATTGATCTGTCGGCCCTTCCTCAGTGTTTCCTCATCCACTGCTGACGTTGGAGGTATAGCAGAAAACACGACTTGAGCCTCTGATCCCTTTAGCATTTGCCCTAAGGTTCTGAAGTCTTTTTTAATAGATTGTGAGCCTCTCATTGTTACATCGTCACTGCCCACCTGAAAGACCAGAAGTGGGTAGTAGTCTGAAGGACTCACAAGGTTGGGAATTCTATCTACAATTTCTTTTACTTGGGCACCAGGGAGGCAGCTGTCCTCTCTATGAAATGGGTCTGGTCTGCATATTGGGCCCTCTGTTCCCCTCAGTAGGGAGTCTCCTATGACGATGACCCTGCGAGGTTTCTTTTCTGGGTAAGTTTTGATGGCTGGCCTGAGGCAACCTGTCATTGGTGCAGCTTCTGACCTGCTTGAGTCCTCGACCTTACCAATGACCTGTTCCTCCTGCAGAGCCTCATACCTGTTCTGTAACTGCACTGGAGGCAACTTGCTGCTCAAAGTAGCAGACTTTCTCCGTTTGTATTTCTTCCGTCGGGCAGAGACCTGCTCCCATTGGCCCTGCTCATGTGGGTTATTGCAGAGAGGTTGAGAGTCTTGCTGATGGGAAGGTATCAAACTCCTTGTTCCACTAAGTGTTACCCCCTGTACTGGTTTAGGAGAGATTACATTATGGGAATCGTCAATGTTCTGCTCGCCATCTCTTCTAGCTCTGAGCCTTTCCACCTCTTCTTTCAGTTTGACCACCATGCTCATCAGATCACTGACCTGCTCACACCTGACACAGGAGCTGCTCCCTCCATCCTCCATATCGAGTGCCAGGTTCCAGCACTCACTGCAGCCACCTACTTGAACCTCTGCATGCTTGTGAGTGGTCTCTGTTTGGGTGCCCACTGTCCTTCTGCTAGCCTTTGCTCTAGTGGTGACCATCTTGCAGTAACCACTCTCTCCACCCGTGGGTTTTTTTTTGTTTGTTTGTTTTTTCCCTATGTGTAAGAAGGCGAGCTGCGCTCCTCAAGCTGCCTCCTCTCTCTCCAGCCATGCGCTGGGTTCTGTTTGGTTTGCACGCGGTCTCCGCGGCAACCCCTCCCACAGCAATGAAGATGTTAAGGAGGATGCGGCCCAGCACTGATCCCTGGGGGAATGCCACTGGTGACTGGCCACCAGCTAGATGTGGCACCATTCACCACCACTCTCTGGGCTCGGCCATCCAGCCAGTTCCTAACCCAGCACAGAGTGTTGCGGTCCAAGCCTCGAGCTGACAGCTTAGCCAGCAGTTTGCTGTGGGGGACGGTGTCAAAGGCCTTGCTGAAGTCCAGGTAGACCACATCCACAGGCCTCCCCATGTCCACCAGATGGGTCACCTGATCAAAGAAGGAGATCAGGTTGGAGAGGCAGGACCTGCCCTTCCTAAATCCATGTTGGCTGGTCCCGAGCCCTTGGCCATCCTTCAGGTGCGCAGTTATTGCCTCCAGGATAATCTGCTCCAACATTTTCCCTGGCACTGAGGTCAGGCTGACTGGCCTGTAGTTTCCAGGTTCCTCCATCCGACCCTTCTTATGGATGGTGAAAGAGTTTAATTTCTTTGTGGAATACACTGAATTTCACCATTTTCTTGCATTACCCAATAAGTGTGACCCGGATCTTCAGCTGAAACCACCCCTTGGACAGGTCTAGCCTCTCCTGAGGGTGAAAATACCCAAACAGTTTTACCTAACAGATTCTTTTCTCTAACAACAGGAACTCTATCATGCTACACTTTCTGTAGCAAATCTGAATGTGCAGGTCCAGCTCGGTTCACTGAACCTCTACTATTTACCAGCCAGGTTGTTTGTGCTAAATGTTTTTCCCAGTTTTTCAAAGATCCACCTCCCATGGCTTTAAGAGTGGTCTTCAACAAACCGTTGTAGCGTTCAATCTTCCCTGAAGCTGGTACATAGTAGGGAATATGGGATATCCACTCAATACTGTGCTCTTTTGCCCAGTTCTCTACAAGGTTGTTCTTGAAATGAGTTCCATTCTCTGACTCAATCCTCTCTGGAGTTCCGTGTCTCCACAGGATCTGTCTCTCCAGACCGAGAATGGTGCTGCGTGCAGTTGCATGTGGAACTGGATAAGTTTCCAACCATCCAGTGTTTGCCTCTACCATAGTAAGCACGTATTGCTTACCAGAACGAGAACGTGGTAGAGTGATGTAGTCAATCTGCCAAGCTTCACCATACTTGTACTTGGACCATCGGTCACCATACCACAAGGGCTTAATTAGTTTTGCCTGCTTAATAGCAGCACAAATGTCACAGTCATGGATGACTTGTGTGATAGCATCCATGGAAATGTCTATGGATCTGTCACGAGCCCATTGGTATGTTGCATCTCTGCCTTGATGTCCTGACGAATCATGAGCCCACCAAGCTAAGAATATCTCACCTCGGTGTTTCCAGTCGAGATCAAGATTAGAGTCCATGTCTACTTGAGAAACTCTTGCAGCTAGATCTGCCTGATGGTTGTGTTTCTGTTCCTCAGTAGCCTTGCTCTTAGGAATGTGAGCATCGATGTGTCTCACTTTCACTGGAATTCTCTCGATTCGATCAGCAATGTCCTGCCACAGGTTGGCTGCCCAAATGGGTTTTCCTTTTCTCTGCCAACCACTCTTCTTCCAGTTCTTTAGCCAACCCCATAGAGCATTGGCTACCATCCATGAGTCGGTGTAGAGATAAAGCTTTGGCCATCTCTCACGTTCAGCTACATCGAGAGCTAGCTGAACAGCTTTTACCTCTGCGAACTGACTGGATTCTCCTTCTCCATCTTTCGCCTCTGCAACTCGGCGTGTTGGACTCCACACTGCAGATTTCCACCTTCGCTTGTTTCCAACAAGACGACAGGAACCGTCTGTGAACAAAGCATATTTCTTTTCATCATCAGAAAGGTCATTGTAAGGAGGAGCTTCCTCAGCACGAGTTACTTTCTCCTCTGGAGGTTTAGCACAGTTGATACCTTCAGGCCAACTTGAGATCACCTCCACTAGACCAGGTCTTTCAAGATTTCCCATTCGAGCTCTCTGTGTTATCAGAGCCATCCACTTAGACCATGTGGAGTCTGTGGCATGATGTGGTGTGGAGCCTTTGCCTTTGAACATCCAATTCAAAACTGGTAATCTGGGAGCTAGAAGAAGTTGTGATTCAGTTCCAATCACTTCAGAAGATGCTTTTACTCCTTCATAGGCAGCTAGAATTTCTTTCTCTGTTGGAGTGTAGTTAGCCTCTGAACCTCTGTAACCTCGACTCCAGAAACCAAGAGGTCGTCCACGTGTCTCACCTGGAGCTTTTTGCCACAAGCACCAGGTTGGACTATTGTCACTTGCAGCCGTGTACAAAATGTTCTTAATGTCTGGACCATCTCGGACAGGTCCCAGACCCATTGCTTGAATTACTTCTTGCTTTATATGGTCAAAGGCTGCTTGTTGTTCAGGTCCCCAGTGGAAATGGTTTCTCTTTCGAGTCACATCATACAGAGGTTTCACAATCTGACTGTATCCAGGAATGTGCAGTCTCCAAAATCCCACTATCCCCAAGAAACGTAGGGTCTCTTGCTTGTTTGTGGGACTTGCCATGGTAGAGACTCTGTTTACCACATCCACTGGAATGTGTCGGCGTCCATCCTGCCATCGCACTCCCAGAAACTGAATCTCTGTGGTAGGTCCTTTCACCTTGTCTCGCTTGATGGCAAAACCTGCATTCAGAAGAATGTCAATGATTTTGTTACCTTTCTCAAAGACTTCCTCAGCAGTTTTACCCCAGACGATGATATCATCGATGAACTGGATGTGTTCTGGAGCACTGCCTTTCTCCAGAGCATCGTGGATTACTGCATGACAGATGCTTGAGCTGTGGATCCAGCCCATTGGCAGTCTGTTGAAAGTGTACTGGATTCCTCTCCAGGTGAAAGCAAACTGAGGCCTGCATTCCTCTGCTATGGGAATAGAGAAAAATGCATTAGCAATGTCTATGGTAGCATACCATTTGGCCTCTTTGGATTCCAGCTCATACTGTAGCTCCATCATGTCTGGTACTGCTGCACTCATAGGTGGTGTCACTTCCTTCAGGGCTCGGTAGTCTACTGTTAGACGCCAGTCTCCATTCTGCTTCCGCACAGGCCACACTGGACTGTTGAAAGGTGAATGAGTTTTGCTGACGACTTTCTGACTCTCCAACTGACGAATCAGATTCTGAATGGGCAACAAAGAGTCACGGTTGGTTCTGTATTGTCTGTGATGTACAGTCTGAGAAGCAACCGGCAATTTAATGTCCTGTATCTTATGTTGTCCCACAACTGCAGATTCATCAGAAAGCTCAGGTCTAGCAGATAGCTTCAATTTTTGTCTATCAATTTCTATTGAAGCTACTCCAAAAGCCCATTTGTAACCTCTAGGGTCTTTGAAACGCCCTTCTCTCAGAAAATCAATTCCCAAAATACAAGGTGCATCAGGTCCGGTCACAACTGTATGCTTCCTCCACTGTTTACCAGTTAAACTTATATTAACCTCTACCTTACTTAACTCTTGAGATCCACCAGTGACTCCCAGAATAGTTATAGACTCTGATCCCTGATAATTTGATGGTATTATGGTGCACTGAGCTCCTGTGTCAACCAAGGCCCTGTACTTCCGAAATTGTGAAGTGCCAGGCCACTGGATGTACACATCCCAATAGATTCTATTATCTCTGTTATCCCTCTCCTCCCTGGCGGGAGGCAGGGCACCCCTAGTTATGGGGAACATGCGCACATGTGCATTGCACATAGTTTGCAGGGTTATAACTTTGCATGTTATAACTGGAGCCACTGTTGGAACCGTAAGAGTCGTTCTGGGGAACTGTGGAAGTAACAGCTACCCTTCTGGTATTGCTACCTCGGGTTCTGCCACTTTGCAATTCCCTCAGTCTCCTGAAAAGATTAGAAGTTGGTTGGCCATCCCAGCGGTTCATGTTCTCACCAAACTGATCACGCAGAGTTATCCAAATAGTTCTACGTGATTGCCTTGGTGGTCTGTTTTGGAACGACCTGTTTTGGAATGACCTGTTTTGGAATGACCTCCTTGGAGGACGTGTATTCCTCACAGATGAAACTTGTATCCACCTGGAGGAAGAATTGAAATTATCCTTTGTGCCAATTGGTATATGGAATCTTTCAGATCCTTCATGCAATTCTCAATTTTTCCAGACAGAGTTTCAATGGCTGAAACCAAAGAACCACGTGTCATGCTATCCTCCAATTGTCTCATTTGATCGCTGAATTGGCCAACCGTGGGAGAAGCTCCACCATAACTTCTTGACACAATTCTGCTTGCCAGAATGTTTGCATAATTGGAAGGAGCAAGTTTGATGATCTTTTAGCAAGACCAATACCCACAGGAATGTCATCAGGATTCAGAGTTTCATGTTCACCATAGAGTAGCTCTCTAACAGCAAATTCTCTCAAGCGCTTAATTCCCTCATCTATGGTAGTCCAGGGTTTAGGATTCCATGGGAGATCATCTCGGGAAGGGTATCTCAGGGCAACCGCCATTAAAAGGCGTATCCAGAGACTAACCTTACCGAGAGCTCTTCCTAGATGTCTATCTATTCCATTGTCCCTTGAGAGAGTTCCTAACTGAGCTGCTGACTTGTCTCCAACTCTTAGAGCTGGAGCACCTGTATCATAACACCTACTGAGCCAAGCTAGAACTGGTTCCTTATCTGCCCTGGTGAAATCTTTACGGACATTTCGCAATTCCTCGCGGGGCGAAGAACATTCCAAAATATCATCTTGCTCTTCATCTCCCTGAATTTTTTGTCCATATAATCCTGCTGTCATTCTCCTAAGGATCTCTTTAAGCTGAGAATCACCTTTGCCAGCTGCTTTCCTAGCTTCATCTGTATCCTGCTTTGATCTCACTAGGTTAGCTAGATCTTTAAAACAAACCACCTCTTCCTCCTGAGCAGGATCTCTTAGAGTAGAGGGCCCCTCACCAGGATCAGTCTCCAGCTCCTCTTCTTCTCCATCTTTGGCCTTTGCACCTCTAGTCTTTAAAGGAGCCACCTTAACTGGAGCTGTGTTTGAATTGACAGCCACCTTAATGGAAGCTGACAGGTCCTGAGATAAATCAGTTGCTGGGGCAGTGACTTCCGGTCCCACTGAGGGAGTAGGCGGAAGTGACGTTGCTCCGTTAATGGCCGACGGAGAAGAAGAAGAAGGAGAAGGAGTAGGAGCCATGTTGATACCAGCTGCTGCCTTTGGCAGCTTGCTAGAATCAGCAAAGTCATTTAGAGCTGCTTTACCAATTAACTTTTTAGCCTTCTTTTTAACTGACACGGGTTCTCCACCTTCCTCATCACTAGATGACTCTGGGACTGATCTCGAGCTACGGCGTTTTCTTTTTGGTCTAGTTTTAATAACAAAACACGCCCTGGACACCTTTCTTTCTCGCCGCAAAGAAATCAGGAGATACACGATAATTATCACCAGCAGCAGAATTATAGACATGAAATAAATCACCTTTGGATCCCAGGCATCACCTAAAGTTACTCTCTCCTCAGGCGGAATCTTAAAACCCTTTATCTCAATTGGGAGAGTGGTGGAGGTAACATTCCTGTATCTCACTGGCCATAATAAATTAATACATTTTCCATACCATAATTTAACTCTATACATAACCCACATATAAATTGTCCGCACCAAATATTTACCCAGGTAATCCAAAAGCAAACCCAAACAATATCTGTAAACCAGAGCCCCAAAAATTGAAAAGAATAATCGCTCCACAAACCACAAGACCTTCATGCTTGCTAATTCAGCTGGAAAACACTAAATCAATCAGGTAATAAATTAAACTAATTATCTGCCCCACGTTGGGCGCCAATAAAAAATTGTGGTGGGTGGAAGGGTAAGGCCGAGAAGCCTCTTCCTTCCCCCTTGTAAGGTAAAAGGGAAAAAAAAAATTGAAGGGAAAGGAAAAAAAAACTTCACCAGCTGAATTAGCAAAGCAGTGGAGCTATATTTACAAAGCAGTGTAGGATTTTGCAGGGGAATATTTACAAATTTACAATATCTACAATATATGCAAAGATATACAACAGAGTAACACAGAAATGAGAGTAACCTCCCTCGGCCGAGGGGGTTCCCCACCTCCGCTCTCCCCTCTCTTCCCCCCTTTCCCCAGAATGGGATAGAAAGAGGAAGAAACGAGAGAAAAAAATGTTAGAAGCAGTTTGTGTTAGTTGGAAGCAGTTAATATAGACCTGGTTATCTTATCCTCAAGGCCGAGGCCTTGGCAGAAAGCCCAGCACAGAGAAGAGTTGCTGCACCCTGGAGAAGCGGAAGCAAGAGTGACCGAGAAGTGCTGGAAATGCCCATTTCAGTCTCAGTTCAGATGGTGCTTCCTCCCACTTGACCAATGAAAATTAGTTTAGACTCTTCCTTCCGTTTACCAACTTCCGTCCACCATATTCCCTTTCTTAAAGGGGCAACGTCAACCGGGCACAGGACCCCAGTGGAAATGGTTTCTCTTTCGAGTCACATCATACAGAGGTTTCACAATCTGACTGTATCCAGGAATGTGCAGTCTCCAAAATCCCACTATCCCCAAGAAACATAGGGTCTCTTGCTTGTTTGTGGGATTTGCCATGGTGGAGACTCTATTTACCACATCCACTGGTATGTTTCCTCCATTGTTTACCAGTTAAACTTATGTTAACCTCTACCTTACTTAACTCTTGAGATCCACCAGTGACTCCCAAAATAGTTATAGACTCTGATCCCTGATAATTTGATGGCATTATGGTGCACTGAGCTCCTGTGTCAACCAAGGCCCTGTACTTCCGAAATTGTGAAGTGCCAGGCCACTGGATGTACACATCCCAATAGATTCTATTATCTCTGTTATCCCTCTCCTCCCCTTGGCGGGAGGCAGGGCACCCCTAGTTATGGGGAACATGCGCACATGTGCATTGCACATAGTTTGCAGGGTTATAACTTTGCATGTTATAACTGGAGCCACTGTTGGAACCGTAAGAGTCGTTCTGGGGAACTGTGGAAGTAACAGCTACCCTTCTGGTATTGCTACCTCGGGTTCTGCCACTTTGCAATTCCCTCAGTCTCCTGAAAAGATTAGAAGTTGGTTGGCCATCCCAGCGGTTCATGTTCTCACCAAACTGATCACGCAGAGTTATCCAAATAGTTCTACGTGATTGCCTTGGTGGTCTGTTTTGGAACGACCTGTTTTGGAATGACCTGTTTTGGAATGACCTCCTTGGAGGACGTGTATTCCTCACAGATGAAACTTGTACCCACCTGGAGGGAGAATTGAAATTATCCCTTTGTGCCAATTGGGATATGGAATTTCTAAATTCATCTTTTAACTCTCTTATGCAACTCTGAATATCACCAGACATAGTTTTAATAGCCGAAACCAAAGAACCACGTGTCATGCTATCCTCCAATTGTCTCATTTGATCACTGAATTGGCCAACCGTGGGAGAAGCTCCACCATAACTTCTTGACACAATTCTGCTTGCCAGAATGTTTGCATAATTGGAAGGAGCAAGTTTGATGATCTTTTTAGCAAGACCAATACCCACAGGAATGTCATCAGGATTCAGAGTTTCATGTTCACCATAGAGTAGCTCTCTAACAGCAAATTCTCTCAAGCGCTTAATTCCCTCATCTATGGTAGTCCAGGGTTTAGGATCTCTGCTATCAGTTTATCTTTGTTGACTTACACTAAGAGAGACAAACTTGTCGTCTTCCACACCACCCTGTTAATCAAAGATAAAAGCAAGAGAGAAAGAAAAGAAAGGAAAGGAAAGGAAAGAATTTTTAAACAATTTTTACAATACATTTTTATCGCCTAATGGCACGAATCTGTTTTACATCTTCATTAGTTACAAATTGCATATTAGATACTACATGTTGAATCAAATGTATAAAACAGGGAATAATACAGGGTAAAAGGAGAAACAAGGCCAAAACACATAACAAATAATACAAAAATTGTTTCATCCATGGTCCTCCGGGGAGCCAGGAGAGCCAGCTCATATCCCATCCCTCCCAGGTTTGGACAGGGACATGTGTTAGCTTCCTAAGTCCAGATGATATTTTTTTTACTACTTTTCCATTGTCATCAATTTGTAGACAGCAGTTAGAATCATTTAATTTCCCACAGACCCCTCCTTCTTCTGCTAACAAATAATCGAGAACCATCCTATGTTGTAGAATGGCTGTTCGCATCTGTGTAGCTTGATCTGCTAATAAATCTAGGGTACGAGCTGTCTCATTGCTGATTACTTCTAAGAGGGCTCGCAGCCTTATGATACGGTTTAAGTTATAGATTGGTTCTCGAGCACCACTAATCCTTTCATGGGGGTTCCAGGTGGCAGGACCATAATATTCGATAATCCTTTGGGGAGTCCATTCACCCTTTCCCCATTGTTGACCAGTACCCCTGGTCAAGTGAGTGGAGATGGACCTCTTCCTTTTTCCCGGGTTATCATATACTTTGATCCCCAGGGCATTTCCTTCTCCACCTGGGAATAAGAAAAACAATGGGTGGATTAGTCCAACATAGCATATCCCGGTCCAATTCGGTGGTAATTTTTTATAGGCCCGGTGCCCGCATATCCAATAATGGCCTTTCAGTGCAGTAGTTCCATTTTCAAACAGGCCTGTGGGGGTTGTAGGCATCTGGAAATATGTAGAATTTGTCATGCCCAATGGATTAGGGAAAAGGACATGGTTCCATCTCCCCTCAGGGTGAGCATGACCCACCATTGTACAATACCAAGCACTCGAATCATTTTTCCACTCACACGATTGGTAGAGGAGTGGACCATATCTTTCTCTGAAATCATATATACGAGACACATTTTCTCTTGACCAAAACCCCTCAAAGTCCTTAACTCCCCCAGTTTTATTAACCCACATCCACCCAGATGTGTGCCTAAAACTGGGTCTTTTCTTTTGGTTTTGTAATCTCAGATTGCGATACGTAAATGTCCATTGACATATACCTACAAAAACACCACCAGGTTGTGTGCAGTTTAGACAATAGATTCCTTGGCCTGGATACTGGACTGGCCATGGGGCTGTATCTTCTTCAGTCCAAAAGGTGTTTTTGTCCACTTCACTAAGGGAGCTCACAAGCCATTTGGGAGCTACTAGAGTCGAAACCCAAGGCCATGCTTCGAATCCCTGCGGCCCACCACACACCCAACAGTTCGTAAGGTTGTACACAGAGGACACTTCTTCTGCCAGCTGCATGAATAGATTGGTTACAAGAAACCCCTCATTAGGATCTGAGGAGGCAGATGCAGAAATATCAAGGGTTAATGCTCCAAGGGTACACCAAAATAGAGAGACAAACATCTTGTTCATATAATAGGGAATATAACATAGATAATTATAACAAAGCAGTTTCCCAGAAGGTCATGCAGACGATCAATGCAGACGATCAACAGCTCCCCAGGTTCTCTAAGGCAGACCTCGGGTCTCTCACCTAGAAGGGAGAGAAAAAGAAAAACAAAACGGACTTGGTCCATTGTAGGGAACCGGTAGATAGTTATTATTAGAAAGATGGAATAATCCACCTTGTATTAATCTTGAATTCTTTTCCATGAGCATCTTTTGCCCTCCAGGTATATTTATTAATTGGAGTTTTGAGTACCAGGGGTATTGTTCCCACAGTGGGGAGTTCAACCAAAACTGGTTGGCCTGGAGAGTACGAGGGAGATTTGGAATGCTCAAGTATGGTTGGCATGATTTCCGGGGCTTTGGGGCAAAAGGCTGTAATTTTTGGGCATCCGTTTACCCCCCAACGGCTATTAACACTGGTCAATGCTTCCCTTAGCCGCTCAGCCCATCCTGGCATATGAGGTTTAAGGAAGCGTTTTAATAGACCGTTGGTTCGTTCCACGATCCCATTTGCCTGTGGGTAATAGGGGGTATGATATACCCAAGTAATTCCTTCCTGGGTTGCCCACTCTTGAACTGTTTTGGCAGTGAAGTGGGAACCATTGTCTGACTGGATGGACTGTGGTTTAGGGAATGTACCAAACCACCCCTTCAGTGCCTTTACTGTGTTTTCCCCGGTTGCTCTGGCAAATGCCTCAGCCGAGACCAATCCTGACACTATTTCTACCCCAACCAACACATATTGCTTCCCTTCTGATTTTCGGAAAGGGCCAATATAGTCCACTTGCCAAGCTTCCCACAGCCCTTTCCCCTCTCTTAGGTGCAAGGGGTCATTTTCCAGAGGGTGTCTTTCCAAACGGGTGCGGCATTGTTCACAAGCAGAGACACAAGTCTTGCACTCTTCTCTGCTAACTGGCCAACCCCTTGCTTGGGCCTCACAATACAGATCTTTTATTCCAGAGTGTTTTCTTTTCACATGCAGCCATTGTAGCAACCGTTCCAAATTTTCTGTTATTTGGGTGTTTTGCAGGGGAGCCAATCGGGCTAGTTCATCTGCTCTGCCATTCCATTGGTTAGCAGAGGAACCATCCTCTTGGTGGGAGGCCACCCATCCCACTGCAAATTTTCCTTTTTTAGCAATGGCCAGAATATCTTGCCATTTCTCCTTCTGCCATACAGGTATTCTATTAACTTCCCAGTCATTCTCCTCCCAGAAGAGTATCCATTCAGTACAGCCCTTAAATACAGCATAGGAGTCAGTATAGATGTGGACAGGAGAAGTAGATTCAGCCTCATGCTGAAAAACACTCCAGACTGCAATCAACTCCCCCACTTGAGCACTACCTTCCCCTTCAGTAATTATCTGTTCATCCGTATCTACACTGAGTGCCACAGATCTGTACTTCCAGGTCTTTCCTTCCCGCTTAGAGGAGGCATCTGTGAACCATGCATTCAGTATCTGTCCAGAGAATGTAGGGGCTATTTGTATTACAGAGAAGGGTTTGTTAGCCTCCCAGTCTGGACTCATTTCCTCCTGGAAGGTCAACATTTTGGTGGTTCACTCAGATACTGAAAAGATGTCACAGTAGTGCTCTATCTGGGCATACCATTTCCTCACAGAGGCTCTCTGGGCCACCCCCTCAGGTGGTGGTGTTCCTGCCAGAATTGTCTTAATTACTTTGAATGGGCCTCTAAGCTCTAAGCACTATTTGTTGTTGTTTAATGGTCTTCTCAGCTTCCCGCAGGGCTAAACTAACCACAAACAAACCCTTTTCCCACACCGTATATCTTTTTTCTGCATCCTTAAAACTACGAGTGTAAAATGAAATTGGCCTGACAGGGGCTTCTGGACCCTTTTGCCATAAGTGTACTGATAAGCCAGACTTAGCAAATCCCCATTCAATGTGCACAGGGTCAGTAGGGTGAATAGGACCAAGAGCTTGGTGGGCAGTGGCTTCAAATATTAGCAGCTGTAATGCTTCTTCGTGGGGCTCTTCCCACTGCCACTGAACCCCTTTGCGTAACAAATCATATAGGGGTCTTGCAATAATTGAAAAATCAGGAATATGTTTCCTCCAAAACACAAGTAATCCTAGTGCATGTCATCAATATATTGGTAAACACTGACTCCTGGCTCTAGTTGGACCTTTTCCAGTTCCTGTGCCAGGGCATGGTGGGCAAAAGTGGGTGAGTGCTTAAATCCCTGTGGGAGACGTGTGAATGTGAATTGTTGACTACCCCATGTAAAAGCAAAGCGGTCTTGGTCCTCAGGTTGCAGCGGGACCATAAAAAACATATCATTCACATCCACTGTACCCATAATTGAGTGCGCTTTCTCCTGTATTGTAGCTATGAGTTCCGCAATATTTGGCACTGCAGCTGTTAGCGGTTCAGTATTGGCATTAAGCCTGCGGTAATCAATGGTCAGCCTCCATGTCCCATTAGGCTTTCGTACAGGCCAAACTGGGGAATTGAAAGCAGAGTGGGTGGGAACCACAATACCCTGTTTCTTTAAGTCCTCCGGTACAGGCACTATTCCTTCTTTAGCTCCCAGAGGTATAGGATAAGGTTTGACATTTGTAAGCTTTGAGTGAGGCAGGAGAGGTACTGCTTTCAACAGCCGAATGCTCATTATGGGAGACCCAAAAGACCATTTTCGCCCTTTGTTGTCTGACCAGGTCTTCCCTTTTAAAACATCAAGCCCTAGGAGGTTAGTTGGAAACTCCCCTACGACCATTGACACCTTAGTGTCCTTATCTTCCCCTGGCAAGCGTAACCGGATGGTTGCTAATGCCTGTGCATGGGTTTGACCCAGAGCATCTGCTACCAGCAATTTCTGTTTGGAGAGCACCACTCCACAATCAGTAGCATCCTTTGCTTTAATAGCTGAAATCTGAGCCCCAGTGTCTACTAAAAATGTAATAGGAATTTGTTTTGGTCCTACAATGCCAGTGATTAATAAATCGCCCTGGTCATTTTCGGTGAGCTGACGAATATACATCCACCCCTCACCCCTCTGCTCACCACTGAGGAGTGAAGACTTCAGCTTCCCTGAGGCTGAAAAGAAGGCATGCCTTTATTCTCATCAGACAAGTCTATTAAGGGGGGCGCGGTGGGCTCAATTTTCTGATTGGGCTCAGGCCAGTTCTTCACAGTAATTTCTAATTGCTTTGTGTTTAGCCCATCTATCACTTCTTTGGGGATATTTTTCTTTAGGCCTAAGCTCCACCAATATTGCCGGGTGTTTGTGTGTTCCCTGCCCCCTGTTCCAAGCCGGCTGGGGGCACGGTTAAACCCCTGAGGACTTGAGGGTAGGTGGTTCATTTTTACATGCCTCAAGCCTCTAGTGTCAGGTTTTTTAATTTCTTCAGGGATACTATATTGCCTGGCATAGTCTAATAACTCCCTTCCAACCTCCTCCCACGTCCATGGTTTCAAGTCAGGCTGGCTGCCTCCGTGTGTTAAATTGTCTCTTAGAGCAGCCTGCATCCTGGAGGAAATTGGGGTATCAGCTATTTCTTTTTGGAGCTGGATACCTCTTATTTTAAGTGAGTCAGGGAGACCCCTGACCAGAGGAGTCATTCTGTTTGCATCCACCAGGAGAGAAAGGGGAGATTCAAAATGATGTTTTAGTTCCCTTTCATATATCATTTGCAGGCATGCAGCCTTTTGCACATTCTCCATTATCTGATTCATCCCTCCCCGCAGAACTACAGGTTCACCTCTCTCCTTTGGATCAAACCCCCCTGCCCAATAGGCAGCCCTTTGAGTAAGACTCCAGGGTCCACTTCTGTTTTTTGTAGTTAGAAAAACATTATCACTCCAATAGCCCATGGCTTCAGCTTCTGTTAACAGAATCTGATCACCTCCAGTTTTTGAAACTCGCCAGACATATTCCACCTCAGATTCCCCAGCAGAGCGTGCAAATTCTTTACAAATTTTGGCCAGTTCAGTTGAGGAGAAAGGCGTTTCTTTGGTTGTGATAGTGGGGGTAATCTCCCCATCCTCATATAAAACTTCAGTTTTAATGAGAGGTCTGATATGCGCAGCAGCTTCCTTAGCCACTGTCAATTCTGCCTGAGGATATATGGGGGCAGGTTCCGGGTAATTCCTCTCCTGTTTTGCTTCTAACTGAAGTTTAAGATCTGCTACTATGTTTTTTAAAATAGCCACATGGCTTTGTAGTGTGTCTACTAAGCCCTGCAAAGAGGAAATATTTTTATTTTCTTGCTCATACCATTCCTCTTTCTCTCTCACTGCAGCTGCTAAACAGGCGCCTAACACTGCACAAATAAAAACTTTCCCTTTTCCGGTTTTTGCCTTGGCTTCTTTTTGCAGAGCCAAAATACGATCAGCCACACTCTGGAAATTATTCCAGTTTTCGTAAGCCCAATCAAGACCTTGTATAGATGGGCAGGCCCCGTGAACTTCTAAAAGGTTAAAAAGCCGCTCACTCTGGGCCATCTCTTTTGTTTCACAAAGCATTTCTTAATAGGGCACTAAGTTTCACGGGGAAGTCAGATCAAAACACTGTTTGTACCAGCAAAATCTTCCCTGGAAAAATGTACTCCAAAAAAATCTTCTCCAGGAAAAATGCACAATAGGTTTCTCGGGAGAGGTCACACACAAGAAAAAAAACAACAACCTGGGCTTCTCAAGGAAGTCACACTATTTCCCTGAGAGAACCCACACTTGCAAAAGCTTCTCAGCTTTTGTACCTCAAATTTTCTGTTACATCAGGACAACAACCCTGTGATTCTTAGGGAAGAGCCACTCTGTTTCCCTGAGAGAACACACACCGGCAGAAGTTTCTCAACTTTTCCTTCAATACTGGGCTTCTCGGGAAAGCCACACTTTCCCCGAGAGGATACACACTTTACAAATATCACCAAAACTGGGTTTCCTAAAAGAGGGTACTGAGAATTCTCGGGGAGGTCACAGTATAAAGTCAACAGTTGTACCCCAGATAATCTTCCCCGGGAAAGCACACACATTTAAAGCAGGGTACAGAGGATTCTCGAGGAGGTCACACTATAAAACCAACAGTTGTACCCCAGATAATCTTCCCCGGGAAAGCACACACATTTAAAGCAGGGTACAGAGGATTCTCGAGGAGGTCACACTATAAAACCAACAGTTGTACCCCAGATAGTCTTCTCTGAGAAAGCACACACATTTAAAGTTTTTGAGAACTCCCACACAGTCTCTCTGAAAATTTTGCTTTGTCCTTCTCTGGCCACGTCCCTCTCGAGAGCGTGAAAAAGCGAATCTGGACTCCGCACTTCGCTTCGTACTCAGAGTACGTCTCAGACACACACACACATTTCGGGGTTCTCAGAAATGCAATAATTTGCTGTGATACTTTTCACTGCACGAGAATCCTGCCGACTACGCCAATTAAATGTCTCGGTCCAGAGACACAGTTCTTTTAAATATTCCCGTGTTGTGAAATTAGAGGCACAAACGAGGCCAAAATATCAACAGCTAGACTATTTATTACATAAACAAAGTGGAAATAAGAAGGGGAGAGGGAGAAAATGGAGAGGGAGAGAGAGAGGGAGAAGAGGGAAGGAATTAGAAGGAGAAAGTCGGAAAGAGATTATATTACCAACGGTCAGGGGTGGTGAGCGTCCAAGATGCGTTGTGTTGCCCCGTGATGTTCCAGCATATGGTGCCATCTTCTCTCTTCTTCTTTGACAGTGTCACTCAGGTCTTTTTATACAGTTTTTAGTCCTTAGGTATGTCAGGAATTCCAGGGGCAAGGAAATAATCCAGGTATCCGTTCCCCCGGAAATCTTTCTGTGTATTGCTGTGTGTTTGGGCAAGATTTTGGATGGGGGGGGCCTCCGTCTCCCCTGTCTCCATCCAGACAAGCCCCCCAGATTCCTTACACATCAGGAAACAGGTGGTGCACCCTCCCCAGGGTACTTGATGGGTGGAGATTATCTTGCCCTACAGGCGTGATGGCTGGGTCCTTGGATCCATTGTTGCAGTCCCGTGTTATCATGATGCAATCACAAGCTGATTTGCATCCAGGATTGGTAGACAGGATTCTATGCATCTTTCCAGTGGCTCTGCTATCAGTTTATCTTTGTTGACTCACACCAAGAGAGACAAACTTGTTGTCTTCCACACGTATCTCTGCCTTGATGTCCTGACGAATCATGAGCCCACTGAGCTAAGAATATCTCACCTCGGTGTTTCCAGTCGAGATCAAGATTAGAGTCCATGTCTACTTGAGAAACTCTTGCAGCTAGATCTGCCTGATGGTTGTGTTGCTGTTCCTCAGTAGCTTTGCTCTTAGGAATGTGAGCATCGATGTGTCTCACTTTCACTGGAATTCTCTCGATTCGATCAGCAATGTCCTGCCACAGGTTGGCTGCCCAAATGGGTTTTCCTTTCCTCTGCCAACCACTCTTCTTCCAGTTCTTTAGCCAACCCCATAGAGCATTGGTTACCATCCATGAGTCGGTGTAGAGATAAAGCTTTGGCCATCTCTCACGTTCAGCTACATAGAGAGCTAGCTGGACATCTTTTACCTGAGTTGCTTCCTCAGCACGAGTTACTTTCTCCTTTGGAGGTTTAGCACAGTTGGTACCTTCAGGCCAACTTGAGATCACCTCCACTAGACCAGGCCTTTCAAGATTTCCCATTTGAGCTCTCTGTGTTATCAGAGCCATCCACTTAGACCATGTTGAGTCTGTGGCATGATGTGGTGTGGAGCCTTTGCCTTTGAACATCCAATTCAAAACTGGTAATCTGGGAGCTAAGAGAAGTTGTGATTCAGTTCCAATTACTTCAGAAGATGCTTTTACTCCTTCACAGACTCCTACAATTTCTTTCTCTGTTGGAGTATAATTAGCCTCTGAACCTCTGTAACCTCGACTCCAGAAACCAAGAGGTTGTCCACATGTCTCAACTGGAGCTTTTTGCCACAAGCACCAGGTTGGACCGTTGTCACTTGCAGCCGTGTACAAAATGTTCTTAATGTCTGGACCATCTCGGAAAGGTCCCAGACCCATTGTTTGAATCACCTTTTGCTTTCTCTGGTCAAAGGCTGCTTGTTGTTCAGGTCCCCAGTGGAAATGGTTTCTCTTTCGAGTCACATCATACAGAGGTTTCACAATCTGACTGTATCCAGGAATGTGCAGTCTCCAAAATCCCACTATCCCAAAGAAACGTAGGGTCTCTTGCTTGTTTGTGGGACTTCCCATGGTAGAGACTCTATTTACCACATCCACTGGAATGTTTCGGCGTCCATCCTGCCACCGCACTCCCAGAAACTGAATCTCTGTGGTAGGTCCTTTCACCTTGTCTCGCTTGATGGCAAAACCTGCATTCAGAAGAATGTCAATGATTTTGTTACCTTTCTCGAAGACTTCCTCAGCAGTTTTACCCCAGACAATGATATCATCGATGAACTGGATGTATTCTGGAGCAACGCCTTCCTCCAGAGCATCGTGGATTACTGCATGACAGATGCTTGAGCTGTGGATCTTGCCCATTTGCAATCTGATGAAAGTATACTGGATTCCTCTCCAGGTGAAAGCAAACTGAGGCCTGCATTCCTCTGCTATGGGAATAGAGAAAAATGCATTAGTAATGTCTATGGTAGCATACCATTTGGCCTCTTTGGATTCCAGCTCATAATGAAGTTCCATCATGTCTGGTACTGCTGCACTCATAGGTGGCATTACTTCATTCAGGGCTCGGTAGTCTACCGTCAGACGCCAGTCTCCATTCTGCTTCCTCACAGGCCACACTGGACTGTTGAAAGGTGAATGAGTTTTGCTGACGACTTTCTGACTCTTCAACTGACAAATCAGATTCTGAATGGGCAACAAAGAGTCACGGTTGGTTCTGTATTGTCTGTGATGCACAGTCTGAGAAGTAACTGGCAATTTAATGTCCTGTATCTTGTGTTGTCCCACAACTGCAGATTCATCAGAAAGCTCAGGTCTAGCAGACAGCTTCAATTTTTGTCCATCAATTTCTACAGAAGCTACAACAAAAGCCCATTTGTAACCTCTAGGGTCTTTGAAACGCCCTTCTCTCAGAAAATCAATTCCCAAAATACAAGGGGCATCAGGTCCGGTCACAACTGTATGCTTCCTCCATTGTTTACCAGTTAAACTTATATTAACCTCCATCTTACTTAACTCTTGAGATCCACCAGTGACTCCCAGAATAGTTATAGACTCTGATCCCTGATAATTTGATGGTATTATGGTGCACTGAGCTCCTGTGTCAACCAAGGCCCTGTACTTCCGAAATTGTGAAGTGCCAGGCCACTGGATGTACACATCCCAATAGATTCTGTTATCTCTGTTATCCCTCTCCTCCCCCTGGCAGGAGGCAGGGCACCCCTACTTATGGGGAACATGCCCACATGTGCATTGCGCACAGTGTGCAGTGTTATACCTTTGCATGTTATGACTGGAGCCACTGTTGGAGCTACTAGAGTTGTTCTGGGGAACTGTGGAAGTAACAACTACCCTTCTGGTATTGCTACCTCGGGTTCTGCCGCTTTGCAATTCCCTCAGTCTCCTGAAAAGATTAGAAGTTGGTTGGCCATCCCAGCGGTTCATGTTCTCACCAAACTGATCACGCAGAGTTATCCAAATAGTCCTACGTGATTGTCTTGGTGGTCTGTTTTGATTTGATCTGTTTTGGAATGACCTCCTTGGAGGACGTGTATTCCTCACAGATGAAACATGTATCCACCTGGAGGAAGAATTAAAATTTTCCCTTTGTTCCAATTGGGATATGGAATCTTTAAATTCATCCTTTAACTCTCTTAAGAAATTCTGTATAGCACCAGACATAGTTTTAATGGCCAAAACCAAAGAACCACGTGTCATGCTATCCTCCAATTGTCTCATTTGATCACTGAATTGGCCAACCATAGGAGAAGCTCCACCATAATTTCTTGACACAATTCTGCTTGCCAAAATGTTTGCATAATTGGAAGGAGCAAGCTTGATGATCTTTTTAGCAATACCAATACCCACAGGAATGTCATCAGGATTCAGAGTTTCATGTTCACCATAGAGTATCTCTCTAACAGCAAATTCTCTCAGGCACTTAATTCCCTCATCTATGGTAGTCCAGGGCTTAGGATTCCATGGAAGATCATCTCAGGAAGGGTATCTCAGGGCAACCGCCATTAAAAGGCGTACCCACAGATTAACCTTACCGAGAACCCTGCCTAGATGTCTCTCTATTCCATTATCCCTCGAGAGAGTTCCTAACTGAGCTGCTGACTTGTCTCCAACTCTTAGAGCTGGAGCACCTGTATCATAACACCTACTAAGCCAAGCTAGAACTGGTTCCTTATCTGCTCTGGTGTAATCTTTACGGACATTTCTCAATTCTTCGCGGGGTGAAGAACATTCCGAAATGTCATCTTCTTCTTCCTCAACTTGTTGTGCTAATAATCCTGCTGCCATTTTCTCAAGGATCTTTTTAAGCTGAGAACCACCTTTGCCAGCTGCTTTCCTAGCTTCATCTCTATCCTGTTTTGCTCTCACTAAATCAGCTAGATCTTTAAAACAAATCTTCTCTTCCTCCTCAGCAGGATCTTTTCTAGTAGAGGGTCCCTCACCACGATCAGTCTCCTGCTCTTCTCCTCCATTACCTCCTGGATCAGCTTTGGTCTTTCCACTTCTAGTCTTTAAAACTGCTACTTGCTTAATTGGAGCTGTGTTTGAATTTACAGCCACCTTAACAGAAGCTGACAGGTCCTGAGATAAATCAACTGCTGGGGCAGTGACTTCCGGTCGCACCGTGCAAGAAGATGGAAATGACGTTGCCCCATGAATGGCCGAAAAAGAAGCGGGAAGAGGAGAAGGAGGAGATGCCATATTGATATCTGCTGCCGCCCCTGGCAGCTTGCCAGAATCAGTGGGAAAACCATTCAGGGCAGCTTTTCCAATTAACTTTTTAGCTTTCTTTTTAAGTGACACAAATTCTCCACGCTCCTCATCACTAGACGTCTCTGGGACTGACCCAGAGCCACGTCGCCTTTTCTTTGATCTAGTTTTAATAACAAAACATGGTCTGGATACCTTCCTCTCCCAACGCAGAGAATACAGCGAATACAGATTAGTTATCACCAGCAGCAGAATTACACACGCCAAATAAATCACCCTTGGATCCCAGCCATCACTTAAAGTTACTCTCTCCTCCACTGGGATTTTAAACCCTTTTATCTCAATTGGGAGAGTGCTAGAGGTCACATTTCTGTATCTCGCTGGCCACAAGAAATCAACACATTTTCCATACCATAGTCTAACTCTGTACATACACCACAGATAAATTGTCCGCACCAAATATTTACCCAGGTAGTCCAGAATCAAACCCAAACAATATCTGTAAACCAGAGCCCCAAAAATTTTAAAAAATAAATGCTTCAATATCCACAGCACCTTCATGTTTGCTAATCCGGCTATAAAACAATAAATCAGTAAAGCAATAAATTAAGCTAATTATCCACGCCACGTTGGGTGCCAAGAAAAAAAAATGCCGAGGGTCGAGGGGAAGGCGAGGCCTTCTCCCCTCCCTGTAAAGTGAAGGGAAGAACAATTGAAAGGAAAAAAAACCACAGCCAGATTAGCAAAGGGATTGTGTGCTGTATTTACAAAGGAGTTTATGGAATGCAGGTTTATATACAGAATTTACAATATTTACAATATATATACAGAAATATACAGCAAAGTAACACAGGAATGCGATTCCCCTCCTCCGCCAGGACGAAGGGTTTCCCCCTGTACCCCCTTCTCTCCCCTTTTTCCCCAAAGAGTGTTAGAAAGAGAGAAAAAAGAGCAATTGTTAATTAAAAGCAGTTATGTGTTAGAAGAGGCCTTATCTGCTCAAGGTCAGTCTGGCCGAAAGCCCAGAAGCTGCAAGCTGCAAAAGGAGAAAGTGCAAGACTGAGTGAGACCAGTCTCACTGGGAATCAAAACATAAGGCAGTGCTTCTGCTTCTCCACCAAGGAAATTAGTTTACATTCGGTCATGGTGTCCCTTTGTTAAAGGCACCGCCTCAAACGGTCCCAGTTGGGGACCACATTGGCCAGTTTCCAGTCATCTGGGACCTCACCGGTGAGCCAGGACTGGAGGAAAATGATGGAGAGCAGCTTGGCCAGCTCATCTGCCAGCTCTCTCAGCACCCTAGGATGGATCCCATCCGGTCCCATGGACTTGTGAGTGTCCAAGTGGCTCAGCAGGTCCCGAACTAATTCCTCATGGATTTCCAGGGCATTACACTGCTCCCTGACCCCGTCACCCAGCTCTGGAGGCCACTCGTCCTGAACTCCTGCCTTGCTGTTAGAAATTGAGGCAAAAAAGGTGTTCAGGACCTCAGCCTTCTCCTCGTCTTCAGTCACCGTGTTCCCCTCCAGGTCCAATAAGGAGTGCAGGTTCTTCCTGCCCTTCTTTTTAGCGTTAATGTATTTGTAAAAATGCTTTTTATTGTCTTTCACAGAGGTGGCCAGCTTCAGTTCCAGCCGGGTCTTTGCCTCCCTAATTTTATTCCTACATAATCTAACAGCTTCCTTAAGCATACCTCGAGAAGCCTTCCCCTCCTTCCAAAGGTGATACAGCCTCTTTTTTCCCCTTAAATCCTCCAGGAGCTGCTTGCTCATCCAGGCCGGTCGCCTTCCCCGCCAGCTTGTCTTTCGGCATATGGGAATTGCCAGTTCCTGCGCCTTCAAGAGCTCCGCTTTGAAGTAGGCCCAACCAGCCTGGGCCCCTCGGTTCTTGAGGGCTGCTACCCAGGGAATTTTACAAATAAGTTTCTTAAACAGGCTGAAGTTTGCCCTCCAGAAGTCCAAGGTGAAGGTTCTGTTCGTGTTGAAGGTTCTGTTGGAGTGTGGCACCTGCTGAAAGTTGTGCAGAAAGTTGCAGTCTTCAGAAAGAAATATGCTCTGAGAAATGAGAACTGGCATGCTGGAGTGCTTTTGGCTTTAAGCTAAGACAATTCTCAAAGAAACTCTTCAGTTTTTAGTGCTAGATGCAACTTTCTGGTGAAACACACAATCCAAATTATGTATCATAACAAAAGCCTCCTTTATAAACATAATGAAAACACAGCAGCTGGATGTCTATAGCTGTTTTATCAGGCCATCAGCACTCCAACAAAAATGCAATCAACAAGTTTGATATTTCCTCCCCCCCTCCTCCAACAACAAGTGATTGTTTGTTTGCCTTGTTTGCGTAACCGAACAAAAGCTGGGTCGCTGCAGTTGTCTGGCTGCTCTGTAATTCTGGACCCAAGACTCAGCAGAGGCTGATTAACCAATCCATCTACCATATGTGCAAAAAGAGGCTGCCAGCTTCATTCTCTGCAGGGAAAATTGGCATCTATCTTGGTTCGTGTGGAGGTGTCTTTCCAATCCGTGGCAGTGGTGGCAAGAATAAACTACGAGGAACTGAAACACCTTTTGCTGGTATCATATGGAGCTCTAAATGGACAATTGAAATGTATTATTTATAAAGATAGCCCTCTGTAATGTGCTATTACACTAATGGTTTATTGTTTCCCATTTGGCTCCCAATGGCAGCGATTACACGTTAAGGTTTTACAAAATCATTTGCTTTGGAAAGCAGACTTCTGGAATTAAATAGGTTATGCAGCCTGTTAGCTTATCATGCCATGCACAATTACTAGCACATGAAAATCTTAACAGGAATTTCCAGTAGGATAACTATTACCACCTCTTTCTTATGTAAATTAATTCCTGGGTTTCTGTCTTCAACTCAAGGAAAAAAAAACAAACCAAAACAAAAAACAACAAACCAAACCTGACTGCCTCAGCCAGGAGATGAAAAAAAAACACCCCATCCACATAATTTTAAACTGTGAAAGCATTACTGGCTTCTGGCTTTCACATGCAATATTCATTTTCACCAGGAATGAAAACTGAGCATCCATAATGCAAATGTATAAAAGGGCAGCGTGGTTTCCTCAGGATGGTCTGTTCCAACCACTTGGAAAGAATCTACCCAGTCACTGAGAACTGCTGCTTCATTTACTTCATAGGTGACATCGCTCCCAAATAAAGACACAAAACACGTGGTGGAGGGCACTCTGTGTGTTCAGATCCCAAATTCTAGTTTCCAGAAGCGAGCTTGCCCTTTTTATTCACTGACCAGCAGCGTGAGCAGTCACTGCCATGCAACAGCACTAACTTTATGATCAGACAAATGGCTCATGGCAGACTGACCTCGCAGACAACAGCCTGGTTTTCTTCATCTTGATGTGCTATGAGATCAGCAAGGAAATGCTCTCTATAGGTTTCCTTCAGAGTCTCACTCTGATGTGTCCAGATTGCCATGAGATGACCATAGTCTTCCAACCTACAAAAAACAGATGAGGTCCTAAAAATTCTGCCATTAATACGTCTCAAAACTCTGCTCTACTCTTGTGGCATATGGACAATTCAATATACTTGATCCAAAGCCTCTGCCCACAGATAATTTGAACTAGGACATGTCCTCAGTGCACAGTAAGCTGGGAGCCTCAGCACCAGAGCAGACAGATGACCATCCCCAAAAGCCAGCACAACACACCTAAGATTTGGACTGCCCAACAGAGATGCTCACCTTTCTCCTACAAAATAAGAAGGCAGCCCAGTTCAAAAGTCTCTTGCCTAAGGCATCTCAGGCCAGGTGGATCTAAGCTTTAGACCTCACTTAAAATAATTATACTCAGTGAGCCCAGGCATCAGTTGGTTGGAGTTGGCAGAGATCTCAAAGAACAACATAGGTGCAATTTGGACAAGGAAAAAAAAAAAAGATTAAAAAAAGGGAGGCAAAAAGTGTCTTCCTGTAAGGCAGAAACAAGGCTGAATGTTGGGCACCATTTTGGTTCGATAGCTGATCGGGACCGCTGCTTCGGGACTGCTCCGCTTGAACTGTGAGTTTCTGCTTGGGTTTTTTTACCTTCCTTTCGGGGTTTTGAGGGTCGGGAGGACTCCTGGTAGGGGGGAGCCGGCAGGATCGTGCTCTCACGAGCCTGCACGGGAACGGGAGCCTGACGTCAGCCGCGGGAGGTTTAAATCCCGCCTGGGCTGTGCGCGTGGCGCCATTTTGGTTCGATAGCCGATCGGCTGATTGCAAAAATAAAAAAAAATTAAAAAATTGTTTTGTTTTGTTTTGTTTTGTTTTGTTTTCACTCAAACGTTGCACCATGGTTGTCACTCAGATGAAGGGTAGAAAAACAGCATCTACCCAGACAGAGTTGTTTCACCCGCATGCTGGAGTCCAGGCTGCCAGCTGCAGACAGTGCTTCATCCTGGCACTTGGAATAGAATGGGAGGGAGAGGACACCTGTATCAGGTGTGACCAGGTGAACTTTCTCCTCAGCCTGGTGGCAGAGCTGAAGGACGAAGTGGCCGAGCTGAAGGAGGAGGTATTTAGGCTAAGGACAATAAGGGAAAGCGAAAGGGAGTTAGATTTGTGGGAGAAGGCTCTGCAGATCTCCCTTGCTGAGGGAAGGGTCCCTGGAAGAGGAGAGGGATGGATACAGGTCCCTGCCAGGGGTGGCAAGAGAAATCCACCCCGACCGTCTCCTCCTCCGCCACTGCCCTTGCATAATAAGTATGAGGCCCTGCAGGCTGAGGGCAGTGGGGATGAGAGGGCTGAGGCTGAGGAGCAGCCATCCAGAGGGAAGCCTAAGGCCAAGCGGTCCCCACCAGCTATAATGACCAGCTCCACAAAGAAAAGGAGAAGGGTTATAGTTGTTGGGGACTCTATCCTGGGGGGTACTGAGGGACCCATATGTCGTCCCGACCCATCCCACAGGGAGGTCTGCTCCCTAGCCGGGGCGTGGGTTAGGGACATTGCAAGGAGACTCCCTAAATTAATCCAGCCCACTGACTATTACCCTCTGCTGGTAATACAGGCTGGGAGTGATGAGATTGACAAGAAGGGCACCAGGGCGATTAAGAAGGAGTTCAGGGCCCTTGGACAATTGATTGATGGGGCAGGAGGTCAAGTGGTGTTCTGCTCAGTTCCTTCAGTGGCAGGGGGGTACACTGAGAGGAATGGGAGAACCCATACCATCAACAATTGGCTCAGGGGATGGTGCCAGAGGCAGAACTTTGGTTTCTTTGATCATGGGACAACTTTCACTGCACCTGACCTGCCGAGTACTGATGGGGTGCATTTATCTAGAAGGGGTAAGAGAGTCCTAGCACTAGAATTGGCAGGGCTCATTAGGAGGGCTTTAAACTAGGTCTGAAGGGGGTGGGTGAGGATATTGGTCCCTCTGCAGAGGAAAGAGTAGGGCACAAGGCAGGGTCAATTGAGAAGTCAGGAACCCAGCTGCAGTGCATGTACACCAATGCACGCAGCCTGGGTAATAAGCAAGAGGAGCTGGAGGTCCTGATCCATCAGGGTGACTATGATGTAGTCGCCATCTCAGAAACTTGGTGGGACAACACCCACGATTGGAGAACTACACTGGGAGATTACAGGCTCCTTAGGAGAGACAGGCGAGGGAATAGAGGAGGAGGGGTGGCTCTGTATATTAGGGAGTCACTCACTGCCACAGAACTTGAGGTGGAAGATGAGGGAATTGAGAGCCTGTGGGTTAAAATCAGAGGGCAGACTAACAAATCTGACATCCTGGTTGGAATCTGTTACAGACCACCCAACCAGGATGAGGAGGCTGATGAATTATTCTACAAACAACTGGAGGCTGTCTCAAGATCATCAGATCTTGTCCTTGTCGGCGACTTCAACCTGCCAGATATCTGCTGGGAACTTAATTCAGCAGGGAGGAGGCAATCCAGAAGATTCCTGGAGTGAATGGAGGACTGCTTCCTGACGCAGCTGTTAAGCGAGCCTACCAGGGGACAGGCTCTGCTTGACCTGCTGTTCTCCAATAGGGAAGGGCTGGTGGGAGACGTGATCGTGGGAGGTTGCCCAGGATGCAGTGACCACGAGATAGTGAAGTTTTCAATATGCAGGGAGATAGGGAGGACCACCAACAGAACCTTCACCTTGGACTTCCAGAGGGCAAAATTCAGCCTGTTTAAGAAACTTATTTGTAAAGTCCCCTGGGTACCAACCCTCATGAACCAAGGGGTTCAGGAGGGTTGGACCTACTTCAAACAGGAGCTCTTGAAGGCACAGGAAATGGCAGTTCCTACGTGCCAAAAGACGAGCCGGCGGGGAAGGTGACCGGCCTGGATGAGCAAGCAGCTCCTGGAGGATTTAAGGGGAAAAAAGAGGCTGTATCACCTTTGGAAGGAGGAGAAGGCCTCTCAAGGTATATTCAAGGAAGTTGTTAGATTATGTAGGAATAAAATTAGGGAGGCAAAGGCCCAGTTGGAACTGAAGCTGACCAACAAGGCAGGAGTTCAGGACGAGAAGCCTCCTGAGCTGGGCGATGGGGTTGGGGAGCAGTGTAGTGCCCTGGTAATCCATGAGGAATTAATTTGGGACCTGCTGAGCCACTTGGACGCTCACAAGTCCATGGGACCGGATGGGATCCATCCTAGGGTGCTGAGAGAGCTGGCAGATGAGCTGGCCAAGCCACTCTCCATCATTTTCCTCCAGTCCTGGCTAACTGGAGAAGTCCCAGGTGACTGGAAACTGTCCAATGTGGTCCCCATCCACAAGAAGGGTCGGATGGAGGAACCTGGAAACTACAGGCCAGTCAGCCTGACCTCAGTGCCAGGGAAAGTGATGGAGCAGATTATCCTGGAGGCAATAACTGCGCACCTGAAGAATGGCCAAGGGCTCAGGTCCAGCCAACATGGATTTAGGAAGGGCAGGTCCTGCCTCTCCAACCTGATCTCCTTCTATGATCAGGTGACCCATCTGGTGGACGTGGGGAGGCCTGTGGATGTGGTCTACCTGGACTTCAGCAAGGCCTTTGACACCATCCCCCACAGCAAACTGCTGTCTAAGCTGTCAGCTCGTGGCTTGGACTACAACACTCTGTGATGGGTTAGGAACCGGCTGGGCCTTCCATGGGTCGAGGGTTGGAGGGGAAGGTCAGGCCTTCTCCCCCCCCCTGTAAAGTGGAGGGAAAGAAAATTGAAAGGAAAAAAAACCACAGCCGGATTAGCAAAGGGATTGTGTGCTGTATTTACAAAGCAGTTTAGGAGATACAGGGGAATATACAGAATTTACAATATTTACAATATATACACAGAAATATACAACAAAGTAACACAGAATGAGATTCCCTTCCCCCCGTCTGGAGGAAGGGTTTCCCCCTGTACCCCCTTCTCTCCCCTTTTTCCCCAAAGAGGGTTAGAAAGAGAGAAAAAGGAATAATTTGTTAATTAAAAGCAGAAATATGGTTAGAGCAAATGTGTTAGCAGAGGCCTTATCTTTTTCCAAGGTCAGTCTGGCCGAAAGCCCAGAAGCTGTGAGCTGCAGAAGGAGAAAGTGCAAGACTGAAACTGAATGAGACAAGTCTCACTGGGAATCAAGACTGAAGGCAGTGCTTCTGATTCTCCACCAAGGAAATTAGTTTAGACCTCTCTTGTTTATAAAACATTCGGCCATGGTGTCCCTTTGTTAAAGGCACCGCCTCAAACGGTCACAAGGGCCGAGCCCAGAGAGTGGTGCTGAATGGTGCCACATCCAGCTGGCAGCCAGTCACCAGTGGCATCCCCCAGGGATCAGTGCTGGGCCCCGTCCTCTTTAACATCTTCATTGATGATCTGGATGAGGGGGTTGAGTCAGTCATCAGGAAGTTTGCAGATGACACCAAGTTAGGAGCAGATGTTAGTCAGTTAGAGGGTGGAAAGGCTCTGCAGAGGGACCTCAACCAACTAGACAGATGGGCAGAGTCCAATGGAATGGCATTTAACAAGTCCAAGTGCCGGGTGCTGCACTTTGGCCACGGCAATCCCATGCAGAGCTACAGGCTGGGGTCAGAGTGGCTGGAGAGCTCCCAAACAGAGAGGGACCTGGGGGTGCTGATCGACAGCCGCCTGAATATGAGCCAGCAGGGTGCCCAGGTGGCCAAGAGGGCCAATGGCATCCTGGCCTGCATTAGGAATAGTGTGGCCAGCAGGAGCAGGGAAGTCATTGTGCCCCTGTACTCTGCATTGGTTAGGCCGCACCTTGAGTACTGTGTCCAGTTCTGGGCCCCTCAGTTTAAGAAGGACATCAAAACACTTGAACGTGCCCAGAGAAGGGCAACAAGGCTGGTGAGAGGCCTTGAGCACAAGCCCTATGAGGAGAGGCTGAGGGAGCTGGGATTGTTTAGCCTGGAGAAGAGGAGGCTCAGGGGTGACCTCATTGCCCTCTACAACTACCTGAAAGGTGGTGGTAGCCGGGAAGGGGTTGGTCTCTTCTCCTAGGCAACCAGCACCAGAACAAGGGGACACAGTCTCAAGCTGCGCCAGGGGAGGTTTAGACTCGAGGTGAGGAGGAAGTTCTTCACCAAGCGAGTCATTCGTCATTGGAATGGGCTGCCCAGGGAGGTGGTGGAGTCACCATCCCTGGAGGCGTTCAAGAGGGGATTGGATGTGGCACTTGGTGCCATGGTCTAGTCATGGGGTCTGTGTTGATAGGTTGGACTCGATGATCCTCGAGGTCCTTTCCAACCTTAGTTATACTGTGATAGGTTGTTATTGCACACAGCAGTGTGGGAGTCAGCTGGCAGAAACTAAGCCATTATGCCTCTGTAAGGTCAAGTTAATGCTCCACCACTGAAAAAGATACAAAGGCCAAAGTGCAGTCATCCTATTCCTCTGCCTCAGGAAGGGCTTTCTCCATAGGTGGGAACCTGCCACAGGCTTTAACTGTCTCTACTACTCCGGTCTGTGATGCTGGCATAAAAGCTGCCCAAGCCCATTTCCAGTCAGTCCAAGTTTCAGACTCATCCAGGCCCCATGCTAGGTAGACACAAAGACTCGATCCCATTAAACCATTAAAAAAATAATAAATGTTAATTCTTAGCCAGGATCAGTGTAAGTCTTAAGACCTTTTGGTGTTTTTACCAACACAATGAAAGAATTCATTCATCATGTGCTGCGATCGTGGCATAAAGGCCAATGGCAACCAGCTCTAACACAAAACAGCTTTCATAAATTGCATTAGGTTGGAGGAGATCCTCAAAAGTCATCTTGTCCAACACCCCTGCAATGAGCAGGGACAGCTCCAACTACAGCAGGCTGCCTGGGGACACAATGTCTGATCTTGAATGCCTCTAGGGATGGGGCCTCAACCACATCCCTGGGCAACCTGTTCCACTCTCATTGTAAAGTGCTTCCTCCTGATGTCCAACCTAAATCTGCTCTGCTCCATCTTCAAACCATTGCCCCTCATCCTACTACTACAAGCACTTCTACATAGTCCTTCCCCAGTCCTCTGAGCATCTTTGTGGCCTCCTCTAGACCCACTCCAGCAGATTCATGTCTCAAGTTGGGGATCCCAGAGCAGGACACAGTACTCCAGGTGAGGTCTCACCAGAGCAGAGGAGCAGAATTACCTCTCTCAACCTGCTGGCCATGCTTCTTTTGATGCAGTCCAAGATGCCACTGACCTTCTGAGCTGCAAGTGCACATTGCTGGTTCACATCCAGCTTCTCATCCACCAGCACCCCCCAAGTCCTTTTCTGCAGGGCTTGCTCTCAATTTCATCATACCCCAGCCTGTATTGATATCAAGGATTGCCCCGACCTAGGTGCAGAACCTTACACTCTGCCTTACTGAACCTCATGAGATTCTCCTCAGCCCACTTCTCCAGCCTGTCCAGGTCCCTCTGGATGGCACCCATCCCCTCCTTCACTCTTAACAACCACACCACTCAGCTTGGTATCAGATGCAGAGTGGCTGAGCGGTCTGCACCCTTCTCTCCGGAACATCCCCTCAGCTACATCACCTCTAACAACCGAGTTTAACTCCTGCCTCACGCACACACAGGCGTCCGGGGGTTGTGTCGAAGGCAGGCGCCCCGGGGGTGCTCGGGGTCCCGCAGCCGTTCCAACGCCGAGCCGCTCTAAGGCTGCGGGATTCGCCTGACCTCTAGCGGCCGCGGTTGGGATAGCCAGCGGAGCGGCTCCGAAACGGCTAGAAACAGCTCTCTGCGTTTACAAATAACACTTCAGAAGGAGTTCTCTTTGCTTTAGAAGTGTTATGTGTTGCAGAAACATATTTCTGACCATCAGTACCAGGAATTATGATGAACACGTCCCTCAGTTCTAGGAAAACTTATGCTTTGCTTCCAGCTCCTATTGCTGAAGTTTACACATGCTTTTATCATAGAATCACTGAATCATAGAATGGCTGGGGTTGGAAGGGACCTCTGAATATCATTGGGTCCAATCCTCCTTACCAGAGCAGGATCATCTAGGGCAGGCCACACAGGAATGCATCCATATGGTTCTGCAAAGTGTCCAAAGGAGACTCCACATCCTCTCTGGGCATCCTGGTCCAGAGCTACAACACCCTAACAGTAAAGGATTTTTTTCCTCATCCTGAGGTGTTCCTGTTTGTATCCATTGCCCATTCTGCTATCACAAGACACCACTGAAAAGAGACTGGCCCCTTCTTCTTGACACCCAGCCTTCAGATATTTATGAACATTACTAAGGTCTCCTCTCAGCCATCTCTTCTCTGGACTAACAGCCCCAGATCTCTCAGCCTCTCCTCATCTGAGAGATGTTCCAGTCCCTTCAACATCCTCATAGCCTTTGTCAGACTAGTAGTTCCCTGTCCCTCTTGAACTAGGGAGCCCAAAACTCAACACAATACTCCAGATGTGCTCTTATCAGGGCAGAGTAGAGGGGGAGTATTTAGATACGTGTACCTATAATTTGAAGATCTTAGTTCTGCATATCCAGCAATTTAGGAAAAAAATAATAATGAAGTGCATGTACACTAATGCACGAAGCATGGGCAACAAACAAGAGGGGTTCGAAGCCTTGCTGCAGCAGGAAAGTTATGATGTAGTTGCCATCACAGAGACGTGGTGGGACGACTCACATGACTGGAGCGCTGCAATTGATGGCTACAGGCTCTTCAGGAGAGACAGGCAAGGAAGAAGGGGTGGAGGGGTGGCCCTGTACATCAGGAAGGCACTAGATGCCATTGAGATGGAGATCAGGGATGATCAGGTTGAGTGCCTGTGGGTGAGAATTAGAGGGAAGGCCAACAGGGCTGACATCCTGGTTGGAGTCTGTTATAGACCACCCAACCAGGAGGAAGATGTTGATGAGTCATTCTATAGGCAGCTTAAGACTGTCTCAAGATCGCCTGACCTTGTTCTCATGGGCAACTTCAACTTGCCTGATATCTGCTGGGATCATAACATAGCAGAGAAGAGGCAATCTAGGAGGTTCTTAGAATGCATGGAGGACAGCTTCTTATCCCAGGTGCGGCGTGAGCCTACCAGGGCTAAGGCTATGCTCAACCTCCTCTTCACCAATAGGGAAGGGCTGGTGGGTGATGTGGTGGTCGGAGGGTGTTTAGGGGCCAGTGACCACGAGATAATTGAATTTTCAGTATTTGGTCAAGCTAAGAGGGGTAGCAAGAAGACTTCCACTCTGGACTTCCAGAGGGCGGACTTCAGGCTACTCAAGGAACTAATTCAGAGGGTTCCTTGGGATAAAGCCCTCAAAAACAAAGGGGTCCAGGAGAGTTGGACCTACTTCAAGGAAGAATTGTTGAAGGTGCAGGGACAGGCTGTGCCAATATGCCAGAAGATGAGACGCCGGGGCAGACGGCCAGCCTGGATGGTTAATGAACTTTTAATAGAACTAAGGGAAAAAAAGAGGGTGTATCATCTTTGGAAGAAAGGTGAGGCAACCCATGAAAAATTTAAGGATGTTGCTAGGTCTTGTAGGAAGAAAATTAGGGAGGCAAAAGCACATTTGGAGCTTAGCCTGGCCTCTACTGTGAAGGACAACAAAAAGTCCTTCTATAAATACATTAATAGCAAGAGGAAGGGCAAGGACAACCTCCACTCCTTGGTGGACATGGAGGGGAACATTGTATCAAAGGATGAGGAAAAGGCAGAGATACTTAACACCTTCTTTGCCTCAATTTTTATTAGCAGGACAGAACGTCTTCAAGACAGCTGGCCTGCAGAGCAGGCAGAAGGAGCCAGGGAGCTGCACAGTTTCCCTATGTTCCGTGAGGGTGAGGTTGGAACTCTCCTCAGCAGCTTGGATCCCCACAAGTCCATGGGACCAGATAGGATCCATCATAGGGTGCTGAGAGAGCTGGCAGAGGAGCTGGCCAAGCCACTCTCCATCTTTTTTCAGCAGTCCTGGCTCACTGGAGATGTCCCAGAGGACTGGAAGCTGGCCAACGTGGTGCCCATCCACAAGAAGGGCCGGTTGGATGAGCCAGGGAATTATAGGCCTGTCAGCCTGACCTCAGTGCCAGGCAAGATTATGGAACAGGTCATCCTGAGTGCAATCACACAGCACTTTCAGGATGGCCAAGGTATCAGGCCCAGCCAGCATGGATTTAGGAAGGGTAGGTCCTGCCTGACCAACCTGATCTCCTTCTATGATCAGGTGACCCGCCTGGTGGATGTGGGGAGGCCTGCGGATGTAGTCTACCTGGACCTCAGCAAGGCCTTTGACACTCTACCCCATATCAAAGTCCAGGCCAAGCTGTCAGCCCATGGCTTGGACAGCAGCACACTGCAATGGGTTAGGAACTGGCTGGATGGCCAAGCCCAGAGAGTGGTGGTGAATGGCCACATCCAGCTGGCGGCCAGTCAGTAGTGGAGTCCCCCAGGGATCAGTGCTGGGCCCCATGCTCTGTAACATCTTTATTGATGATCTGGATGAGGGCATTGAGTCCACCATCAGTAAATTTGCTGACGACACCAAGCTGGGGGCAGGAGTTCATCTGCTGGAGGGTAGAGAGGCTCTGCAGAGTGACCTTGACAGGCTGGACAGATGGGCAGAATCCAACGGCATGAGATTTAACACATCCAAGTGCCGGGTTCTGCACATTGGCCACAACAACCCTATGCAGTGCTACAGGCTAGAGTCAGAGTGGCTGAAGAGTGGCCAGGCAGAGAGGGACCTGGGGATGCTGGTTGATTGTAGGCTGAACATGAGCCTGCAGTGTGCCCAGGCAGCCAAGAGGGCCAATGGCATCCTGGCCTGCATCAAGAACAGTGTGGCCAGCAGGAGCAGCGAGGTCCTTCTGCCCCTGTACACTGCACTGGTTAGGCCACACCTCGAGTCCTGTGTCCAGTTCTGTGCCCCTCAGTTTAGGACGGATGTTGATTTGCTGGAGCGTGTCCAGAGAAGGGCAACGAAGTTGGTGAGGGGCTTGGAACACAAGCCCTATGAAGAGAGGCTGAGGGAGCTGGGGATGCTTAGCCTGGGGAAGAGGAGACTCAGGGGTGACCTTATTGCTCTCTACAACTACCTGAAGGGGGGTTGTAGACAGGCAGAGGTTGGTCTCTTCTCCCAGGCAGCCAGCACCAGAACAAGAGGACACAGTCTCAGGCTGTGCCAGGAGTGGTTCAGGCTGGAGGTCAGGAGGAAGTTTTACACAGAGAGAGTGATTGCCCATTGGAATGGGCTGCACGGGGAGGTGGTGGAATCGCCAGCGCTGGAGGTGTTCAAGAGGAGACTTGACAGGGTGCTTGGTTGCATGGTTTAGTTGATTAGGTGGTGTTGGATGATAGGTTGGACGCGATGATCTTGAAGGTCTCTTCCAACCTGGTCTAGTCTATTCTATTCTATTCTATTCTATTCTATTCTATTCTATTCTATTCTATTCTATTCTAATGATATTTATTCTCATTTCCACTCTGTACATGTTTCTGGACTTGGAAGAAGCCTTAAAGTTAGCACACTGGGCCAAAATCCTGTATTTCTAATTGTAGTAAATGTGGTCTTAGTTTCTAAGCAGTGCCCACCTCTAGGCTAAGCCTGAAGGACAGTCCAGGTGGAGCATAGATGGCTTTTGCTGCTCTTACACACCAGAATGAAAGCGACCTTAGCGAGATTGCCTTTCTGATAGGGGACAGTGATCCCTTTCATTCTGATGTTGTTTCTGCTTTTTCATTCTCAGGCCATCTGAAAGCTCTCTCTTTCTTCCAGTTGCTCCCATGGTTCAACACAGCCCGGGGATGAGACCCTGGACAACTTGACCCTGCTGTGCTGAGGTCAGTCTGTCAGCATGTTGGGGTAGGATGGACAGGAAGGGAGCTGCCAGAGCCCTGGGTGAGGACTGGCTATACAACCCTTACTAACAGCCTTCTTAGCTGGGAGAATAAATGCTTAACTTTTGACCTTTAGGTACTACTCCATCTGCCAGGAGCTTGAAATAATCTAATTATTCTTCTGAAGGGCAGTAACCAGATTCTTCCATTCTGCTTGTAAATTAAGAAAGCCAACCTAAGAAAACAGTAAAAATGAGAATCACCACTGCCCACTCACAGTTCAAAACACCTGCCAGGGGTGACAAATTTCTAAGCCCCACACTTTTTTCCATTCTTTTTAAGTGAGAATCTTCATTGCAATAGATTCTTTCCAAAAGGAAAAAGTACAGAAAATGTAACATACCATCAATTACTTGTCTGGAGAACTGATTCAAAGGATGGAACTAAAAGGAAGTTCTTAGACCAATGAAACCCTGTAAAAATTTCTAGTAGTTCACACTTTTTTTTTATCTCAAACAAAAAACAGCAGAACACCTCTTCTTTGCAGGCAGCATCTCCAGGAAAAAGCTGCAGCAAAATTTTTCCATTTTCACTGCTTCAGCACAATCAATCAAATCAAGCAAGCAAGCAAATCTGAAAGTGCTGTGAAACCTCAGACCCACAGCTTAGGGGTAAAGGAATGAGACTGTGCTCCAACTGAAACCTGCTGTTTCACTGGGGTTGAAGATAGACACACACCACCTCTAAATGCATTTTTGCCCACTGCTCCAAGTCCTTTACAGCACTGTGCTCTACAACACAACGTGCCACGAGGCCACACATCAAGATGCAGATGACAATTCTGCCAGCTCATGGTACGTGGAGAGACTGACCTAGCAGTGATGCTCTGTGTAAGCCTATTCATCTCCACACACAGCCTCCAAAATGTAGGAAAAGAACTGTTTAAATTTCCTTATATTATCTTCCACTAGCACCATAGTCTTAAAAAACCAAACAGACCTCAAACAACAACAAAACCCCCAAACAAACCCCACCAAAAATCCCCAAACATCCAAGAGCTTTTTAATACAAAAATACTACAAAATGCCTATACTGTGAGAGCAAGCACAAGAAAGGCATTCCACAGAGCTGCAAGTTTGTCAGCTCTTGTGCATGTGGAATAAACCCCATGTGGTGGTTTAGGCTGGGTGCTGGCCCAGATGCCACTGCACCACACCTGGGAGGTCCCAAGGGGTGGGCCCAGCCCAGGGGGTGGTCACAGGAAACCAGGTATTCCATTCCCATAATGCCCTGCTCCCCTATAAAATGTCCATGCGGGGTCTTCACTTCCTCTTTCATCCCCAGCTGCAGCCTAGGTAAAATGGCATGAGCCGCCTCCCTTGGGCCTGCCCAGGCCCAAGGCTGGGTTGGGGGGGGGAGGAAAGAGCCCTGGGGCTTTGGGTGTACCCCCAGGTGGGGATGGGATATTCTTGGGTATGTTCTGGGATTTCTCTCTTTGTCACGGTGCTTGTGGTTCTCTGTAAAACATTCATTGTTGTTTTTTAATTGTTTTTCTATTTAAACTTTCCATCACTTTTGCAATCTGTTTGTCTGAGTCGTCGTTTCTGCCCGTGGTGGGGAGGGGGTTTGCCCCAACCCATTACACCCCACCATCTAGACAAGGTATCAGCAAGAAACTTAAATATAGAAGCTCAGTGTTCTGGCACACTACAGACTTATTTCACATTAAAAGGTCAGATGGAGAATAGCTTCAAAATTAATGGTTAAGCAAAGTATCAGTTTACAGCTCCTTTCCCCCCTCCCTTATGAGCAAGGGAAGAGGGAACAGAGATTACCCTAACCTCCTTTCATTGACCCAGAACATGTTGCTAGGCAGGTGGCTGGGGACAACTACTAGAGATAAGTCTCTAAAGGGCTCCATGGAACGTTATTATGGATGCCAGTGAAGTACAAATGTGAATACAGAGGAAAAGGAAAGGCAAAGCGTCAACTGCAAACAGAATTTAGCTCATGCAGAGCATCTATTGATTGACAACATTCAAGTATAAATTCTCTATCACCAGGCACTGGGTAATTGAAGAGGGGGAAAAAAAATAGTTCCCTAATAATAAAAATCCTAAAGGTAAGTATTTTTTATTATTCAGAACAAACCACAGAAATCCCAGGCAAGATGGTGTAGCATAGATTCATAGAATGGTTTTGGTTGGAATGGACCTGAAAGATCATTTAGTTCCAACCCCCCTGCCATGGGCAGAGACACCTCCCACTAGACCAGCTTGCTCAAGGCCTCATCCAACCTGGCTTTGAACACTTCCAGGGAGGAGGCATCCACTACCACCCTGGGCAACCTGTTGCAGGTTCTCATCACCCTTACTCTAAAGAATTTCTTTCTAATTTCCAGTCTAAATCTGCCCTCCTCAAGCTTCAATCCATTCCCTCTTGTCCAATCACTACAAGTCCTTGTAAAAAGTTCATCCCCAGCTTTCCTGACAGCCCCTTCAGGTACTGGAAAGCTGCTATAAGGTCTCCCTGGAGCCTTCTCTTCTCCAAGCTGAAAAGCCCCAACTCTGGTAACCTGTCCCTATATAGTGAAGGATGCTTATGATCAGGATTGTGCCCCAAACATTTGGGTAGGATATATTTCTGTATGTGTTAACCCTCCTTTGTCCCCCCCTCCTTTCTGGAGGCAGCAGGGGGAATCCTGGCGCCACTGAGTCCAGGTAAACAGCCTACCTGGGCGTGGTCTCACCCCTGCAGTACTAGAGGCAGGCTATATGTTTGTTTCCCCGAGTATAGCATATACTCAGGCCATATTTGGTAGCTAGTAGTTCATTGGTTAATGTTTGCGTTGGCAACAGGTGCTTATTGGGCCAGTATTCACTGGGGCAAATGGTAAATAGGGGTCGTTTGGCAAATGAGCCCCCCACCTCGGTGTTGGAGCCTGTGTGTGCGTGCGTGCCAGCCAGTGCTTTGGGAGGCCTCGTGGTCCTTTTGCCACTGTCACCCAGCTGTGTGCGGTGCCGTGGACAGCACTCCGTGGGATCAACCGCTGCGTGATCCATCGTAGGAGAAAACCTGGTAGACCGTGTGAACCAGCGTTGCTGACCTGCCACTGCCCCCCTCCGAGCGAGGAATTTTGTATCCTGGGAGAGAACAGCAGAGCCACGCGGTGCGGCCACGCGGCCGGCACCATTTCCTGCCTCCTTATTTACGGCACATCCGTGCCACGTTGTCTGGATTATAAACATTATTGAAGAAAGACTCCACGACTTCCTCAGCGTCTGAGTAAGCCAAGACCTCCTTTGTAGAGCTTCGTTTAGGATAGCGTTTATATTGCTCCGGGTGGAGGGTTGCCGGTCACTGACCAACCCCTCCCCCGCCACTCTCTGACTCAGTTTAGATTGTAAGTTCTGTGAATCATTTTGGTTTAAATGCCCATACATAACATTCTGTAAAGATAGTTCCACTAACCGAATATTGATACCTGTGAAGGGCGATTGTAAATACCCCGTTACAGAGTTTGTATATATATAAACTTATAATTTCATTGATGGATCTGCCGCGCATTTCTGAGGGCATATCCACGACACCCTATAGAGGAAGCCCTCTAGTCATTAACACAGAGAAATCTGCTCACAGAGGTGGAAGGAAGAAATTCCATTACCTTGCCTGGCGAATATGCAGCTGTGGGTGATACTGTTGCCTGGGGAACACCAGCAAGGTAAAGTTTTTATGAACCTGGAACAGCCGCCATCTTTTCAAAGACATTTCCCATCTCTGGCTCTGTGAATAACAAAAATCTGTGAGGAGCTGAGAAACTTCATTGTGTAAACTTTTAAATTATCACAAAACTGAGGAAAAGGGAGTTCTGAACTTAAACCATAGATGCCTTAGTGCTCTAAGTCTTCTAGGATAAGCAATGAAGCTTAAATGACTGTAGTAGACAAATGTAGAAGCAGCATCTTAAAGTTGAATAAGCTTCAAATCAACCAAGAACTGGTAGAATCAAACCCCTACAGAAATGCTCCCATAACCAATCTGTAGTGGGTTGAGAGAGAAGGTCTAGCTTTCTCTCCCCACAAAGAGGAAAAAAAAAACACAGCTAACTCAGCAGGAGAAGTGGAAGGAATGCTATATTTTGCAAGCAATGTGGAAAGCCAGGTTAGATATACAATATATACAGTATTTACAATATATGTACAGAAATATACAGCAAGGAAAAAAAGAATACAGGAACAAAATTCCCTCCTCCGGACAGAGGAGGGTTCCCCCCCTGTACCCCCTTCTCTCCCCCTACCTCCCTTTTTTCCCAAAGAGGGTTAGGGAGAGAAAAAGGTAGTTATTAAGAAAGAAGAATTTTAGTAGGCCTATTAGTACAGGATTAGTGCTTATCTTTATCCAAGGTCAGAACTCCGGCTGCTCAGAAGCAGACAGGCTGGAAAACAGGACAGAGAGAAACTGAGAAAAATTCCAACTGAACTCAAAACTTAAAGTTGCATTCTACCAATCTACCAATGAAATTCGTTTAGAATATCTGATTGTTTTCATTATTATTCCAAAACATTCAGCCAGAGTGTCCCAGCACTGTCCCTTTCTTAAAGGCACAGCCTCAAATGGTCACACAATCCTATACACCACTGGAGAATCTCTTGGTCAGGACTTGTTATGCTGAAGGGAAGTTGGCATCTGCTGTTGGGTAGGTTTAACAAACACCATTATTCAGGTGCTGTTTTCTGTAGTTGACACAGCACCACAGAGCGATTTAGCATGACTTGGAAACTAAGATGTCTAGAAAATGGCACATCAGATAAAGTTCCAGGTCATTTCAAGGAGGGCTCCAAGCAAATGATTTAAAAAATAAATAAATTACAAAATCAGACACTTTGTTTAGTCTAAATTAGTCTGAATTCAGGACTGAAATTCCAAGCCAGGTGTTGGTCTCTGGTTAAGATGTGCATTTTCCACATTTGTGCCTCTGCTCTAAAAGATTTCCTTCTGTGTCTCCAGCACCCTGAGTCTTGCCAAAGTGTCCTCTCCCCATCCTGTACTCACTGGCTAAATGAAGATTTCAATCTCTTTACTCCACAGAATCAGAGAATTGTTTTGGTTGGAAAAGACCTCTTAGATCAGTGAGTCCAACCATCAACCTAACAACACCACGGCCATTAAATCACGTCCCAAAGTGCCATGGCCACAGGGTTCTTGAATGCCTCCAGGGACAGTGACTCCACCACCTCCCTGGGCAGCCTGTTCCAATGCCATAAAGAACTTTTTCATAATAGCCAACCTAAACCTCCCTGGCACCATTTCAGGACATTCCCTCTCAATCTATCACCTGGTACTAGAGAGAAGATACCAACCCCCACCTCCCTCCAACCTCCTTCCAGGGAGTTGTAGAAAGCAATGAGGTCTCACCTCAGCCTCCTCTTCTCCAAGCTATACAATCCCAGTTCCTTCAGTTGCTCTTCACAGGACTTGTTCTCTAGACCTTCACCAGCTTTGTTCCCCTGTTCAGCCAGAAATCTTCACAGACTTTGTAGGAATTTATTTCTGAGATCTTTCCCTGTTTGAAGTCCTGTTTCTGGCAAATTTAAGATGCAGGAAATGGACAGACTGCTGGAGGAACAGGCAGCCACATAAACCTCTTTTACAATGTCCATTAGAGGATACTTCAAAACTCTGTTTTCCACATGCAGAAAATGATAACTTTTCTCAGTATTTAAAACCCACAAAGCAGCCACCCTCTAAGTGTGTATTATTGGTCATGAGATTTGAGATTGTTCTCATCATTTAAAGAACAAAATACCATTAATTCTTACCTAAATTCTCATCAGCTGGAATAAAGAGAAGCATAAACTGCAGCTCTGGGACTGTGATAAAAGCTCTCCTGGACAGCTGTATTCAGTCTTTCATCATTACACCCAATCAGATATAGCATCTAGGCTTTTAATATATACAATTATGTCTCTAATTTTCCTTCAGGAGTCCACATGGCTCAAAAATTAAAACATTTCTGACAAATAAGATCATGTGAAATTCATCTGGGCATTTTTTACTACCATATTCCTCTCAATTTCCTAATTCTTAGATTTCAAACATCCTCCTTTTCATATCAGTTCCCCAGTGGTGAAAAAATTGAAGATGCCAGATCTCTGCTGGCAGATGCCTGACCTGGCATGTGGATGAGCAGGCTTGACATGACAAAGTAACTGTCAATTCAACAGCACCAGCACCAAGGGTAAGTCACTGTTTATGCAACTGTATTCTGAGCCATACCAAATAACCTGAGCTGTGTCATACTGAAATATTGAACTAACTTAGTAATCCATTGTGCTGTTTGTACCATAGAGTTCACAGCCTTACCATATAACCTGTAGCTAACAAAGTATGAATGGGTTACCTGGGAAGAAGTGTTTTCTAGCAACTGCAGAGCTATTTCTGTGGAACAGGGCAGCAAAGACACAGCTAAACCTTAACACTGTTTGGGAAGCAAACTTGGGACTCTCACAGCTTGGTTTCAAAGCCAACAGGGCACATCTGAACAACACAAGGTTATCACAGTATCACAGTATCACAGTATCGCTTAGGTTGGAAAGGACCTCGAGGATCATCGAGTCCAACCTATCAACACAGACCCCATGACTAGACCATGGCACCAAGTGCCGCGTCCAATCTCCCCTTGAACGCCTCCAGGGTCGATGACTCAACCACCTCCCTGGGCAACCCGTTCCAATGACGAATGACTCGCTCGGTGAAGAACTTCCTCCTCACCTCAAGTCTAAACCTCCCCTGGCGCAGCTTGAGACTGTGTCCCCTATGTTATGTTTTATTACTTTCCCAGAGATATGGCATTTCAATCCAGTGATCACTTTGGCTAATTTGAAATTTTGCAGCCTCTCAAATTAATGAATGCACATCAGAAAGATTCATATCAACTCACCTAACAACTTCTTGGGAACATGCAGCTCTATACTCTCTTTTTGCCACAAAAAGATTCACGAACAATGTGTTCAAAGGCTACAAATGAAGAATGAAAAGGTAAATACTGTGCAGCTAATATTAAGCCAGCCTAAGCATTAATATGCACATTTATTTCCAATCTGTATGATCTACACTCAGAATGAGTAGCTTCATATAGGTAAGTAACTGCAAAGCATGTGTGGATAGGTGTCTAGATCCAAAGAGGGAAAGAGACTCAGTTCTTTTAGAATATTCCCGTGATGTGAAATGAGAGGCACAAATGAGGCCAAAATATCAACAGCTAGACTATTTATTACATAAATAAAGTGGACATAAGAAGGGGAGAGGGAGAGAGAAGAGGAAAGGAATTATATTACCACACCCCTCACCCCCCCAAGACAGTTTGAATCTGTGGAGGAAAGGTGCTGCAGGAGATGTTGGGTTGGTACAGGAACAGTGCTGAGGCTCTGGCTAGAGAAGAGCTGTGGTCCTCTGAGCAGCCTGGGTCTGTAGAGCTTCCAGGCTCCACGGCCTCTTTTCTCCGGAGCAGCATTGTCCCGTGCTTTTCCTTCTCAGCGGCATGGTCCATCTCCTGTTGTGACCATTTGAGGCTGTGCCTTTAAGAAAAGGACAGTACTGGGACACTAAACATCCAGAACAGGGGACACAGTCTCCCACATTTTTCTTCTGCGTTTTTCTTCTAAGAAGCCAGTAGTTGCTCAAGTCTTTTATACAGTTTTTAGTCCTTAGGTATGTATCCAAGTATTGTCCCTCAGGAATTCCAGGGCCAGGAAATCATCCTTAGGTAAATGTCCAGGTATCGTTCCCCTGGAAATCTTTCTGTGCATTTCTGTGTGTTTGGGCAAGGGTCTGGATGGAGGGGGGGGGGCCTCCGCCTCCTCCATCCTCATCTACATGCCCCCATAATCATTACACATCAGGAAACAGGTGGTGAACCTATTGTCTACCCTTTCCAGGGTACTTGATGGGTGGAGATTATCTTGTCCTGAAGGCGTGATGGCTGGGTCATTGTTGTAGGCCAGCTGCAGTCCAGTGTTATCACGATGCAATCACAAAGTGATTTTGATCCAGGATTGGTAGACAGAATTCCTACATGATCTTTGCACCTTCCTTCCAGTGGCTCTGCCCAACACATATCAGCTATTGTCTGGGCAAGCAGCAAGTGATTTTATCTTTGTTGAGTCACACCAGGAGAGCCAACTTTTAGTCTCTCACAATAGGTTATGAAAAGACTTTTTATACCATGATTTGTTCTTCTGTAATATTTTTTGCTTTACACTCCAGCTCACTTGTTGTTTGACTACAGCACTGTGGCCGGTTGACGTTGCCCCTTTAAGAAAGGGAATATGGTGGACGGAAGTTGGTAAACGGAAGGAAGAGTCTAAACTAATTTTCATTGGTCTAGTGGGAGGAAGCACCATCTGAACTGAGACTGAAATGGGCATTTCCAGCACTTCTCGGTCACTCTTGCTTCCGCATCTCCTTCGGTGCAGCAGCTTTCTGCCTGTGCTGGGTTTTCTGCCAAGGCTCCGGCCTTGAAAAACTGATAAGGCCTGTATTAACTGCTTACAATTAACACAAACTGCTTTTAACTTCTTTCTTTCTCTTTCTCCCTCTTTTCCGAACTATTCTGGGGAAAGGGGGGAAGAGAGGGGAGAGCGGAGGTGGGGAATCCCCTCGGCCGAGGGGGGTTACTTTCATCTCTGTGTTACTCTGTTGTATATCTTTGTATATATTGTAGATATTGTAAATTTGTAAATATTCCCCTGCATATCCTTCATTGCTTTGTAAATATAGCTCCACTGTTTTGCTAATTCGGCTGGTGAGTTTTTTTTCCTTTCCCTTCAAACTTTTCTTTCCCTTTACTTACAGGGGGGGAGGGAAGAGGCTTCTTGGCCTCACCCCTTCCAACCCACCACATTTTTTTTTATTGGCATACCCAACGTGCGGCAGATAATTAGTTTAATTTATTACCTGATTGATTTAGTGTTTTCTAGCTGAATTAGCAAACATGAAGGTCTTGTGGTTTGTGGAGCGATTGTTCTTTTCAATTTTTGGGGCTCTGGTTTACAGATATTGTTTGGGTTTGCTTTTGGATTACTTGGGCAAATATTTGGTGCGGACAATTTATATGTGGGTTATGTATAGAGTTAAATTATGGTATGGAAAATGTATTAATTTATTATGGCCAGTGAGATACAGGAATGTTACCTCCACCACTCTCCCAATTGAGATAAAGGGTTTTAAGATTCCGCCTGAGGAGAGAGTAACTTTAAGTGATGCCTGGGATCCAAAGGTGATTTATTTCATGTGTATAATTCTGCTGCTGGTAATAACTAATGTGTTTTCTCTGTATTCCTTGTGGCGAGAGAGAAAGGTGTCCAGAGCTTGTTTTGTTATTAAAACTAGACCAAAAAGAAAACGCCGTGGCTCTCGATCAGTCCCAGAGTCATCTAGTGATGAGGACTGTGGAGAACCCGTGTCAGTCAAAAAGAAGGCTAAAAAGTTAATTGGTAAAGCAGCTCTAAATGACTTTGCTGATTCTAGCAAGCAGCCAAGGGCATCGGCTGGTATCAACATGGCGCCTACTCCTTCTCCCACTCCTTCTCCTTCTTCTTCTTCGTCGGCCATTAACGGAGCAACGTCACTTCCGCCTACTCCCTCGGTGGGACCGGAAGTCACTGCCCCAGCAGCTGATTTATCTCAGGACCTGTCAGCTTCCATTAAGGTGGCTGTAAATTCAAACACAGCTCCAGTTAAGGTGGCTCCTTTAAAGACTAGAGGTGCAAAGGCCAAAGATGGAGAAGAAGAGGAGCTGGAGACTGATCCTGGTGAGGGCCCTCTACTCTAAGAGATCCTGCTCAGGAGGAAGAGGTGGTTTGTTTTAAAGATCTAGCTAACCTAGTGAGATCAAAGCAGGATACAGATGAAGCTAGGAAAGCAGCTGGCAAAGGTGGTTCTCAGCTTAAAGAGATCCTTAGGAGAATGACAGCAGGATTATATGGACAAAAATTCAGGAGATGAAGAGCAAGATGATATTTTGGAATGTTCTTAGCCCCGCGAGGAATTGCGAAATGTCCGTAAAGATTTCACCAGGGCAGATAAGGAACCAGTTCTAGCTTGGCTCAGTAGGTGTTATGATACAGGTGCTCCAGCTCTAAGAGTTGGAGACAAGTCAGCAGCTCAGTTAGGAACTCTCTCAAGGGACAATGGAATAGATAGACATCTAGGAAGAGCTCTCGGTAAGGTTAGTCTCTGGATACGCCTTTTAATGGCGGTTGCCCTGAGATACCCTTCCCGAGATGATCTCCCATGGAATCCTAAACCCTGGACTACCATAGATGAGGGAATTAAGCGCCTGAGAGAATTTGCTGTTAGAGAGCTACTCTATGGTGAACATGAAACTCTGAATCCTGATGACATTCCTGTGGGTATTGGTCTTGCTAAAAAGATCATCAAACTTGCTCCTTCCAATTATGCAAACATTCTGGCAAGCAGAATTGTGTCAAGAAGTTATGGTGGAGCTTCTCCCACGGTTGGCCAATTCAGTGATCAAATGAGACAATTGGAGGATAGCATGACACGTGGTTCTTTGGTTTCAGCCATTGAAACTCTGTCTGGAAAAATTGAGAATTGCATGAAGGATCTGAAAGATTCCATATACCAATTGGCACAAAAGGATAATTTCAATTCTTCCTCCAGGTGGATACAAGTTTCATCTGTGAGGAATACACGTCCTCCAAGGAGGTCATTCCAGAACAGGTCATTCCAAAACAGGTCATTCCAAAACAGACCACCAAGGCAATCACATAGAACTATTTGGATAACTTTGCGTGATCAGTTTGGTGAGAACATGAACCGCTGGGATGGCCAACCAACTTCTAATCTTTTCAGGAGACTGAGGGAATTGCAAAGTGGCAGAACCCGAGGTAGCAATACCAGAAGGGTAGCTGTTACTTCCACAGTGCCCCAGAACGACTCTTATGGCTCCAACAGTGGCTCCAGTTATAACATGCAAAGTTATAACCCTGCAAACTATGTGCAATGCACATGTGCGCATGTTCCCCATAACTAGGGGTGCCCTGCCTCCCGCCAGGGGGAGGAGAGGGATAACAGAGATAATAGAATCTATTGGGATGTGTACATCCAGTGGCCTGGCACTTCACAATTTCGGAAGTACAGGGCCTTGGTTGACACAGGAGCTCAGTGCACCATAATACCATCAAATTATCAGGGATCAGAGTCTATAACTATTCTGGGAGTCACTGGTGGATCTCAAGAGTTAAGTAAGATGGAGGTTAATATAAGTTTAACTGGTAAACAATGGAGGAAACATACAGTTGTGACCGGACCTGATGCACCTTGTATTTTGGGAATTGATTTTCTGAGAGAAGGGCGTTTCAAGGACCCTAGAGGTTACAAATGGGCTTTTGGAGTAGCTTCAATAGAAATTGATGGACAAAAATTGAAGCTGTCTGCTAGACCTGAACTTTCTGATGAATCTGCAGTTGTGGGACAACATAAGATACAGGACATTAAATTGCCGGTTGCTTCTCAGACTCTACATCACAGACAATACAGAACCAACCGTGACTCTTTGTTGCCCATTCAGAATCTGATTCGTCAGTTGGAGAGTCAGAAAGTCGTCAGCAAAACTCATTCACCTTTCAACAGTCCAGTGTGGCCTGTGCGAAAGCAGAATGGAGACTGGCGTCTGACGGTAGACTACCGAGCCCTGAATGAAGTGACACCACCTATGAGTGCAGCAGTACCAGACATGATGGAGCTACAGTATGAGCTGGAATCCAAAGAGGCCAAATGGTATGCTACCATAGACATTGCTAATGCATTTTTCTCTATTCCCATAGCAGAGGAATGCAGGCCTCAGTTTGCTTTCACTTGGAGAGGAATCCAGTACACTTTCAACAGACTGCCAATGGGCTGGATCCACAGCTCAAGCATCTGTCATGCAGTGATCCACGATGCTCTGGAGAAAGGCGGTGCTCCAGAACACATCCAGTTCATCGATGATATCATCGTCTGGGGTAAAACTGCTGAGGAAGTCTTCGAGAAAGGTAACAAAATCATTGACATTCTTCTGAATGCAGGTTTTGCCATCAAACGAGACAAGGTGAAAGGGCCTACCACAGAAATTCAGTTTCTGGGAGTGCGATGGCAGGATGGACGCAGACACATTCCAGTGGATGTGGTAAATAGAGTCTCTACCATGGCAAGTCCCACAAACAAGCAAGAGACCTTACGTTTCTTGGGGATAGTGGGATTTTGGAGGCTGCACATTCCTGGATACAGTCAGATTGTGAAACCTCTGTATGATGTGACTCGAAAGAGAAACCATTTCCACTGGGGACCTGAACAACAAGCAGCCTTTGACCAGATAAAGCAAGAGGTAATTCAAGCAATGGGTCTGGGACCTGTCCGAGATGGTCCAGACATTAAGAACATTTTGTACACGGCTGCAAGTGACAATGGTCCAACCTGGTGCTTGTGGCAAAAAGCTCCACGTGAGACACGTGGACGACCTCTTGGTTTCTGGAGTCGAGGTTACAGAGGTTCAGAGGCTAACTACACTCCAACGGAGAAAGAAATTCTAGCTGCCTATGAAGGAGTGAAAGCATCTTCTGAAGTGATTGGAACTGAATCACAACTTCTCTTAGCTCCCAGATTACCAGTTTTGAATTGGATGTTGAAAGGCAAAGGCTCCACACCACATCATGCCACAGACTCCACATGGTCTAAGTGGATGGCTCTGATAACACAGAGAGCTCGAATGGGAAATCTTGAAAGACCTGGTCTAGTGTAGGTGATCTCAAGTTGGCCTGAAGGTATCAACTGTGCTAAACCTCCAGAGGAGAAAGTAACTCGTGCTGAGGAAGCTCCTCCTTACAATGACCTTTCTGATGATGAGAAGAAATATGCTTTGTTCACAGACGGTTCCTGTCGTCTTGTTGGAAACAAGCGAAGGTGGAAGGCTGCAGTGTGGAGTCCAACACGCCGAGTTGCAGAGGCGAAAGATGGAGAAGGAGAATCCAGTCAGTTCGCAGAGGTAAAAGCTGTCCAGCTAGCTCTCGACGTGGCTGAACGTGAGAGATGGCCAAAGCTTTATCTCTACACCGACTCATGGATGGTAGCCAATGCTCTATGGGGTTGGCTAAAGAACTGGAAGAAGAGTGGTTGGCAGAGAAAAGGAAAACCCATTTGGGCAGCCAACCTGTGGAAGGACATTGCTGATCGAATCGAGAGAATTCCAGTGAAAGTGAGACACATCGATGCTCACATTCCTAAGAGCAAAGCTACTGAGGAACAGCAACACAACCATCAGGCAGATCTAGCTGCAAGAGTTTCTCAAGTAGACATGGACTCTAATCTTGATCTCGACTGGAAACACCGAGGTGAGATATTCTTAGCTCGGTGGGCTCACGATTCGTCAGGACATCAAGGCAGAGATGCAACATACCAATGGGCTCGTGACAGATCCATAGACATTTCCATGGATGCTATCACACAAGTCATCCATGACTGTGACATTTGTGCTGCTATTAAGCAGGTAAAACGACTTAAGCCCTTGTGGTATGGTGACCGATGGTCCAAGTACAAGTATGGTGAAGCTTGGCAGATTGACTACATCACTCTACCACGTTCTCGTTCTGGTAAGCAATACGTGCTTACTATGGTAGAGGCAAACACTGGATGGTTGGAAACTTATCCAGTTCCACATGCAACTGCACGCAACACCATTCTCGGTCTGGAGAGACAAATCCTGTGGAGACACGGAACTCCAGAGAGGATTGAGTCAGACAACGGAACTCATTTCAAGAACAACCTTGTAAAGAACTGGGCAAAAGAGCACGGTATTGAGTGGATATTCCACATTCCCTACTATGCACCAGCTTCAGGGAAGATTGAACGCTACAACGGTTTGTTGAAGACCACTCTTAAAGCCATGGGGGGTGGATCTTTGAAAAACTGGGAAAAGCACTTAGCACAAGCAACCTGGCTGGTAAATAGTAGAGGTTCAGTGAACCGAGCTGGACCTGCACATTCAGATTTGCTACGGAAAGTAGAAGGTGATAGAGTTCCTGTTGTTAAAGAAAAGAATCTGTTAGGTAAAACTGTTTGGGTATTTTCACCCTCAGGAGAGGCTAAACCTGTCCGAGGGGTGGTTTCAGCTGAAGGTCCGGGTCACACTTATTGGGTAATGCAGGAGAATGGTGAAATTCAGTGTATTCCACAAAGAAATTTAACTTTAGCTGAAAGAGGTTAACTTCGAACTGTTGTACAGCTACATCGCGCCCAAAAGAAGAATCAACGAGGAATCTACGGTGCACGAACCCTGAGATCCCTGAGAGCCCTGAGTCAACTAAGAGACCCTGAGATTTCCCTGTTTCCCTTTTTCTTTGCTTCGTCGGCGAAGAAAATGAACTGTTTTCCATTTTTCTCATTTTCTGATTTTCTTGGACTTTTGAATCATCTAATCTGGGCATAGCCGGAATGGACTATGAACTTTACTCACGAACTGTAAATATCATTTTGGATTGGATGGACAGTGTGAACAGCCAATGAAATTGTTTAGAAGGGGTGGACTGTGGCCGGTTGACGTTGCCCCTTTAAGAAAGGGAATATGGTGGACGGAAGTTGGTAAACGGAAGGAAGAGTCTAAACTAATTTTCATTGGTCTAGTGGGAGGAAGCACCATCTGAACTGAGACTGAAATGGGCATTTCCAGCACTTCTCGGTCACTCTTGCTTCCGCATCTCCTTCGGTGCAGCAGCTTTCTGCCTGTGCTGGGTTTTCTGCCAAGGCTCCGGCCTTGAAAAACTGATAAGGCCTGTATTAACTGCTTACAATTAACACAAACTGCTTTTAACTTCTTTCTTTCTCTTTCTCCCTCTTTTCCGAACTATTCTGGGGAAAGGGGGGAAGAGAGGGGAGAGCGGAGGTGGGGAATCCCCTCGGCCGAGGGGGGTTACTTTCATCTCTGTGTTACTCTGTTGTATATCTTTGTATATATTGTAGATATTGTAAATTTGTAAATATTCCCCTGCATATCCTTCATTGCTTTGTAAATATAGCTCCACTGTTTTGCTAATTCGGCTGGTGAGTTTTTTTTCCTTTCCCTTCAAACTTTTCTTTCCCTTTACTTACAGGGGGGGAGGGAAGAGGCTTCTTGGCCTCACCCCTTCCAACCCACCACAAGCACTCACACATCATTTCACAATGGACAGTATTCATCCCAGACTAGTACCGTTTTCATTTAACCACAACAATTAACAACTAAATCTCAACATTCAGCATTTGGCTGATAAAGACATTCTTCCTAGGCTTAAATAAAAGAAACCAAACCCCTAAATTCACATATTTCCATACTCCTAAAATGTTTTTTCTTTAAAAGAAGAAAAATTACAAAGTCTTAAAATCACTAGACACATTTTACATCCAAGCAAAACCAGGGCGGACTGAAAGATGTCTTTATCTTACATGCTTCCAGTTAACCAAAGATATGGACCTGCTGGAGTGGATCCAGAAGAGGGCCACAGAGATGATCAGAGGGCTGGAGCACCTCTCCTATGAAGACAGGCTGAAAGAATTGGAGCTGTTCAGCCTGGAGAAGAGAATGTGCCAGGAAGACCTTACATCTACATTTTGATATCTGAAGGGGACCTACAGAAAGGCTGGGGAGGGACTGTTTAGAAGGGCTTGCAGTGATAGGATGAAGGGCAATGGTTTGAAAGTGGAGCAGGGGAGATTTAGGTTGGACATCAGGAGGAAGTTCTTGACAGTGAGAGTGGTGAAATACTGGAACAGGTTGCCCAGGGATGTGGTTGAGGCCCTGTCCTGGAGACATTCAAGATCAGAGCTGATGTGTCCCTGAGCAGCCTGATGTAGTTGGAGGTGTCCCTCCTGACAGCATGGGTGTTGGACAAGATGACCTTTGAAGGTCTCTTCCAACCCAGTGCAGTCTGTCAAAACACAAGCAAAGGAAAACCCTTGTGCTGGAATGGAGAGGGCTCATAACAGCTGATTTCTCTTGCATACTATTTTCAAGTGCTGAGTCAATGGAGGTCTACCTCTAGATGAAGTATTTCTGTGAAAGACATTTTAAATTGTGGTGGGTTGAAAATCCCCCCCCCCCAACATTAAATTGCCAGACAAGCCTAGCTGATGGAGACATAAATGGAATAGCTTGAGGTCTTCTGAATGGTTTAATATTCAACTAAAATGTCATAGCTAGAGCCTCCAATAAATGTCAGCAACTTTAGTGCAAGAATGATTTGAATAGGGGTTGCAGTGTATGGACCAGAACAAAGACAACAGGCTGTTGAAATGGAGAAACATCAAAAGCCATGTCTAAAACTCAGGTTTCTCTTTGTTTTGTTAAATGTAGAAGAAAATGAAGGAAGGGGAAAAAAGACCACCTGGTTTGTTTTTGAGATCCAAGAGGAGGCAAGATTTGGCCTGTAAGTGTTTCTGAATAGTGATGGTAACCAGGCAATGCTGTAAAGGACCTTCACCAGACCTTTAAACTACCTCATCATTTCCATGCTCCAAAAAGAAGACTTGTCAACTAGACTTTTATGAAATTCTGGTTTTAGAAGGTCCTATTTTGAGGTTGTGCCTTTAAGAAAAGGGACACCATGGCCGAATGTTTTATAAACAAAGGACAGGTCTAAACTAATTTCATTGGTGGATTGGTAGAAAGCAACTTTGAACTCTGAGTTCATCAGAGACTAGTCTCAGTCTTGCACTTTCTCCTTTGGCAGCTTGCAGCTGCTGGGCTTCCGGCCAGACTGACCTTGAGCAGATAAGGCCTATACTAACATATTCTGCTTTAATTAACAATTGCTCTTTTTCTCTCTTTCTAACCCTCTTTGGGGAAAAAGGGGAGAAAAGGGGGGTACAGGGGGGGGAACCCTCCTCAGCAGAGGAGGGAATCTCATTCCTGTGTCACTTTGTTGTATATTTCTGTGTATATATTGTAAATATTGTAAATTCTGTATATAAACCTGCATTTCCTAAACCGCTTGTAAATACAGCACATTTCCTGTGCTAATCCGGCTGTGGTTTTTTTTCCTTTCTTTCATTTTTCTTTCCCTTCACTTTACGGGGGGGGAGAAGGCTGGGCCTTCCCCTCAACCCTTGACAGTGAATCACATCTACATGGATTTAATCTGCAGTTACCTGACAATATCTCCTCTAGTTATAAGACAGAACAGGTTCAGCTGGTTTGGCAGTGCAGAAGCATCAAAGCCACACTGAATCTTTCCCATGTATTTCAGAAGATAATCTGCACTCATGAAAAAAGAAGAGTTCTGCTCCCAAAGTTCTATGTCCCAATGTACTTTTCACTTCTGTTTATGAACAGTAATTCCTAACATGATCAAGCTTTATTTTTGCTGTCTTCTCCCTTTGTGTGCCCTGCGCCCCGCAGTCAGCTGCAGCTTTGCTGCCCGAGGAAGAGCTCAGAACTGACAGCATGGCATAACCCAAGAGGAGCAGCTGCAGCTGCAGAGTGAATGAATGAAGTGGCTGTGCCTGCAATATGCCTGTACACAAAGTACTGCTCGACTGACAAAGATTACAAGAAAATTACATGGGTTTTTTTTCTATACTCCCTTTGGCTGTAATAATTTTGCTCCTTTTAACAGCACACAGCATTTTCAATTACAATTGCTGTATTTGTTGGGTTTTCTGCAAGCCACATCTTCAAGTCCCCCAGAACAACCCTGGAAAACTGATGAACAAACTGCCTAGAGAGAACATCAGTGCTGACAGTTCCTCCTTAGGCCGTGTGCTGCCCAGCTGCTGAGTGCTCATGGTCAACACAGATTCACAGGTTGCACTGGTTTCGGAGGGACCTACAAAGGTCATCTTGTCCAACACCTGATGCCTTAGCTAATTTACTGCTTTATCTGCTTCATGCTTTCGAAAGCTCTCTGTTCTGGGGCTTCACACCCCTGCAGACAGCAGGGACACCTCCAACTGCATCAGGGACACATCAACTCTGATCTTGAATGTCTCCAGGGACAGGGCCTCAACCACATCCCTGGGTAACCTGTTCCAGTATTTCACCACTCTCAGATCTCTGGACACCTTCCAGCACCTCCATATCCCTCTTGTGATAGGGGCTTCAGAACTGGATACAGTACTCCAGGTGGGGTCTCACCAGGGCTGAGTAGAGGGGGAGGATCACCTCCCTCGACCTGCTGGCCACACTTCTCCTGATGCAGCCCAGGATCTGATTGGCTTTGCGGGCTGCAAGTGCACATTGAGAGCTCATGTTGAGCTTCTCATCCACCAGCACCCCAAGTCTCTCTCCTCAGGGCTGCTTTCCAGCCACTTACTGCCCAGCCTGTATTTGTGCCTGGGATTGCCTTGACCCAGATGCAGGACCCTGCACTTGCTCTTATTGAACCTCATGAGGTTGGCTTGTGCCCACCTCTCCAGCCTGTCAAGGTCCCTCTGGATGGCCTCCCTTCCCTCCAGCGTGTCTGCTGCACCACACAGCTTGGTGTCATCAGCAAACTTGCTGAGGGTGCACTCAATGCCACTGTTCATGTCACCCACAAAGATGTTGAATAAGACAGGTCCCAGGACTGATCCCTGAGGGACTCCGCTTGTCACTGGCCTCCACTGGGACATGGAGCCATTGACAGCCACTCTTTGGGTGCGGTGTAATGGGTTGGGGCAATCCCCCTCCCCATCACGCGCAGAAATAACGACTCAGACAAACAGATTGCAAAAGTGATGGGAAGTTTAAATAGAGAACAGTGAGTGCGTGCAGAGAATTAGAAACACAGTGACAAGAAGAACCCCAAAACAATCCCAGAGAGATCCCATCCCCATCTGAGGGTGCACCCAAAACCCCCAGGGCCCCATGTGTCACCAGTTTAGAGACCAGGATGTGGTGTGGGACAGTGTCGAAGGCTTTGCTCAGGTCCAGGTAAATGACATCAGTTGCTCGCCCCTCATCTATTAATTTTGTCACCTGCTCATAGAAGGCCACCAGGTTGGTCAGGCAGGATTTGCCCTTGGCGAAGCCATGCTGACTGTTCCCATTCACCTTTTCACTATTCTTCTGAGCCAGTAGTGCCTCCAGGAGGATCTGCTCCATGATCTTTCTGGCCACAGAGGTGAGACTGACTGGCCTGTAGTTCCCTGGTTCCTCCTTCTTACCCTTTTTGAAAATGGGGGCAATGTTTCCCCTTTTCCAGTCTGTGGGGACTTCCCCAGATTGCCATGACTTTTGAAATATAATAGAGAGGGGTTTAGCAACCTCATCTGCCAGTTCTCTCAGTACCCGTGGGTGTATCCTGTCGGGTCCCATGGACTTGAACACTTTCAGGTTCTTCAGGTGATCACGAACCTGATCTTCACTTACAATGGGCAGTTCTTCCTCCCCGTCCCTGGCATTGTCTTCCATAACATCAGGAGTGTGGCTAGAGGTCCTTGCAGTGAAGACTGAGGTAAAGAAGTTATTAAGTACCTCAGCCTTTTCCTCATCACTTGTGACCATGTCACCATTTTCCTTTCTGAGGGGGCCCACACCTTCCCTAGTCTTCTTCTTCCCATTAATATACCTTTAGAAGTTCTTAGTGTTCCCTTTAACCTCCCTGGCTAGATTCAATTCAAACTCTGCTTTGGCTATTCAAACTCTGCTTTGGCTCTTTGTGGAGCTGGTCATTATAGCTGGTGGGGACCGCTTGGCCTTAGGCTCCCCTCTGGATGGCTGCTCCTCAGCCCTCTCATTCTTACTGCCCTCAGTTTGCAGGGCCTCATACTTATTGTACTTACCACAAGATGTCGCTGGTACACAGCTGTGAACCAAGGTAGGTTTGCAAAAGATAATCACAGTAAATTCTTACACACTAAAAAAAAGATTACACAAAATACCAAGTCCTCATCCCGAAATTCAAACTCGAGTCTTACTAAATTGCGAGATTCTTGCAGACACATAACAATGTTAGACAAAGTGTGACACAAATGTATCTCTTCAGAAACAAAGCAACGACATTAAGAGAATTATACACCCGATTAACAAACACTCTTATTTTCCAGTTGGGGACTCGAACCCCTTATTTTCCAGCTGGGGACTCGAATCCCCTTATTTTCCAGCTGGGGACTCGAACCCTCAATTGGGACTTTGCCAGGGCGTCCCGGGCTTTCCCACCAGGTGACCACGTCTGGTCCCTGTTTCCCAGTCAAAGCGCTTTATCCCAAAACCAGTAAACAATTAAAATACCTCTTGTTTGGAGCAGGAGATGCTAGTAATCCTTCGAGCGCTGGTCCGGGGGGGTCTCTTCTGACAAAAAGTCATCAGGGGCGCCCAGAGGGTCCCGGCCCCGGACCCGGCTCGGGGAGGACCCCTCCTGTATGTCTCCTGCCTGGCTCGCCAGAAAATGATGCCGAATTTTGCCCCAAAAGGCGAGAATAACTGCCTAAGAGACTCAGTTTAAGTCAGATAGACAGGAGGTATTTTATTGGCAACGCGTTGGAGAAATCACTAAATGGATTTCTGCCTGTCCCGTAACAAAAGCATGCCTTTTATACAGCTTTGGATGTAGTATTGCATCAGATCTTATACATAATCATTTCTTTGCATACATATTCATGTGGGGCATCGTGTAGGCTGAGCGTGGGCGGGGGCATCTCTTTTGACGATCTTCTTGGTGGTCATTCCGGTGGCCTTCGTCATGGGCAGGGGTTTCCTGATGAGTCTTCCTCCTTAAACTTTTGAACTCCTTTCCTAATTTGGTCAATTCCCGGTGTGCCTGGCTTGGTTGCTGATGATGTTCTGAGTGTTAGTTTGGCCTTGTTGGCTCTGAATCATGCTTATCCTAACAGTTCTTGTCAGTCTCTATTCCTTATCTTCTTTTCCTGTCACAGTGACCCATGCCTTAGCTAATTTACTGCTTTATCTGCTTCATGCTTTCGAAAGCTCTCTGTTCTGGGGCTTCATTCCCCCCTTTTTCTTATAACTGACGAATTCTTTCGTCAAATTCTAATCCTATAGGGCGCTGATATGCCCGTACCATCGCCCAAATTATTTGGGTCCTTTTTATTATGTTTCTTAGTTTCCACCACATACAAATATTTGTGAGAGTTAATAGTAGCAGAATTACTATTATCATTGGGTGCACCAGATAGTTAAAGACCTGGGTATCTGTTGGGGAGTATCCTGTAAAGATGTCCCACCAATGATGCTGGCCTACTTGTTCCACCTTGGTCAGGACATCTTTTATTATGTTCTACCTGCCATACCACTCGTTTATTCATTTGATTCACCTTTTGCACTAATTCCTTCACTTTAGGATGTGCTATCATTGCTTTAAGAATTTTGATGTCCATCCCTATTTGTAATTTCGGTATTTTTTTGATATAGGTTAAAATCTGCATTAATTAGCTGTTGAGTAGTTATTGGGACTGTATAATGAAAATCACAACCCACTATCTTGGTGAAGTTGCACACACAGAAGTTAGTATTGTTAGTCTCCTCTTGGCAATTATCTATAGTGACGCTGTCTCTCCTGTCCTATCTCTGGGTGGATACACTGGTGTGCATAAGACCATGGGTCTATTGGGGCAGAGCCTTGGGGAAGAGCTATACTTATCGAGAGTCCAATGATCAGAGTTGAAATGGCCTGAGGTGGAGTCAGGATCATGACGTCTGCTCCTCTTGTTTGTTCTCTGGGGCTTTCTTGACTCGTGAATAATGGATCCACGTAGGTAGCTCCTTGATCCGAACCGCAGTGAAGGTAGTCAGCAGCACTTTGGAAGGGTCCTTCCCACTTCTCTTGTAGGGGTTTTGCTAAAAGATTCTTAACATACACCCAATCACCGGGATTAAACAGATGTAACTTGGAATCAGGTTGTTTAGGTTGGTGCTCTATCACCACAGTAGCATTCCTGTCCAATTGTTTCCCCACTGTAATTACATAATCATAAATGTACTGATCACCGATTTGGCCCATAGCGTCCCCATTTACGACTTGCATAGCATAAGGTCTACCATACAAAATTTCAAATGGGCTTAACTTTTCTTTTGATCTTGGTTTGACTCTCAGCCTCAGTAGAGCAATAGGCAAAGCTTGATACCACTGCAGATTAGTCTCCTGACATATTTTGGCAATTTGTTGTTTGATAAGATGATTCATCTTTTCCACTTGCCCACTGGCCTGTGGACGGTAAGGCGTGTGTGATTGCCATTTGATTTGTAATGCTTTGCTTATTGCTCTCACTGTTTTTGCACAGAAATGTATACCCCTAACCGAGGAAATGCTCCTCGGTACCCCAAATCGTGGAATAATTTCATTCAACATTACTTTAGTTACTTCTTTTCCTTATTTGTCCTGCAAGGGAATGCTTCAGGCCTCCCAGAAAATGTATCAGTTAATACCAACAAATACCGAAACCCCCCTTTTCTTGGGAGTTCTGAAAAATCAATTTGCCATGATTCACCTGGGAATTTACCTCGATTTATGGCTCCTTGGTGTACCTTGGTTCCCGTATTCGGGTTGTTTTTCAGACACCGCTCGCACTGGGATGTAACGTGTTTTATAGTAGTAAATAATTTTGGTCCTGCTATCCTGGTTTGTAAATATTGGTAAAGCGAATCTAGACCCCAATGGGCCTTCTCATGTTCTGCTTTTACAAACTGCCACATCACGTTTCCTGGTATTACTAACTGTCCTGTTTCCAATTGACCCCAACCATTTTCTAATATTTTACCCTTATTTCTTTGAATCCATCTATGATCTGATTCCTGGTAAGCTGGCTGGATGTTTATATCCAGCTCTCCTGGTATTAGGGCCGTTATTTCCACTGCCCTAGTCCTCGTGGCAGCCAATTTAGCTTCTATATCTGCCTTCCTGTTTCCTATTTCTGGAATAGTGTTACCTTTCAAATGTCCCTTACAATGCATTATGGCCACCTGTGCTGGGAGTTGGACCGCCTCTAGCAATCGCAGAACCTCCTCTGCATGTTTGACCGTTTTTCCTTGGGTAGTTAACAGTCCTCTTTCTTTCCAAATGGCTCCATGAGCATGTACAACTGAAAAAGCATATTTAGAGTCTGTCCATATATTAATTTGCATGTTCTCCGCCAATTCCAGGGCTCGAGTCAGAGCTATCAGCTCTGCCTTTTGAGCTGAGGTCCCTGCAGGCAAGGGGTTCGACTCAATTACCCTTTCTGTAGTAGTGACTGCATAGCCAGCCATTCTTACTCCTCGCTTCACAAAGCTGCTGCCGTCTGAGAACCAGTTATCTGCATTCTCGAACGGCTCTTCTTTTAGGTCCGGGCGACTGGAGTATACTGCTTCAATTGTTTCCAGGCAGTCATGTTCGATGGGTTCTGCTGGGTTTCTTCCTTCTAGAAATGAAGCTGGGTTCACAATGTTAGTTACCTGAATGGTTATGTCATCTGATTCAGCCAGGATGGCCTGGTATTTTAGGAATCTGGAAGGCGACAGCCAATGGTTGCCTTTCTGTTCCAGCACAGCTGACACAGTGTGAGATACTAACACAGTGATCTTTTGACCCAACGTGAGCTTCCTGGCCTCTTCTATGTTAATTATTACTGCGGCCACTGCCCTCAGACAGCCTGGCCATCCTTTACTTACTTCATCCAATCGCTTGGAGAAGTATGCCACAGCTCTCTTGTGTGGTCCCAATTGTTGTGCTAGGACTCCTAGGGCCATCCCTTGTCGCTCATGGGAGAACAGCCAGAATGGTTTCGATACATCTGGGAGACCCAAGGCCGGTGCTCTCATTAGCTCCAGCTTCAACTTCTTAAAGGCCCCTTCTGCCTCAGGAGTCCAAACTAGGATGTTCTTCGTCTCCTTCAACAAATCATAGAGCGGTTTAGCAAGTATCCCGTACTGGTAGATCCATAGCCGACACCAACCTGTCATCCCCAGAAAGGTGCGCAGATCTCTCGCCGTCTGTTGTTTGGGTATCTGGCAGATGGCCTCTTTCCTAGCTGCTCCCAGGGATCGCTGTCCTCTGGAGACTTCGTATCCCAGGTACACCACTTCTTTTTGCACCAGCTGTGCTTTCTGTTGAGAAACTCGATATCCACTTAAACCCAGGAAATTTAACAGGGAAATAGTCCATTCAATGCATTCTTCCTCTGTTGCTGTTGCTATTAGGAGGTCATCTACGTATTGCAGAAGGGTACCATCTCCCAGCGGCCTTTCCCACTGTTCTAATTCTTTGGCTAACTGATTCCCAAAAATCGTGGGGGAATTGCCCCACCCTTGGGGCAATACCGTCCAGGTAAGTTGAGTCTTTCTTCCTATCGCTACAGATTCCCACTCAAAGGCAAAAATCTTTTGACTCTCGGGAGCTAAGGGAAGGCAGAAGAATGCATCTTTTAAATCTAATACGGTGAACCAGGCCAAATTATCCTTCAATCTAGTTAAAAGTGTGTATGGATTAGCAACTACCGGATGTAATGTCTTGGTTATTTCGTTTACTGCTCTCAGATCCTGAACTAGTCTATAGGCTCCATTAGGTTTCTTTACTGGCAGGATTGGTGTATTAAAATCTGATTCGCATTCTACCAATAATCCCAGTTCCAAAAACCTTTTGATTATGGGCTCAATTCCCTTCCTGTCCTCTATCCTCAGAGGGTATTGTTTTCTTCTTACTGGTTTTGCCCCACCCTTAAGTTCAACAACAATCGGTACTGTTTGTTTTGATTTCCCAGGTATATCAGTAGCCCACACTAATGGGTATGTCTTATTCAGAATTCGCTCGAAATTGTGATTCTCAGGTTTAGGTTCCACACAACTGATCGTCAGGCTTAGAGCTGTAATCAGTTGTTCCTCATTCACTTGTAATTCCAATTTGTCTTTGTTGAACTTTATTATGGCTCCCAAGTTCTCCAATAAGTCTCTTCCCAATAAGGGCTTAGGCGAATTTGGTAAGTACAGGAACTGATGAATTCCCATTTGTTTCCCAATTTTGTATTTAATGGGTTTCAAAAAGTAAGCCTTTTCTGGTTGGCCTGTTGCTCCCACAACTTGTACAAATTCATCACTTTTAGGTACCAATTTCTGATTTAAAACCGAAAAAGTTGCTCCCGTATCAATCAAAAAGTTCAATTCCTTTTTATCTTCCCCTAGGTCTATTTTAACCAGTGGGTCTGCTAGGGTACGGCCCACCGGTCTTCCTCATTCACTATTCTGATGTGTGGTAGTAGTAGTGGCCATTAGCCTTTCCCTTCGTTGGGGGCATTCCCGCTTCCAGTGTCCCATCTGTAGGCAGTATGCACATTGATTTGGCCCTACTCTAGCTGGGTGGGGTTGGAGCCTTCCTCCCCTTCCTGCTGGGTTGCCTCTACCTCTTCCCCTGGTTCCAGGTTCCGAGTAACCTGTCTTCTGAGCTGCCACTGCTACAGCAACTACTCGAGCTATTCTCTTGTCCTCCTCTTTCTTCTCCTCAATCTCTCTATTATTGTATACTTTCCATGCCTCATTTAGCAGTGTCTCTAGGTTTTTATTTGCTGGATGCTCAAGTTTTTGTAATTTCTTTCTAATGTCTGGGTTACTCTGTCCCATCATCAACCCTAACAAGTGCTGTTTCCCTTCTTCTGTTGCTGGGTCCAGGGGTGTGTATTGTCTCATTGCTACCCTAAGTCTATCCAAAAACTCTGATGGGGTCTCATCCTTTCCCTGCCTGACGTCATATAGCATTGACCAATTTATAGCCTTAGGGATTGCATTACGCAAGCCCATCGCTATCAGTTTTCTATACTGCACTAACTGTTGATAGTGCTCTGGATTGCCCGGTCCCATTCTGGTTTACTGCTGGGAAAATTATCTTCTAGTCTTCCTGATAATACCTGAGCATGTCGCTTTCCTGTTTCCAATACGAGTTCCCTTTCTGTATCTGTCAACTCTGACAGCATCACTTCTATATCCTCCCAATCAATATCTAAATTCTTTGCCATTAATTCAAACCTCTTCGCTACTCCCTCAGGGTTTCTCCTGAAATTCCTTGCCTCATCCCTCCAACTGTTCAAATCACTTGTCGAGAACGATACTTTTACTCTAGTCTTTTCCCCTACCATTGGTACAACTTCTCGGAGAGGAGCTATCGTATGGTTCCCTTCCTCTCCTTGCTTTGCTTCCCCTTGTGCCACAGATCTCGTATAATACGAGTGACCGATCTCTTTCCCTGGATCTCCTTCCTGTGCCCCAACGTCTCCCCTATTCTTTCTCTTCTCTTTCCTCTTCCCCACTCCCTGTTCTTCCTCTTTCCCTTTTATCTCCATTACACAATCCATCCGGTTCTCGACCTGCGTCTGTTGCCTTTTTGTATCTGCCGGCTCCTATCCTGTCCCGGGCTGCTGTCCTTCTCATCCTCTGCTTCCCTCCCACTTCTCTCATCCTTTATCTGAATTACTATATTAAGTGGTTCCCTGCCCCCCTTTCTGCATGTCTCATTATCATCCTTCTCACTATATTTAAATTCAGAGACGCCGCTTCCCAGTGAATTACTTTTGTCCCCAGTCCTTGGTGTGCTGGTTTTTATTTTACTAACGTTTCCACTTCTGGATGTGTTGTTACCCCCATATTGACTGAGCTCGGGCAGGCTAAGTGTCTCCCTTCGGCTCTCTGCTCCTGACGGTCTGCCTTCCTCCCTTTCGACTTCTAATCTGGGTGGGCTCTCAGCATCCATGTAGCTCCCTGACCCCTGTGGAGTATTTAGTCCCTGAGGGCTGCTTTTCCTCTCGTCAATTCCCGATTTTAATGGACTACCCTCCTCCCAACTGTTGTCTACCCTCGGAGGGCTGCGCCCAAACTTAGATTTCCACCATCGCTCCAGTTCCTTTAATGGGCTAGGATCCCCTTTCTCCTCTTTTGGCCTGGGAAGAGACCCTTCCCACCCTGGAGCAAATGGATGGTATTCCCTCAGGCTTATTTCGCTCTCTTTTCCACTATCTCTTCTTGTTAGCTTGAGACACTGCTGTCTAATACTACATGCATCACAGCAATGTTCCTCCAGCTTTGGACCCTTCTTATCCCTTTCCAGAGCTAGTACCAGAGGATCCTGAGGGGCTACATTAATTCCGCACTCTCTCTGCCACTCAGGTTTATTCCTTAGAGTGAAGAACATGTCTGCATACATCACCTCATCCCATTTATTGAGCCGGCGGAGGAAGATCATCAATTGTAAAATAGTGTTATATTTAGTTGTTCCCTCCGGTGGCCACTTCTCATTGTCATCTAACTTATACAATGGCCACCACTGTGTGCAATATTTAAGGAGTGTCTTTTTACTTATGCTCCCCCCTGGAGTCCCTCCCAAGTCCTTCCAGTGCTTTAGAATACATCCTAAAGGGGTTTTCATATTTATGTCCTTACTCTGTCGACCTCCCATGGCTGTTCCCTGTATCTGCGCTCTCTGTTTAACGGAACAGTCTCTTTTTCCCGCAAGCACTATATACACTATGTAAGCTCTATATTTTAATACTTCATGCACACAATTTCCAATCGCTTTGTCCGTCTCCGACCTGGCTTCTCGCGAAGAACAGGAAATGCGGATTGGGACTCCCTCTCACTTCGCAGCGATGCCGCATCTCATTCAATCACCCCCACACATTCATTCAAACTGTCCTACCTTTCCGGTCTATCAGAGTACACTGCTTTTACCACAAGATGTCGCTGGTACACAGCTGTGAACCAAGGTAGGTTTGCAAAAGATAATCACAGTAAATTCTTACACACTAAAAAAAAGATTACACAAAATACCAAGTCCTCATCCCGAAATTCAAACTCGAGTCTTACTAAATTGCGAGATTCTTGCAGACACATAACAATGTTAGACAAAGTGTGACACAAATGTATCTCTTCAGAAACAAAGCAACGACATTAAGAGAATTATACACCCGATTAACAAACACTCTTATTTTCCAGTTGGGGGACTCGAACCCCCTTATTTTCCAGCTGGGGGACTCGAATCCCCTTATTTTCCAGCTGGGGACTCGAACCCCTCAATTGGGACTTTGCCAGGGCGTCCCCGGGCTTTCCCACCAGGTGACCACGTCTGGTCCCTGTTTCCCAGTCAAAGCGCTTTATCCCAAAACCAGTAAACAATTAAAATACCTCTTGTTTGGAGCAGGAGATGCTAGTAATCCTTCGAGCGCTGGTCCGGGGGGGTCTCTTCTGACAAAAAGTCATCAGGGGCGCCCAGAGGGTCCCGGCCCCGGACCCGGCTCGGGGAGGACCCCTCCTGTATGTCTCCTGCCTGGCTCGCCAGAAAATGATGCCGAATTTTGCCCCAAAAGGCGAGAATAACTGCCTAAGAGACTCAGTTTAAGTCAGATAGACAGGAGGTATTTTATTGGCAACGTGTTGGAGAAATCACTAAATGGATTTCTGCCTGTCCCGTAACAAAAGCATGCCTTTTATACAGCTTTGGATGTAGTATTGCATCAGATCTTATACATAATCATTTCTTTGCATACATATTCATGTGGGGCATCGTGTAGGCTGAGCGTGGGCGGGGCATCTCTTTTGACGATCTTCTTGGTGGTCATTCCGGTGGCCTTCGTCATGGGCAGGGGTTTCCTGATGAGTCTTCCTCCTTAAACTTTTGAACTCCTTTCCTAATTTGGTCAATTCCCGGTGTGCCTGGCTTGGTTGCTGATGATGTTCTGAGTGTTAGTTTGGCCTTGTTGGCTCTGAATCATGCTTATCCTAACAGTTCTTGTCAGTCTCTATTCCTTATCTTCTTTTCCTGTCACAGTGACCCATGCCTTAGCTAATTTACTGCTTTATCTGCTTCATGCTTTCAAAGCTCTCTGTTCTGGGGCTTCACACCCCTGCAGACAGCAGGGACACCTCCAACTGCATCAGGGACACATCAACTCTGATCTTGAATGTCTCCAGGGACAGGGCCTCAACCACATCCCTGGGTAACCTGTTCCAGTATTTCACCACTCTCAGATCTCTGGACACCTTCCAGCACCTCCATATCCCTCTTGTGATAGGGGCTTCAGAACTGGATACAGTACTCCAGGTGGGGTCTCACCAGGGCTGAGTAGAGGGGGAGGATCACCTCCCTCGACCTGCTGGCCACACTTCTCCTGATGCAGCCCAGGATCTGATTGGCTTTGCGGGCTGCAAGTGCACATTGAGAGCTCATGTTGAGCTTCTCATCCACCAGCACCCCCAAGTCTCTCTCCTCAGGGCTGCTTTCCAGCCACTTACTGCCCAGCCTGTATTTGTGCCTGGGATTGCCTTGACCCAGATGCAGGACCCTGCACTTGCTCTTATTGAACCTCATGAGGTTGGCTTGTGCCCACCTCTCCAGCCTGTCAAGGTCCCTCTGGATGGCCTCCCTTCCCTCCAGCGTGTCTGCTGCACCACACAGCTTGGTGTCATCAGCAAACTTGCTGAGGGTGCACTCAATGCCACTGTTCATGTCACCCACAAAGATGTTGAATAAGACAGGTCCCAGGACTGATCCCTGAGGGACTCCGCTTGTCACTGGCCTCCACTGGGACATGGAGCCATTGACAGCCACTCTTTGGGTGCGGTGTAATGGGTTGGGGCAATCCCCCTCCCCATCACGCGCAGAAATAACGACTCAGACAAACAGATTGCAAAAGTGATGGGAAGTTTAAATAGAGAACAGTGAGTGCGTGCAGAGAATTAGAAACACAGTGACAAGAAGAACCCCAAAACAATCCCAGAGAGATCCCATCCCCATCTGAGGGTGCACCCAAAAACCCCCAGGGCCCCATGTGTCACCAGTTTAGAGACCAGGATGTGGTGTGGGACAGTGTCGAAGGCTTTGCTCAGGTCCAGGTAAATGACATCAGTTGCTCGCCCCTCATCTATTAATTTTGTCACCTGCTCATAGAAGGCCACCAGGTTGGTCAGGCAGGATTTGCCCTTGGCGAAGCCATGCTGACTGTTCCCATTCACCTTTTCACTATTCTTCTGAGCCAGTAGTGCCTCCAGGAGGATCTGCTCCATGATCTTTCTGGCCACAGAGGTGAGACTGACTGGCCTGTAGTTCCCTGGTTCCTCCTTCTTACCCTTTTTTGAAAATGGGGGCAATGTTTCCCCTTTTCCAGTCTGTGGGACTTCCCCAGATTGCCATGACTTTTGAAATATAATAGAGAGGGGTTTAGCAACCTCATCTGCCAGTTCTCTCAGTACCCGTGGGTGTATCCTGTCGGGTCCCATGGACTTGAACACTTTCAGGTTCTTCAGGTGATCACGAACCTGATCTTCACTTACAATGGGCAGTTCTTCCTCCCCGTCCCTGGCATTGTCTTCCATAACATCAGGAGTGTGGCTAGAGGTCCTTGCAGTGAAGACTGAGGTAAAGAAGTTATTAAGTACCTCAGCCTTTTCCTCATCACTTGTGACCATGTCACCATTTTCCTTTCTGAGGGGGCCCACACCTTCCCTAGTCTTCTTCTTCCCATTAATATACCTTTAGAAGTTCTTAGTGTTCCCTTTAACCTCCCTGGCTAGATTCAATTCAAACTCTGCTTTGGCTATTCAAACTCTGCTTTGGCTCTTTGTGGAGCTGGTCATTATAGCTGGTGGGGACCGCTTGGCCTTAGGCTCCCCTCTGGATGGCTGCTCCTCAGCCCTCTCATTCTTACTGCCCTCAGTTTGCAGGGCCTCATACTTATTATGCAATGGCAGTGGCGGAGGAGGAGAAGGCCGGGGTGGATTTCTCTTGCCACCCCTGGCAGGGACCTGTATCCATCCCTCTCCTCTTCCAGGGACCCTTCCCTCAGCAAGGGAGATCTGCAGAGCCTTCTCCCACAAATCTAACTCCCTTTCACTTTCCCTTATTTTCCTTAGCCTAGCTACCTCCTCCTTCCGTTCGGCCACTTCATCCTTCAGCTCTGCCACCAGGCTGAGGAGAAAATTCACCTGCTCACACCTGACACAGGTGTCCTCTCCCACCTCCTCTATTCCAAGTGCCAGGCTGAAGCACTCTCTGCAGCTGGCAGCCTGGACTCCAGCATGTTGGTAAAACAGCTCTGTCTGGGCAGATGCTGCTTTTTTACCCTTCGTCCGAGTGATGACCATGATGCAACGTTTGAGGTTTGGTTTTTCTGTTTGGGTGGTGTTTTGTTTTTTTGTTTTGTTTTTTTTTGTGTCACCCAGCCGATAGGCAGCTACTGAACCAAAATGGTGCTGCGTGCACAGCCCGGGCGGTATTTAAAACTGCCACGGCTGACGTCAGGCTCCCGCACCCGTGCGGGCTCGTGTGAGCACGATCCTGCCGGCTCCTCCCCCTATCAGGAGTCCTCCCGACCCGCGAAACCCCGAAAGGAAAGCAAAAAAACCCCGAGAAACTCACAGCTTAAGCGGAGCGGTTCTAGACGAGCGGTCCCGATCGGCTACTGAACCAAAATGTTTTGTGCCTCCACACAGAGGGAATTAGCCAGGTCCAAGTGATTTATTGACATGTCTTGCAATTTTAGAACATAGAGGGGCAACAGGCATTGAGACCATTTGTGACTAACAATTAATAGCTCATTTATCTTTCAGCTGTCTTGCTGCTCAGGATTGTAGCCTGTTGTGATACAATGAAGAGTTAGCCATGTAAAACCTAAACTGACCAAACACTACAGCTTTCTGCAATTTCTTGAATATATTTGTACAAAGTAGGGCACTGCTAACTCAGATTCTAAATAACCAACACACCTGGACAAGCAGAATGCTTTCACCAAACTACCAAACACAGTAGCTCCAAACCCAGTTATTAGGCCCCGCAGATCCCAACTAAAATGGGACAACAGTGGAAATCCAGTATTTCGTATCTTTTAAACACAGAGAAAGTCATGTGTACAGGTACATCTTTCACACAAAATCAGGACATTGGTATAGGTGACAGCACAGGTACAGGATCACCAAATTGTTTTGGTTGGAAAAGACTTCTAAGATCATCAAGTCCAACCATCTGCCTAACACCACCATGGCCGTTAAACCACATCCTGAAGTGCCATGGCCACACATTTCTTGAACACCTCCAGGGATGATGACTCCACCACCTCCCTGGGCAGCCTGTTCCGATGTCTGACCACTCTTGCAGCAAAGAAATTTTTTCCCCCAAAATCCAACCTAAACCTCCTCTGATACAATTTCAGACCCTTTCCATTTGTCCTATCACCTGATCCTAGGGAGAAGAGACCAACCCCCACCTCACTCCAACCTCCTTTCAGAGAGTTGCAGAAAGCAATGAGGTCTCCTCTCAGCCTCCTCTTCTCCAGGCTAAACCACCTCAGTTCACTCAGCTCTTCCTGATAACACTTGTTCACTTGTCAGCAGATCCCTGACGGCTTGGAGAGATGGCAGCCGGCACCCAGACACTCCATGACTGAGCAGACCCACAAAGAATGGCTCATCTCAGCAGCAGGAGTGCAGCAGGTTGGCCCTTCCCCAAAACATATAGCAGGAAGAGGCCAGACCCATGTTTTAAGGCTCAGGTGGCTCAAAGGAAGGCTTGTGTCCAGTTCTGGGCCCCTGAATTTAAGAAGGACATTGAGACACTTCAATGTGTCCAGAGAAGGGCAACGAGGCTGAGGAGAGGCCTTGAGCACAGCCCTGTGAGGAGAGGCTGAGGGAGCTGGGGTTGTTTAGCCTGGAGAACAGGAGGCTCAGGGGAGACCTTATTGCTGTCTACAGCTACCTGAAGGGAGGTTGTAGCCAGGTGGGGGTTGGTCTCTTCTCCCAGGCAACAACCAACAGAACAAGAGGACACAGTCATAAGCTGCACCAGGAGAAGTTTAGGCTGGAGGTGAGGAGAAAGTTCTTCCCAGAAAGAGTAATTGGCCATTGGAATGTGCTGCCCAGGGAGGTGGTGGAGTCCCCGTCCCTGGAGGTGCTCAGAAAGGGGTTGGACGTGGCTCTTGAAGCCATGGTTTAGTAGTCATGAGGTGTTGGGTGACAGGTTGGACTTGATGATCTCTGAGGTCTTTTCCAACCTTACTGATTCTATGATTCTAAGTCTAAGGACCAGGCAGAGCTCTCCCCTGAGAGGGGAAGTATCGCAGGCGGTAAGGGCAGGACAGGATTTTACCGCCCTCACCGCGAACACGTCTGGGCCTCGCGTCGTTAGCCTAGACCCTGCCACACCGCAAGACGCGCGCGAATCACTCCTACGGCCGTCAGTCCTCCGTCCCCAGGCACCCATCTCTGGCTCCCCGCCCTCATCCCACAGGCTATCGGCGAAACTCGCCCAGTGCCTCTCTCCCGCACCGTCGAGCCCTTGGGGAGCGCCGGTCCTCTCGCTGCGCCGGGCACTCACCGTCCTGCCGCAGTGGCGATTCCCGTTCCCCGGCACTACCGGAGAAGCCTGGCTCGGAACCGTCTATCCGTCCAGCCCGACTCAGCTGCCTGCCGGCGTCGGGACGCGCCGCCGTTACCCCGGCAACGACGCTCGGCGGTGCTGCGTGAGGTCGGGGGTGACAGGGCAGGGCCAGCGCGGAGAGGCGGCAAGATGGCGTCTACGGCGGCCGGGAAGCAGCGGATCCCCAAAGTGGCGAAGGTGCGCGGGAAGAGGCGGCCGATCCGGGGCACAGGCTGGGGAGGGCGGTCGAGGAGACCGGGTGAAGCGTCCAGTAACCTTCACGGTCGCGCAGCGATGCTGAAACGCGGTACGAGAGGCGGCCGGGCGCGGCTCTGTGCCTCTCCGCGCTTCTCCGCTGGTGCGACCGCCCGTCCCGCGGCCTCGGGCGGCTGTGCTTCGCCTCGCGTCCCGGACAGGAACTGCCTAGGCCTGGGCTGATGCTGGCTGTAAGGTCCCCGTCGATCTCGGAGAGGGAAGTGGGGGAGGACTCCGGGCCCGTCTGCGGTAAATCGCGAACGTAGTAAGGCACCCAGCACCATAACAAGAGGACACAGTCTCAAGCTGGGCCAGGGGAGGTTCAGGCTGGATGTTAAGGAAGAAATTCTTCCCAGAAAGAGAGATTTGCCATTGGAATGTGCTGCCCAGGGAGGTGGTGGAGTCACCATCACTGGAGGTGTTTAAGAAGAGCCTGGATGGGGTGCTTGGTGCTATGGTTTAGTTGATTAGATGGTGTTGGGGGATAGGTTGGACTCGGTGATCTGAAAGGTCTTTTCCAACCTGTACTATTCCATTCCATTCCATTCCTGTCACGGGTTTGCATTAAAAGGAGAAAGCGTGAATCAAGCCACTTTTCTTTTACAGGTAAAGAATAAAGCGCCTGCAGAAGTTCAGATAACAGCAGAACAGCTTCTGAGAGAAGCAAAAGAGAGAGAACTTGAACTTCTCCCACCACCACCACAACAGAAGATCACAGATGTTGAGGAGTTAAATGACTACAAGCTCCGGAAAAGGAAGGTAAAGGAAGAACCTCAAACCTTGATGCTCATATAAAGCACTACAGTTTTACTACATTGTAGACTTAAACATGGTCTAACTTGTATTACTTGTGTGTGGTTTCTGCTTGAATAGCAATTCTTCATGTTTTCACAGAAGTTGTTACTTCTGTGCAAAACCCTGTAAATTTAAAAAGCCAGGTTGTTTAACATAAAATCTGGTAGCACACAGCAGGTCACACATGTTCAAAACATTGCAAGGGTTAATACATGGTTTACACACAGCTTCATTACCACTAACATCTGGCCAGTCAGCATGACAGGACTGCAGCAAACTCTGAAGGGAGGTTGTAACCAGGTGGGGGTTGGTTTCTTATCCCAGGCAACCAGCACCAGGAGGACACAGCCTCAAGCTGCACCAGGGAGGTGTAGGCTGGATATTAGGAAGAAGTTCTTCATAGAAAGAATGATTGGCCATTGGAATGGGCTGCCCAGGGAGGTGATGGAGTCATCATCACTGGAGGTGTTTAGGAAGAGACTTGATGGGGTGCTTGGTGCCATGGTTTAGTTGATTAGATAGTGTTGGATGACAGGTTGAACACGATGATCTCAAAGGTCTTTTCCAACCTGGTCTATTCTAGTCTAGTCTAGTCTATTCTATTCTAATGCAAAACTGGTTTTGTATCTCACCAATTTAGAAAAACAATGTTTGCAAATTGTATTTATTTTCTGTGTAATTATGGTACTTCTTCAGCACCCTTTGGAACACAGCTTTCTACACCAATCAGGGTTAGCTTTGATGAGTGGCATGGAGGACAGCTTCTTATCCCAGGTGCTGCATGAGCCTACCAGGGGTAAGGCTATGCTCAACCTCCTCTTCACCAATAGGGAAGGGCTGGTGGGTGATGTGGTGGTCGGAGGGTATTTAGGGGCCAGTGACCACGAGATAATTGAATTTTCGGTATTTGGTCAAGCTAAGAGGGGCAGCAAGAAGACCTCCACTCTGGACTTCTGGAGGGCAGACTTCAGGTTACTCAAGGAACTAACTCAGAGGGTTCCTTGGGATAAAGCCTTTAAAAATAAAGGGGTTCAGGAGAGCTGGACCTACTTCAAGGAAGAATTGTTGAAGGCGCAGGGACAGGCTGTGCCAATATGCCAGAAGATGAGCCGCCGGGGCAGACGACCAGCCTGGATGGTTAATGAACTTTTAATAGAACTAAGGGAAAAAAAGAGGGTGTATCATCTTTGGAGGAAAGGTGAAGCAACCCACGGAATGTTTAAGGATGTTGCTAGGTCTTGTAGGAAGAAAATTAGGGAGGCAAAAGCACATTTGGAGCTTAGACTGGCCTCTACTGTGAAGGACAACAAAAAGTCCTTCTATAAATACATTAATAGCAAGAGGAAGGGCAAGGACAACCTCCACTCCTTGGTGGACATGGAGGGGAACGTTGTATCAAAGGATGAGGAAAAGGCAGAGGTACTCAACACCTTCTTTGCCTCAATTTTTACTAGCAGGACAGAATGTCTTCCAGACAGCTGGCCTGCAGAGCTGGCAGAAGGAGCCAGGGAGCAGCACAGTTTCCCTATGTTCCGTGAGGAGGTGGTTGGAACTCTCCTCAGCAGCTTGGATCCCCACAAGTCCATGGGACCAGATGGGATCCATCCTAGGGTGCTGAGAGAGCTGGCAGATGAGCTGGCCAAGCCACTATCCATCATTTTTCAGCAGTCCTGGCTCACTGGAGATGTCCCAGAAGATTGGAAGCTGGCCAACGTTATGCCCATCCACAAGAAGGGCCGATTGGATGAGCCAGGGAATTATAGGCCTGTCAGCCTGACCTCAGTGCCAGGCAAGATCATGGAACAGGTCATCTTGAGTGCAATCACACAGCACTTAGAGGATGGCCCAGGGATCAGGCCCAGCCAGCATGGATTTAGGAAGGGCAGGATCAGTACTGGGCCCTATGCTCTTTAACATCTTTATTGATGATCTGGATGAGGGCATTGAGTCCTTCATCAGTAAATTTGCTGATGACACCAAGCTGGGGGTAGGAGTTGATCTGCTGGAGGGTTGAGAGGCTTTGCAGAGAGACCTCAACAGGTTGGACAGATGGGCAGAGTCCAACGGCATGAGATTTAACACATCCAAGTGCCGGGTTCTGCACATTGGCCACAACAACCCCATGCAGTACTACAGGCTGGGGTCAGAGTGGCTGGAGAGCAGCCAGGCAGAGAGGGACCTGGGGGTACTGGTCGATGGTAGGCTAAACATGAGCCTGCACTGTGCCCAGGCAGCCAAGAGGGCCAATGGCATCCTGGCCTGCATCAGGAACAGTATGACCAGCAGGAACAGGGAGGTCATTCTGCCCCTGTACACTGCACTGGTTAGACCACACCTTGAGTCCTGTGTCCTGTTCTGTGCCCCTCATTTTAGGAAGGATGTTGACTTGCTGGAGTGTGTCCTGAGAAGGGCAATGAAGTTGGTGAGGGGTTTGGAACACAAGCCCTATGAGGAGAGGCTGAGGGAGCTGGGGTTGCTTAACCTGGAGAGGAGGAGACTCAGAGGTGACCTTATTGCTCTCTGCAACTACGTGAAGGGAAGTTGTAGACAGGCAGATGTTGGTCTGTTCTCCCAGGCAGCCAGTACCAGAACAAGAGGACACAGTCTCAGGTTGCACCAGGGGAGGTTCAGGTTGGATGTTAGGAAGAAGTTCTATACAGAGAGAGTGATTGCCCATTGGATTGATTTGCCCAGGGAGGTGGTGGAGTCGCCATCATTGGAGGTGTTCAGGAGGAGACTTGATGGGGTGCTTGGTGCCATGGGTTAGTTGTTTAGGTGGGTTGGATTGGTTGATGGGTTGGACGCGATGATCTTGAAGGTCTCTTCCAACCTGGTTGTTTATTATTATTATTATCATTATTATTAAATGTGAGCTCTGTGAGATGAGGTATATGTTTTTTTCCTAATGCATTTAAATGAGTTGTTTTGCTTGTGCAAACTTATTTATGGTTTTGTTCAGCTTTTTTGCTTTGACAGTTGCTGTCTTGTATCAGCAAAGCAAGCACCTTTCCAACAGGGAGCTCCAAATGTTTTCCGCACTCAGCAATTGTTTCAGACACAGGCAGCGTAAGTTATGGCTGGTATTCACAGATTGCATCGAATTGGAAGGGACCCTCAAAGGTCATCTTGTCTAACCCCCTTGCAGTCAGCAGGGACATCTCCAGCTGCCCAGGGCCACATCAAGCCTGATCTTGAATGTCTTCAGGGATGGGGCCTGAACTACATTCATGGGCAGCCACTCTCATTGTGAAGAACTTCCTCCTGATGTCTAATTTTCTGAAGCATATAGGCCTGGGTTCCATTGTAGCACAACCATCATCCCTGTACTGAGCCTTGAGGGTGCATTTCCCTCCTTGCTGTTGTAGCTACGACTCCTGATGAAGGCTGCACTGTGCTGGGTGCTGGCTGCTGGTTTACCTCACTGAGACAAACACAGAGCGGATGGAGTCAGATAATCAACAGCACAGCCCTGGAAAGACAATGGTTCATGTTACTTATGTTCATCTCTCAAGATCAGCAGTAAGAAGTGTCACATTAACTGTGTTAACCATGACCTGTGTTAAGGAGGAAGTTCTTTGCAGTGAAAGTGGTAAAATACTGGAACTGGTTGCCCAGGCATGTGGTCGCAGCCCCATCCATGGATACATTCAAGACTAATCTTGGTGTGGTCCTGGACAGCTTGATGCATTTGGAGGTGTCTCTGCTGACTGCAGGGAGGTTGAACAAGATGAGTCTTCCAAACCAATGCAGTCTGTGAATCTGTGTAAACCATTTTCAACCATTTGTTAAATACTAGTAGTACTGATCTTGTCAATAGCCAGAGGAACCTTGACAGACTGGAGAGGTGGGCCCATGAGGTTCAACAAAACCAAGTGCAAAGTCCTGCATTTGGGTTGGGGCAGTCCCAGGCTCTAATATAGATTGGGCAGTGACTGACTTGAGAGCAGCCCTGAAGAAAAGGACCTGGGGGTGCTGGTGGATGAGAAGCTCAACATGAGCCAGCAGTGTGCACTTGCAGCCCAGAAAGCCAGCCAGAGCCAGGGCTGCATCAAGAGAAGCATAGCCAGCAGGTCGAGGAAGGTGATTCTTCCCCTCGACTCTGCTCTGGTGAGATCCCACCTGGATTACTGTGTCCAGTTCTGGAGTCTCTATTACAGGAGGGATCTGGAGGTGCTGGGAGGTGTCCAGAGAAGGGCCACAAGGATGAGCAGAGGGCTGGAGCTCCTCTCCTATGAGGACAGACTAAGGGAGTAGGGACTATTCAGTTTGGAGAAGAGAAGGCTCTAAGGAGACCTAATTGTGGCCTTCCAGTATTTGAAGTGGGCTACAAGAAAGCTGGGGAGGCACTTTGTAGGGTGTCAGGTAGTGATAGGACTGGGGGGGAATGGAAAAAAAATTAGAAATGGGTAGATTGAGATTGGATGTTAGGAAGAAGTTCTTCCCCATGAGGGTGGTGAGACACTAGAACAGGTTGCCCAGGGAGGTGGTAGAAACCCCATCCCTGGAGGTTTTTAAGACCAGGCTCGATGTGGCTCTGGGCAACCTGATCTAGTGCGCGGAGTCCCTGCCCATGGCAGGGTGGTTGGAACTGGCTGATCCTTGAGGTCCCTTCCAACCCTAACGATTCTATAAGACTGAAAATGCCCTCACCATTGACACTAAGCTGTGAACCTTGTCTAGCACCTTTGAAGCCAGCATATTAAATCCAGAGAATAAGGCATTTTGCTTTAAAGAGATAGCTTGCTTTAAAGAGATAGCAAAGAGGTGGTGGAGTCAAAACCCATCTGGATGCATTCCTGTGAGGCCTGCTCTAGGAGAGCCTTAGCAGGTGGATTAGACTAGATGATCTCTAGAGGTGCCTTCCAACTCCCAACACTCTATGATTATCCCATCAGTATTTCAGGTATCAGGTTGCAGGAACTGGAGTTTAGTCCTGTTCTGTTTAGTCCTGTTCTGTTTAGTCCTGATCCACACTTCAAGCTTCTCTGTTACATGACTTTTAGAAAGTGTTGTATCGAGTATGATTTGTTACTCCATCTGCATTGGTGTAAGACATTCAGAGTTCATTCCCATCATAAGCCAGTGTCCAGTTCTGGGCCCCTCAGTTTAAGAAGGACATCGAGACACTTGAACATGTCCAGAGAAGGGCAACAAGGCTGGTGAGAGGCCTTGAACACAAGCCCTATGAGGAGAGGCTGAGGGAGCTGGGATTGTTTAGCCTGGAGAAGAGGAGGCTCAGGGGTGACCTCATTGCCCTCTACAACTACCTGAAAGGTGGTTGTGGCCGGGAAGGGGTTGGTCTCTTCTCCCAGGCAACCAGCACCAGAACAAGAGGACACAGTCTCAAGCTGCACCAGGGGAGGTTTAGACTCGAGGTGAGGAGGAAGTTCTTCACTGAGCCGGTTATTCGTCATTGGAATGGGCTGCCCAGGGAGGTGGTTGAGTCATCGTCCCTGGAGGCGTTCAAGAGGAGATTGGACGTGGCACTTGGTGCCATGGTCTAGTCATGGGGTCTGTGTTGATAGGTTGGACTTGATGATCCTCGAGGTCCTTTCCAACCTAAGTTATACTGTGATACTGTGATAATATCCCATAAGCCACTGATAAGAAGATTGGTCTGCACAGAAGGATATGTCACTCTCTGAAATAATTTTCTCCTCAGACTTTTGAAGATAATATAAGAAAAAACAGGACTGTTATCAGCAACTGGATAAAGTATGCACAATGGGAGGAAAGCCTGAAAGAGATACAGAGGTAATTTGTGATCCAAACCTGTTGTGGCACACATTGACAAAGACCATGAATGTCTTGGAGGCAAGTTACACACCCAACCTCTCTTTGCTTTCCAGGGCCCGATCCATTTACGAGCGTGCTTTAGATGTGGACTACAGAAACGTCACCCTCTGGCTGAAATATGCAGAGATGGAGATGAAGAACCGCCAGGTTAATCATGCCCGCAACATCTGGGACAGAGCCATTACCACCCTCCCCAGGGTGAACCAGTTCTGGTATGTTTGCAGGGCATGGAGCATTGCTTCTACCCCCAAAGACTACAGAGCGCTTCTCCATTTTGGTGTCATGTGAAAGTGCTTTGTTTGCTGTTTCTCCAAGTCTTCAGGCTTAAGTGTTGGAAAGGTTTTGTACTTAGGCTCTGGCCAGCCTGATCTAGTGTGAGGTGTCCCTGCCCATGGCAGGGGGTTTGGAATTGGATGATCCTTGTGGTCCCTTCCAACCCTGACTGGTTCTATGATTCTATGATTATTTTTGGGCCAATCACAGGCACAGAGAGAGACTGGGTGCAGAGTGTGTTGAGGGAAGCCCTGAAGAAAGAGACCAAGGGCTCACCATGAGCCAGCCATGCACTCATGCAGTCCAGAAGGCAGCTACATGCTGGGCTGCGTCAAGATGAGTGTGGCCAGCAGGTCAGGAGAGGGGATTCTGCCCCTTTACTCTGCGCTGCTGAGGCCCCACCGCAAATACTGCATCCAGTTCTGGTGTCCCCATTGTAAGGACATAGAACTGTTAGAGTAAGTCCACAAGGACTGGAGCACCTCTGCTATGAGGATAGGCTGAGGGAGCTGGGGTTGTTCAGCCTGGAGAAGAGAAGACTCCTGGGTGACCTTATAGCTGCCTTCCAATACCTGAAGGGAACCTACAGGAAGGCTTGGGAGGAACTGTTCATAATGGTGTCTAGGAACAGGACAAGGGGGAGTGGTTTGAAGCTGAGGGAGAGTAGGTTTACACTGGATCTGAGGAAGAAGTTCTTCAGTACGAGGCTGCCAAGACTGGAATAGGTTGCCCAGAGTGGATGGAGTTTTTCAAGGGCATGTTGGATGAGGCTTTGGGCGACTAAGTCTAGTTGAGAGGTGTCCCTGCCCATGACAGGGAGGTTGAAGTGGATAATCTCTTAAGTTCTTGTCGTAGGGTTGGAAGGGTAAGGCCAAAAAGCCTCCTCCCTCCCCCCTGTAAAGTAAAGGGAAAGAAAGTTGAAAAGGGAAAAAAAAACTCACAGCTGAATTAGCAAAGCAGTGGGTGCTGTATATTTACAAAGCAATACAAGATATGCAGGGGAATTTACAGAATTTACAATATTTACAATATATGCAAAAATATACAACAAAGCAGCACAAAATGAAGGTTCCCCCCCTCTGCTGAGGGGGTTCCCCACCTCTGCTCCCCCTTCTCTCCCCCTTTCCCCAGAGAAGGTTAGAAAGAGAGAAAAGAGAAAAAAGTTAGAAGCAGTTATGTGTTAATTGGAAAGCAGTTAATACAGGCCTTGCAGTTTATCAGTTTCAAGGTCAAGCCTTGGCCGAAAGCCCAGAAACAGCGAGCTGCTGCTACCGAAGGAGGGGGAAGACAGACTGACCAGAAAAGTGCAGGAATGCCCATGATACTCTGCTGCACTTCCAGTTCAGAAGGTGCTTCCTCCCACTCTACCAATGAAATTAGTTTAGATCCGTCTTTTCGTTTACAAACATCCGACTACAATATTCCCTTTCTTAAGGGGACAACCTCAAACGGTCACAGTTCTCTTCCAACCTAGGCCATGCTATAATTCTATGATACTTTCCAAGTGGTAAGAGTACTGGGAGAGGAGGATGTTTGTGTCATGCTGCCAGTCACAGCAGTATCTAGAGGCATTTCTAGGGTGGAGATGGGGAATAGGTGAAAAAAATATCTGTAAAGCTCTTACTAAGCACTCACCAAAAAAAAAAATCTTTGTAATTTATGTGTTTACTAAGTGACTGTAAAAGCTTGCTTTTGTTTTCTAAGGTATAAGTACACTTATATGGAAGAGATGTTGGGGAACATTGCTGGGTCACGTCAGGTGTTTGAACGTTGGATGGAGTGGCAACCAGAGGAGCAAGCTTGGCATTCCTACATTAACTTTGAGCTGAGATACAAGGAGGTGGACAGGGCACGTACCATTTATGAGAGATATATCCTTTTTAGTGCTTTGCAACACCTGCCCAAGTTCAGACCTGCATTCTTCATTTCTTTGTCTATTCCATTTCTAGCCACATCCCCATGCTCCTTTTCACTGTGGTGTGTTGAGAGTCAGCTACCATGCAAAGAGCCAGCAGTAGGTGTTGAAAGCATGTTTGAGGTGTGCCTCCAAATTCAGTTAAGTGGCTGTTCATCCTACCACAACAGTGTATAACAGCACGTGTGCTTTCTACTTTTCCTACCATCATCATGTTTCAAGTTTCTCCTCTTTAAACTTCTCCCTGACCATTGCCCAGTTTTTGTCCTGTTTGAAGTTCTCAGTAAGACACAAAGCCTTGGCATGCTTAAAGCCAGTTTGTGTCTTCTTCCCAGTTTCATTTCTCTCATATGCTATCCTTGGGAGTTGTTTCATGTAGTTCATGACCACATAGTTGCTGAGGAGAGTGCAATTTGAAAGATCCAACTCAGCTGCCACTGTTTCTTTAACATGCTGCACTTGTCATTGTTCATCCTGATGTGAGGAACTGGATCAAGTATGCCCGCTTTGAGGAGAAGCACAGCTATTTTACTCATGCCAGGAAAGTGTATGAGAGGGCAGTGGAATTCTTTGGAGAAGAGCACATGGATGAGCATTTGTATGTGGCTTTTGCAAAGTTTGAGGAGAACCAGAAAGAAGTAAGTCCTCCTTGATAATACATCAGGGTAATGCCCCCGTCCAACTCAGGCCCATTTAGCATTCAGTGCACCTTAAGAGATAGCTATTGTAGGCAGAGTTGAGGAGACAAGTATTTGCCTAGATTCTATTTGCCTTTTGGCAACATCAAGGAAATATGTTTCAAAGAAAGGTGGGCACCAGATCTGCCAAGCCTGTCAGGTCAAATCCATATGCTCAGATTTGTATGTTTCTGAGAGGTTGTAGGCCTGCATGATGAAAACCTGAGTCAGCCACCGTCTTCCTAGATCATCTCTCTAAAAGGCTTGGGCCATCAAAAGAATTGAAAAACGTTCTCTGAACCCAAAACTATGACCTCTTAAAAATATTCAAAACATTCCAAGCCTGTAAATGTGTAAGAAAGAGAGTGTGGTTTGGCATTTAGAAGATTGCTTGGGGGTTTGGGGTTTTTTTATTCCAAAGTTTATTCTTCAGGGACATCTGTTAGTCTTGTCATAAACCAAATAATCTGCATGGATGTATTCTATGATTATGTATTCTATTAAATATTGCCAAAAGCTCACTGAGAAATGAGGGAGGACAGAAGCTACTTTGTAAATATTACTCAAGTGATGTTTAATATATTTGCAGTTTGAAAGAGTAAGGGTGATCTACAAGTATGCCTTGGATAGGATTGCCAAACAGGATGCTCAAAATCTCTTCAAGAACTACACCATCTTTGAGAAGAAGTTTGGAGACAGAAGGGGAATTGAGGACATCATTGTCAGCAAGAGGAGATTCCAGTATGAAGAGGAAGTGAAGGTAGGTATCACATATCCCGTGGGCTTACCATACATCCAGCCAGTGCTGGTACACAAGTGTCCCATACGAAGGCTGATTAGTTTCTCGTTAGCCTTGATGCTCAGTCCAAGCAAATGGAAATTCTGTGGAGGCAGAATTTCATCCACAGGGCAGAACATCACACCTACATTCACTGCTTTTGTTTCTGTGTTCTAATGTGGAGACAAAGTGTGCGTGAACTCTGAGCAGTTTAAGCTTGTATCTCATTTCGTTTCTATTATGCAGTAACCCTTACAGGACACCACCTGTGTCCATACCTTTATGAGGAAGCTAGTGTGCCACAGATTCACAGATTGCATTGGGTTGGAAGCGACCCTCAAATACCACTTATCCAACCCCCCTGCAGTCAGCAGGGACACCTCCAAGTACATCAGGCTGCCCAGGGACACCTGGAGTCTGATCTTGAATATCTTTAGGGACAGGGCCTCAACCTCACCTGTCTACTATCCACTGAATACTGCATGTTTCCTCATTTCCTCTCATAGTTCAGTTTGTTTGCCTTAAAGAATGTTTATAGGTAATGTGACCAGTTGACGTTGCCCCCTTAAGAAAGGGAATATGGTGGATGGAAGTTGGTAAACGGAAAGAATAATCTAAACTAATTTCATTGGTGAAGTGGGAGGAAGCACCTTCTGAACTGGGAGTGAACTGGGAGTGAACTGGGCACTCCAGCACTCTATCTTCAGTCTTGCTTCCGCCTCTTCTTCGTGCAGCAGCTCTCTCCGTGCTGGGCTTTCTGCCAAGGCTTCGGCCTTGAAGACCTGATAAGGCCTGTATTAACTCCCTTCCAATTAACACAAACTGCTTCTAACATTTTTTTTTCCTCTTTCTCTTTTCTTTCTCTTTCTATCCCACTCTGGGGAAAGGGGGAGAGAGGGGAGAGCGGGGGTGGGAAACCCCCCCCTCAGCAGAGGGGGGAACCCTCATTTCTGTGTTACTTTATTGTATATCTTTGTATATATTGTAAATATTGTAAATTTGTATATATTCCCCTGCAAATCCTACATTGCTTTGTAAATATAAAGCTCCACTGCTTTGCTAATTCAGCTTGTGAGTTTTTTTTCCTTTCCCTTCAATTTTTCTTTTCCCTTTACTTTACAAGGGGGAAGGGAGGAGGCTTCTTGGCCTTACCCTTCCAACCCACCACAGGTAAAATAATAATAAAGAAACAAAAGCACATTAGCTTTAACCAAAAGCTCTAACTTAAGGATATCTAAGACTGAGGGGTTTTATTACTATTCCAATGATCTGTCTTAAAGGAGAGATTCTGAATTAAAATTGCACAAGGTCTGTTATTTGTAATTACTGAAGTTTTCCCTGTTTCCATGCTTCCCACCTTTCTGGAAGGCCAGTCCCCATAACTATGATGCCTGGTTTGACTACCTGAGGTTAGTTGAAAGCGATGCAGACGCCGAGACTGTCCGAGAAGTGTATGAAAGAGCCATCGCCAACGTGCCCCCAATTCAGGAGAAGAGGCACTGGAAAAGATACATCTACCTTTGGATTAACTACACATTGTATGAAGAGCTGGAGGCAAAGGCAAGTAGTAAGAACTCAGTTTTTTTTCTTTTTCCTCCCTTCCCAAATGGTTTCTAAACTAAACAGTGTCTTATTTTTGTAATTAACTACAAGATTTGCTGTTTGTATGGGATTTCTTGCCCCTTATTTTTCCCCTCTCATGCAGATTGCCCAGTGAGGCTGTGGATGCTCCCTCCCTGGAGGTGTTGAAGTCCAAGCTGGATGAGGCCTTGAGCAACTTGGTCTAGTGGAAAGTCTCCCTGCCCATGGCAGGAGGGTTGGAACTGATGATATTTTAAGGTCCTTTCCAGCCCAAACCATTCTATGAATCTATGCATAGGGGGAAAAACATATTTCAGTTTTGCCCCAATTCATCCAGACATATGCTGGTAATAAAAGTAGAAGTAGGTCTTCCTGGCCCCATCTTAATGACCTGTTCCAGGCTGTTACCTGAAGTTTTGAAATAGTTCTGTTAAATATGAACTTATTTGTAAAGTTATGTAAAGCAGCTGTAGTGTTCTTTTGAGGCTGTGCAAGTTTTCTTCTCCCAACATTACAGCATCTCTTTAGTTCATAAAATTGTAGAGTACTAAAGACATTCAGAGTCCGTTAAAGAAAGGACTTTTTCTCCCAAATGGGGACAGTCCTGGCTTTATTGTGCAATTCTTAGTGTTGATCTTTGATTTTAAAGAGATGACTTATGGGGCGACGGAGATTGGAATCAATACAGCTGACCAATATGATCAAGTATTGTTCCTTTATTGTTCCAGTGTTGCAGGCCTATGGTGCGGGCCTGTGGTGCAGGCCTGTAGAGCAGGCCTGTAGTGCAAGTATAGCACAGTAAAGTGTAGAAGAAGAAGAGACAGGAAAGGCAGAAGTGCATAGCAAGGGAACTGCTACAACTTATATAAACTCGGAGTGCCTTGTTGGCATGGCTTCATTGGTTCCCATCGCACTATTACAGATTATTGGTCCAACTACTAATGACACAACGAGGTTGTTGATGCAGGTGCATGTCCTGTTGTCCCAAGATAACTGTCCATGTTTATAGCTACCAGTGTCTTGTTTTAGTTACATGCTGCAGGCACAGCACTGTTTTGCTCCACTGCTAGCTGGCTCTGCATTTATGCTGAGCATGGCCTACCACCATGTCAGGCTCTAGGCCTGCACTGCCAGATTACTCACACTGCTCGTCGCTGGCATTGCCACAATGACTTAGTAATGGTAAGAAGGTGCCATCTGAACTGAACACAGGACGTAGATGAATGTGCTTAACTAAACACGATTCTAAACAGCTTGACTTAAAAATACTGTTCTGCCATTAAAATAGAGTGCAGCTTTAGCAGTGAATGAAGCATTTACTTTTGTTCCTGCAGGATCTAGAGCGAACCAGGCAGGTGTATCAGGCATGTGTGGAGCTCATTCCCCACAAGAAGGTATGGATCCTTCAGCACTTCCTATTGAGTCTTGGATTAAAAGTCCCCAGATAAGATCCTTTAGTTTTTCTCCCCTTCCCAGCCTGTGATGTGTGCTGTTAGCACATTTATGAAGACTGCTCAGGGATTTTTGTCCTTTCCAGTTCCTTGTAACATCCATCTTCCACAATTGATTATTCTGGTTTTTTAAGCTAAGGTGTTAGTTAGAATTTACATCAGTGGAAAATAGCAGGTCATGAACTTAGATCAGAGTTGCTCACTCAAGATGCAACACAAGGCTTCTGTTTTCAAGTTACTAAGTATTTTCTGAGAAGATTAAATAACACATAGTCAGGGACTAGCCCAGTAGTATTAAGCAGCAGGGAAAAACACTTACATATACCTTATTAATTTTCTTCCTCAGCCTAATTGCTTCTGCTCTGCAGAATACTTGTTGCTCTGTTTTAGATGGGGTCCACCTTTTATAACTACTGCCATAATTGTCTGCCTGTCCCTAGCTGAGGGATGTGCATTTGACAAACCATCTCTCAGGTGTGTGTTTCCCATCTAAAAGGCTGGGCTTTGGGGTTTTGTTTTGCCAGTGAGGTTTAATTAAAATATTTACATAGTCAAACCGTTAAGACAATGAATCAGCATTGCCTTGGAATGTCAAGTACTTCCATTTCTAGTTTGTCATTAATCATGTCATCTGAGCATCAACTGTGTAGAGTAGGATTAATATCTGTAATTAGAGTTGATTAGCTGTTAATTGATTGAGGGGTGGCTGATATTCCAACAAACAATTGACTAGTTAACAAACTATTTTCTTTCTTTAAGAAGACTTCAGTCCTGGCCCTTTGTCCTTTCATCCATGGTGGAGTATATATTTTCTTCTAGAGAAGTTCCTTTGGGTTATGAACTCATGGCTTCCCACAGAATCACACAGAATGGTAGGCATTGGAAGAGACCTCTGAAGATCAAGTCCAACCCTGCTGCCAGGGCAGGATCACCTAAATCATATCCCATAGGAAAACATCCAGTTGTTTTTAGTTGCTGTGACCGTTTGAGGCTGTGCCTTTAAGAAAGGGACACTGTGGCTGAATGTTTTGTAAACAAAAGACAGGTCTAAACGAATTTCATTGGTAGATTGGTAGAATGCAACTTTAAGTTTTGAGTGTCGCTGAGATTTTCTTCACTTCGCTCTTCCCTCCTTTTCCAGCTTGTCCGCTTCTAGGCTCTCTGCCAGACTGACCTTGGACAGATAAGCGTGGCCTACTAAAACTTTGCTCTTATTTATAACTGCTTTTAATTAACAACTGCTCCTTTCCTCTCTTTCTAACCCTCTCTGAGGAAAAAGAGGAGAGAAGGGGGTACAGGGGGGGAACCCTCCTCCAGAAGGGGGGGGAATTTCGTTCCTGTATTACTTTGCTGTATATTTCTGTGTATATATTGTAAATACTGTAAATTGTGTATATATACCCTGCATTCCCTAAAACTGCTTGTAAATGTAGCATTCCTTTTGCTCCTCTGGCTGTGGCTAGCTGCGGTTATTTTTTCTCCTTCACTTTGTGGGGGGGAGAAGGCTGAACCTTCCTCTCAAACCCACGACATTTTTTTTGGCGCCCATCGTGATTTATTGCTCACTCTAGCCGGACTAGCAAACGTGAAGGTGCTTTGGATTTTTAAGCAATTGCTATTCTCAATATGTTCGGTTCTGGTCTACAAGTACTGTCTGGGCCTCCTTGTTGATCATCTGGGTAAATATTTGATGCACAAAATTTATTTGTGGTTTATGTATAGACTGGGGCTCCTGTATGGACGCTGTATGCATTTTTTCTGGCCAACGAGTTACAGGAATGTGACCTCTAGCACTCTTCCGATTGAGATAAAGGAGTTTAAGATCCCAGTAGGGGAAAGTGTAACTTTAGGTGATGGCTGGGATCCAAAGGTGATTTATTTGATGTGTGTGAATCTGCTGCTGGTGATAGTGATTGCATATTTACTATTTTCCTTGCGTCGGGAAAAACGTCCAGAGCATGTTTTATTATTAAGCGTAGATCAAAGAGAAGGCGGTGTTCCTCTGGGCCAGCCCCAGAGACGTCCAGTGATGAGGAGTGTGGAGAATCTGTGTCAGTTAAAGAGAAAGCTAAAAAGTCTATTGGAAAAGCTGCTTTGAACAGTTGTGTTGCTGATTCTGACAAGCTTCCTGGGGCAGCGGCACCTGCCAACATGGCGGCTCCTCCTTCTTCTTCTCCTTCTTCTTCATCGGCCATTAACAAGACATAGTCATTTCCACCTCCTTGCACGGCAGGACCGGAAGCCACTCCTATAGCAGCTGATCTGTCTCAAAACCAGTCAGCTTCTGTCAAGGTGGCTGTAAATTCAAACACAGCACCAATTAAGGAAGTAGAAGTTTTAAAGACTAGAAGTGGACAGACCAAAGCTGATCCAGGAACTAATGGAGTAGAAGAGTAGGAGACTGATCCTGGTGAGGGACCCTCTACTAGGAAAGATCATGCTGAGGAGGAAGAGATTTGTTTTAAAGATCTAGCTGAATTAGTGAGATCAACACCAGAAAGAGATGGAGCTAGGACAGCAACTAAGGGTGCTTGTCAGCTTAGAGAGATACTTAGCAGAGTGACAGCAGGATTATGGGGGCAACGTGTTCAGGAAGATGTGGTAGATGGAGAAGAAGATGATATTTCCGAATGTCCTTCGCCACGCAAGGAGTTAAGAAATGTCCGTAAAGATTACACCAGAGCACATAAGGAGCCAATTCTAACTTGGCTTAGTAGATGTTATGATACAGGTGCTCCAACTCTAATAGTTGGAGACAAGTCAGCAGCTCAGCTAGGAAATCTCTCGAAGGATAATGGAATAGATAGACATCGAGGCAAGATTCTCAGTAAGGTTAGTCTGTGGATACGCCTTTTATTTGCAGTTGCCCTGAGATACCTTTCCTGAGATGATCTTCCATGGAACCCTAAACCCTGGACTACCGTAGATGAGGGAATTAAGTGCCTGAGAGAATTTGCTGTTAGAGAGATACTCTATGGTGAACATGAAACTCTGAATCCTGATGACATTCCTGTGGGTATTGGTCTTGCTAAAAAGCTCATCAAACTTGCTCCTACTAATTATAGTTTCATAGTTTCATTCAGGGTTGGAAGGGACCACAAGGATCATCTAGTTCCAACCCCCCTGCCATGGGCAGGGACACCCCACACTAGATCAGGCTGGCCAGAGCCTCATCCAGCCTGCTCTTAAACACCCCCTGGGACGGGGCCTCGACCACCTCCCTGGACAACCCATTCCAGGGTCTCACCACTCTCATGGTGAAGAACCTCCTCCTCACATCTAGCCTGAATCTCCCCACCTCCAGCTTCATTCCATTCTCCCTAGTCCTATCACTACGTGAGATCCTGAGAAGTCCTTCCCCAGCCTTCCTGTAGGCCCCCTTCAGATACTGGAAGGCCACAATTAGGTCACCTCGGAGCCTTCTCTTCTGCAGACTGAACAGCCCCAACTCCTTCAGTCTGTCCTCATAGGAGAGGTGCTCCAGCCCTCTGATCATCCTCGTGGCCCTTCTCTGGACACGTTCCAGCACCTCCACATCCCTCTTGTAATAGGGGCTCCAGAACTGGACACAGTACTCCAGGTGGGGTCTCACCAGGGCTGAGTAGAGGGGGAGGGTCACCTCCCTCGACCTGCTAGCCACACTTCTCCTGATGCAGCCCAGGATCTGATTGGCTTTGCGGGCTGCAAGTGTACATTGAGAGCTCATGTTGAGCTTTTTGTCCACCAGCACCCCCAAGTCTCTCTCCTCAGGGCTACTTTCCAGCCAGTCACTGCCCAGCCTGGATTTGTGCCTGGGATTGCCTCGACCCAGATGCAGGACCCTGCACTTGCTCTTATTGAACTTCATGAGGTTGTCTTGTGCCCACCTCTCCAGCCTGTCAAGGTCCCTCTGGATGGCCTCCCTTCCCTCCAGCGTGTCTGCTGCCCCACACAGCTTGGTGTCATCAGCAAACTTGCTGAGGGTGCACTCAATGCCATTATGCAACAATTCTGGCAAGCAGAATTGTGTCAAGAAATTATGATGGAGCTCCTCCTACAGTTGGCCAATTCCCTGATCAAATGAGACAATTGGAGGATAGCATGACACGTGTTTCTTTGGTTTCAACCATTGAAACTCTGTCTGGAAAAATTGAGAATTGCATGAGAGAATTGAAGGGTGAATTTCAAAATTCCATATCCCAATTGGCACAAAGAGATAATTACAATTCTTCCTCCAGGTGGATACAAGTTTCATCTGCGAGGAATACACGCCCTCCAAGGAGGTCATTCCAAAACAGATCAAACCAAAATAGACCACCAAGGCAGTCACGTAGGACTATTTGGATAACTCTGCATGATCAGTTTGGTGAGAACATGAACCGCTGGGATGGCCAACCAACTTCTAATCTTTTCAGGAGACTCAGGGAACTGCAAAGTGGCAGAACCCGAAGTAGCAATACCAGAAGGGTAGCTGTTACTTCCACAGTTCCCCAGAACAATTATAATAGCTCCAACAGTGGCTCCAGTTGTAACACTGCACACTGTGCTCAATGCACATGTGGGCATGTTCCCCATAACTAGGGGTGCCCTGCCTCCCGCCAGGGAGAGGAGAGGGATAACAGAGATAACAGAATCTATTGGGGTGTGTACATCCAGTGGCCTGGCACTTCACAATTTCGGAAGTACAGGGCCTTGGTTGACACAGGAGCTCAGTGCACCATAATACCATCAAATTATCAGGGATCAGAGTCTATAACTATTCTGGGAGTCACTGGTGAATCTCAAGAGTTAAGTAAGATGGAGGTTAATATAAGTTTAACTGGTAAACAATGGAGGAAGCATACAGTTGTGACCGGACCTGGCGCACCTTGTATTTTGGGAATTGATTTTCTGAGAGAAGGGCGTTTCAAAGACCCTAGAGGTTACAAATGGGCTTTTGGAGTAGCTTCTGTAGAAATTGATGGACAAAAATTGAAGCTGTCTGTTAGACCTGAGTTTTCTGATGAATCTGCAGTTGCGGGACAACACAAGTTACAGGACATTAAATTGCCGGTTGCTTCTCAGACTGTGCGTCACAGACAATACAGAACCAACCGTGACCCTTTGTTGCCCATTCAGAATCTGATTCGTCAGTTGGAGAGTCAGAAAGTCGTCAGCAAAACTCATTCACCTTTCAACAGTCCAGTGTGGCCTGTGCGGAAGCAGAATGGAGACTGGCGTCTGACAGTAGACTACCGAGCCCTAAATGAAGTGACACCACCTATGAGTGCAGCAGTACCAGACATGATGGAGCTACAGTATGAGCTGGAATCCAAAGAGGCCAAATGGTATGCTACCATAGACATTGCTAATGCATTTTTCTCTATTCCCATAGCAGAGGAATGCAGGCCTCAGTTTGCTTTCACCTGGAGAGGAATCCAGTATACTTTCATCAGATTGCAAATGGGCAAGATCCACAGCTCAAGCATCTGTCATGCAGTGATCCACGATGATCTGGAGAAAGGCGGTGCTCCAGAACACATCCAGTTCATCGATGATATCATCGTCTGGGGTAAAACTGCTGAGGAAGTCTTTGAGAAAGGTAACAAAATCATTGACATTCTTCTGAATGCAGGTTTTGCCATCAAGCAAGACAAGGTGAAAGGACCTACCACAGAGATTCAGTTTCTGGGAGTGCAGTGGCAGGATGGACGCCGACACATTCCAGTTGATGTGGTAAATAGAGTCTCTTACAAGGCAAATCCCACAAACTAGCAAAACCTTTACGTTTCTTTGGGATAGTGGGATTTTGGAGACTGCACATTCCTGGATACAGTCAGATTGTGAAACCTCTGTATGATGTGACTCGAAAGAGAAACAGTTTCCACTGGCATAAAGCAAGAGGTAGTTCAAGCAGTGGGTCTGGGACCTGTCCAAGATGGTCCAGACATTAAGAACATTTTGTACACGGCTGCAAGTGACAATGGTCCAACCTGGTGCTTGTGGCAAAAAGCTCCAGGTGAGACACATGGACGACCTCTTGGTTTCTGGAGTAGAGGTTACAGAGGTTCAGAAGCTAACTATACTCCAACAGAGAAGGAAATTTTAGCTGCCTATGAAGGAGTAAAAGCATCTTCTGAAGTGATTGGAACTGAATCACAACTTCTTCTAGCTCCCAGATTGCTAGTTTTGAATTGGATGTTCAAAGGCAAAGGTTCCACACCACATCATGTCACAGACTCCACATGGTCTAAGTGGATGGCTCTGATAACACAGAGAGCTCGAATGGGAAATCTTGAAAGGCCTGGTCTAGTGGAGGTGATCTCAAGTTGGCCTGAAGGTACCAACTGTGCTAAACCTGCAGAGGAGAAAGTAACTCATGCTGAGGAAGCTCCTCCTTACAATGACCTTTCTGATGATGAAAAGAAATATGCTTTGTTCACAGACGGTTCCTGTCGTCTTGTTGGAAACAAGCAAAGGTGGAAGCCTGCAGTGTGGAGTCCAAAATGCCGAGTTGCAGAGGCGAAAGATGGAGAAGGAGAATCCAGTCAGTTCGCAGAGGTAAAAGCTGTCCAGCTAGCTCTCGACGTAGCTGAACGTGAGAGATGGCCAAAGCTTTATCTCTACACCAACTCATGGATGGTAGCCAATGCTCTATGGGGTTGGCTAAAGAACTGGAAGAAGAGTGGTTGGCAGAGAAAAGGAAAACCCATTTGGGCGGCCGACCTGTGGCAGGACATTGCGGATCGAATCGAGAGAATTCCAGTGAAAGTGAGACACATCGATGCTCACATTCCTAAGAGCAAAGCTACTGAGGAACAGCAACACAACCATCAGGCAGATCTAGCTGCAAGAGTTTCTCAAGTAGACATGGACTCTAATCTTGATCTTGACTGGAAGCACCAAGGTGAGATATTCTTAGCTCGGTGGGCTCATGATTCGTCAGGACATCAAGGCAGAGATGCAACATACCAATGGGCTCGTGACAGATCCATAGATATTTCCATGGATGCTATCACACAAGTCATCCATGACTGTGACATTTGTGCTGCTATTAAGCAGGCAAAACGACTTAAGCCCTTGTGGTATGGTGACAGATGGTCCAAGTACAAGTATGGTGAAGCTTGGCAGGTTGACTACATCACTCTACCACGTTCTCGTTCTGGTAAGCAGTACGTGCTTACTATGGTAGAGGCAAACACTGGATGGCTGGAAACTTATCCAGTTCCGCATGCAACTGCACGCAACACCATTCTCGGTCTGGAGAGACAAATCCTGTGGAGACACAGAACTCAAGAGAGGATTGAGTCAGACAATGGAACTCATTTCAAGAACAACCTTGTAAAGGGACTGGGCAAAAGAGCAAGGCTTTGAGTCGATTTTCCGTATTCCTTACTATGCGCCAGCTTCAGGGAAGATTGAACGCTGCAACGGTTTGTTGAAGACCACTCTTAAAGCCATGGGGGGTGGATCTTTGAAAAACTGGGAAAAACATTTAGCACAAGCAACCTGGCTGGTAAATAGTAGAGGTTCAGTGAACCGAGCTGGACCTGCACATTCGGATATGCTACAGGAAGTAGAAGGTGATAGAGTTCACAGTATCACAGTATCACAGTATCACTTAGGTTGGAAAGGACCTCGGGGATCATCGAGTCCAACCTATCAACACAGACCCCATGCCTAGACCATGGCACCAAGTGCCACGTCCAATCTCCCCTTGAACGCCTCCAGGGTCGATGACTCAACCACCTCCCCGGGCAACCCGTTCCAATGCCGAATGACTCGCTCGGTGAAGAACTTCCTCCTCACCTCGAGTCTGAACTTCCCCTGGCGCAGCCTGAGACTGTGTCCCCTCGTTCTGGTGCTGGCTGCCTGGGAGAAGAGGCCAACCCTCCTGGCTACAACCACCCTTCAGGTAGCTGTAGAGGGCAATGAGGTCACCCCTGAGCCTCCTCTTCTCCAGGCTAAACAATCCCAGCTCCCTCAGCCTCTCCTCATAGGGCTTGTGTTCAAGGCCTCTCACCAGCCTTGTTGCCCTTCTCTGGACACGCTCAAGTGTTTCGATGTCCTTCTTAAATTGAGGGGCCCAGAACTGGACACAGTACTCTAGGTGCGACCTAACCAAAGCAGAGTACAGGGGCACTATGACCTCCCTGCTCCTGCTGGCCACACTATTCCTAATGCAGGCCAGGATGCCATTGGCCCTCCTGGCCACCTGGGCACACTGCTGGCTCATATTCAGGTGGCTGTCGATCAGCACACCCAGGTCCCTCTCTGTTTGGGAGCTCTCCAGCCACTCCGACCCCAGCCTATAGCTCTGCATGGGATTGCCATAGCCAAAGTGCAGCACTCGGCACTTGGACTTGTTGAATGCCATCCCATTGGACTCTGCCCATCTGTCCAGTCGGTCGAGGTCCCTCTGCAGAGCCTTTCTACCCTCTAACTGACTAACATCTGCCCCTAACTTTGTGTCATCTGCAAACTTGCTGATGACTGACTCTACTCCTTCATCCAGATCATCAATGAATATGTTGAAGAGGACAGGGCCCAGCACTGATCCCTGGGGGACACCACTGGTGACTGGCCTCCAGCTGGATGTGGCACCGTTCACTACCACTCTCTGGGCCCGGCCCTCCATGATGCCGAATTTTGCCCCAAAAGGCGAGAATAACTGCCTAAGAGACTCAGTTTAAGTCAGATAGACAGGAGGTATTTTATTGGCAACGTGTTGGAGAAATCACTAAATGGATTTCTGCCTGTCCCGTAACAAAAGCATGCCTTTTATACAGCTTTGGATGTAGTATTGCATCAGATCTTATACATAATCATTTCTTTGCATACATATTCATGTGGGGTATGGTGTAGGCTGAGCGTGGGCGGGGGCATCTCTTTTGACGATCTTCTTGGTGGTCATTCCGGTGGCCTTCATCATGGGCAGGGGTTTCCTGATGAGTCTTCCTCCTTAAACTTTTGAACTCCTTTCCTAATTTGGTCAATTCCCGGTGTGCCTGGCTTGGTTGCTGATGATGTTCTGAGTGTTAGTTTGGCCTTGTTGGCTCTGAATCATGCTTATCCTAACAGTTCTTGTCAGTCTCTATTCCTTATCTTCTTTTCCTGTCACAGTGACCCATGCCTTAGCTAATTTACTGCTTTATCTGCTTCATGCTTTCAAAGCTCTCTGTTCTGGGGCTTCATTCCCCTTTTTTCTTATAACTGACGAATTCTTTCGTCAAATTCTAATCCTATAGGGCGCTGATATGCCCGTACCATCGCCCAAATTATTTGGGTCCTTTTTATTATGTTTCTTAGTTTCCACCACATACAAATATTTGTGAGAGTTAATAGTAGCAGAACTAAAATTACTATTATCATTGGGTGCACCAGATAGTTAAAGACCTGGGTATCTGTTGGGAGTATCCTGTAAAGATGTCCCACCAATGATGCTGGCCTACTTGTTCCACCTTGGTCAGGACATCTTTTATTTTTTCTGAATTATGTTCTACCTGCCATACCACTCGTTTATTCGTTTGATTCACCTTTTGCACTAATTCCTTCACTTTAGGATGTGCTATCATTGCTTTAAGAATTTTGATGTCCATCCCTATTTGTAATTTCGGTATTTTTTGATATAGGTTAAAATCTGCATTAATTAGCTGTTGAGTAGTTATTGGGACTGTATAATGAAAATCACAACCCACTATCTTGGTGAAGTTGCACACACAGAAGTTAGTATTGTTAGTCTCCTCTTGGCAATTATCTATAGTGACGCTGTCACAAGCAGTCCTAACGCAAGCACACCCATCCCCTATAGTAGACTTGTGATTGTGTTTCATTATGTGAAAGCATTTCAAAGGCACATACACTATTTTCGACATCTAAGCATAAATCTTCTGCTTCTATTACAGCGTTCTCGCAAACATAGCCTAATTGTCCTCTATGAATACATGCCTCTGTGCTAACTGATTGCCACTTATTTTTGGTGTAATCATAACTGGCCCAGACATTGTGATCTATTGGTTTGACAATGACATCTTGATGTATTGTCCCTAGAGTGAGGATAGGAAAGATAGCTTTTCCTCTGCACTGATGGTGAGGACATAGGCTTCAATGTGATCTTGTTGAGGGTCATAAGTGAAATTTACTAATTGCCACCAGGCTTGGTGGTCCTTCTCAAATTGTGTAGTATAATTATCCTTTAATATTGTTTCTCTTATCTCTTGAGGTAATGTACCTGACATTCCCTCTCTCATTATTCCTGCCGCTACCGATTGTACCCATTGTTGTGTCTGAGAGCATTGTTAATACTAGTTGTCTTGTTTTCCCTTCCTCTGGGTCTAGCTCCCGACACCCAACTTGGATTTGGTCTCCCTTGTATGCTACCATGGAGGGTTGATGCCATACTTCACTCATGTATGGCTGATTGTTACGTAAGGCATAAACCTCGAAATAGGGTCTCTCCTGTCCTATCTCTGGGTGGATACACTGGTGTGCATATGACCATGGGTCTATTGGGGCAGAGCCTTGGGGAAGAGTTATACTTATCGAGAGTCCAATGATCAGAGTTGTAATGGCCTGAGGTGGAGTCAGGATCATGACGTCTGCTCCTCTTGTTTGTTCTCTGGGGCTTTCTTGACTCTTGAATAATGGATCCACGTAGGTCGCTCCTTGATCCGAACCGCGGTGAAGGTAGTCAGCAGCACTTGGAAGGGTCCTTCCACTTCTCTTGTAGGGGTTTTGCTAAAAGATTCTTAACATACACCCAATCACCGGGATTAAACAGATGTAACTTGCAATCAGGTTGTTTAGGTTGGTGCCCTATCACCACAGTAGCATTCCTGTCCAATTGTTTCCCCACTGTAATTACATAATCATAAATGTACTGATCACCGATTTGGCCCATAGCGTCCCCATTTACGACTTGCATAGCATAAGGTCTACCATACAAAATTTCGAATGGGCTTAACTTTTCTTTTGATCTTGGTTTGACTCTCAGCCTCAGTAGAGCAATAGGCAAAGCTTGATACCACTGCAAATTAGTCTCCTGACATATTTTGGCAATTTGCTGTTTGATAAGATGATTCATCTTTTCCACTTGCCCACTGGCCTGTGGACGGTAAGGCGTGTGTAATTGCCATTTGATTTGTAATGCTTTGCTTATTGCTCTCACTGTTTTTGCACAGAAATGTGTACCCTATCCGAGGAAATGCTCCTCGGTACCCCAAATCGTGGAATAATTTCATTCAACATTACTTTAGTTACTTCTTTTTCCTTATTTGTCCTGCAAGGGAATGCTTCAGGCCACCCAGAAAATGTATCAGTTAATACCAACAAATACCGAAACCCCCTTTTCTTGGGAGTTCTGAAAATCAATTTGCCATGATTCACCTGGGAATTTACCTCGATTTATGGCTCCTTGGTGTACCTTGGTTCCCGTATTCGGGTTGTTTTTCAGACACCGCCGCACTGGGATGTGACGTGTTTTATAGTAGTAAATAATTTTGGTCCTGCTATCCTGGTTTGTAAATATTGGTAAAGCGAATCTAGACCCCAATGGGCCTTCTCATGTTCTGCTTTTACAAACTGCCACATCACGTTTCCTGGTATTACTAACTGTCCTGTTTCCAATTGACCCCAACCATTTTCTAATATTTTACCCTTATTTCTTTGAATCCATCTATGATCTGATTCCTGGTAATCTGGCTGGATGTTGATATCCAGCTCTCCTGGTATTAGGGCCGTTATTTCCACTGCCCTAGTCCTCGTGGCAGCCAATTTAGCTTCTGCATCTGCCTTCCTGTTTCCTATTTCTGGAATAGTGTTACCTTTCAAATGTCCCTTACAATGCATTATGGCCACCTGTGCTGGGAGTTGGACCGCCTCTAGCAATCGCAGAACCTCCTCTGCATGTTTGACCGTTTTTCCTTGGGTAGTTAACAGTCCTCTTTCTTTCCAAATGGCTCCATGAGCATGTACAACTGAAAAAGCATATTTAGAGTCTGTCCATATATTAATTTGCATGTTCTCCGCCAATTCCAGGGCTCGAGTCAGAGCTATCAGCTCTGCCTTTGAGCTGAGGTCCCTGCAGGCAAGGGGTTCGACTCAATTACCCTTTCTGTAGTAGTGACTACATAGCCAGCCATTCTTACTCCTCGCTTCACAAAGCTGCTGCCGTCTGAGAACCAGTTATCTGCATTCTCGAACGGCTCTTCTTTTTAGGTCCGGGCGACTGGAGTATACTGCTTCAATTGTTTCCAGGCAGTCATGTTCGATGGGTTCTGCTGGGTTTCTTCCTTCTAGAAATGAAGCTGGGTTCACAATGTTAGTTACCTGAATGGTTATGTCATCTGATTCAGCCAGGATGGCCTGGTATTTTAGGAATCTGGAAGGCGACAGCCAATGGTTGCCTTTCTGTTCCAGTACAGCTGACACAGTGTGAGATACTAGCACAGTGATCTTTTGACCCAGCGTGAGCTTCCTGGCCTCTTCTATGTTAATTATTACTGCGGCCACTGCCCTCAGACAGCCTGGCCATCCTTTACTTACTTCATCCAATCGCTTGGAGAAGTATGCCACAGCTCTCTTGTGTGGTCCCAATTGTTGTGCTAGGACTCCTAGGGCCATCCCTTGTCGCTCATGGGAGAACAGCCAGAATGGTTTCGATACATCTGGGAGACCCAAGGCCGGTGCTCTCATTAGCTCCAGCTTCAACTTCTTAAAGGCCCCTTCTGCCTCAGGAGTCCAAACTAGGATGTTCTTCGTCTCCTTCAACAAATCATAGAGCGGTTTAGCAAGTATCCCGTACTGGTAGATCCATAGCCGACACCAACCTGTCATCCCCAGAAAGGTGCGTAGATCTCTCACCGTCTGTGGTTTGGGTATCTGGCAGATGGCCTCTTTCCTAGCTGCTCCCAGGATCGCTGTCCTCTGGAGACTTCGTATCCCAGGTACACCACTTCTTTTTGCACCAGCTGTGCTTTCTGTTGAGAAACTCGATATCCACTTAAACCCAGGAAATTTAACAAGGAAATAGTCCATTCAATGCATTCTTCCTCTGTCACTGTTGCTATTAGGAGGTCGTCTACGTATTGCAGAAGGGTACCATCTCCCAGCGGCCTTTCCCACTGTTCTAATTCTTTGGCTAACTGATTCCCAAAAATCGTGGGGGAATTGCACCATCCTTGGGGCAATGCCGTCCAGGTAAGTTGAGTCTTTCTTCCTATCGCTACAGATTCCCACTCAAAGGCAAAAATCTTTTGACTCTCGGGAGCTAAGGGAAGGCAGAAGAATACATCTTTTAAATCTAATACGGTGAACCAGGCCAAATTATCCTTCAATCTAGTTAAAAGTGTGTATGGATTAGCAACTACCGGATGTAATGTCTTGGTTATTTCGTTTACTGCTCTCAGATCCTGAACTAGTCTATAGGCTCCATTAGGTTTCTTTACTGGCAGGATTGGTGTATTAAAATCTGATTCGCATTCTACCAATAATCCCAGTTCCAAAACCTTTTGATTATGGGCTCAATTCCCTTCCTGTCCTCTATCCTCAGAGGGTATTGTTTTCTTCTTACTGGTTTTGCCCCACCCTTAAGTTCAACAACAATCGGTACTGCTTGTTTTGATTTTCCAGGTATATCAGTAGCCCACACTAATGGGTATGTCTTATTCAGAATTCGCTCGAAATTGTGCTTCTCAGGTTTAGGTTCCACACAACTGATGTCAGGCTTAGAGCTGTAATCAGTTGTTGCTCATTCACTTGTAATTCCAATTTGTCTTTGTTGAACTTTATTATGGCTCCCAAGTTCTCCAATAAGTCTCTTCCCAATAAGGGCTTAGGCGAATTTGGTAAATACAGGAACTGATGAATTCCCATTTGTTTCCCAATTTTGTATTTAAGGGGTTTCAAAAAGTAAGCCTTTTCTGGTTGGCCTGTTGCTCCCACAACTTGTACAAATTCTTCACTTTTAGGTACCAATTCCTGATTTAAAACCGAAAAGTTGCTCCCGTATCAATCAAAAAGTTCAATTCCTTTTATCTTCCCTAGCTCTATTTTAACCAGTGGGTCTGCTAGGTACGGCCCACCAGTCTTCCTCATTCACTATTCTGATGTGTGGTAGTAGTAGTGGCCATTAGCCTTTCCCTTCGTTGGGGCATTCCCGCTTCCAGTGTCCCATCTGTAGGCAGTATGCACATTGATTTGGCCCTACTCTAGCTGGGTGGGGTTGGAGCCTTCCTCCCCTTCCTGCTGGGTTGCCTCTACCTCTTCCCCTGGTTCCAGGTTCCGAGTAACCTGTCTTCTGAGCTGCCACTGCTACAGCAACTACTCGAGCTATTCTCTTGTCCTCCTTTTTCTTCTCCTCACTCTCTCTATTATTGTATACTTTCCATGCCTCATTCAGCAGTGTCTCTAGGTTTTATTTGCTGGATGCTCAAGTTTTTGTAATTTCTTTCTAATGTCTGGGTTACTCTGTCCCATCATCAACCCTAGCAAGTGCTGTTTCCCTTCTTCTGTTGCTGGGTCCAGGGGTGTGTATTGTCTCATTGCTACCCTAAGTCTATCCAAAACTCTGATGGGGTCTCATCCTTTCCCTGCCTGACGTCATATAGCATTGACCAATTTATAGCCTTAGGGATCGCATTACGCAAGCCCATCGCTATCAGTTTTCTATACTGCACTAACTGTTGATAGTGCTCTGGATTGCCCGGTCCCATTCTGGTTTACTGCTGGGAAAATTATCTTCTAGTCTTCCTGATAATACCTGAGCATGTCGTTTTCCTGTTTCCAATACGAGTTCCCTTTCTGTATCTGTCAACTCTGACAGCATCACTTCTATATCCTCCCAATCAATATCTAAATTCTTTGCCATTAATTCAAACCTCTTCGCTACTCCCTCAGGGTTTCTCCTGAAATTCCTTGCCTCATCCCTCCAACTGTTCAAATCACTTGTCGAGAACGATACTTTTACTCTAGTCTTTTCCCCTACCATTGGTACAACTTCTCGGAGAGGAGCTATCGTATGGTTCCCTTCCTCTCCTTGCTTTGCTTCCCCTTGTGCCACAGATCTCGTATAATACGAGTGACCGATCTCTTTCCCTGGATCTCCTTCCTGTGCCCCAACGTCTCCCCTATTCTTTCTCTTCTCTTTCCTCTTCCCCACTCCCTGTTCTTCCTCTTTCCCTTTTATCTCCATTACACAATCCATCCGGTTCTCGACCTGCGTCTGTTGCCTTTTTTGTATCTGCCGGCTCCTATCCTGTCCCGGGCTGCTGTCCTTCTCATCCTCTGCTTCCCTCCCACTTCTCTCATCCTTTATCTGAATTACTATATTAAGTGGTTCCCTGCCCCCCTTTCTGCATGTCTCGTTATCATCCTTCTCACTATATTTAAATTCAGAGACGCCGCTTCCCAGTGAATTACTTTTGTCCCCAGTCCTTGGTGTGCTGGTTTTTATTTTACTAACGTTTCCACTTCTGGATGTGTTGTTACCCCCATATTGACTGAGCTCGGGCAGGCTAAGTGTCTCCCTTCGGCTCTCTGCTCCTGACGGTCTGCCTTCCTCCCTTTCGACTTCTAATCTGGGTGGGCTCTCAGCATCCATGTAGCTCCCTGACCCCTGTGGAGTATTTAGTCCCTGAGGGCTGCTTTTCCTCTCGTCAATTCCCGATTTTAATGGACTACCCTCCTCCCAACTGTTGTCTACCCTCGGAGGGCTGCGCCCAAACTTAGATTTCCACCATCGCTCCAGTTCCTTTAATGGGCTAGGATCCCCTTTCTCCTCTTTTGGCCTGGGAAGAGACCCTTCCCACCCTGGAGCAAATGGATGGTATTCCCTCAGGCTTATTTCGCTCTCTTTTCCACTATCTCTTCTTGTTAGCTTGAGACACTGCTGTCTAATACTACATGCATCACAGCAATGTTCCTCCAGCTTTGGACCCTTCTTATCCCTTTCCAGAGCTAGTACCAGAGGATCCTGAGGGGCTACATTAATTCCGCACTCTCTCTGCCACTCAGGTTTATTCCTTAGAGTGAAGAACATGTCTGCATACATCACCTCATCCCATTTATTGAGCCGGCGGAGGAAGATCATCAATTGTAAAATAGTGTTATATTTAGTTGTTCCCTCCGGTGGCCACTTCTCATTGTCATCTAACTTATACAATGGCCACCACTGTGTGCAATATTTAAGGAGTGTCTTTTTACTTATGCTCCCCTGGAGTCCCTCCCAAGTCCTTCCAGTGCTTTAGAATACATCCTAAAGGGGTTTTCATATTTATGTCCTTACTCTGTCGACCTCCCATGGCTGTTCCCTGTATCTGCGCTCTCTGTTTAACGGAACAGTCTCTTTTTCCCGCAAGCACTATATACACTATGTAAGCTCTATATTTTAATACTTCATGCACACAATTTCCAATCGCTTTGTCCGTCTCCGACCTGGCTTCTCGCGAAGAACAGGAAATGCGGATTGGGACTCCCTCTCACTTCGCAGCGATGCCGCGTCTCATTCAATCACCCCCACACATTCATTCAAACTGTCGTACCTTTCCGGTCTATCAGAGTATACTGCTTTACCACAAGATGTCGCTGGCACACAGCTGTCCGATCTATCAGAGTACACTGCTTTTACCACAGCTGTGAACCAAGGTAGGTTTGCAAAAGATAATCACAGTAAATTCTTACACACTAAAAAAAGATTACAGTTAACACAAAATACCAAGTCCTCATCCCGAAATTCAAACTCGAGTCTTACTAAATTGCGAGATTCTTGCAGACACATAACAATGTTAGACAAAGTGTGACACAAATGTATCTCTTCAGAAACAAAGCAACGACATTAAGAGAATCATACACCCGATTAACAAACACTCTTATTTTCCAGTTGGGGGACTCGAACCCCCTTATTTTCCAGCTGGGGGACTCGAATCCCCTTATTTTCCAGCTGGGGACTCGAACCCCTCAATTGGGACTTTGCCAGGGCGTCCCCGGGCTTTCCCACCAGGTGACCACGTCTGGTCCCTGTTTCCCAGTCAAAGCGCTTTATCCCAAAACCAGTAAACAATTAAAATACCTCTTGTTTGGAGCAGGAGATGCTGGTAATCCTTCGAGCGCTGGTCCCGGGGTCTCTTCTGACAAAAAGTCGTCAGGGCGCCCAGAGGGTCCCGGCCCCGACCCGGCTCGGGAGGACCCCTCCTGTATGTCTCCTGCCTGGCTCAGAAAATGATGCCGAATTTTGCCCCAAAAGGCGAGAATAACTGCCTAAGAGACTCAGTTTAAGTCAGATAGACAGGAGGTATTTTATTGGCAACGCGTTGGAGAAATCACTAAATGGATTTCTGCCTGTCCCGTAACAAAAGCATGCCTTTTATACAGCTTTGGATGTAGTATTGCATCAGATCTTATACATAATCATTTCTTTGCATACATATTCATGTGGGGTATGGTGTAGGCTGAGCGTGGGCGGGGCATCTCTTTGACGATCTTCTTGGTGGTCATTCAGGTGGCCTTCATCATGGGCAGGGGTTTCCTGATGAGTCTTCCTCCTTAAACTTTTGAACTCCTTTCCTAATTTGGTCAATTCCCGGTGTGCCTGGCTTGGTTGCTGATGATGTTCTGAGTGTTAGTTTGGCCTTGTTGGCTCTGAATCATGCTTATCCTAACAGTTCTTGTCAGTCTCTATTCCTTATCTTCTTTTCCTGTCACAGTGACCCATGCCTTAGCTAATTTACTGCTTTATCTGCTTCATGCTTTCGAAAGCTCTCTGTTCTGGGGCTTCATCCAGCCAGTTCCTAACCCAGCACAGAGTGTAATGGTCCAATCCACGGGCTGACAGCTTAGTCAGCAGTTTGCTGTGGGGGACGGTGTCAAAGGCCTTGCTGAAGTCTAGGTAGACCACATCCACAGGCCTCCCCTCATCCACCAGACGGGTCACCTGATCATAGAAAGAGATCAGGTTGGAGAGGCAGGATCTGCCTTTCCTGAATCCATGTTGGCTGGACCTGAGCCCTTGGCCATCCTTCAGGTGCGCAGTTATTGCCGCCAGGATAATCTGCTCCATCACTTTCCCTGGCACTGAGGTCAGGCTGACTGGCCTGTAGTTTCCAGGTTCCTCCATCCGACCCTTCTTGTGGATGGGGACCACGTTAGGCCAGTTTCCAGTCATCTGGGACCTCACCTGTGAGCCAGGACTGGAGGAAAATGATGGAGAGTGGCCTAGCTAGCACATCTGCCAACTCTCTCAGCACCCTAGGATGGATCCCATCCGGTCCCATGGACTTGTGAATATCCAAGTGGCTCAGCAGGTCCCGAACTAACTCCTCATGGATTTCCGGGGCATTACACTGCTCGCGACCCCATCGCCCAGCTCCGGACGCCACTCGTCCTGAACTCCTGCCTTGCTGTTAAAAATTGAGGCAAAGAATGTGTTCAGGACCTCAGCTTTCTCCTCATCCTCAGTCACCGTGTTCCCCTCCAGGTCCACTAGGGAGTGCAGGTTCTTCCTGCCCTCTTCTTATTGTTAATATATTTATAAAAATGCTTTTTATTGTCTTTGACAGAGGTGGCCAGCTTCAGTTCCAGCTGGGCCTTAGCCTCCTAATTTTATTCCTACATAATCTAACAGCTTCCTTGAGCATACCTCGAGAAGCCTTCCCTCCTTCCAAAGGTGATACAGCCTCCTCTTCCCCTTAAATCCTCCAGGAGCTGCTTGCTCATCCAGGCTGGTCGCCTTCCCCGCCGGCTTGCCTTCCGGCACGTAGGAACCGCCAATTCCTGTGCCTTCAAGAGCTCCCATTTGAAGTAGGTCCAACCCTCCTGAACCCCTTGGTTCATGAGGGCTGGTACCCAGGGGACTTTACAAACAAGTTTCTTAAATAGGCTGAAGTTCGCCTTCGGAAGTCCAAGGTGAAGGTTCTGTTGGTGGTCCTCCCTATCTCCTGCATATTGAAAACTTCACTATCTCGTGGTCACTGCACCCTAGGCAGCCTCCCACGATCACGTCTCCCACCAGCCCTTCCCTATTGGAGAACAGCAGGTCAAGCAGAGCCTGTCCCTGGTAGGCTCGCTTAACAGCTGTGTCAGGAAGCAGTCCTCCATTCGCTCCAGGAATCTTCTGGACTGCCTCCTCCCTGCTGAATTAAGTTCCCAGCAGATATCTGGGAGGTTGAAGTCACCAACAAGGACAAGATCTGATGATCTTGAGACAGCCTCAGTTGCTTGTAGAACAACTCATCAGCCGCCTCATCCTGGTTGGGTGGTCTGTAACAGATTCCAATCAGGATGTCAGACTTGTTAGGTTGTCCTCTGATTTTGACCCACAGGCTCTCAACTCCCTCATCTTCCACCTCAAGTTGTGTGGCAGAGAGTGACTCTCTAATATACAGTGCCACCCCTCCTCCTCTTCTCCCTTGCCTGTCTCTCCTAAAGAGCCTGTAACCCCCCATTGTAGCACTCCAATCGTGGGTGCTGTCCCACCAAGTTTCTGAGATGGCGACTACATCATAGTCGCCCTGATGGATTAGGACCTCCAACTCCTCTTGCTTGTTGCCCAGGCTGCGTGCATTGGTGTACATGCATCGCAGCTGGGTTCCTGACTTCTCAACTGACCCTACCTTGCGCCCTACTCTTACCTCTGCAGAGGGACGGATTGCCTCACCCACCCCCTTCAGACCTAGTTTAAAGCCCTCCTAATGAGCCCTGCCAACTCCAGTGCCAGGACTCTCTTACCCCTTCTAGACAGATGCACCCCATCAGGACCCAGCAGGTCAGGTGCAGGTTCCTGTTGTTAGAGAAAAGAATCTGCTAGGTAAAACTGTTTGGGTGTTTTCTCCCTCAGGAGTGGCTAAACCTGTCCGAATGGTGGTTTCAGCTGAAGGTCCGGGTCACTCTTATTGGGTAATGCAAGAGAATGGTGAAATTCAGTGTATTCCACAAAGAAATTTAACTTTAGCTGAAAGAGTTTAATTTCAAACTGTTGTGCAGCTACGTCGCGTCCAAAGGAAGCATCTATGAGGAATCTACGGTGCACGAACCCTGAGAACCCTGAGAGCCCTGAGTCAACTAAGAGACCTTGAGACTCCCTGTTTTCCTTTTCTTCACTTTGTCAGTGAAGAGGTGAACTGTTTTCAATTTTTCTTATTTCCTTATTTTCTTGGACTTTTGAATCATCTACATCTGAGCATAGCCGGAATGGACTATGAACTTGTGACCATTTGAGGCTGTCCCCTTAAGAAAGGGAATATGGTGGTCGGATGTTCGTAAACGAAAAGACGGATCTAAACTAATTTCATTGGTAGATTCGGAGGAAGCACCTTCTGAACTGGGAGTGTAGCAGAGTATCCTGGGCATTCCTGCACTTTTCTGGTCAGTTTGTCTTCCCCTCCTCCGGTGGCTTGCAGCTCGCTGCTTCTGGGCTTTTGGCCAGATTCGGCCTTGGGAAGAGATAAGAACTTCCTAACATGTAACGGTCTAATTGCTTCTAATTAATCACTGATCTTTTTTTTCTCTTTTCTGTCTTTCTAACCCTTTCTGGGGAAAGGGGGAGAGAAGGGGGAGCAGAGGTCGGGAACCCCCCTCAGCTTGTGGGGGGAACTCTCATTTCTGTGCTACTTTATATTTTTGTATATATTGTAAATATTGTAAATTCTGTATATTCCCCTGCATATCCTATATTGCTTTGTAAATATACAGCACCCACTGCTTTGCTAATTCAGCTGTGAGGTTTTTTTTTTCCTTTCACTTTTCCGGGGGGGTGTGGTGGGGGGAGGCCTTTCCCTTCCACCCCTCAACAGAACTTTACTTACGAACTGTAAATATTGTCATGGATTGGTTGGACAGTATGAACAGCCAATGAAATTGTTTAGAAGTGGTGGACTGTGACTGTTTGAGGCTGTGCCTTTAAGAAAGGGACACTATGGCTGAATGTTTTGTAAACAAAAGACAGGTCTAAACGAATTTCATTGGTAGATTGGTAGAATGCAACTTTAAATTTTGAGTGTCACTGAGATTTTTTTCACTTCGCTCTTCCCTCCCTTTCCAGCTTGTCTGCTTCTAGGCTCTCTGCCAGACTGACCTTGGACAGATAAGCGTGGCCTACTAAAACTTTGCTCTAATTTATAACTGCTTTTAATTAATAACTGCTCCTTTTCTCTCTTTCTAACCGTCTCTGAGGAAAAAGAGGAGAGAAGGGGGTACAGGGGGGGAATCCTCCTCCAGAAGGGGGGGGAATTTCGTTCCTGTATTACTTTGCTGTATATTTCTGTGTATATATTGTAAATACTGTAAATTGTGTATATATACCCTGCATTCCCTAAAACTGCTTGTAAATATAGCATTCCTTTTGCTCCTCTGGCTGTGGCTAGCTGTGGTTATTTTTTTTCCTTCACTTTGTGGGGGGGAGAAGGCTGGGCCTTCCTCTCAAACCCACAACAGTTGCTGTGGTAATGATAGCTTGTGTAAACAGAGTAATTGTTATATTCTTTTAAGCACCACAAACTGTATTATTCAGTAAACCCCCGCCTTAGCTCCACATTGTTCTTTTTTCTTCTAGTTTACCTTTGCCAAGATCTGGCTGCTGTATGCCCAGTTTGAAATACGCCAGAAAAATCTCCCACTTGCCAGGAGAGCTTTGGTAAGCTTTGGTTAATTCCATAATTGACTTTGCTAGCCAATAGTAACAAGGGAATGACATTAAAATATCTTAAATTGTCCTTTATGAATGGCTGGTTTAATCCACTTAAAGCATCCAAGGTGTCTGCAGGGACCAGTATTTACTGTCATGTATGATTTAAAAAGAAGCAGAGCTTGATAATGATGAATTAGCCAGGGGCAGAAAGGAACTGCAGCTTTTGTGTTTCTGCTGACAACACACCTGTGAATGCAGGAGGACCCAAATCAGCTTAGTGTACTGGGGAATTTTTGTCTGCTGCTGATTTCTTTAAGAGATACTTATTCTAACAATAGCATTTTCAAGAAACACTTTCAATAAATGGGAAGTTTTAACTCTCAGAAATTGGGACCTGCTGAATAGAGGGTTTGAATCCCAGCTACCAAGCTGCTGATAGAAGCAATCACAGGGACTTTGGGCAGGCTCAAGAGCTTCTGTGCAAATTCCCTCTTTGAATGTCAGCATGTCAGAGAACAATGGAGTACATTTGGGCATCAAAGCCTTTTGAAATGAAAAACTGTCTTCCCCTTCAGTTCAGACACTCTGAATAAGCTCAGTGATAGCATTTAGGAATTTGGGGAGAAGGCTGATGTTGGTAACAGTCAAGGTGGCTTGCTTTAAAGAGGAAACTGATGGGGTCTCCAACAAGGTCCCAGTACAGCAGTGATCAAAGCATAAATGTGAGTGACCTGTAGATGACACTGGACCAAATCTCTCCCCAGTGTGCTAGTAAAGCTTTGTCTCTTGAGCTGGACTTTGCCTGCAACCAGATAAAAGTGAAATACTAAGTTTCCTCAGTTTCTTTTTAGTCTTCTCTTCTGGTTTTGGTTTGTTTTGTTTTCCATGCCTCCCCCTTTTTCTTATGTTGGAAAGCAAATTGTACTGCTGCAGCCACGATACCTGTATGGGCTGGCCCCAGATTGGGCAAGCTGTTCTTTTGCAATGAATTGACTTTGAAGCACCTCTTTGATAAGAAGGCTTGCTGCTAACCTGAGGAGAACATCCCACACTGTCCCCATGCAGAAGAGAAGGTACAGCTCCTGATGCTGAAGCTCTCCTCAGCGTGGAGGCAGCACCATGCTCTGCCTTACTTTCACTGGCTGCAGATGGCGTGTGAATTCTTTGTTTTCCCTGAGCCTGAGAGATGCTGGGACTTGGAGATCAGCTGGAGCCTAGGCTGCCTGAGAAAACAGGGGCAGGTGGGGAAGAACTGAGCATATTTTGAAATAGAAAAGGCATATTTTGAAATAGAAATAGAGCTGGGGGGCCACAGTGGTGACCAAAGTGATAATCCCAAGGGGTGGTTCCCTCCAGTTTAAGTAAGTGCCAAGATAATCAATATGCAGGAAAGATCTGCAGGAGAATTATAGTAAGGGAATTTGATCTCAAATTACTTAGTACTCATTAGCTTGAGGGAACAGAGCCTGCAGTGCTTCATTAAGAATAGCTGCCTACAGAAGTGGCTCAGAGTGAAGCTCACTGCGTGCTTGTCTCAGATATGCTCCAGCTTAACTCTTACTTGGAAAGATTCCCAAATTTAGAATCAGAAACCACTGTGGCTCAGGACAGACAGTTTTGTTCAGATGCTGAAGCATATAAAAAGGAAATACTTTTACAGAACATTATTCTCCATCTAGCTCTTTGTGGCCGGTTGACGGTGTCCCCTTAAGAAAGGGAATATGGTGGACGGAAGTTGGTAAACGGAAGGAATAGTCTAAACAATTTCATTGGTTAAGTGGGAGGAAGCACCCTCTGAACTGGGAGATATCCTGGGCACTCCGGGAACTTCTTGGTCAGTCTTGCTTCCGCCTTTCCTTTGGGCAGCAACTCTTTCTCTGCTGGGCTTTCTGCCAAGACTTCGGCCTTGAAGACTTGATAGGAGTCCGGTATTAACTCCCTTCCAATTAACACAAAACTGCTTTTAACTTCTTTCTTTCTTCTTTCTCCCTTTTTCTGACCTACTCTGGGGAAAGGGGGGGAGAGAGGGGAGAGCGGAGGTGGGGAACCCCCTCTGGCGAGGGGGGTTACTCTCATTTCTGTGTTACTCTGTTGTATATCTTTGTATATATTGTAGATATTGTAAATTTGTAAATATTCCCCTGCAAAACCCTACACTGCTTTGTAAATATAGCTCCACTGCTTTGCTAATTCAGCTGGTGAGTTTTTTTTTCCTTTCCCTTCAATTTTTCTTTCCCTTTTACCTTACAAGGGGGAAGGGAGGAGGCTTCTTGGCTTTACCCTTCCACCCACCATACTCTTACCATAAGGCAGCAGGCAGTGAGTGTGGACAATTCTCTGTGCAGTGATGAATAGCAGTGGTGGTCCAGGAGACAACTGCTCTAGATAGAATTTGTTTTATGAGATACTTGAGAACTGCTTTTCTAGAAGACTGGTGCAGACTGGTACTGTGCTTTCTGCAAGTTTTGATGCAAGATGAAGTATTCGTTTGATGAGCCAGGGTGAGTTTCGACTTGTACTTCATAGGGAATCCATGTTACATAGAAGCTGACAGATTCACAGACTGCATTGGGTTGGAAGGGACCCTCAAAGGTCATCTTGTCCAACTGCCTTGCAGTCAGCAGGGACACTTCCAACTGCATAAGGCTGCCTAGGGACACATCAAGTCTGATCTTGAAGGTCTCCAGGGACAGGGCCTCAAACACATCCCTGGGCAACCTATTTCAGTATTTTACCACTCTGATTGGAAAGAGTAAAGTGTAAGGAGTTAGAAGGCTTTCTGCCTTCAGAGTTTTTGTTAATGTTGATGGGTGCATGTTTTGCAAACAGTGGCTGGGCTTCCTACTGTCCTGAAAGCTGCTTCAAAAATTAATTTTAGTTCTGTGGTGGGTTGAAATATCCCCCTCAACATTAACTTCACCAGACCAGCTCAGTTGGAAGCAAATGAAAGCTGTATTTAGAGGCAAAACTGCAATCTACAATGGAATGAACTGGATATGTACAAAATATACAGGATTTACAATATTTGCAGATATTTACAATTAACAAACAACATGAGAACCCCCCTGGTCAAGAAGCAAGGGGCTTTGTTTTACTCTTCAGGAGTAGAGTGGTTGAGAGCAACCAGGCAGAAAGGGACCTGGGGGTGCTGGTTGATAGCAGATGAACAGGAGCCAGCAGTGTGCCCAGGTGGCCAAGAAGGCCAATGGCATCCTGGCCTGCATCAGGAAGAGTGTGGCCAGCAGGAGCAGGGAAGTCATTGTGCCCTGTGCTCAGCACTGGTTAGGCCACACCTTGAGTACTGTGTCCAGTTCTGGGCCCCTCAGTTTAAGAAGGATATTGAGACACTTGAACACATCCAGAGAAGGGCAACGAGGCTGGGGAGAGGTCTTGAGCACAGCCCTGTGAGGAGAGGCTGAGGGAGCTGGGGTTGCTTAGCCTGGAGAAGAGGAGGCTCAGGGGAGACCTTATTGCTGTCTACAGCTACCTGAAGGGAGGTTGTAGCCAGGTGGGGGTTGGTCTCTTTTCCCAGGCAACCAGCACCAGAACAAGAGGACACAGTCTCAAGCTGTGCAAGGGGAAGTTTAGGCTGGAGGTGAGGAGAAAGTTCTTCCCAGAAAGAGTAATTGGCCATTGGAATGTGCTGCCCAGGGAGGTGGTGGAGTCCCATCCCTGGAGGTGTTCAAAAAGGGATTGGACGTGGCACTTGAAGCCGTGGGTTAGTTAGTCATGAGGTTTTGGGTCACAGGTTGGACTTGATGATCTCTGAGGTCTTTTCCAACCTTTTTGCTTCTATGATTGATTCTATGAAATCAAGTGGGATTATTTTTTTTCTTTTCTTGCAAGATTTTTAAGTGGCTTTGTTTGTTTGTTTGTTTGTTTTGGGGGTTGTTGTTTCCACTTCGTGTGTGTGCTTAACAGGGGACGTCCATAGGTAAATGCCCAAAAAACAAACTGTTCAAAGGCTACATCGAGCTGGAGCTGCAGCTGCGAGAGTTTGATCGCTGTCGAAAGTTGTATGAGAAATTCCTGGAGTTTGCTCCGGAGAACTGCACCTCCTGGATTAAATTTGCTGAGCTGGAGACCATCCTGGGTGACATCGACAGAGCCCGCGCCATCTACGAGCTGGCCATTGGCCAGCCCCGCCTAGACATGCCAGAGGTAAGGGGGTGGCTGAACTTTGCAGCTGGCACAACTTGAACGTATTTATTGCACAGCCTGGCTAATTAAAATGTAAATAATCTAGCAGCTCGAGCAGAACTGCTTACAGCGGGGGCTTAGCCCGTGTATCATTAATTTAGCATCTGTTTCTTGGCAGGATACACAGGACTATAAAAGCCGTGATAAAACAGAGAGGGAGGAACATGCTCACAGGAGCAGGCTAAATGGATTATCTGCACAAGATTTTATATTGCTTAGTCTTAATTCTAGTTTATGGTCAATAAATACTCTGATCTCTCAACCTTTTTTTTCTTCTTTCACAGCAATTTCACATTTCTCTGTGAGAAGGCTGAGGGGGGGAACATCCTCAATGCTTATAAATACTTGAATGCTGGGTGTTGGGGGGGGCTATCTTTTGTCAGTGGCACTCAGTTGACAGGGCAAGAGTTGATGAGCACAAACTTGAACATAGGAAGTTCTGTCTGAATGTGAGGAGGAGCTTCTTGAGGGTATTAGAGCACTGTAACAGACTGCCCAGAGATAGTAGAGTCTCCACTTCTGGAGTCACACTTCTGGAGAGAGCTAGGGTTGCTTAACCTGGAGAAGAGGAGGCTCAGGGGAGACCTTATTGCTGTCTATAGCTACCTGAAGGGAGGTTGTAGCCAGGTGGGGGTTGATCTCTTCTCCCAGGCAGCTAGCACCAGAACAAGAGGACACAGTCTCAAACTGTGCCAGGGGAGGTTTAGGCTGGATGTTGGGAAGAAATTCTTCCCAGAAAGAGAGATTGGCCATTGGAATGTGCTGCCCAGGGAGGTGATGGAGTCACCATCACTGGAAGTGTTTAGGAAGAGACTGGATGAGGTGCTTGGTGCCATGGTTTAGCTGATTACATGGTGTTGGGTGATAGGTTGGACTTGATGATCTCGAAGGTCTTTTCCAATCTGGTCTGGTCTAGTCTAGTCTATACCATACCATACCTGGACATCATCCAATGCAACCTGCTCTAGGGTGAACCTGCTTTGGCGTGGGAGTAGGACTGGATGATCTCCAAAGGTCCCTTCCAACTCCCCTGACACTGAGTGAGAGTGAGTGATTCTCCTCCACTTTTTATTTTCATTCTCTTGCTATGCTGTGAGTGTAAGGAGAGACTTCTTCTTTTTGCAGGTTCTTTGGAAATCCTACATTGACTTTGAAATTGAGCAAGAGGAGTATGAGAAAACAAGAAATCTGTACCGCAGATTGCTGCAGAGGACACAGCATGTCAAGGTCTGTATTGGGTTACCCACTGAGTGGTCCTACAAGGAGGCACATGGAAAGGACAAGGGGTGATGGAGACAGCTTACTCCTGGAGAGATACATGACAAATTCTGCCTAGCTCAGGGAATAACATCATAGTTTAAAAGTGTGTCAGGGAAGTGGGCTATGAGAGAAGGGCTGCCTTCTGGCTAGTAGTTCTATGCACCATGGTTTCCAGGCCAGTCCCTGAGCCCTGATGAGGCTGCAGCTAGAATATTGTGCCCAGTTCTGGGCACTTCAGTTCAAGAAGGACCTCAGGGAACTGCTTGAAAGAGCCCAGCACAGAGTCACAAGGATGATTGAGTGGAACATCTCCCTGCTGAGGAAAGGCTGAGGGAACTGGGGCTCTTTAGCTTGGAGGAGCCTGAGGGGTGACCTCATTAATGTTTATAAAGATGTGAGGGGCAGTGTTGGGAGAAGAGAGTCAGGTTCTGCTCAGTGATGTCCAAGGATAGGACAAGGGGCAACAGGTGCAAGCTGGAGCAGAGGAGGTTCCATGTGAACAGAGGGAGAAACTTTCACTGTGAGGGTGATAGAGCCCTGGAGCAGGCTGCCCAGAGAGGTTGTGGAGTCTCCTTCTCTAGTGACATTCAGAACCCACCTGGATGCATTCCTGTGTGACCTGCTGTAGGTGATCCTGCTGTAGAGTAGGGGGATGGACTGGATGATCTTTCAAGGTCCCTTCCAACCCTGAACATTCTGTGATTCCCATTGGAATCCAGAAGAAAATGTTTCACCATGAGAACAAGATTGGAATCGTTTCCCAAGGGAAGCAGTGGATTCACCTGCATTGGACAGTTCAAGACTCAGCTTGCCAGGGTGCTGGACCAGCTCATTTTAACTACACTATCACCTAGAAAGGTTGGACCACATGATCCTCGGGATCCTTTCTGACCTGGCCTTCTGTAACACAGAACTGGTCTGGAATCCTGTGGATGGAAACCTCTGACTGCTTGGGTGTCTGGCTTTTTCCAGTCATCAGAGAACCTAAGTTTTATCCTGTGCCATGAAGAGGGGAAAGACATTTCTAAATCACACATGACAGCAGCCATATATTACATGGATCAAGGCTTTGCAGAGGGTTTCCAAGCAGCTGAGTGGCTTTGGAATTTTAGTTGCAAAAATATTGCAAGGAAAAAGTAGTTGTGATTTATTTTAAAATTTCCCCCCCAGTGTGGCTTGCTGCTGTTGCTTGACTAAATGCTGATGGATTTGTCATGACTCAAAGCAGCTGCAAGAAATTGGTCAGCACGGCTTACATAAATGTTCTGTTTGACCAAAGGGTAGCAAACCTCACCTGTGTGAAATGAACATAGCTTCATAGAATGGGTTGGGTTGGAAGGGATCTTAAAAATCATCCAGTTCCAACCCCCCTGCCATGGGCCAGGGACACCTTCCTCTAGCCCAGGTTGCTCAAGGCCTCATCCAGCCTGGCTTTAAACACCTCCAGGGAGGGGACATCCACAACCTCCCTGGGCAGCCTGTTCCAGTGCCTCACCAGCAACATGAATCCCTGCTTATGAAAAAGTACTTCAGAGTGGCACGGACATTTGCTTTTTTGGCTACTTTGGGTGTTTTTTAAACTGTGACTTAAGTATCAGATGTCAGAGTGGAGGTTTGAGCCTGCCTTTGGTTTGTTTTCACCACAGGTATGGATGAGCTTTGCACAGTTTGAGCTGTCTGCAGGAAGGGATGAGAGTTTGTCAAGGTGCCGGCAAATTTATGAAGAGGCCAACAAGGCAATGCGAAACTGCGAGGAGAAGGAGGAGAGGGTGATGCTTCTGGAATCCTGGAGAAGCTTTGAAGAGGAGTTTGGAACTGAGACCACTAAAGAGAGAATAGATAAACTTATGCCTGAAAAGATAAAGAAGAGGAGGAAACTGCAGGCTGAAGATGGGGTAAGAGTTATGCAAGTAGTCACTTGGAATCCTTGGTGGCTATATGCTGGGGTCTGGCACTTGGAACAAACTCGACTATGGTGGGTGCTGGAACTCCAGTTTGACTGCAGTAACTGGAGAAAAGCATGGGCCAGCAACAAGAGCTCCCTGCTCTTCAGCAGTTCAGGGTGAAACACCCCTGCCAAATGCTCAACCTGCCTTTGCTTTGAACTCCTCCCACAGACAAACCAAAACAGTTTTGGGTAGTCCTGTGCAGGCAGTGTGTTTCTTCCCTTTATTTGAGAAACTGTAGCCAGGCTGTTGATCAGCTCTGCCTGCTCGCTGGGCACAGCAGGGCTTCTGCCTTGCACCCATTCAGCCCCTTGGTTTCAGCTCCTGCAGGTGGTGTAACAAACATCAATTTGAATTCTGTCTCCCTGGTACTCTTACTAGAAGCATCTTCTAAAAGCTGACACAGACATGCAAATTAACTTGCTTTGTGGTGTTGTTTTTTCCATAGTCTGATGCTGGCTGGGAGGAATACTATGATTATATTTTTCCAGAAGACACTGCCAATCAGCCTAACCTCAAACTGCTGGCCATGGCTAAACTCTGGAAGAAACAGCAGCAGGAGAGCAAAGCTGCTGAGGTGGATCCAGACAAAGACATTGATGAAAGCCAGTCTTAACCCATTGCCTTTCCCTGCCCCTTCTTTTGGGTACTGTACAGTATTTTCATTGGTGACAAATAAATGGATTTGAAGAGTTTTACTATTACTGACTGGAGACACATTTTGTTTGGGAAAATGTGGTGAAGGCACATTATGCCCAGATACTGAATCTTGTTCCAACATGTGGACAAGTTCCCCCTCCTCCAGGAGGAAGACAAAAGCCAAGGCATTAGCCAGGCTTGCACGCACACAGCGCATGCAGTGCTCGTGCTGACACCAAGTATGGGCATAATTCTCGCTTCACGCTTTCTATAGGCTGAAGCCAGTTGTTTATGAGAGTGCCTGTTGGTCAAGCCCAGCCTCGAGGAATCCCTAAGGCTATAAATTGGTCAATGCTATATGACGTCAGGCAGGGAAAGGATGAGACCCCATCAGAGTTTTTGGATAGACTTAGGGTAGCGATGAGACAATACACACCCCTGGACCCAGCGACAGAAGAAGGGAAACAGCACTTGCTAGGGTTGATGATGGGACAGAGTAACCCAGACATTAGAAAGAAATTACAAAAACTTGAGCATCCAGCAAATAAAAACCTAGAGACACTGCTGAATGAGGCATGGAAAGTATACAATAATAGAGAGATTGAGGAGAAGAAAAAGGAGGACAGGAGGATAGCGCGAGTAGTGGCTGTAGCAGTGGCAGCTCAGAAGACAGGTTACTCGGGACCTGGAACCAGGGGAAGAGGTAGAGGCAACCCAGCAGGAAGGGGAGGGAGGCTCCAACCCCACCCAGCAAGAGTAGGGCCAAATCAATGTGCATACTGCCTACAGATGGGACACTGGAAGCGGGAATGCCCCCAACGAAGGGAAAGGCTAATGGCCACTACTACTACCACACATCAGAATAGTGAATGAGGAAGACCGGTGGGCCGTACCTAGCAGACCCACTGGTTAAAATAGAGCTAGGGAAGGTAAAAAGGAATTGGACTTTTTGATTGATATGGGAGCAACTTTTTCGGTTTTAAATCAGGAATTGGTACCTAAAAGTGATGAATTTGTACAAGTTGTGGGAGCAACAGGCCAACCAGAAAAGGCTTACTTTTTGAAACCCATTAAATACAAAATTGGGAAACAAATGGGAATTCATCAGTTCCTGTATTTACCAAATTCGCCAAAGCCCTTATTGGGGAGAGACCTATTGGAGAACTTGGGAGCCATAATAAAGTTCAACAAAGACAAATTGGAATTACAAGTGAATGAGGAACAACTGATTACAGCTCTAAGCCTGACGATCAGTTGTGTGGAACCTAAACCTGAGAATCACAATCTCGAGAGAATTCTGAATAAGACATACCCATTAGTGTGGGCTACTGATATACCTGGAAAATCAAAACAAGCAGTACCGATTGTTGTTGAACTTAAAGTTGGGGCAAAACCAGTGAGAAGAAAACAATACCCTCTGAGGATAGAGGATAGGAAGGGGATTGAGCCCATAATCAAAAGGTTTTTGGAACTGGGGTTATTGGTAGAATGCGAATCAGATTTTAATACACCAATCCTGCCAGTAAAGAAACCTAATGGAGCCTATAGACTAGTTCAGGATCTGAGAGCGGTAAACGAAATAACCAAGACATTTCATCCGGTAGTTGCTAATCCATACACACTTTTAACTAGACTGAAGGATAATTTGGCCTGGTTCACAGTATTAGATTTAAAAGATGCATTCTTCTGCCTTCCCTTAGCTCCCGAGAGTCAAAAGATTTTTGCCTTTGAGTGGGAATCTGTAGCTATAGGAAGAAAGACTCAACTTACCTGGACGGCATTGCCCCAAGGGTGGTGCAATTCCCCCACGATTTTTGGGAATCAGTTAGCCAAAGAATTAGAACAGTGGGAAAGGCCGCTGGGAGATGGTACCCTTCTGCAATACGTAGACGACCTCCTAATAGCAACAGCGACAGAGGAAGAATGCATTGAATGGACTATTTCCTTGTTAAATTTCCTGGGTTTAAGTGGATATCGAGTTTCTCAACAGAAAGCACAGCTGGTGCAAAAAGAAGTGGTGTACCTGGGATACGAAGTCTCCAGAGGACAGCGATCCCTGGGAGCAGCTAGGAAAGAAACCATCTGCCAGATACCCAAACCACAGACGGTGAGAGATCTGCGCACCTTTCTGGGGATGACAGGTTGGTGTCGGCTATGCATCTACCAGTACGGGATACTTGCTAAACCACTCTATGATTTGTTGAAGGAGACGAAGAACATCCTAGTTTGGACTCCTGAGGCAGAAGGGGCCTTTAAGAAGTTGAAGGTGGAGCTAATGAGAGCACCGGCCTTGGGTCTCCCAGATGTATCAAAACCATTCTGGCTGTTCTCCCATGAGCGACAAGGGATGGCCCTAGGAGTCCTAGCACAGCAATTGCTCCAAGCGATTGGATGAAGTAAGTAAAGGATGGCCAGGCTGTCTGAGGGCAGTGGCCGTAGTAATAATTAACATAGAAGAGACCAGGAAGCTCACGTTGGGTCAAAAGATGACTGTGTTAGTATCTCACACTGTGTCAGCCGTGCTGGAACAGAAAGGCAACCATTGGCTGTCGCCTTCCAGATTCCTAAAATACCAGGCCATCCTGGCTGAATCAGATGACATAACCATTCAGGTAACTAATATTGTGAACCCAGCTTCATTTCTAGAAGGAAGAAACCCAGCAGAACCCATCGAACACGACTGCCTGGAAACAATTGAAGCAGTCTACTCCAGTCGCCCGGATCTCAAAGAAGAGCCGTTCGAAGATGCGGATAACTGGTTCTCAGACGGCAGCAGCTTTGTGAAGCGAGGAGTAAGAATGGCTGGCTATGCAGTCACTACTACAGAAAGGGTAATTGAGTCGAACCCCTTGCCTGCAGGGACCTCAGCTCAAAAGGCAGAGCTGATAGCTCTGACTCGAGCCCTGGAATTGGCGGAGAATATGCAAATTAATATATGGACAGACTCTAAATATGCTTTTTCCGTTGTACATGCTCATGGAGCCATTTGGAAAGAAAGAGGACTGTTGACTACGCAAGGAAAAACGGTCAAACATGCAGAGGAGGTTCTGCGATTGCTAGAGGCGGTCCAACTCCCAGCACAGGTGGCCATAATGCATTGTAAGGGACATTTGAAAGGTAACACTATTCCAGAAATAGGAAACAGGAAGGCAGATATAGAAGCTAAATTGGCTGCCACGAGGACTAGGGCAGTGGAAATAATGACCCTAATACCAGGAGAGCTGGATATCAACATCCAGCCAGATTGCCAGGAATCAGATCATAGATGGATTCAAAGAAATAAGGGCAAAATATTAGAAAATGGTTGGGGTCAATTGGAAACAGGACAGTTAGTAATACCAGGAAACTGATGTGGCAGTTTGTAAAAGCAGAACATGAGAAGGCCCACTGGGGTCTAGATCCGCTCTACCAATAGTTACAAACCATAAATCGAGGTAAATTCCCAGGTGAACTATGGCAAATTGATTTTTCTGAACTCCCAAGAAAAAGGGGGGTTTCGGTATTTGTTGGTATTAACTGATACGTTTTCTGGGTGGCCTGAAGCATTCCCTTGCAGGACAAATAAGGAAAGAGAAGTAACTAAAGTAATGTTGAATGAAATTATTTGTATGTGGTGGAAACTAAGAATCATAATAAAAAGGACCCAAATAATTTGGGCGATGGTACGGGCATATCAGCACCCTATAGGATTAGAATTTGACGAAAGAATTCGTCAGTTATAAGAAAAAGGGGGGAATGAAGCCCCAGAACAGATAGCTTTCGAAAGCATGAACCAGATAAAGCAATAAATTGGCTGAGGCATGGGTTACTGTGACAGAAAAAGAAGATAAGGACTGACAAGAACTGTTAGGGTAGGCATGATTCAGAGCCAACAAGGCCAAACTGACATTCAGAGCCAACAAGGCTAAACTAACACTCAGAACCAAGCCAGGCACACCGGGAATTGACCAAATTAGGAAAGGAGTTCAAAAGTTTAAGGAGGAAGACTCATCAGGAAACCCCTGCCCATGATGAAGGCCACCGGAACGACCACCAAGAAGATCCTCAAAAGAGATGTCCCCGCCCACGCTCCGCCTACACCACGCCCCACATGAATATGTATGCAAAGATATGATTATGTATATGATCTGATGCAATACTACATCCAAAACTGTGTAAAAGGCATGCTTTTGTTACGGGAAAGGCAGAAATCCATTTAGTGATTTCTCCAACGCGTTGCCAATAAAATACCTCCTGTCTATCTGACCTAAACTGAGTCTTTTAGGCAGTTATTCTTGCCTTTTGGGGCAAAATTCGGCATCAAGTATCACCCCAGTTGGTAAACAAGTTGCCCCCTCATTCACTTTGTGCTTGCTCGAGAGAGTAACTCTCAAGCTGCAGCCTTTGCCATTGAGCTTATTGTTGTTAGCTTCTGTTATACATGCACGCATACTGGAAGCGTCTGCATAGTGAAGAAACCCAGAGGGAGGACCTTCTCTGTTTCTGAAGAATCCAGCGTTGCTACAGCCAGTCGTACCGACCGGGAGAGCCCACCGTGCCACCGAAGGACTGGACCAACCCCCGAGGGTAAGATCTGCCCAGTTGCCGGGGAGAAGGGACTTGATCGATACCGAGTCTACGTATGCCTAGCCCCGCCGTAGCAGGAGAGGAGCCGCCGTATGTCTCTCTGAGCCCTGTGAATCTCAGGGAAGACTAAAGCATTGTTCGTGCCTATACTGCACCGAACCCTGTTTGCATCAGCTCCGAGAATCGACGAGGTTGGGCCGACCGCCGTAGCTTTGCCTGCTGCCGCGTCGTCCGAGCCCACCTACCGGCCACCGTTGTACCGCCCTACCGTGCGAGCCGACTTTGAGGGCCGACCCTACAGGCTGATCCCGACCAGGACCAATCCCTGTTGTCTGGAGGGAATCGAATATCTTCCACGTGTTTTTCATCCACTAGCACTCAGTTCAAAGTATCCGCGTCTAGCAGAGTAAGCGCTGATGCATAGAAAGATTGTAATATTGGTGTGTACAGCCAGAAGCCGCCCGCGTCCCGCCGAGTCACCATCTAGTGGCCAAGCGGCGGAACCGCACCCTTCGTTATATAAATATAGAAATAGTCTGTAACTAGTTCAATTAAGTTATAATCATAACACTAAGCCACTTGTGGAATCTATTTAATGAACGTGCACTAGAACATGTATATAAGTTGGTGATTCATCGGTTATTAATAGTTTGATAATTAATAAAACCAATATTTTAATAATTCATATTTCGTATTCATAAATTTAATAACCTCTTCACCACAGAAAAAAAAAAGAAACCATGGAGTTGATTCCCTTTGGTTTTCTGCTGACTGCCAGCAATTTAAAGGAAGGGGAGGTGCAGTCTGCAGCTATGACCAGAAGGCTGAGATCTGGAAGAACTGGGCAGCAGGGTTTTTTTAGCACAAGACCCCCAGGTCTTTATCACATGCCAAGACAGCAGATCTGCTTTCCTTAACAAGAGAGATGTCTCTAACCACTCCTGATTTCTTTTTTCAGTCCTTTGCTAAAATGCATATTGATCATTGAGTTAGAAGCAACAAATCCTGCAGACTGCAACCTGGCCACCTTCCTGTCCAGGTCAGCTTTTACCTGGCCACCTTCTTATCCAAGTAAACTTTTATCCCAGAAAACTCTTTAATAGGGATGACAATGGAAGTTAAATATACTGAAATTAACTTCTAGAAGACAAAGATGTAGAAATTGGCATCACACAGTCTGTGTTGTAGTGTTTTGTAGTAAATAACCTATTGGGAAGTGAAGCAGCATCAGCAGAGCTAGAGGCTTCTCTGTGTCTTTTATATCGGAACTGTTAAGATCTAAGTCCTTCTTTACAATGTTTGTTATCTTTGACCATGTATTATGCCAGCTCTGTAGAGCATTGTAACTAGTTCAACTTAAGCTTTGTGCTTTGTGTGGGTTACATCAGTCTGTTAGACATGCTGCACTACAGAACTCTTGCTTTTGCTGCACAGCTTAGCTTTACCTTGCTTGCTTCTGCGTTTGCAGTAGCATCTTGTATAGGATGAGAACAACTCCCATGACCAGATTGCTCACAAAAACAAAAAGGGGGATTTGTGGCAATGCCAGCGACGAGCAGTGTGAGCAATCTGGCAGTGCAGGCCTAGAGCCTGACATGGTGGTAGGCCATAAATGCAGAATCAGCTAGCAGTGTAGCAAAACAGTGCTGTGCCTGCAGCATGTAACTAAAAGAAGGCACTGGTAGCTATAAACATGGACAGTTATCTTGGGACAACAGGACATGCACCTGCATCAACAACCTCGTTGTGTCATTAGTAGTTGGACCAATAATCTGTAATAGTGCAATGTGTGGTCACTCATAGAGAACCAATGGAGCTATGCCAACGAGGCTCTCCGAGTTTATATAAGTTGTAGCAGTTGCCTTGCTACGCACTTCTTCTTCTGCCTTTCCTGTCTCCTGTTTCTTCTACACTTTACCGTGCTATACTTGCACTACAGGCCTGCTCCATAGGCCTGCACCATCGGCCTGCAACACTGGAACAATAAAGGAATAATACTCGATCACATTGGTCAGCCGTATTGATTCCCAATCTCCGTCGCCCCATTAGATCCTGGGCTGCATCAGGAGAAGTGTGGCTAGCAGGTCGAGGGAGGTGATCCTCCCCCTCTACTCAGCCCTGGTGAGACCCCACCTGGAGTACTGTGTCCAGTTCTGGAGCCCCTATTACAAGAGGGATGTGGAGGTGCTGGAACGTGTCCAGAGAAGGGCCACAAGGATGATCAGAGGGCTGGAGCACCTCTCCTATGAGGACAGACTGAAGGAGTTGGGGCTGTTCGGTCTGGAGAAGAGAAGGCTCCGAGGTGACCTAGTTGTGGCCTTCCAGTATCTGAAGGGGGCCTACAGGAAGGCTGGGGAGGGACTTCTCAGGTTCTCAGGTAGTGATAGAACTAGGGGGAATGGAATGAAGCTGGAGGTGGGGAGATTCAGGCTGGATGTGAGGAGGAGGTTCTTCACCATGAGAGTGGTGAGACCCTGGAATGGATTGTCCAGGGAGGTGGTCGAGTCCCCATCCCTGGGGGTGTTTAGGAGCAGGCTGGATGAGGCTCTGGCCAGCCTGATCTAGTGTGGGGTGTCCCTGCCCATGGCAGGGGGGTTGGAACTAGATGATCCTTGTGGTCCCTTCCAACCCTGAATGAAACAACGAAACTATGAAACTTTTGAATCCACAAAGCGTTGTCAAGTTCAATTTGCACAGTCCTTTGGGTCACAGACCCTGTGCTCTATTAAACGAGAATGGCCTATCCCTCAAAGGGAAAAAGATTCTGGGGAGGGAATTGGCAGGTCTCATAGATAGGGCTTTAAACTACTTTCGAAGGGGGAAGGGGTTGAAACCAGTCCCCCCAGGCTGGGGTCTGGGGGTGAAAAGCCAGAGCCAGAGGTGAAACCAGCAGCCTGGATGAAGTGCATGTACACTAATGCACGAAGCATGGGCAACAAACAAGAGGAGCTGGAAGCCTTGCTGCAGCAGGAAAGTTATGATGTAGTTGCCATCACAGAGACGTGGTGGGATGACTCACATGACTGGAGCGCTGCAATTGATGGCTACAGGCTCTTCAGGAGAGACAGGCAAGGAAGAAGGGGTGGAGGGGTGGCCCTATACATCAGGGAGGCACTAGATGCCATTGAGATGGAGATCAGGGACGATCGGGTTGAGTGCCTGTGGGTGAGAATTAGAGGGAAGGCCAACAGGGCTGACATCCTGGTTGGAGTCTGTTATAGACCACCCAACCAGGAGGAGGATGTTGATGAGTCATTCTGTAGGCAGCTTAAGGCTGTCTCAAGATCGCCTGACCTTGTTCTCATGGGCGACTTCAACTTGCCTGATATCTGCTGGGATCTCAACATAGCAGAGAAGTGGCAATCTAGGAGGTTCTTAGAATGCATGGAGGACAGCTTCTTATCCCAGGTGCTGCAAGAGCCTACCAGGGGCAAGGCTATGCTTCACCTCCTCTTCACCAATAGGGAAGGGCTGGTGGGTGATGTGGTGGTCGGAGGGTGCTTAGGGGTCAGTGACCACGAGATAATTGAATTCTCATTATTTGGTCAAGCTAAGAGGGGTAGCAAGAAGACCTCCACTCTGGATTTCCGGAGGGCGGACTTCAGGCTACTCAAGGAACTAATTCAGACGGTTCCTTGGGATAAAGCCCTTAAAAACAAAGGGGTCCAGGAGAGCTGGTCCTGCTTCAAGGAAGAATTGTTGAAGGCTCAGGGACAGGCTGTGCCAATGTGCCAGAAGATGAGCCGCTGGGGCAGACGGCCAGCCTGGATGGTTAAAGAACTTTTAATAGAGCTAAGGGAAAAAAAGAGGGTGCATCACCTTTGGAAGAGAGGGGAGGCAACCCACGGAATGTTTAAGGATGTTGCTAGGTCTTGTAGGAAGAAAATTAGGGAGGCAAAAGCGCATTTGGAGCTTAGCCTGGCCTCTGCTGTGAAGGACAACAAAAAGTCCTTCTATAAATACATTAATAGCAAGAGGAAGGGCAGAGACAGCCTCCACGCCTTGGTGGACACGGAGGGGAACGTTGTGACAAGGGATGAGGAAAAGGCAGAGATACTTAACACCTTCTTTGCCTCAATTTTTACTAGCAGGACAGAATGTCTTCCAGACAGCTGGCCTCCTGTGGCCGGTTGACGGTGTCCCTTTAAGAAAGGGAATATGGTGGACGGAAGTTGGTAAACGGAAGGAATATTCTAAACAATTTCATTGGACGAGTGGGAGGAAGCACTATCTGGCCTGAGAGTGAAGTGGGCATTCCCAGCACTTCTCTGTCACTCTTGCTTCCGCATCTCCTTTGAGCAGCAACTCCTTGCTGTGCTGGGCTTTCTGCCAAGACTTCGGCCTTGAAAAACTGATAACCAGGCCTGTAACTGCTTTCAATTAACACAACCTGCTTTTAACTTCTTTCTTTCTTTTCTCCCTCTTTTCCGAACTATTCTGGGGAAAGGGGGGAAGAGAGGGGAGAGCGGAGGTGAGGATCCCCCTCGGCCGAGGGGGGTTACTCTCGTTTCTGTGCTACTCTGTTGTATATCTTTGTATATATTGTAGATATTGTAAATTTGTAAATATTCCCCTGCAAAATCCTACACTGCTTTGTAAATATAGCTCCACTGCTTTGCTAATTCGGCTGGTGAGTTTTTTTTTCCTTTCCCTTCAATTTTTTATTCCCTTTTACCTTACAAGGGGGAAGGGAAGAGGCTTCTCGGCCTTACCCTTTCACCCACCACATTTTTTTTTATTGCGTACCCAACGTGCGGCAGATAATTAGTTTAATTTATTACTTGATTGATTTAGTGTTTTCCAGCTGAATTAGCAAACATGAAGGTCTTGTGGTGTGCCCGGTTGACGGTGTCCCTTTAAGAAAGGGAATATGGTGGACGGAAGTTGGTAAACGGAAGGAAGAGTCTAAACTAATTTTTCATTGGGCAAGTGGGAGGAAGCAATATCTGGCCTGAGAGTGAAGTGGGCATTCCCAGCACTTCTCTGTCACTCTTGCTTCCGCCTTCCCCTCAGGCAGCAGCTCCCCTGTGCTGGGCTTTCTGCCAAGACTTCGGCCTTGAAGATAAGACTAATTTTTTTTCCAATTAACACAAACTGCTTCTAACATTTTTCTTTCTCTCTTTTCTCCTCTTTTCCGAACTACTCTGGGGAGGGGGAAGAGAGGGAGAGCGGAGGTGGGGAACACCTGGCAAGGGGGAACACCTCGGCCGAGGGGGGCTAATCTCATTTCTGTGTTACACTGTTGTATATCTTTGTATATATTGTAGATATTGTAAATTTGTAAATATTCCCCTGCACAACCCTACATTGCTTTGTAAATATAGCTCCACTGCTTTGCTAATTCAGCTTGTGGGTTTTTTTTTCCTTTCCCTTCAAACTTTTCTTTCCCTTTACTTACTGGGGGGAGGGAAGAGGCTTCTTGGCCTCAGCCCTTCCAACCCACCACATTTTTTTTTTATTGGCGTACCCAACGTGCGGCAGATAATTAGTTTAATTTATTACTTGATTGATTTAGTGTTTTCCAGCTGAATTAGCAAGCATGAAGGTCTTGTGGTTTGTGGAGCGATTGTTCTTTTCAATTTTTGGGGCTCTGGTTTACAGATATTGTTTGGGTTTGCTTTTGGATTACCTGGGTAAATACTTGGTGCGGACAATTTATATGTGGGTTATGTATAGAGTTAAATTATGGTATGGAAAATGTATTAATTTATTATGGCCAGTGAGATACAGGAATGTTACCTCCACCACTCTCCCAATTGAGATAAAGGGTTTTAAGATTCCGCCTGAGGAGAGAGTAACTTTAGGTGATGCCTGGGATCCAAAGGTGATTTATTTCATGTCTATAATTCTGCTGCTGGTGATAATTATTGTGTATCTCCTGATTTCTTTACGGCGAGAGAGAAAGGTGTCCAGAGCTTGTTTTGTTATTAAAACTAGACCAAAAAGAAAACGCCGTAGTTCGAGATCAGTTCCAGAGTCATCTAGTGATGAGGAAGGTGGAGACTCTCTGTCAGTTAAAAAGAAGGCTAAAAAGTTAATTGGTAAAGCAGCTCTAAATGACTTTGCTGATTCTAGCAAGCAGCCAAGGGCATCGGCTGGTATCAACATGGCACCTACTCCTTCTCCTACTCCTTCTCCTTCTTCTTCTTCTCCGTCGGCCATTAACGGAGCAACGTCACTTCCGCCCAATCCCTCGGTGGGACCGGAAGTCACTGCCCCAGCAGCTGATTTATCTCAGGACCTGTCAGCTTCCATTAAGGTGGCTGTAAATTCAAACACAGCTCCAGTTAAGGTGGCTCCTTTAAAGACTAGAAGTGGAAAGGCCAAAGATGGAGAAGAAGAGGAGCTGGAGACTGATCCTGGTGAGGGGCCCTCTACTCTAAGAGATCCTGCTCAGGAGGAAGAGGTGGTTTGTTTTAAAGATCTAGTTAACCTAGTGAGATCAAAGCAGGACACAGATGAAGCTAGGAAAGCAGCTGGCAAAGGTGGTTCTCAGCTTAAAGAGATCCTTAGGAGAATGACAGCAGGATTATATGGACAAAAAATTCAGGGAGATGAAGAGGAAGATGATATTTTGGAATGTTCTTCTCCAAGGGAGGAATTGCGTAATGTCCGTAAAGATTTCACCAGGGCGGATAAGGAACCAATTCTAGCTTGGCTCAGTAGGTGTTATGATACAGGTGCTCCAGCTCTAACAGTTGGAGACAAGTCAGCAGCTCAGTTAGGAACTCTCTCAAGGGACAATGGAATAGATAGACATCTAGGCAGAGCTCTCGGTAAGGTTAATCTGTGGATACGCCTTTTAATGGCGGTTGCCCTGAGATACCCTTCCCGAGATGATCTTCCATGGAATCCTAAACCCTGGACTACCATAGATGAGGGAATTAAGCGCTTGAGAGAATTTGCTGTTAGAGAGCTACTCTATGGTGAACATGAAACTCTAAATCCTGATGACATTCCTGTGGGTATTGGTCTTGCTAAAAGATCATCAAACTTGCTCCTTCCAATTATGCAAACATTCTGGCAAGCAGAATTGTGTCAAGAAGTTATGGTGGAGCTTCTCCTACGGTTGGCCAATTCAGTGATCAAATGAGACAATTGGAGGATAGCATGACACGTGGTTCTTTGGTTTCAGCCATTAAAACGATGTCTGGTGATATTCAGAATTGCATAAGAGAGTTAAAAGATTCCATATACCAATTGGCACAAAAGGATAATTTCAATTCTCCCTCCAGGTGGATACAAGTTTCATCTGTGAGGAATACACGTCCTCCAAGGAGGTCATTCCAAAACAGGTCATTCCAAAACAGGTCGTTCCAAAACAGACCACCAAGGCAGTCACGTAGAACTATTTGGATAACTCTGCGTGATCAGTTTGGTGAGAACATGAACCGCTGGGATGGCCAACCAACTTCTAATCTTTTCAGGAGACTGAGGGAATTGCAAAGTGGCAGAACCCGAGGTAGCAATACCAGAAGGGTAGCTGTTACTTCCACAGTTCCCCAGAACGACTCTTATGGCTCCAACAGTGGCTCCGGTTATAACATGCAAAGTTATAACCCTGCGAACTATGTGCAATGCACATGTGCGCATGTTCCCCATAACTAGGGGTGCCCTGCCTCCCGCCAGGGGGAGAGAGGGATAACAGAGATAATAGAATCTATTGGGATGTGTACATCCAGTGGCCTGGCACTTCACAATTTCGGAAGTACAGGGCCTTGGTTGACACAGGAGCTCAGTGCACCATAATACCATCAAATTATCAGGGATCAGAGTCTATAACTATTCTGGGAGTCACTGGTGGATCTCAAGAGTTAAGTAAGGTAGAGGTTAATATAAGTTTAACTGGTAAACAATGGAAGAAGCATACAGTTGTGACCGGACCTGATGCACCTTGTATTTTGGGAATTGATTTTCTGAGAGAAGGGCGTTTCAAAGACCCTAGAGGTTACAAATGGGCTTTTGGAGTAGCTTCAATAGAAATTGATGGACAGAAATTGAAGCTATCTGCCAGACCTGAACTTTCTGATGAATCTGCAGTTGTGGGACAACATAAGATACAGGACATTAAATTGCCGGTTGCTTCTCAGACTGTACATCACAGACAATACAGAACCAACCGTGACTCTTTGTTGCCCATTCAGAATCTGATTCGTCAGTTGGAGAGTCAGAAAGTCGTCAGCAAAACTCATTCACCTTTCAACAGTCCAGTGTGGCCTGTGCGGAAGCAGAATGGAGACTGGCGTCTGACAGTAGACTACCGAGCCCTGAATGAAGTGACACCACCTATGAGTGCAGCAGTGCCAGACATGATGGAGCTACAGTATGAGCTGGAATCCAAAGAGGCCAAATGGTATGCTACCATAGACATTGCTAATGCATTTTTCTCTATTCCCATAGCAGAGGAATGCAGGCCTCAGTTTGCTTTCACCTGGAGAGGAATCCAGTACACTTTCAACAGGCTGCCAATGGGCTGGATCCACAGCTCAAGCATCTGTCATGCAGTGATCCACGATGCTCTGGAGAAAGGTGGTGCTCCAGAACACATCCAGTTCATCGATGATATCATCGTCTGGGGTAAAACTGCTGAGGAAGTCTTTGAGAAAGGCAACAAAATCATTGACATTCTTCTGAATGCAGGTTTTGCCATCAAACGAGACAAGGTGAAAGGGCCTACCACAGAGATTCAGTTTCTGGGAGTGCGATGGCAGGATGGACGCCGACATATTCCAGTGGATGTGGTCAATAGAGTCTCTACCATGGCAAGTCCCACAAACAAGCAAGAGACCCTACGTTTCTTGGGGATAGTGGGATTTTGGAGACTGCACATTCCTGGATACAGTCAGATCGTGAAACCTCTGTATGATGTGACTCGAAAGAGAAACCATTTCCACTGGGGACCTGAACAACAAGCAGCCTTTGACCAAATAAAGCAAGAGGTAATTCAAGCAATGGGTCTGGGACCTGTCCGAGATGGTCCAGACATTAAGAACATTTTGTACACGGCTGCAAGTGGCAATGGTCCAACCTGGTGCTTGTGGCAAAAAGCTCCAGGTGAGACACGTGGACGACCTCTTGGTTTCTGGAGTCGAGGTTACAGAGGTTCAGAGGCTAATTATACTCCAACAGAGAAAGAAATTCTAGCTGCCTATGAAGGAGTGAAAGCATCTTCTGAGGTGATTGGAACTGAATCACAACTTCTCTTAGCTCCCAGATTACCAGTTTTGAATTGGATGTTCAAAGGCAAAGGTTCCACACCACATCATGCCACAGACTCCACATGGTCTAAGTGGATGGCTCTGATAACACAGAGAGCTCGAATGGGAAATCTTGAAAGACCTGGTCTAGTGGAGGTGATCTCCAGTTGGCCTGAAGGTATCAACTGTGCTAAACCTCCAGAGGAGAAAGTAACTCGTGCCGAGGAAGCTCCTCCTTACAATGACCTTTCTGATGATGAAAAGAAATATGCTTTGTTCACAGACGGTTCCTGTCGTCTTGTCGGAAACAAGCGAAGGTGGAAGTCTGCAGTGTGGAGTCCAACACGCCGAGTTGCAGAGGCGAAAGATGGAGAAGGAGAATCCAGTCAGTTTGCAGAGGTAAAAGCTGTCCAGCTAGCTCTCGACGTGGCTGAACGTGAGAGATGGCCAAAGCTTTATCTCTACACCGACTCATGGATGGTAGCCAATGCTCTATGGGGTTGGCTAAAGAACTGGAAAAAGAGTGGTTGGCAGAGGAAAGGAAAACCCATTTGGGCAGCCAACCTGTGGCAGGACATTGCTGATCGAATCGAGAGAATTCCAGTGAAAGTGAGACACATCGATGCTCACATTCCTAAGAGCAAAGCTACTGAGGAACAGCAACACAACCATCAGGCAGATCTAGCTGCAAGAGTTTCTCAAGTAGACATGGACTCTAATCTTGATCTCGACTGGAAACGCCGAGGTGAGATATTTTTAGCTCGGTGGGCTCACGATTCGTCAGGACATCAAGGCAGAGATGCAACATACCAATGGGCTCGTGACAGATCCATAGACATTTCCATGGATGCTATCACGCAAGTCATCCATGACTGTGACATTTGTGCTGCTATTAAGCAGGCAAAACGACTTAAGCCCTTGTGGTATGGTGACCGATGGTCAAAGTACAAGTATGGTGAAGCTTGGCAGATTGACTACATCACTCTACCACGTTCTCGTTCTGGTAAGCAATACGTGCTTACTATGGTAGAGGCAAACACTGGATGGTTGGAAACTTATCCAGTTCCACATGCAACTGCACGCAGCACCATTCTCGGTCTGGAGAGACAGATACTGTGGAGACACGGAACTCCAGAGAGGATTGAGTCAGACAACGGAACTCATTTCAAGAACAACCTTGTAAAGAACTGGGCAAAAGAGCACGGTATTGAGTGGATATTCCACATTCCCTACTACGCACCAGCTTCAGGAAAGATTGAACGCTACAACGGTTTGTTGAAGACCACTCTTAAAGCCATGGGGGGTGGATCTTTGAAAAACTGGGAAAAACATTTAGCACAAGCAACCTGGCTGGTAAATAGTAGAGGTTCAGTGAACCGAGCTGGACCTGCACATTCAGATTTGCTACGGAAAGTAGAAGGTGATAGAGTTCCTGTTGTTAGAGAAAAGAATCTGTTAGGTAAAACTGTTTGGGTATTTTCACCCTCAGGAGAGGCTAAACTTGTCCGAGGGGTGGTTTCAGCTGAAGGTCCGGGTCACACTTATTGGGTAATGCAAGAGAATGGTGAAATTCAGTGTATTCCACAAAGAAATTTAACTTTAGCTGAAAGAGGTTAACTTCGAACTGTTGTACAGCTAAATCGCGCCCAAAACAAGAATCAACGAGGAATCTACGGTGCACGAACCCTGAGAGCCCTGAGTCAACTAAGAGACCCTGAGATTTCCCTGTTTCCCTTTTCTTCGCTTCGTCGGTGAAGAAATGAACTGTTTTCCATTTTTCTCACTTTCTGATTTTCTTGGACTTTTGAATCATCTACATCTGAGCATAGCCGGAATGGACTATGAACTATATTCACGAACTGTAAATATCATTTTGGATTGAATGGACAGTATAAACAGCCAATGAAAATTGTTTAGAAGGGGTGGATTGTGCCCGGTTGACGGTGTCCCTTTAAGAAAGGGAATATGGTGGACGGAAGTTGGTAAACGGAAGGAAGAGTCTAAACTAATTTTTCATTGGGCAAGTGGGAGGAAGCAATATCTGGCCTGAGAGTGAAGTGGGCATTCCCAGCACTTCTCTGTCACTCTTGCTTCCGCCTTCCCTCAGGCAGCAGCTCCCCTGTGCTGGGCTTTCTGCCAAGACTTCGGCCTTGAAGATAAGACTAATTTTTTTTCCAATTAACACAAACTGCTTCTAACATTTTTCTTTCTCTCTTTTCTCCCTCTTTTCCGAACTACTCTGGGGAGGGGGGGGGGAAGAGAGGGAGAGCGGAGGTGGGGAACACCTCGGCAAGGGGGAAACACTCGGCCGAGGGGGCTAATCTCATTTCTGTGTTACACTGTTGTATATCTTTGTATATATTGTAGATATTGTAAATTTGTAAATATTCCCCTGCACAACCCTACATTGCTTTGTAAATATAGCTCCACTGCTTTGCTAATTCAGCTTGTGGGTTTTTTTTTCCTTTCCCTTCAAACTTTTCTTTCCCTTTACTTACTGGGGGGAGGGAAGAGGCTTCTTGGCCTCAGCCCTTCCAACCCACCACAGTGGTTTGTGGAGCGATTGTTCTTTTCAATTTTTGGGGCTCTGGTCTACAGATATTGTTTGGGTTTGCTTTTGGATTACCTGGGTAAATATTTGGTGCGGACAATTTATATGTGGGTTATGTATAGAGTTAAATTATGGTATGGAAAATGTATTAATTTACTATGGCCAGTGAGATACAGGAATGTTACCTCCACCACTCTCCCAATGGAGATAAAGGGTTTTAAGATTCCGCCTGAGGAGAGAGTAACTTTAAGTGATGCCTGGGATCCAAAGGTGATTTATTTGGTGTGTATAATTCTGTTGCTGGTGATAACTAATGTGTATTGTCTATATTCCTGGCGTCGGGAGAAAAAGGTGTCCAGAGCTTGTTTTGTTATTAAAACTAGATCAAAAAGAAAACGCCGTGGCTCTGGATCAGTCCAAGAGTCATCTAGTGATGAGGACTGTGGAGAACCTGTGTCAGTCAAAAAGAAGGCTAAAAAGTTAATTGGTAAAGCAGCTCTAAATGACTTTGCTGATTCCAGCAAGCAGCCAAGGGTATCGGCTGGTATCAACATGGCACCTACTCCTTCTCCCACTCCTTCTCCTTCTTCTTCTTCTCCATCGGCCATTAACGGAGCAACGTCACTTCCACCTACTCCCTCGGTGGGACCGGAAGTCACTGCCCCAGCAGCTGATTTATCTCAGGACCTGTCAGCTTCCATTAAGGTGGCTGTAAATTCAAACACAGCTCCAGTTAAGGTGGCTCCTTTAAAGACTAGAGGTGCAAAGGCCAAAGATGGAGAAGAAGAGGAGCTGGAGACTGATCCTGGTGAGGGGCCCTCTACTCTAAGAGATCCTGCTCAGGAGGAAGAGGTGGTTTGTTTTAAAGATCTAGCTAACCTAGTGAGATCAAAGCAGGATACAGATGAAGCTAGGAAAGCAGCTGGCAAAGGTGGTTCTCAGCTTAAAGAGATCCTTAGGAGAATGACAGCAGGATTATATGGACAAAAAATTCAGGGAGATGAAGAGCAAGATGATATTTTGGAATGTTCTTCGCCCCGCGAGGAATTGCGAAATGTCCGTAAAGATTTCACCAGGGCAGATAAGGAGCCAGTTCTAGCTTGGCTTAGTAGGTGTTATGATACAGGCGCTCCAGCTCTAACAGTTGGAGACAAGTCAGCAGCTCAGTTAGGAACTCTCTCAAGGGACAATGGAATAGATAGACATCTAGGAAGAGCTCTCGGTAAGGTTAATCTCTGGATACGCCTTTTAATGGCGGTTGCCCTGAGATATCCTTCCCGAGATGATCTTCCATGGAATCCTAAACCCTGGACTACCATAGATGAGGGAATTAAGCGCTTGAGAGAATTTGCTGTTAGAGAGCTACTCTCTGGTGAACATGAAACTCTGAATCCTGATGACATTCCTGTGGGTATTGGTCTTGCTAAAAAGATCATGAAACTTGCTCCTTCTAATTATGCAAACATTCTGGCAAGCAGAATTGTGTCAAGAAGTTATGGTGGAGCTTCTCCCACGGTTGGCCAATTCAGTGATCAAATGAGACAATTGGAGGATAGCATGACACGTGGTTCTTTGGTTTCGGCCATTAAAACGATGTCTGGTGATATTCAGAATTGCATAAGAGAGTTAAAAGATTCCATATACCAATTGGCACAGAAGGATAATTTCAATTCTTCCTCCAGGTGGATACAAGTTTCATCTGTGAAGAATACACGTCATCCAAGGAGGTCATTCCAAAACAGGTCATTCCAGAACAGGTCATTCCAAAACAGACCACCAAGGCAATCACGTAGAACTATTTGGATAACTCTGCGTGATCAGTTTGGTGAGAACATGAACCGCTGGGATGGCCAACCAACTTCTAATCTTTTCAGGAGACTGAGGGAATTGCAAAGTGGCAGAACCCAAGGTAGCAATACCAGAAGGGTAGCTGTTACTTCCACAGTTCCCCAGAACGACTCTTATGGTTCCAACAGTGGCTCCAATTATAACATGCAAAGTTATAACCCTGCAAACTATGTGCAATGCACATGTGCGCATGTTCCCCATAACTAGGGGTGCCCTGCCTCCCGCCAGGGGGAGGAGAGGGATAACAGAGATAATAGAATCTATTGGGATGTGTACATCCAGTGGCCTGGCACTTCACAATTTCGGAAGTACAGGGCCTTGGTTGACACAGGAGCTCAGTGCACCATAATGCCATCAAATTATCAGGGATCAGAGTCTATAACTATTCTGGGAGTCACTGGTGGATCTCAAGAGTTAAGTAAGGTAGAGGTTAATATAAGTTTAACTGGTAAACAATGGAGGAAGCATACAATTGTGACCGGACCTGATGCACCTTGTATTTTGGGAATTGATTTTCTAAGAGAAGGGCGTTTCAAAGACCCTAGAGGTTACAAATGGGCTTTTGGAGTAGCTTCAATAGAAATTGATGGACAAAAATTGAAGCTGTCTGCTAGACCTGAACTTTCTGATGAATCTGCAGTTGTGGGACAACATAAGATACAGGACATTAAATTGCCGGTTGCTTCTCAGACTGTGCATCACAGACAATACAGAACCAACCGTGACTCTTTGTTGCCCATTCAGAATCTGATTCGTCAGTTGGAGAGTCAGAAAGTCGTCAGCAAAACTCATTCACCTTTCAACAGTCCAGTGTGGCCTGTGCGGAAGCAGAATGGAGACTGGCGTCTGACGGTGGACTACCGAGCCCTGAATGAAGTGACACCACCTATGAGTGCAGCAGTACCAGACATGATGGAGCTACAGTATGAGCTGGAATCCAAAGAGGCCAAATGGTACGCTACCATAGACATTGCTAATGCATTTTTCTCTATTCCCATAGCAGAGGAATGCAGGCCTCAGTTTGCTTTCACCTGGAGAGGAATCCAGTACACTTTCAACAGATTGCCAATGGGCTGGATCCACAGCTCAAGCATCTGTCATGCAGTGATCCACGATGCTCTGGAGAAAGGCGGTGCTCCAGAACACATCCAGTTCATCGATGATATCATCGTCTGGGGTAAAACTGCTGAGGAAGTCTTCAAGAAAGGTAACAAAATCATTGACATTCTTCTGAATGCAGGTTTTGCCATCAAGCGAGACAAGGTGAAAGGACCTACCACAGAGATTCAGTTTCTGGGAGTGCGATGGCAGGATGGACGCCGACACATTCCAGTGGATGTGGTAAATAGAGTCTCTACCATGGCAAGTCCCACAAACAAGCAAGAGACCCTACGTTTCTTGGGGATAGTGGGATTTTGGAGACTGCACATTCCTGGATACAGTCAGATTGTGAAACCTCTGTATGATGTGACTCGAAAGAGAAACCATTTCCACTGGGGACCTGAACAACAAGCAGCCTTTGACCAGATAAAGCAAGAGGTAATTCAAGCAATGGGTCTGGGACCTGTCCGAGATGGTCCAGACATTAAGAACATTTTGTACACGGCTGCAAGTGACAATGGTCCAACCTGGTGCTTGTGGCAAAAAGCTCCAGGTGAGACACGTGGACGACCTCTTGGTTTCTGGAGTCGAGGTTACAGAGGTTCAGAGGCTAATTATACTCCAACAGAGAAAGAAATCTTAGCTGCCTATGAAGGAGTGAAAGCATCTTCTGAAGTGATTGGAACTGAATCACAACTTCTCTTAGCTCCCAGATTACCAGTTTTGAATTGGATGTTCAAAGGCAAAGGCTCCACACCACATCATGCCACAGACTCCACATGGTCCAAGTGGATGGCTCTGATAACACAGAGAGCTCGAATGGGAAATCTTGAAAGACCTGGTCTAGTGGAGGTGATCTCAAGTTGGCCTGAAGGTATCAACTGTGCTAAACCTCCAGAGGAGAAAGTAACTCGTGCTGAGGAAGCTCCTCCTTACAATGACCTGTCTGATGATGAAAAGAAATATGCTTTGTTCGCAGACGGTTCCTGTCGTCTTGTTGGAAACAAGCGAAGGTGGAAGTCTGCAGTGTGGAGTCCAACACGCCGAGTTGCAGAGGCGAAAGATGGAGAAGGAGAATCCAGTCAGTTCGCAGAGGTAAAAGCTGTCCAGCTAGCTCTCGACGTGGCTGAACGTGAGAGATGGCCAAAGCTTTATCTCTACACCGACTCATGGATGGTAGCCAATGCTCTATGGGGTTGGCTAAAGAACTGGAAGAAGAGTGGCTGGCAGAGGAAAGGAAAACCCATTTGGGCAGCCAACCTATGGCAGGACATTGCTGATCGAATTGAGAGAATTCCAGTGAAAGTGAGACACATCGATGCTCACATTCCTAAGAGCAAAGCTACTGAGGAACAGCAACACAACCATCAGGCAGATCTAGCTGCAAGAGTTTCTCAAGTAGACATGGACTCTAATCTTGATCTCGACTGGAAACATCGAGGTGAGATATTCTTAGCTCGGTGGGCTCACGATTCGTCAGGACATCAAGGCAGAGATGCAACATACCAATGGGCTCGTGACAGATCCATAGACATTTCCATGGATGCTATCACACAAGTCATCCATGACTGTGACATTTGTGCTGCTATCAAGCAGGCAAAACGACTTAAGCCCTTGTGGTATGGTGACAGATGGTCCAAGTACAGGTATGGTGAAGCTTGGCAGATTGACTACATCACTCTACCACGTTCTCGTTCTGGTAAGCAATATGTGCTTACTATGGTAGAGGCAAACACTGGATGGTTGGAGACTTATCCAGTTCCACATGCAACTGCACGCAACACCATTCTCGGTCTGGAGAGACAAATCCTGTGGAGACACGGAACTCCAGAGAGGATTGAGTCAGACAACGGAACTCATTTCAAGAACAACCTTGTAAAGAACTGGGCAAAAGAGCACGGTATTGAGTGGATATTCCACATTCCCTACTATGCACCAGCTTCAGGGAAGATAGAACGCTACAACGGTTTGTTGAAGACCACTCTTAAAGCCATGGGGGGTGGATCTTTGAAAAACTGGGAAAAACATTTAGCACAAGCAACCTGGCTGGTAAATAGTAGAGGTTCAGTGAACCGAGCTGGACCTGCACATTCAGATTTGCTACGGAAAGTGGAAGGTGATAGAGTTCCTGTTGTTAGAGAAAAGAACCTGTTAGGTAAAACTGTTTGGGTATTTTCACCCTCAGGAGAGGCTAAACCTGTCCGAGGGGTGGTTTCAGCTGAAGGTCCGGGTCACACTTATTGGGTAATGCAGGAGAATGGTGAAATTCAGTGTATACCACAAAGAAATTTAACTTTAGCTGAAAGAGGTTGACTTCGAACTGCTATACAGCTACATCGCGCCCAAAACAAGAATCAACGAGGAATCTACGGTGCACGAACCCTGAGAGCCCTGAGTCAACTAAGAGACCCTGAGAATCCCTGTTTCCCTTTTCTTCGCTTCGTCGGCGAAGAAAATGAACTGTTTTCCATTTTTCTCATTTTCTGATTTTCTTGGACTTTTGAATCATCCACATCTGAGCATAGCCGGAATGGACTATGAACTCTATTCACGAACTGTAAATATCATTTTGGATTGGATGGACAGTATAAACAGTCAATGAAAATTGTTTAGAAGGGGTGGACTGTGGCCGGTTGACGGTGTCCCTTTAAGAAAGGGAATATGGTGGACGGAAGTTGGTAAACGGAAGGAATATTCTAAACAATTTCATTGGACGAGTGGGAGGAAGCACTATCTGAACTGAGACTGAAATGGGCATTCCCAGCACTTCTCTGTCACTCTTGCTTCCGCATCTCCTTTGAGCAGCAACTCCTTGCTGTGCTGGGCTTTCTGCCAAGACTTCGGCCTTGAAGATAAGATTAACTTTTTTTTCAATTAACACAAACTGCTTCTAACATTTTTCTTTCTCTCTTTTCTCCCTCTTTTCCGAACTATTCTGGGGAAAGGGGGGAAGAGAGGGGAGAGCGGAGGTGAGGATCCCCCTCGGCCGAGGGGGGTTACTCTCGTTTCTGTGCTACTCTGTTGTATATCTTTGTATATATTGTAGATATTGTAAATTTGTAAATATTCCCCTGCAAAATCCTACACTGCTTTGTAAATATAGCTCCACTGCTTTGCTAATTCGGCTGGTGAGTTTTTTTTTCCTTTCCCTTCAATTTTTTATTCCCTTTTACCTTACAAGGGGGAAGGGAAGAGGCTTCTCGGCCTTACCCTTTCACCCACCACACCTCCAGAGCTGGCAGAAGGAGCCCGGGAGCAGCATAGTTTTCCTTTGTTCCAAAATGGGGTAGTTGGTGATCTGCTCAGCCGCCTGGATCCCCACAAGTCCATGGGACCAGATGGGATTCATCCTAGGGTGCTGAGAGAGCTGGCAGAGGAGCTGGCCAAGCCACTCTCCATCATTTTTCAGCAGTCCTGGCTCACTGGAGAGGTCCCAGAGGACTGGAAGCTGGCCAACGTGGTGCCCATCCACAAGAAGGGCCAGTTGGATGAGCCAGGGAATTATAGGCCTGTCAGCCTGACCTCAGTGCCAGGCAAGATCATGGAACAGGTCATCCTGAGTGCATTAACACAGCACTTAGAGGATGGCCAAGGGATCAGGCCCAGCCAGCATGGATTTAGGAAGGGCAGGTCCTGCCTGACCAACCTGATCTCCTTCTATGATCAGGTGACCTGCCTAGTGGATGTGGGGAGGCCTGTGGATGTAGTCTACCTGGACCTCAGCAAGGCCTTTGACACCGTCCCCCATAGCAAACTGCTGGCCAAGCTGTCAGCCCATGGCTTGGACGGGAACACACTGCACTGGGTTAGGAACTGGCTGGAGGGCTGAGCCCAGAGAGTGGTGGTGAATGGTGTCACATCCAGCTGGCGGCCAGTCAGTAGTGGTGTACCCCAGGGATCAGTGCTGGGCCCCATCCTCTTTAACATCTTTGTTGATGATCTGGATGAGGGCATTGAGTCTATCATCAGTAAATTTGCTGATGACACCAAGCTGGGGTCAGGAGTTGATCTGCTAGAGGGTTGAGAGGCTTTGCAGAGAGACCTCAACAGGTTGGACAGATGGGCAGAGTCCAACGGCATGAGATTTAACACATCCAAGTGCTGACTTCTGCACATTGGCCACAACAACCCCATGCAGTGCTACAGGCTGGGGTCAGAGTGGCTGGAGAGCAACCAGGCAGAGAGGGACCTGGGGGTGCTGGTTGATGGTAGGATGAACATGAGCCTGCAGTGTGTCCAGGTGGCCAGGAGGGCCAATGGCATCCTGGCCTGCATTAAGAACAGTGTGGCCAGCAGGAGCAGGGAGGTCATTCTGCCCCTGTACACTGCACTGGTGTGGTGGGTTGGAAGGGGTGAGGCCAAGAAGCCTCTTCCCCCCCCCCCGTAAGTAAAGGGAAAGAAAAGTTTGAAGGGAAAGGAAAAAAAAACTCACCAGCCGAATTAGCAAAGCAGTGGAGCTATATTTACAAAGCAGTGTAGGATTTTGCAGGGGGATATTTACAAATTTACAATATCTACAATATATACAAAGATATACAACAGAGTAACACAGAAATGAGAGTAACCCCCCTCGGCCGAGGGGTTTCCCCACCTCCGCTCTCCCCTCTCTTCCCCCCTTTCCCCAGAATAGTTCGGAAAAGAGGGAGAAAGAAGAAAGAAAGAAGTTAAAAGCAGTTTGTGTTAATTGAAAGCAGTTAATATAGACCTGGTTATCTTATCCTCAAGGCCGAGGCCTTGGCAGAAAGCCCAGCACAGAGAAGAGTTCCTGCACCCTGGAGAAGCGGAAGCAAGAGTGACAGAGTAGTGCTGGGAATGCCCACTTCACTCTCAAGCCAGATAGTGCTTCCTCCCACTCTCCCAATGAAAATTAGTTTAGACTCTTCCTTCCGTTTACCAACTTCCGTCCACCATATTCCCTTTCTTAAAGGGACAGCGTCAACCGGGCACAACTGGTTAGGCCACACCTCGAGTACTGTGTCCAGTTCTGGGCCCCTCAGTTTAGGAAGGATGTTGACTTGCTGGAACGAGTCCAGAGAAGGGCAACGAAGTTGGTGAGGGGCTTGGAACACAAGCCCTATGAGGAGAGACTGAGGGAGCTGGGGCTGCTTAGCCTGGAGGGGAGGAGACTCAGGGGTGACCTTCTTGCTCTCTACAACTACCTGAAGGGGGGTTGTAGACAGGCAGAGGTTGGTCTCTTCTCCCAGGCAGCCAGCGCCAGAACAAGAGGACAGAGTCTCAGGCTGCGCCAGGAGAAGTTCAGGCTGGAGGTCAGGAGGAAGTTTTACACGGAGAGAGTGATTGCCCTTTGGAATGGACTGCCCGGGGAGGTGGTGGAGTCGCTGTCACTGGAGGTGTTCAGGAGGAGACTTGACAGGGTGCTTGGTTACATGGGTTAGTTGATTAGGTTGTGTTGGATGATTGGTTGGACACGATGATCTTGAAGGTCTCTTCCAACCTGGTCTATTATATTGTATTCTATTTCATGGGAAAAGAACACTGAGTGTGCTCTCTAAGTTCTTAGGGGGAAGGAGCCTTTCTGTACACTTGTGTCCGGGGGAACTGGGCATCCTGTCCTCATGATAGGGAAGGAGGGCAGGGGTTGCTGCTCTGGGGCTCAGTTCCCCTGGTTGGGGACCTTGCCCACCACAAAGAATAGTGACCTTTAGAAAAAAAGTGAAAGTGTGCCTCAATAACCACCAAAGCTATGAGTCTGGTCTTAAACAAAGCTGTTGTTGACTAAAGATGGGGCAGTTGTCACTGCTCTGGGCACATCTGGCCTGGCCATGGGCTGTGCTTTGCAGGGAAGTGCCAGGAGGGCAGTGTGGTGGGGAAAGCTCTCTTTTTCCTGGGAAGCCTGCAGGAATGGGACTCTCCATGTCTGGAGTGCCCAGGGCCAGCCCTGTCTGTGCAATGCTCTGCTTGGTCAGCTTGGATGTCGGGAAGAAGCTCTTCACCATGAGGGTACTGAGACACTGGAACAGGTTGCCCAGGGAAGATGGTAGAAGCCTCATCCCTGGAGGTTTTTAAGGCCAGGCTGGATGTGGCTGTGAGCAACCTGCTGTAGTGTGAGGTGTCCCTGCCCATGGCAGAGCGGTTGGAACTGGATGATCCTTGAGGTCCCTTCCAACCCTGTCAATTCTATGATTCTGTGGTCTGGTAAGTTCTTCCTGCCTGTTTTGTCCCATATTTGTTCATTGTGTTAACCTGGCTGGCAAGGAAGAATTACTGGTGGCTACTGTCCTGGATTGCTTGCTAACCATCATTCTTCTGAGGGAAAAGCCAGACATTTGGATTTTTCAGCCATCTATGTAACTTTATGCTTTCTAACTCCATTCTTGATGAATCTCTGCGGCTTTTTTTCCTCAGCAGTAGTGCCACTGGTGGTTGTAAGAGGGCTGTCTGCTTGTGCCAATTGTTCATTCTCCCTCAGTTTTATAGTCCTGCATGGTAAAACAGTGCTGCTTCATCACAACAGCTGAGAGCAGCACACTGACAGGATAAAGATCTAGTTTATTTAAGGTTAGAGTGGCTCTTATGCCTTCTGGGCTTTAGATTTGACAGCATTTTGATTTTGGGGGGAGCAGGTTTCTGGTGGTTTTTTTGGTTGTGGTCATTGGGAGGGTGTGAGGAGCTCCTTCCCTCCTCCAGTTCCAGGAATGGCAGAGGTGCCCTGGTGGAAACCACTGAAGAGGTTTCTCTTCTGCAGTGGTTTTCCCTCCACACTGTAAGTTGCATGCCAGCAGAAAAATGAAGGTGTGTGTATTAAAAAGGAGGGCAGAAGAGGGAGGTTCCACAAGGCAGTGGCAGACAAAAATTGGATGCAGCAGTGCTGTAGTGTCAGCAGATTTATCTTGAGCTTTCTTGGAGGTGGTTTGCTTTGTTCTTAAAAACAGAAGTTAAGTGAAGTACATCCAATAAAAATAGAAGCAAGCTGATCCTCACACAAATGTAACAGATAAAGCAGAGGGTGTTTCTATCACTGGCACTTGGATGCAGTTTCCCTTTTCTCCTCCAAGTGTGAAAAGCTCCTGGAAGAACATCAGTAGGTTGAGTATAGAAATTTCCTTCATCTGGAGAAGACATCAGGTAAAAGTGGTAGAGAAGAGTTGGGGGATGAGTGTCCCAGGACTGTTTTTAGCACAGGAATCCTGTCTCTCTGAGTATTCCTGTCTTTCCTCTGGATTTCCAAGGTTCAAGATGTGTTTCCATGAAGCACAGGATCAAGGCCTGCCTGCACCTGCTGCACAGCACAAGTCCAGGTTTACAGTCCTTGAGTCCATCTCCCCTGAGCAGATGTTGCTAAAATAGTGAAACCCCACCAAACCTTCTACCTACTGCTCATTCCTGTTTTTCCTCATGTGGAAAACCCTTCAGTCTCCTCACCCTGGATTTTCCAGGGCTTTCCAGCAGCTACACTTAGCTGCTCTGGTTTTGGATCTGTGAGATTGGTTTTGTGTTTTCATTGCTCTCTACACCTACCTGAAAGGAGGCTACTGGGTTCCCAAGTCACTAGGGACAGGGCAAGAGGAAATGGGCTTAAGTTGTGCTGGAGAGATTTAGGTTGGATATTAGGAGAATTTTTTCTCTGCAAGAGTAGTCAGACATTGGAACAGGCTGCCCAGGGAGGTGGTGGAGTCACCCTCCCTGGAGGTGTTCAAGCAGCACTGTGGTGCTTCAGGATATAGTCAGTGGTCATAGTAGTTGGGTTATGGTTGGACTTGGTGATCTTAAAGGCCAATGATATGGTAGCACTTGCTGATCTTAATGATCTTTTCCAACCTTGGTGATTCCATGATTCTGTGGTTAAACACCTGCAGTGAATAGTCTGGCCTGATGATGAAGGTTACATCTGTAACAGTAAAACTGTTCCACCCTTCAGAGCACTAACGAGATGTTTCTGTTTAATTGATTCCTCAGGTCACAGCCACATTTCCACCTCATTTCTCTCCCTCCTCTCCCTGTTGAAAGCTTACCTTGGAAAAGGCAAACAGGAGAGGTTTGTTCCATAACAAGCTAAACAAAATTTATCTGCTGCTCTAGCTGCAGCCAAGCGCTACCATCTCTGATGCTATGCACACACAGAGGGCTGGCTGTGTCTGGATCCAGCTTCTCACACAAGTTTTATTAGGCATCACTTGAAGATGCCCTCTATGCATAAACTCCATGCTTGTCCCAACGCCTTGGGTGCAGCAGGTTTTGACATCTCTCGAGGTCTGATTACATCTAAGGTGCTGGAGGAATGTGAAACGTGTGGGCTGCTGTGCCAAGCTCCTGGCATCACAAACCTAAGGGCTGCAGTGGGTTGCCCATGGCACCAGCATTTGCCTTTTTAGGCTCTTCCCTGTCTCCTGGATCTTCAGGGTGGTCTGCCATGGGTCACAGGATCACAGGATGTTAGGAATTGGAAGGGGCCTCCAAAGGTCATCAAGTCCAACCCCCCTGCCAGAGCAGAACCATAGAATCTAGCACAGGTCACACAGGAACACATCCAGATGGGGCTGGATCCAGAGAGGGAGACTCTACAACCTCCCTGGGCAGCCTGTTCCAGGGCTGTGTGACCCTCACAGTGAAGAAGTTCCCCCTCATGTTGAGGTAGAACCTCCTGTGCTGTGCTTTTGTCTGTGTGGATCTGTGTCCAGTTTTGGGCCCCTCTACAAGAGGGTCATTGAGGTGCTGCAGTGTGTCCAGATGAGGACAAAGCTGGTCTTAGAGGACAAGTCTTCTGAGCAGTGACTCAGGGGACTGGGTTGTTGAGCCTTGGGAAAAAGGAGGCTCAGAGGAGACCTTCTCTCTCTGTACAACTCCCTGGAAGGAGGTGGTAGCAATGTGGGGGTTGGTATCTTCCTCCAAGGAACAAGTGATAGGACAAGAGGAAAGGGCCTCAGGTTGCATCAGGGAAGGTTTAGGTTGGACATAGGAATGTTATCTTACCCAAAGGAGGGGGAAGCCTAGCAGAGGGGGTCTGTCTGCTCTCCTGCATCCTACACCCCTGCCCTTGATCCTTCCCCATCACCCTCTTCCCATGGGATGCAAAGGCTGAGCACAGAGAACTGGCATTTATCAGCAGTCCTGTGGAGATGGAGGGCATGGAGTATTAGCACAGTGACTATGACCTGCATTTCACCAGCTGGCACAGCAAGGACAGAAGGCAGAGAAGAGCTGTGGCATATTTGCAGGATTTTTGCTGCTTGAACAGGCTGTTGCCAGTGACACCTTCAGGGGTTTTATGCAGAGAAGTATTTCCAGTATTATAATGAGCTGCAGATCACAGCAGAGGGAGTCACTGAGATCTGCCTCAGGTTGGCATGGAAGAATGGAACAGCTGGAGCATGTCCAGAGAAGGGCAATGAAGCTGGTGCAGGGTCTAGAGAACAAGTCCTATGAGGAACAGCTGAGGGAACTGGGATAGTTTAGTCTGGAGAAGAGGAGGCTGAGGGGAGACCTCATTCCTCTCTACAACTCCCTGAAAAGAGGTTGGAGTGAGGTGGGGGTTGATCTCTTCTCTCTAGTATCAGGTGATAGATCACAGAATCACCAAGGCTGAAAGAGACATCAAAGATCATCAAGCCCAACCTGTCACCACAGACCCCATGACTAAACCACGGCACCAAGTGCCACGACCAATCTCCTCTTGAACACCTCCAGGGATGGTGTCATAGGGTTGGAAAGGCCAGGCTCTTCCCCCCCCAGTGAGTAGAGGGAAAGGAAATTTGAAGGGAAAGGATAAAAAAACTCACAGCTGAATTAGCAAAGCAGTGGGTGCTGTATATTTACAAAGCAACATAGAATATGCAGGGGAATATATATACAGAATTTACAGTATTTACAATATATACAGAAATATACAACAAAGTAGCACAGAAATGAGAGTTCCCCCCCCCTCTGCTGAGGGGGTTCCCCACCTCTGCTCCCCCTTCTCTCCCCCTTTCCCCAGAGAGGGTTAGAAAGAGGGAAAAGAGAAAAAAAAACTTAGAAGCAGTTATGTGTTAATTGGAAAACAGTTAATACAGGCCTTGCAGTTTATCAGTTTCAAGGTCAAGCCTTGGCCGAAAGCCCAGAACACTGTGAGCTGTAAAGCCACCGAAGGAGGGAAGACAGACTGACCAGAAAAGTGCAGGAATGCCCAGGATACCCTGCTGCACTCTCAGTTCAGAAGGTGCTTCCTCCCAATCTACCAATGAAATTAGTTTAGATCCGTCTTTTCGTTTACAAACATCCGACTACAATATTCCCTTTCTTAAGGGGACAGCCTCAAACAGTTACAGTCCACCCCTTCTAAACAATTTCATTGGCTGTTCACACTGTCCATCCAATCCAAGATGACATTTACAGTTCGTAAGTAAAGTTCATAGTCTATTCCGCCTATGCTCAGATGTAGATGATTCAAAAGTCCACGAAAATCAGAAAATGAGAAAAAATGGAAAACAGTTTGTTTCTTTGCCGACGAAGCAAAGAAAAGGGAAACAGGGAATCTCAAGGTCTCTTAGTTGACTCAGGGCTCTCAGGGATCTCAGGGGTCGTGCACCGTAGATTCCTCGTTGATTCTTCTTTTGGGCGCAATGTAGCTGTACAACAGTTTGAAATTAACCTCTTTCAGCTAAAGTTAAATTTCTTTGTGGAATACACTGAATTTCACCATTCTCTTGCATTACCCAATAAGTGTGACCCGGACCTTCAGCTGAAACCACCCCTCGGGCAGGTTTAGCCTCTCCTGAGGGAGAAAATACCCAAGCAGTTTTACCTAACAGATTCTTTTCTCTAACAACAGGAACTCTATCACCTTCTACTTTCCGTAGCGAATCTGAATGTGCAGGTCCAGCTCGGTTCACTGAACCTCTACTATTTACCAGCCAGGTTGCTTGTGCTAAATGTTTTTCCCAGTTTTTCAAAGATCCACCCCCCATGGCTTTAAGAGTGGTCTTCAACAAACCGTTGCAGCGTTCAATCTTCCCTGAAGCTGGTGCATAGTAGGGAATATGGGATATCCACTCAATACCGTGCTCTTTGGCCCAGTTCTTTACAAGGTTGTTCTTGAAATGAGTTCCATTGTCTGACTCAATCCTCTCTGAAGTTCCGTGTCTCCACAGGATCTGTCTCTCCAGACCAAGAATGGTGTTGCGTGCAGTTGCATGTGCAACTGGGTAAGTTTCCAACCATCCAGTGTTTGCCTCTACCATAGTAAGCACGTATTGCTTACCAGAACGAGAACGTGGTAGAGTGATGTAGTCAACCTGCCAAGCTTCACCATACTTGTACTTGGACCATCTGTCACCATACCACAAGGGCTTAAGTCGTTTTGCCTGCTTAATAGCAGCACAAATGTCACAGTCATGGATGACTTGTGTGATAGCATCCATGGAAATGTCTATGGATCTGTCACGAGCCCATTGGTATGTTGCATCTCTGCCTTGATGTCCTGACGAATCATGAGCCCACCGAGCTAAGAATATCTCACCTCGGTGCTTCCAGTCAAGATCAAGATTAGAGTCCATGTCTACTTGAGAAACTCTTGCAGCTAGATCTGCCTGATGGTTGTGTTGCTGTTCCTCAGTAGCTTTGCTCTTAGGAATGTGAGCATCGATGTGTCTCACTTTCACTGGAATTCTCTTGATTCGATCAGCAATGTCCTTCCACAGGTCGGCCGCCCAAATGGGTTTTCCTTTCCTCTGTCAACCACTCTTCTTCCAGTTCTTTAGCCAACCCCACAGAGGATTGGCTACCATCCATGAGTCGGTGTAGAGATAAAGCTTTGGCCATCTCTCACGTTCAGCTACGTCGAGAGCTAGCTGGACAGCTTTTACCTCTGCGAACTGACTGGATTCTCCTTCTCCATCTTTTGCCTCTGCAACTCGGCGTGTTGGACTCCACACTGCAGACTTCCACCTTTGCTTGTTTCCAACAAGACGACAGGAACCGTCTGTGAACAAAGCATATTTCTTTTCATCATCAGAAAGGTCATTGTAAGGAGGAGCTTCCTCAGCACGAGTTACTTTCTCCTCTGCAGGTTTAGCACAGTTGATGCCTTCAAACCAACTTGAGATCACCTCCACTAGACCAGGCCTTTCAAGATTTCCCATTCGAGCACTCTGTGTTATCAGAGCCATCCACTTAGACCATGTTGAGTCTGTGGCATGATGTGGTGTGGAGCCTTTGCCTTTGAACATCCACTTCAAAACTGGTAATCTGGGAGATAGAAGAAGTTGTGATTCAGTTCCAATCACTTCAGAAGATGCTTTTACTCCTTCATAGGCAGCTCTGTTGGAGTGTAGTTAGCCTAAAATCTCTTTCTCTGTTGGGAGTTTTTGCCACAAGCATAATTAGCCTCTGAACCTCTGTAGGTCCCCAGTGGACTCTTTTTATCTGGTCAAAAGGCTCAGGTACAGAAATGGTTTCACAATCTGACTGTATCCAGGAATGTGCAGTCTCCAAAATCCCACTATCCCCAAAAGCGTAGGGTCTCTTGCTTGTTTGTGGGACTTGCCATGGTAGAGACTCTGTTTACCACATCCACTGGAATGTGTCGGCGTCCATCCTGCCATCGCACTCCCAGAAACTGAATTTCTGTGGTAGGTCCTTTCACCTTGTCTCTTTTGATGGCAAAACCTGCATTCAGAAGAATGTCAATGATTTTGTTACCTTTCTCGAAGACTTCCTCAGCAGTTTTACCCCAGGCAATGATATCATCGATGAACTGGATGTGTTCTGGAGCACTGCCTTTCTCCAGAGCATCGTGGATCACTGCATGACAGATGCTTGAGCTGTGGATCCAGCCCATTGGCAGCCTGTTGAAAGTGTGCTGGATTCCTCTCCAGGTGAAAGCAAACTGAGGCCTGCATTCCTCTGCTATGGGAATAGAAAAATGCATTAGCAATGTCTATGGTAGCATACCATTTGGCCTCTTTAGTTCAGCTCATACTGCAGCTCCATCATGTCTGGTACTGCTGCACTCATAGGTGGTGTCACTTCATTCAGGGCTCGGTAGTCTACTGTCAGACGCCAGTCTCCATTCTGCTTCTCACAGGCCACACTGGACTGTTGAAAGGTGAATGAGTTTTGCTGACGACTTTCTGACTCTCAACTGACGAATCAGATTCTGAATGGGCAACAAAGAGTCACGGTTGGTTCTGTATTGTCTGTGATGCACAGTCTGAGAAGCAACCGGCAATTTAATGTCCTGTATCTTATGTTGTCCCACAACTGCAGATTCATCAGAAAGTTCAGGTCTGGCAGATAGCTTCAATTTTTGTCCATCAATTTCTATTGAAGCTACTCCAAAAGCCCATTTGTAACCTCTAGGGTCCTTTGAAACGCCCTTCTCTCAGAAAATCAATTCCCAAAATACAAGGTGCATCAGGTCCGGTCTACAACTGTATGCTTCCTCCATTGTTTACCAGTTAAACTTATATTAACCTCTACCTTACTTAACTCTTGAGATCCACCAGTGACTCCCAGAATAGTTATAGACTCTGATCCCTGATAATTTGATGGTATTATGGTGCACTGAGCTCCTGTGTCAGCCAGGCCTGTACTTCCCGAAATTGTGAAGTGCCAGGCCACTGGATGTACACATCCCAATAGATTCTATTATCTCTGTTATCCCTTTCCTCCCCCTGGCGGGAGGCAGGGCACCTAGTTATGGGGAACATGTGCACATGTGCATTGCACATAGTTTGCAGGGTTATAACTTTGCATGTTATAACTGGAGCCACTGTTGGAACCATAAGAGTCATTCTGGGGGAACTGTGGAAGTAACAGCTACCCTTCTGGTATTGCTACCTCGGGTTCTGCCACTTTGCAATTCCCTCAGTCTCCTGAAAAGATTAGAAGTTGGTTGGCCATCCCAGCGGTTCATGTTCTCACCAAACTGATCACGCAGAGTTATCCAAATAGTTCTACGTGATTGCCTTGGTGGTCTGTTTTGGAATGACCTGTTTGGAATGACCTGTTTTGGAATGACCTCCTTGGAGGGCGTGTATTCCTCACAGATGAAACTTGTATCCACCTGGAGGAAAATTGAAATTATCCCTTTGTGCCAATTGGGATATGGAAAATTCATCTTTTAACTCTCTTCATGCAATTCTCAATTTTTCCAGACAGAGTTTCAATGGCTGAAACCAAAGAACCACGTGTCATGCTATCCTCAATTGTCTCATTTGATCACTGAATTGGCCAACCGTAGGAGAAGCTCCACCATAACTTCTTGACACAATTCTGCTTGCCAGAATGTTTGCATAATTGGAAGGAGCAAGTTTGATGATCTTTTAGCAAGACCAATACCCACAGGAATGTCATCAGGATTCAGAGTTTCATGTTCACCATAGAGTAGCTCTCTAACAGCAAATTCTCTCAAGCGCTTAATTCCCTCATCTATGGTAGTCCAGGGTTTAGGATTCCATGGAAGATCATCTCAGGAAGGGTATCTCAGGGCAACCGCCATTAAAGGCGTATCCACAGACTAACCTTACCGAGCTCTGCCTAGATGTCTATCTATTCCATTGTCCCTTGAGAGTTCTAACTGAGCTGCTGACTTGTCTCCAACTGTTAGAGCTGGAGCACCTGTATCATAACACCTACTAAGCCAAGCTAGAACTGGTTCCTTATCTGCCCTGGTGAAATCTTTACGGACATTACGCAATTCCTCCCGTGGAGAAGAACATTCCAAAATATCATCTTCCTCTTCATCTCCCTGAATTTTTTTGTCCATATAATCCTGCTGTCATTCTCTAAGGATCTCTTTAAGCTGAGAACCACCTTTGCCAGCTGCTTTCCTAGCTTCATCTGTATCCTGCTTTGATCTCACTAGGTTAACTAGATCTTTAAAACAAACCACCTCTTCCTCCTGAGCAGGATCTCTTAGAGTAGGGCCCCTCACCAGGATCAGTCTCCAGCTCCTCTTCTTCTCCATCTTTGGCCTTTGCACCTCTAGTCTTTAAAGGAGCCACCTTAACTGGAGCTGTGTTTGAATTTACAGCCACCTTAATGGAAGCTGACAGGTCCTGAGATAAATCAGCTGCTGGGGCAGTGACTTCCGGTCCCACCGAGGGTAGGTGGAGTGGCGTTGCTCCGTTAATGGCGATGGAGAAGAAGAAGAAGAGAGGAGTAGGAGAAGGAGCCATGTTGATACCAGCTGATGCCCTTTGGCTGCTTGCTAGAATCAGCAAAGTCATTTAGAGCTGCTTTACCAATTAACTTTTTAGCCTTCTTTTTAACTGACACAGGTTCTGGACAGTCCTCATCACTAGATGACTCTGGGACTGATCTCAGAGCTACGGCGTTTTCTTTTTGATCTAGTTTTAATAACAAAACAAACTCTGGACACCTTTCTTCTCTCGCCACAGAGAAACAGCAAATACACATTAATTATCACCATCAGCAGGATTATACACATCAAATAAATCACCTTTGGATCCCAGGCATCACCTAAAGTTACTCTCTCCTCAGGCGGAATCTTAAAACCCTTTATCTCAATTGGGAGAGTGGTGGAGTAACATTCCTGTATCTCACTGGCCATAATAAATTAATACATTTTCCATACCATAATTTAACTCTATACATAACCCACATATAAATTGTCCACACCAAATATTTACCCAGGTAATCCAAAATCAAACCCAAACAATATCTGTAAACCAGAGCCCCAAAAATTGAAAGAACAATCGCTCCACAAACCACAAGACCTTCATGTTTGCTAATTCAGCTGGAAAACACTAAATCAATCAGGTAATAAATTAAACTAATTATCTGCCGCACGTTGGAGTACGCCAATAAAAAAATGTGGTGGGTTGGAAGGGTGAGGCCAGAAGCCTCTTCCCTCCCCCTGTAAGGTAAAAGGAAAGAAAAATTGAAGGGAAAGGAAAAAAAACTCACCAGCTGAATTAGCAAAGCAGTGGAGCTATATTTACAAAGCAGTGTAGGATTTTGCAGGGGAATATTTACAAATTTACAATATCTACAATATATACAAAGATATACAACAGTGTAACACAGAAATGAGAGTAACCCCCTCGGCGAGGGGGTTCCCCACCTCCGCTCTCCCCTCTCTTCCCCCTTTCCCCAGAATAGTTCGGAAAAGAGGAAGAAGAAAGAAAGAAGTTAAAAGCAGTTTGTGTTAATTGAAGCAGTTAATACAGGCCTGGTTATCTTATCTTCAAGGCCGAGGCCTTGGCAGAAAGCCCAGCACAGGGCTGCTGCCCCTGGGAATGCGGAAGCAAGAGTGACAGAGAAGTGCTGGGAATGCCCACTTCACTCTCAGGCCAGATAGTGCTTCCTCCCACTTGACCAATGAAAATTAGTTTAGACTCTTCCTTCTGTTTACCAACTTCCGTCCACCATATTCCCTTTCTTAAAGGGACACGTCAACCGGGCAC